>JAQPPZ010001886.1:0-1200000 GCA_028583015.1 Wollemia nobilis | reverse complement strand
AATCATGAACACAAGGTTCCCCCTGAGGATAAAACGCCCTTCGCTTGTTCATGGCTGATCATGTTTTGTGATCTGAACCACGGGATAAAAATGCCCTTCACTTGTTCATGATCGATCAATGTCCAAGTTCAAGTCACACCTCACCAAAACAGGTTAATACTTGAAATCAAATTCCTTAGCTCGTCGAAGCAAGGATTCAAGAATGCATGCCCTTTCCATACTTGGGGCATCAAAAGTTGGTTAGGTTACCAAGAAACCCTAATCATTAGTGCTTTGGTTATCTATTTTTGCTCAGACATCTGCGTCACCCACAGCGCTTCCCAAAAGGGGCATCCGTAGACACCAAAACAGCACCAATCCGATTATGTGATCGCAAACACCGATCGCTTTGACAAACACAGCCCCCGGGGCAGCCCTCGGAGGTCAAACAAGTGGTCTTAACCACTTTCATAGCAATTTTGTAAGGTCAAGGAGCAATTTGGCACACTTGGGCACTTTGCCCAGTATTCGTCTCACCCAGGGACGAATTCAAAATAGAATCCGTCCCACCCCAGGACGAATTCTGAATCCGTCCCTGGGTGGGACGAATTCTAAGCTTAACGGGCAAAAGGGCAAATGGTGCCAAGTGGCAGCCCAGAACAGTCAGTTAAGGGCTCCTACCTTGCACGCATGTGTAAGTGGACAGAGGGGCCGTTAGAGGACTGTTACAAGAAGCATTTATCAAAGTTCAAGTCAGTGAAGGACTCCCCTCCCTCATGGGAAGACAAGACCGCCACATGGCGCCCATGGTCAACACTTGGCTTTTGTGCTTCCCTCCCAAAAGAGACCCCTTGGGTCTATAAAAGGTGGGACTTTTCTCACCCAAAACAGGCAGGTGGAAGGAGTGTTCAAGCAACGAAGTGCTGCCGAATCGAAGACTCATTTGCATCCCCCTTTGTTCACCTTCCTACATCCATCAATCTCTTTTGCAAGGGAGGTTGTTGGGTGGCCTTTGGAAGCTCGAACCTTACTCAAATCCGACGCATGGACATCTGAACCTACCAATTCGCCGACCCCCCAATCCTAAAAGGTTTTGGGCCCATCCTTGGTGGATTGGCTCCAAAATCGAGGGCCAACGGTGGGAGGCCCACTTGGGTACCCCCGCACCCCCAAATTCTAATTTCAGTTTTTGAGCACTTTAGATTAATTTTTAGATTGCATTCCGTGTTACTAGGTCTGATTAGTCTATAATTGCAATTTTGTAGCTTTTGGTCAGAGTTTAGGGTGTTTTGTATTGCTTTATCGTTTCGCTAACTTGCAGGTGTCAAGGTTAAATTCCCGAGGGAGGAGGTCAAATTGGGAAAATCCGACCATCTGGGTCATCCCAAAATGGCCCCAATTACCTAACCCCCCTATTTTCAGGAGTTTTGCAGGTCCCGAGATCCGACATTGGAGCAGCAACAAGTCGATTTCTCCTATTCAGAAGAATTCGTCCCACCCAGGGACGAATTACAGTCAGAATTCGTCCTGCCCAGGGACGAATTCCAGTTTAAGGTGAATTGGCCAGCTGCCTCAGTGGCAGTGGCCTTCTGGTGACTGTTCTTACCTTCTGTCAGATTTTGAAGCAATTTGGATTCACTGTTTTCATGGTTTCAGGCAAATATTCGTATGCATATTTTGTTAGTTTTAGAGAGAGAATGATTTTCATTTGCAACAGGTGCTACTAACGTCTTGATCATTTCTTTGTTTGCGGGAGAAGCAACAGAGGCGAAGAACCCATCAACATCGGCGGCGGCATCATCTTAGCCCGCCCGAGTGCAATCGTGGGCACGCGGAAGGAGGAACCATTCAACGATTGTAATCAAACCTTATTTGCGCTCCTAGCCCCCGAAAAGGGAGGAGGCATTATTGTAACGAGAGATCGAAAGAAATTAATGAAAGGGCTATCTTTCTTTATCTGATTGCGTCTCTTGCAACATGTCTCTTTTTGTTTCATACAATGTACATTCCTAGGACTTAAGCGTGATTAATTTTGAATGCAATTGCACTTGAATGATTTCCTTTGACCGGAATCTCGTGCTTTCAATTTCTTTCTCCTTTTTTTCCTCTTGCTCACCTGGGACATAATTTGTGGAAAGGATTTCAAACATATTAGATGATAATTTTTATTTATCCTTCATAATTATTTTTTTCTAAATGTTCTTCTTAGGCATTTTGAAACCTACTAAGTTTATATCCTCTTTCTTGTAAATGAAAAGGAATGTTCTCATAGTCCACTACTTGCTCCCAAGTGCCCTCCCCAAATTGTAGTGAGATATTTTTAGGGTGGGATTTGTAAAAATCCATTAAAACATAAATTTGAGCATAAATAATATGTTTAAATGTTTTATTACAATTAGCAATCATTATAAAAGTTCCTAAAGAGTTTCAAATTAAAGAAAAAATAGTTGAATTCTAGAATTAAACTGGGAGGGAAAATAGTCTAACCCACATAGGACTTGTAGGAGGCATCTCTTATTTAGCTTTAAATTTAGAATGCCAAGGCTTCATGAAAAGCCATGCCCTTCAAAATAACTAGGGACCCCCTAGAAATATTTTATCTCTATCTTCATTATTAGAAAATAAAACAAGAAAATAACCATTTGGATAAATAGAGATTTTTTAAATAACCTTTTGTTTTCTAGTTTTTTGTAGCCCAAATTTTAAAATAAGATAGGCTCAGACAAAAACCCAAGAAATGAAAAAGTAGTCCTCTTTTATCCAGATATTCTATGCTAGTTTGAATGATGCCCATATCTTGCTTAACAATGAGAGTTCCATCAACTACCCTAAGATATCTTGAATAAATTTTCCTAGGATCAATATTAGGTATTCTTAGAGGTTTACATGAAACCCTAAGATTAGTGTTAGCATTAGGCGGAGGCTTTCCACCATGGAGGGTATCCTTAAAGTTTATTTTGTGGCTGAGTCTTTAAAATTCTTACCTTTGAAAGGGGTTTCCATAGTGGATTTGTTTTGGGTGTGATCCTTAGTGTTAGATTCACTTGATATCTAAACCATTTTTTAATCAATTGCTTGAAACATGTTTCGAGCTATCTTTAATCCAAGCCTTGGATGCCAAGAAAAGGTATAATATTCATTTTCATTTTGTGTAGAAAATTGGAAGTCATTGTCAATAAATATTGTAGCAATTAGTGTGTAGATTCAATCTAAAATTAAATGATATTTAAAATATCTTGTAATCTTCCATTTAGAACTATTGCGCAAGATCTAAAGCATACTATGAAGAACACACGCTTATACTAACAGAGGGGTTGAACAGTATAAGACCACTTTTTACTTTTCTTTCCCAATCAATATTATGTAATGTATAGATATAAATATAAATATTAGTAATAAAAGCAATGCATAAATCACCACACGCAATTGAGACACCAATTTTATGTGGTTCACCCAATGTGGGCTACTCCATGGAGAAAATATTTTAGTAAAATTTTCTCAATCAATATCTTGGGAATCCTTTCCCTATTACAATGTTTATGGATATTTTTCCAAAGGAGACACAAATATCCTAATAAATTTTTTGGATATCTATCCACATAAGAACTCGTTTCTCCTTTGCTATGGTTGATGATCTTCTAGAAGAATTGTTTTCCTACTACTTTGGCTAATGGATCTCTATCCACTAAAGACTCCTATCCTAACTGACCTGGCTAATGGATCTCTATCCACTTGAGACTATCATCCTCTCTACTCTATCACATCCAAAGGTTTGTCTCAAATTTACACCAAACATAGTCCTTCAGTTTAGCACAATTGTGGTCAATCTCTATATTTGGTCTGGCACAAACATATCCCCAAATATACACCAAAATCTATCCTCAAATATGTACTAAACACAATCCTTCAGTCTAGCACAAATATATCCTCAATATCTATCCTTTGATCTTCACTAAACACAATCCTTTGGTCTAGTACAAATATATTTTCAATATTTTTCCTCAAGCCTTAACACGAAGCTTGACTCAACCACAAATAAAATCTGCTAGATATTCCCCAAACCTTAACTCAATTTTTGAACAAATAAATCAATAAACTATGGTCATAAATCTACTTAAAGACTTGTCTTAAATCTACCTTGTAAACTTCCACAAAAGCTCACACTAATCTATCCACAAGTCCTCTCTAGATCTTATACAAATATACTCAATAAGTCCTCACTAGAACTTATCCAAATATTCTCTCAATTTCTATTCTCAAACTATATTGTAAGATTCCATAAAAGCTCACACAAATCTGTCCACAAGTCTTCTTAGAGACTTACCTTTAATATGCTCAACAATTCCACACTATAACTTGTCCAATCTCATAGAAACATAAAGATAATTGTTAGAGACTAAATATGCTTCTCATTCACTTCAATACTAAATTACTTTCAATAACTCTTTTATCATACAAACATATAGAGAATTATTAGAGACTCAATATGTTTCACACTCAACCTATTTCTCAAATAAATTTAGAATATAGAACAATTTGTTTCATAGATTTTGAGCTATCACTTAACACATCCACTGGACTAGGCTCAACCAAATCTACTCAACCAATCATTTCAATGAAATAGTCCTTGCTCACAAACTTTAGTCCAAGCATATGAACACTCACTCAAAATGTTTCCAACAATGCTTATCAACCAATCTCACATAACAATGATACTCATGTTCTTTCCAAACCCTAGTTCAATTTCTTCACTCAATCAATGGCTTCAGTAACAATGCTTATAAAATAATCTTCACATAACAATTATACTCATGATATTTGCAAACCCCAATTCAAGTTCCTCACTTAACCAATGGCTTCAACAACAATGCTTATCAAACAAGGTTTTATCAACAAGTCTTTATTCAAAAAAATCTTGAAGCATTAATCTAAAACACACTCAACAAGGAAACCTAATTAAGTCCTTTTGACTCCAAAGTTATTTTCCTGAAATCCAACCAATCAACTCAATAAAGGAATAATATGCCCATAGCTTTTTTGTGATGTAGAATGATCTTCAAAAGCCTAGTATCAATTATCACAACTTTCTTTGCCAAGTATAAAGGGTTATATGACAAGAATTATCACCCTAAAACTTTTCACAATTTACCTCAAACACAAGGATAAATTAAAATTCCAAATACACCTTATTGCTCCATAAGAATAAATTTTAACATCATAATTTTCATAAAAAAATCTCTTATAAAATATAACACAATTTCTACTTATAACTCCTTTCTTAAATTACACTTATCAAATAAATCAATTTCTCTTTCCTAAGGTAAAAAACAATGTTACCCTAGCAACATTCACTATTTACCACTTAGGTAAATAAAATAATTTATTTACACCTTATCCCTCCACACATTTTTGGTAAAAGCAATAATTAAAAAAATAAAATTATAAAAATATTTTTTTCCCTCTCCACGAATTGTGGGATTCGAACTTGCACCACTTGCCCTGCAATAGTGCCTTGGTCATGGCTTCCATGTCATGTGATCCAAGCACTCACCTTGCACACCTAAAGCACAATAAGCACTTTGTTATCTCCACCTTGCATTAGAGCCTATTGGCTCCCTCTTTGCCTTCTCCCATGTTGCGCTTCAAAGGTGCTTCCCTCATGAAATATTGCACGAGCCTTTGCATGATGTTCATGGAAATTATAGCGCTTCTTCTCATGAAATATTGCACGAGCCCTTTTCATGGAGTTCTCAAAGATTATTTGAATACCAAGCTTTGGGATTTGGCTAAGGTATAAATACCTTTATCCTTACATTCCATGCATGTCGACGAAGGTGATTTTATGAAGTTCAACACTAAGGTTTTTGCATTTAAATATTTTAATTTATAAATCATTTAAATTCTTTAGAATTTAAATTTTATAAATTAATATTTAAATCTCTTAGCCTTCTTAGATTTTAATCAAAACCTTTTATTTTTTCCCATTATGGTTTTTAATAAAACCTTTTATTTTCCCACTATGGTTTTAATAAAAACCTTTATTTTGCTTCACATAATATTAAAAAGAATATTATGAAGCCCTTTTTCATCAACCTCTAACATTGCTTATTTTGACCTTTTGAAATCACTGGTGGTTCACTTCTTGGCATCAATGACAACTTCATGCCTTGACATCAATGGAAACTTTATGGACTCAAAAATTCCAACATACTAAGGGAAATATCCCTATAAAATACTAAATAATCTAAATTCCCAATAAATAATAAAATAAGAGAAAATTTAGTATCTCAAAAGAGTCTAAAATTATAGCTTTATACATAAAATTATGGAAGTCAAGCAACTAGGGACTAGTAGGATTTTCTATACATACCAAAATAAGGAAAATCCAACCATCAGGTAGTTTAATATAAACAGGCAACTCCAAATTCTATCATAAAATATACAATCTAAAAATAAGGAATGAATTCTCTCATAACATGCATGAGATTGTTGCTTAATTCCATATAAGGGCTTCATAATTCTTGTTAATTAATGATATAGGTCCATATTAAACAAATATTTAAAATTAATACCTATAGACATCCTACTAAATATCCCTATGGATAAATGCATCCATTATATCCATTTGATTTGCCTTACATCACAATAAATTAGTAATAGAAAGAATTATAATAATAGAGTACATGTGATCCATAAGGATAAAATCCTTTTAATGTTCACATCCCTTAATTTTATAAAACTTGTTAATGACAAGCCATATCATGTAATTCTAAAATTAACCATCAAAAGTAAGCTTGGTCTTCCATACCTATTTACAATCAATAATGTTCCTATTCTTTAAAAACTAAACCAAATCCTAATTTTACTTCTTCATGATAGAATAAAACTTGCATAGCATCCTCCCATTTAATATGCTTTTGTAATATATATACCATATATACTTTTCATGTTTTAAAATAATAAATAAAGTTTATCAATTATTTTATGTTAATAACTATTATAAAAGGTAAAATGTCATGTTGGTAGACATTTGATAAATAAGTAAAATACAAATAAAATTTAGATAAATTATTGCATACAAATATCAAATTATTTTAATGTGATCATGACATGCATATCTATACTATGACAAAAAAGTACATAAGGATCATTCTATTTTTATAATACACCTAGATTCATCTATATTATTTTCTATATTTATGAGTGTTGATCATTGATAGATATTATAATTAAAAAATATTTAAAAATAAAATCATAAGTAACATAAATGATTTTAATTTTATCATACCTAGTTGCATGGACGAGATACTTTTCACATTAGCTTAAATGCCTTGTTCAATTTCTAATTAAATAAGACAATATACATACAATTCCATTGAACTAATATTGTGTCGTTAAATCTTAAAATAAAGGTGCATGGCATACATATTTGTTGATATGAATAAAATATGCTCTTGTACATAGAGGAGACAAAAGTTAAAAAAACAAATATTTTATAGATAATCTCATAAAATGTGATAACTCTATGTCATGTTTTGATCATATAGATACTCATGCACATCATAATTTGTCAATGTGTTACAAGAATAAAAATACAAGCATGTAGGTCCTTCTATCCAATCCTACCAATGCCAATAATAAGCATGGTTCAATACATATTAAATTTTACAAGTAGTTCCAAAAAAATATCCAAAAGTACTAGAAATATTCAAAAGCTAAATTTTTGCTTACATATTGATTTTAAAGGCTTCACGTGACAACTTGATAGTAATGAAGAATATTAGTTAATTGCAATAAAATTCATCATTATGGAACTTGTTTTTTATCCTATAAAAATCCATGTGATATATAAATAAATAATTCTAAAAAAAAATTCCATAAATATGGAATCCAAATGCAAATATGAAATTTAGATTAAATGCATATAAAATTATAAATTTTTGTATAAACTATTTGAGAAAAGAAAATATTACAATGAGAAACCATTATCAAGAAATAAGAAAACATTGTGCAAATAAAAATGATGATGCAAAAGAATGTCTATGACAATTAGGAAATGCACTATTGAATATGAAATATATACCTAAAGAACAAGCTATATTTACATAATATTATTGATTTTAGGAGTAATCACTTATACTAAATTTGAAATAAAAAGTATGATATGTACCTTATAATTCAATAGATAATAAATCTTCATCATCATAGATAAATATTTGAAACGAAACTCACAACCAAAGTATGAGCACAATATGTAGCTTATGAAAAAAAAAAAAAAAACTAAAATAAACCAATTTTGATACACCTAATAATGAAGGCAATGCTAGTATAAATATAAAAATTAAAGAAGCATGTGATGTTCATTATAATTTTTATAAATATTGAAACATTTACTTTAAGAGATGCTCTTATACTATAAACCATTTTGATATTGAAAATATCCTTATGAAATGTCTATAGGGAAGGAGACATTTAAAATTGACTTATTTATTATATATATAAATCAAAGGAAGTTTGTATTTGATTTTGAAATATAAAATAATAATAGTTACGATAATATGGACTTCAAATGTGAAGAACTATAAAAAAGAATTTAAATATTAATGAGATATTTCAAATCCAGTTCAAAAAATGATTATCACAACACAATAGATAATAATATTTATCAATCATCATTGAATCTAGTATAAATAAAATAATTTAAAACCTTGACAACATTGATAAAATATTACTACACTATTTTAAAATAAACTAATATTTTTTTATAATAAAATATGGTTTTGAGGGGCTCCCACAACCTAAAACAAAAAATCCCGCAAGAGACCATAAATACAAAAACCCACATGGATATTCAAAGAACTAACAATAAAATCCCACATGTCATAGAAAACACCACACCAAAGACCCTCCAAAATAAGGATTCAAAATTTAAAATTTGAAAGGACCCACTCCAACTAGATTTGACATATGAAACCAATGGGTATTATCAAATCGGCCAAGGAAACCAGAACCCAAGGCCAAAATAGGAAGTATGTTCTTGCCACTACCAAAGCACATGGATTGAAAAATACAACAAAACTATTCTCCAACATTCTTCTAGTCATAAAAACCACCCAAGAGCTGAACCCACAACCTAGGCTAGAGCTCCATTAAACTAGAAAACCACCCAAGGTCATGAAATGTTCAAGAGAAAACATAAACCCATGTGATAACACTTGCTAAACTAAGCAAAACCAGAGTGTTGAAGAAGAAAAAATATTGAAACTCCTGCTCCATCCAAGAAAAGAAACTATTTACAAGCACCCAAGCAACTGACTAGAACTACCCCTATGGTACTGAACAGAGGCCTACAAAACCTAGGACATCAAAAACTAAAATAGAAAATGAGCACGACTCCTGGTGAAACCACCCAACTAGAGTTTAGGGAAAGCACTAAAAATCTACCCAATATTAAAGAAGAATCCATGAAAAACACCTGGGTGAAACCTTGCACCTAGAGGCACAAATCTTGAAATAAATTACTCTACACAAGTACTTCTAGGATAAATACCAACAGAGAAAAAATTGCATACCCATAGAAAACCACAATCAAGACCCCACAAAATAGGAACATTAAGACCTCCACAACACACGGGCATCGAACACCAAAACTCGCATCTGCCATAGGATAGATGCCAACACCAAAAAACCCTTGCCCTTGGATAGAGGTCTACCAAAACAACACCCTAATTAGGAACCAAATATTTACTACAACAACTCGAATGTACAGTTCCTGAGTAGTAAAGAGGAAAGATCCCTAAAAGTAAAAGCCTTGGAACGAGGGGGTTAAGTGCAAGTTCCTGAGTAGTAAAGAGGAAAGATACCTAAAAGTAAAAGCCTTGGAACTAGGGGGTTAAGTGCAACCACCATTATTGGATCTCAATATTGAAATCTCAACCAACCATCAAAGAAAGGAAATTGAGTCAACCAAGGGAACCCTAGCTAGAGTTTTACAATGTATTAAAAATCACCCCATAGTGTTTGGTTCAGTGCCCTACTAACTATTGACACTAAAAATGATAACAAAAATAAACTAACCAGGAACCCTCCACTAATTGCAATGCCACCCACCAACCAAATAGAGAAAAAAAGAGCTAGAGCCAACTAGGGAGTCAATAGGTAGGGCTATCTGCCATGTTAAAACAATCTAAAATCACTCGGATGCCTTTGGCTGTTGGCCTTAACTCCTAAGCCATTTTTTTAGAAAATAGCCAAATCTATAAGAGTAATAGAACATCCCAACCAAACCCCCCAACAAACATTGAAACCTCATCACAAAACCATCCAACCATAGCAAAGACAACAAACAACCACTCCCAACAAGGAAGAATAGGAGACCTCCCACTCCAAGGATTACAAAGTGCAGAAGCGCCAATCAAATGCCACCAGCTAAGAAAAAATGTTGGGGAACAACCACACATAAGAACAAAAAAAAATAGTTCTAAGCATTCAACACAGAACCTGAGTGGTAAAGAGAAAATATCCCTAAAATATGAAAGCCTTAGAACCCAGGGATCAAGCACAACCACCATTATTTAAGCTAAAAATTGGAATCTTTGACAACCACCCAAGAAAGGGAATTGAGCTAGCCAAGCGAACATTAGCCAGAGTTTTCCATGACATTACAAATCACCCATAGGGTTTGGTTCAGCACCCTACCCACTACTTACACCAAAAAGGATAACAAAAATAAATTAACTAGGAACCCTCCACTAGCTGCAATGCCCTAAGAAATGTCACCCAATAATCAACAAAAACAACACAGAGCCATAGCCAACTAGGGATTCAAAAATAAAAGTTATCCACCATGTTAAAATATTCAAAAATCATCTTGATACCCCAATGGGTTAGTTGGCAGATGACCCTAACCCCTAAGCCATATTTTTAAAAAACTACCAAACCTGGACGAGATACTGAACAACCCAACTAGACCCCCAGAAAACATTGAACACTAGTCACAAAACCACTCAACCATAGCAAAGATAATAATTATCCAGTTCTAATAAGGGAGAACATGTGGCCTCCTATTGGAAGGATTTCAAATCACAAAAGCGAGAGCTAAAGGAAGAAACCACCTTGATACTATGTTAAATTATTGTATTTTATATAATATTATTTAAAATAAACTAATATGTCCCAACATCATACACATAAATACACTATACTATATAATATATTAAATAACACAAGTCCATTAAATATCCTAATTAGTGGTTGAGGAGAATTGAAAAATATTTCGACATAAACCTTATCATACAATGTTTTTTTAATATTGAACATCCTTTACAAATATGTAAAAATATGAGCGCTTGTTCGAGCTATACTATATAATATATTAAATAACACAAGTCCATTAAATCTCTTAATTAGTGGTGGAGCAGAATTGAAAAATTGTTCGACATAAACCTTATCATACAATGTCTTTTTTTATATTGAACATCATTTACAAATATGTACAAATATTAGCGCTTGAGAAAACACAAAAATACCTCACAACCACATAGATGATAATAAGTAGGCAACTGCCATTACACCAAATACCATTTGGCTATACAATATCTTCTAAAATAATACGATAAGATAAAAAAACAATGAACCATTGAATACAAAGGTCCTTAGTGTTAATTTACTATAAAATAAATATTTAAAATTTATGTGAACACAACTAATTCAACTTTATACCACCAACAATTTATTTCATGTTAAGACCTTAGGATCATTTGGACTAGATTTCAAAACACTGCTGAAAAAAACAATTGTAATAAATGAGGTATATTCGAGGAAGAACACTAATGTTTAATGACTAGATATTATATGAAATATAACATATCTCATCATTATATTTTGTAGGCTTACATATAATGGTTCTTAGATTAATTATGTTCATCATGTATACATATTTTTAAAATACCAGTTATGGGTAGAGGTCGTAATATTCACTTAAAACATAACTTAGCTAGTAATAATCATACCCAATCTTGCCTAATTTTAATCAACGTGAAGTGGATCATAGATCTCTAAGGTAATCTAACCAAGTTTTGTTGTTGGCAAGCACTTACCATAAGTAATTTATCTATCCTCTAGAGTAATATTTATGAATATTTTTTAGAAAATAAATTTTTAATATAGAAAATTAAAAATTATAAAAAAATAATTTTAATACCTCATTTGCATTAACAAAGAGATAGGGAAATTAAGAGAGATAGGAAATTAATACCCTTCCAAGCGACATTTTTCACCTTTGTCTTTGTCCCAATCCAGAGAAGGGGTTTCCAGCACTGTTATCCAACAGGTTACCCAAACCAAATTTAGCCCGAAACAGACTAGAAGCTCAATGAAGTCCCCCTTGATTGACTGTGGAGGTGAGAAAAAAAAGGGAAGAAATTCAAATGCCCAGCAATGGAAAGAAGAGGTCCAAGATGAGATAGCTAATGGAATTCAAACTACTATGTTTCCATCAATTGGAAATCTTCCCTTTGAAGAGAACAAAATTCTTAAGCCCCCTCAAGTCCAAGGCAGGGGAAGAGGAAAAAACTTTAAAAGTTCCAAATGAAGATCATATCCTGGAATGTAAGGGGGCTCAATGGCCTTCCTAAACAGCGGTTAGTCAAATATTTAAGAAGAGATTTTGATCCCACTATTCTTATTTTGCAAGAAACTAAAGTCGATGAAGTTTTGTCTAGAAAAATTGCCCTCAATATCTGGAAAAAGGGAGAAGCAATTTTTTGCAAAGCCAATGGAACCTCAGGTGGTCTTCTTTGTATCTGGAATCCAGGGAAGGTGGAAGGCAAGGTTATTCAATTAGGGGAAAGGGTAATGAGCATTATTTTTAAGGATAAGGTTAGTGACCTTTCTTGGATATTAACAAATGTGTACGCCCCTAATTCTATATCTGGGAGAGCTGATCTATGGAATTTACTCAGTCATTTCAAGGAAGATTTTTAGGATATCCCATGGATAGTGGCGGGGGACTTTAATACCCCTATTTACCCCTCTGATAAAAAATGGGGAGTAGGAATTCCAGCAAGAAGTATGGAGGACTTTCAAGATTTCATCAACAACAACAATTTATTGGATGTCAAATTAAAAAATTCTAAATTTACTTGGAGCAATAGGAGGTCTGGAAATCAACTTATAATGGAAAAGCTTGATAGGTTTTTTTTGTCATAGGAAGCAATACAATATTTTGGGGATGCAAATCTGTTGTCCTTGCCTCGCATTGGGTCTGACCACAACCCGATTTTACTTGAAATTGAAGAGACTCCAAAATTCAAAAGGCCTTTTAGGTTTGAATCTATGTGGATGCACCACCCTGATCTCAGAGACAAAATTTCTCAGTGGTGGCAGCATTCTTGTCAGGGCAGGCCTTCATTCAGATTAGCACAGAAACTTAAAGTGGTGAAAGAAAATCTAAGGATCTGGAATAAAGAAATTTTTGGAAACATTTTTGAAAACAAGAAAGTCATCTCTGAAAGGTTATCAACCATTGAGAAAAAACTTGAAGAGGGATTGCCAGACCCTTCCCTACAGGAAGATGAAAAGAAAGCCCTTGCTGAATACCATAATGTTTTAGCCTGCGAGGAGACTTTTTGGCGGCAAAAGTCTAGAGCTACTTGGCTAAAAGAAGGTGATGCCAACACAAGATTTTTTCATGCATCTACCTTAAGGAACAGAAGCCACAATAGAATTAAAGAACTTGTTAGAGATGATGGATCATCCCTTTCTAGTCCTAATGAGATCAAAAATGAAGCAGTTTCCTATTTTCAGAATCTTTTAGGAGAAGAACATTTCAGTTCTGCCTTAGCTTCAGAATCAATGCTTTACCATATTCCTCATTTAATTTTTGATGACTTGAATGGGGAGTTAATTAAGCCTTTCACGGATGAAGAAATCAAAGAGGCCCTCTTCTCAATGAACCCTGATAAAGCTCCAGGTCCAGACGGGTTTTCACCTCATTTTTTTCAGGCTTTTTGGGATATTGTAGGTTTTGATGTATGTGCTACTATCAAGGAATTTCAGTCCACAAAGCATATTCCGAGAAGTTTTAACTCCACTTTTATTGCTTTAATCCCAAAGATTCCTACTCCTAGATCTATGATGGACTTTAGACCTATTAGCCTTTGTAATGTTGTTTATAAAATTTTGACCAAGGCGATTGCAAATAGAATGAGGAAGATCCTTCCTATGTTTATTGATGTTTGTCAAGGCAGTTCAGTCCCTGGAAGGTCCATCCTTGATGGTGTCATAACAGTTCATGAAGCCCTCCATTCGGTAGTCCAGACTAAAAAACCTGCTTTTGCTCTCAAGCTGGATATGAACAAGGCTTATGACCGCATAAACTGGAGTTTTGTTTCTGCCATTCTTCAGAAATTTGGTTTTCATCATGAATGGATCAAGCTTTTGGAAGGATGTTTTATGAAACCTTGGTTTTCAGTCCTTGTTAATGGTGCTCCTGCTGGATACTTTCAAAGTAAAAGGGGCCTAAGGCAAGGTGACCCTATCTCTCCCATGTTGTTTATCATTGTGGCTGAAGCCCTTGGGAGGACAATCAAAGCTGCCTGTAATATTGGTCTTATTTCAGGAATTAAAGCATCATCACAAACACAGGCAGTTACACATGAACAGTTTGTGGATGATACTTTGTTGTTAACTCTTGCATCAGTTTTTGAGGCTAAGGTCATAAAACATATTCTAGAGCTATATGAGGATGTCATGGGCAAAAGGTAAATTTTTCAAAGAGTAAAATTTATTTCTTTAACACTCCCATTCAGAGGCAGATTAAGATTGCTAGGATTCTTGGATGCTCAGTGTCTACTCTTCCATCCACATACTTAGGCCTTCCTTTATTTACATGCAGAGCTACTGATTCCATGTGGACTAATGTAATTGAAAGAATTCAGAGGAAGACGGCTGGATGGAAAGGGAATTTGTTATCTCAAGCTGGCAAGGCAGCTTCTCACCAGGTTTTCCATTCAAAGCATCCCCCGTCTACTTTCTCTCTATTTTTAAAGCTCCTACAAGTGTCTACACTAAAATTGAACAGATCCATAAGAGGTTCCTATGGACTGGTTCTGAATCTAAGCAACGCTTTCACTTGGTGTCCTGGGATAGGGTTTGCAAACCAAGGGAGTTTGGAGGTATTGGGCTAAGGAGAATACAACATTTAAACATGGCCCTCCCGGCCAAACAAGCATGGCGTCTTCTGACAAATGCAAATGCAGAATGGATTACTATAATCAGAAGAAAGTATTTGCAAGAAACTAAATTTTTAAGTTATTCCTTTCCTCCCAGGGGATCAATTTTTTGGAAATCAATCCTTCAAACTAAAAACTTGCTAAGCAAAGGGCTACGTTGGAAACTGGGAAATGGAAGAAACATTGATTTCCGGGACCACAAATGGTTAAAGGACTATCCCCTCTCTGCAGATCCCATCCTTTCAACCCTTAGAGCTTGGACAATTGAAGTTTTTGGTACCAAAGTTGCAGATTTTATTACTTTGTCAAACAATAGAAGGGTTTGGAAGCCAATAATGAACAATGATCTACCAGGGGCATCAATAATACTGGAGAATGAATTAAGACAGTCTTTACTCCCTTCTGGCATTCTTGAGGACCAGCTTATCTGGGAAGCTTCAGACAATGGGGAATTTTTTGTCAAGACTGCTTATCTGATGCTTATTGATAATGATGAACCTACTTTCCCTCACTTGGAAGTTTGGCCCAAAAGCATTGTTTCGAAGGTTGGGTTTTTTGCATGGCTGGCCATCCAAAATAAGATCCTCACCATGGATAACTTAATAAAAAGAGGTGTGACTATTGTTAATAGGTGTTATCTTTGTATGTCTGAGTGGGAGTCTATTGATCATTTGTTTCTGTATTGTAATTTTTCTGTCTCAATCTTGTTAGGTCTGTTACAAGTGTTTCATATTTATTGGGTCCATCCTCAGTCCATTTTTGACTTATTTGTCCAAGGGGCCTTCTCCCTTTTTGAATAGGCGTCTTAGGTATATGTGGAAGATCTGCCTTCATCACTACTTGTGGCAGATATGGTTGGAAAGGAATCGTCGGGCCTTCTTGGATAAGGTTTCTCAGTCATCCTCTGTCCTGTCAAAAATTTTAGTATATGCTAATGAGAATGCTTGTTTAGTGCCTGTAGCATCTAGACCTCCAAATCCTTTTGAAGCTTCATTAGGCCAGTCATTAAACTTACCTCTCACTGATGGCCTCAATCATCCTCAAGTCTGTCCTAGAACCATGATCACATGGACCCCACCCCCCCTAGGGTGGATTAAGTTAAATTTTGATGGGGCATCTAGGGGCAACCCAGGTGAAGCTGGGGCTGGTGGCTTACTTAGAGACCACAAGGGTGAGGTGCTTGTAGCTTTTGCTGAACATCTTGGAGCTCAAACTAACAATGTGGCTGAAGCGAGGGCAGTTTGGAGGAGCCTCAAGGTGGCAGAGAATTATCCAGGGAAACTGTTGGTGGAAGGTGATTCTCTTATTATTATAAATCTTCTAAAGAACACTAAGAGAGCTCCTTGGAGATTTGATGACTACATCCACGAAGCAAGGGCTCTAATTCATGATCGACCTGAGGCCATAATTTTGCATACCTTCCGGGAAGCAAACATGGCAGCTGATAGGCTGGCAAATGAAGGCATTGTAGCAGCAAATTTGATCACGTGGACTGAAAATCTTCCTCATGCAGTCTCAATGGTGATAGATAATGAAAAATTTTAGATTGGAAGGCTCAAAGTGGATTTTGTCTTTGTTAGTTCTATTTTGCGTCTTTCTTTTCTGATGGCCATAATATTAGGCTTCCATAGTTTAGTTTGGTCGTATTCTCGTTGGAAGAGTAGGTCTTGGCCCTTTTTGTTGTCAGTTTAAACTTTTAGGGCTTGGCCTTTGTCCAGTTGGTCAGTGGACCCTATTTTGTAAAATGGTTTTGGGTCAACCAGTTAAAACCCGGTGTTAATCATAAATATTCTCTTACTTACCAAAAAAAAAATGTTCCTATGTAATTATTAATTTTTAATTGTTTAAATAAACTATTTTTATAAAAAGACAACAAATATTGATAAAATCAAGATATTTAATTTATTTTAAATGCTATTTATTATAGATACTAATTATTAAATAATAATATAATAAACAAAAAAAATTAGAAGTATGTGATATCAATTCTCTTTGAAATTAACAGAGATAGGAACGTGTAATGTTCCTATGTAATTATTAATTTTTAATTGTTTAAATAAACTATTTTTATAAAAAGACAACAAATATTGATAAAATCAAGATATTTAATTTATTTTAAATGCTATTTATTACAGATACTAATTATTAAATAATAATATAATAAATAAACAAAAAAATTTAGAAGTATGTGATATCAATGCAAGTGCAAGGCATGATTAAACCTTATATCTTTATCTTTTATAAAACAAACAATTTTTATGAGTACATGTTTTGTGAGTCCTAACTTAAAGGATGCCTTGGCTAGAATTATGGATGCCTTACTTGAGGATAAGATGAAGGTTAAATCTATAGCAAACCCACTCCAAATAGCATATATGTTACACAAGAAAATACTATCAAGGAGGAAATTATCAAGCATGACATATTTGTTCTTAAAAGTACAAGTTTAATATTTATGTTCCATGGATAGTTGTCAAGTTTTATGGAGATTCAAAATTTGATAAAATGGAAGTATGAAATGATTTCACATTACTCTATAATTTTTTTTCAAATGGATTTTTTTTCTTCATCATCTTCTCCAATTTAAAAATAAAGATAAAATAATGGTTGATGGTACTTAACTTGGGGGGCAAATGCATTATATTTAAGACGAGAATTAATCTATGAAAATGAAAACTACTAGAAGGCTTCTACTAATGGTTATTTTTATTAGACTTCAATATCAACTTATCAATAAGGAGGTTTTGAATAAAATTGGAATTACTATAGGGGATTTCATCAAGGAGAAACCATATACTAACTATCAAAGGTATGTTGTATATACCTAGAAATATGTTGTCGTGGATTTCTCAAAATAATTACCACATTTTATTAAAATAAATTTTAAAACAAGTGAATGACGTCAACATGTGGATTATGAAAAAAATATATTCTAATGCCATAAATAATGTGAAACTAGACATATGAAAAATACAATGTAAAAATAATGAGAATTTAAAAAAAATGGATGTGAAACATAGTTCAATATGAAGTAATAAGATCATATAATAGTAAAAAATGGATCAGATCTAAGGTTTTCCACTCGCATGAAAGTGCTAATGATGAAAATTCACTGTAGGAGACTGTCAATGGAATCCCAAGGTAAAATTGCAAGATAAGATATCATACAAAATACACCAATAAAAAAATCTACAAATGCTCCTTTTCATTAATAGAATTTCCATCCCCTTACAATAGAGTCTCCCACTTCTTATACTCCCAAAAAAGAAAAACCCTAGCCTACGCTACCCCCTTACTATTTTAGTGACTTTTTATTTTTAGCAACTCACTTGCTATGTTTAGTAACCCTAAAAAAAAAACTCGAATGACATCCAAAATGGAATCATGCACCCATTATTCAATAAAACCCACTACCCCATGATAGCAACCCCACTCTAGTTCTACACTAATAGTTATGATAACTTTTTAGTTGTGAAAACTGAAAATTACATTAAAATCTAATTTTGGGCCTCTTAGAGGTATTTTTCACATTAAAAAACATATGGGCCACTTTCCTTAGGTTATCCATGTCATTCAACACATTCTAAAAAAAGAACAGGGCAAAAAATACACTCGAAGCAAAATTTATGGCCCTGGAAAAGTGTACCATTCTACTCTGGTTGAAAATGAACTCACCTCCTATGAGTTCTGCTGATGAAATACCTTGAGCTTGTAAATGTCAAGCATTTTTAGCTCCTCCTTGGAAATCCAAGTGTTATAAGCTTGGGAAAAACCTTCCCACTGTACCAACTATATTCTATAGTTGTCATTGCATGTGGTGATCACTTTCCTATCAAGGACTTGCGTAATGCATTCCTTTGTCTTCTTAGGTATTTGCTTCTCCCAATATGTGGTGTTTGCCTCTTCAACAACTACAATATCACCATGAAATTCATGAAAATAGGAGACATTGAAAACAGGTGAAATTTCGAGACCTACTGGTAATTATACCTTGTAAGTATTGTCATTCATTTTCTATAGAATTCTACAAAGGCCAATTTTCTTCATTTTTAATTTATTATATATTCCCTTGGGAAATTGCTCCTTTCAAAGGTGAACCATCATCATATCCCCAACTTGGAATACTTGGACTTGTTTGTGCACATCAGTGGCCTTTTTGTACTTAGCATTACTATTATGTAACTTGTCTCCGACCTCTTCCTGCAATTGTTGTATATGTTCAACAAATGCTTCTACATCATCACTAACATGCTCATAGATTTATAATTCAACCAAATCTAGATTAACCTTGGGGTTTTGGCCATTAACAATTTGAAATGGTGATTTTCCTATTGAGCAGTTCACTGAGTTGTTATATGCAAATTATAATTGTGGCAAAGCTAAATCCCATTGTCATGGTTTCTCACAAACTATGCACCTCAAAATATTACCCAATATTCAATTCATAACCTCAGTTTATTCGTTAGTCTATGGATGATATGCACTATTTAACAATAGCTTTATGTCCAATTTCTTCCATAATTTCCTCCAAAAATGACTCAAGAACTTAACATCCCTATCTGAAGTGATGGTCTTTGGAACTCCATGCAATATCACCACTTCATCAAAAAAATGATGCAAGAGCCTATCTTTAGAGGGTTTTTTTAAAAGGAGTTTTAAAGTAATTTTATTTTTTTTCGAATCATTTGGTATCAGAGCAAGTTGGATCTTTTTGGAAGGAGAAAAGATAAGAGAAGGAAAGATAAAAGGAGAGGAGAGCAAAGAAGCTCAAAAAAAAAAAATTGGCACTCTGTGTAGTGCTTGTAGAAGGTATGTAAAACCTTGGAGATAGAAATTGACACTCTATGTAAGTGCTTGCAAGAGGTTTTTTTAATGTAAAAGCCTTATAGAAAGATATTGGCACTTTGTGTAGTGTTTGCATAAGGTTTATAAAACCTTGGAGAAATAAATTGGCACTCTATGTAAGTGTTTGTAAAACCTTGGAAAAAGAAATTGACACTATGTGTAAGTGCTTGCAAGAGGTTTTTTATATAAAAATTTAGAAGGAGGAATTGGCACTTTGTGTAGTGCTTGTAAAAGGTTTGTAAAACCTTAAATAAATAAATTGGCACTCTGTGTAGTGCTTGCAGGAGTTTTTTTTTTCATTAAAAACCTTAGAGGGAAGAATTGGTACTTTGTGTAGTGCTTGCAGGAGGTTTTCTATTTTAAAACCTCGAAGGAATAAATTGGCACTATGTGTAGTGCTTGCAGGAGGTTTGAGATATAAAACCTCAGAAAGAGATTAGTACTTTAAGGAGTACTTGCATATGTGTGGCACTCTATGGAGAGCAATTATAATTTTGATGAAAGGAACTCGTAGGAGCAGAGTTCTTTTCAACCAGAGAAGAATGATGTAGGAGCCTATCTTTAGAGGGTTTTTTAAAAGGAGTTATGATGTAATTTTTTTTATTACTCAAAATGGAATTCTTTGACGCAAAATATAATTTTTCGAAAATGGTAATTACTAAAAAAGACAATTTTTTATGAAAAAATAATTTGCCAAAAATAGTAATTACTTAAAAAGGCATTTTTTGTAGAAAAATAAATTTACCAAAAATAGTAATTTTTTATTTTTAGGGTTTTCTTTTAGGGCTTCAAGCTTTAGGGTTTTATTTTAGGGTTTCTTTGGGGATATATATTCCCTTGGTATTGCATTGTAAAATGGGAAGTGAATCCAGGAATGAGAAAAAAAATATTTATTGGTTTATTTCCATGTATTGTAGTTTTTATGTAAATCGAAGGTTTTTATGATTATTTCCAATTATTGCAATTTTTGTGTAAATGGAGGGTTTTACATATTATTTTCATTTACCACAGTTTTTATGTAATGGGAGGTATTTTATTTTAACCTCTTGCAGCTGGATTTACATCAAAAAAAGTACTGCAATCTTGGTTGCATCATTGTTTTTTTGGCAAGCAAGAAAATGAGCCATCTTAGAAAACCTATCTACTACAACAAAAATGGAATATTTACCTCATTGAGTACGGAATAGCCCTAGCACAAAATCCATGCTTAGTTCGGTCCACGATCCTAGGGGAAATGGTAAGGGCATATACAACTCTATATTTTTACGTGACCTTTAGCCACTTGGCACACTCTACATCTGGACACAAACCTCATTGCATATCTCTTCAACTTTGACCAATAGTACTTTTACTCCATAAGGGCAACTATTTTATCTATGCCAAAGTATCCTACCAAACTACCACTATGCACCCCACGGATGATATTCTCCCACATGGAACCAAAAAATATGCACAATTGTTTCCCCTTAAATAGATAGCCATATTACATAACATCCGCAATAAATATTCAACTAGCCTCATCCACAACTGGAGTTTTGTACTATTGTACAATACTTCCAAAATCTGCACTAGATTCATACAAATCAAAAATCCCCTCAAAGCCTACCACTGCATTCTCCATGGTGTTTACCAATATTACTCTCCTTTTTAATACATCAACCACTTTATTCTACTTACCAGAATTGTGCTTCAATACAAATGAGTATTCTTGCAAAAACGAAACCCACTTGGCATGTCTACTATTTAATTTCTTCTGCAAATTAACATACCTTAAGGCTTTATGGTTAGTATATAGCATGAACTCCTTGGAAAAAAAATAATATCGTCAATACCTCAGCACCTGCATAATTGCATAAAATTATACATCATAAATGGAGTAGTTCTTGCTTACCTCATTCAACTTTTCACTGAAAAACATTATTGGCTACCCCTCTTGGATAAACACAACACCAATCCCCACATGTGAAGCATCACAGACAACTTCAAATATTTTATTAAAATTAGGTAATACCAGCATAGGTGCTTCTAAAACCTTCTTCTTCAAGAGTTCAAAACTCTGAGTTGTTGCTTTTGTCCATTTAAATTTTTCCCCTTCGTAAACTTTGTTATGGGTGCAAGAATATTGCTAATGTTTCTAATGAACTTCATATAAATTTTTTTCAAACCATGGAAACTTCTCACCTCTATTACTTTCCTTGGAATAGGTCATTCAATAACTACCCTCACCTTTTCCTCATCCATTTTCAGTCCATCCTTGGAAATTACAAAGCCTAAAAACACTAGACTTTATTGAAGGAATCTACACTTCAAATTAGCATACAATTTCTCTTTTCGCAATAACTATAATACCAACCTCACATGGTGCAAGTGCTCTTCTTCAATTTTACTAAAAATTAGGACATCATCAAAATAGATGACCATAAACTTACCAATGTATTCCTGCAGCACTCAGTTCATCAACTACATAAAATTACTAGGTGTATTTGATAATCCTAATGGCATCACCATCCACTTGTACAACCCATATCAGGTTTTGAAAGCAGTCTTCCACTCATCCCCCTCTCTAATATTGATCTGATAATAACCACTTCATAGATCAATCTTGTTGAAGTAGCTAGCCCCTACTAAGATTTCAATCATATCATCCATTGTAGGTATTGGGAACCTATACCTAATAGTAATTTTTTTTATGGACCTACTATCTACACACATCCACCATGAGCCATCCTTCTTTGGAGTTAATAGAGTGGTACTTGCACAAGGACTCATGCTCTCACTTACTAATCATTTACATATTAATTCTATCACTTGCTTATTCAACTCTACATTCTGGGTTGGGTTCAATCGATAGACTACCTAGTTCAGAAGATCTGACCCAAGAATTAGATCAATTTGATATTGAATATCCCTCGTCAATGGTAAAGCATCAGGTAAATCATCTGGTATAACATAAGCATACTCCTTAGACAACTTCTATACTTATAGTGGTATAGGAGCCTCATCTACCTCTATCTTCTTCACTGTCAATGCATAGCACCAAACATATTCTTGTGCCTCTATGATAAAATACTTCATAATCAGTAAAATCTCACTCTACCCTTTTTCCTGAAGAGGCAATAATACTACATTGGCACCATCCTTCCAAAATGTGTATGTATTTTGACCCCCATCATGGATGGTCTTCCTATCATACTACCAAGTCCTCCCCAATAGTATGTGATAGGCATCCATAGAAATCATGTCACACCAAACTTCATCTTTATAAGTATTCTCGATTGAGAATTTTACCGAACATCTCTTATCAATATTCATCTCATTCCCTTTCTTGATCCATGAAATGTGATAGGGATGTGGGTACTTCTTACATTTTAGATTCATTTTCTCTACCATTACATTTGAGACCATATTCTCACAACTACCACCATCAATGATTACTTTGCATACCTTTCCTCGTAATGTGCAACTTGTGGGAAATATATTTTTCATAGCTAGGACTCATCACCCTCATCTACTTGTATTTTTACCTTATTTGGAGTAATCAATATTCTCTTTATCATGAGATTCACACCTGCATCTGTAGCAACTTCTATATCATTTTCATCCTCTTCCTCAACTAGGTTGACTCTAGTATGTCCTCCCTAATTCCTCTCTTCATAATCATAGTGGGTGCACTCAAATGCTCGATGACCTTCCTCACCACATCTAAAATAGGCATATGTTTTCCATTATCCATTCCCAGCTCGATCTCCCCCATTACCTCAACCTCCTCTATTCCATATTCTTCTTTGGTAGGTACCATGACCTTATTTCTTTGTATTTAAGGATTCTCCCTTTGATGAGCTAGATCATCCATGCCCTTTATTTGGAGAAGATATCGATCCCTTATTCCCTCTTTTATAATTACTTCTCTTATGCTTTTATTCGACCCTCAAGGCCATATGATATGCATCTTCTACAGTAAGGGTATGATGTATATTCAACTAATCTTGAATAACATAACTTAGGTAATTTACATACCTTACAACCCTTTGCTCTTTGGTATCATTATGGTCCACACAAATAGATAGCTTGTAGAACTCATTGGTGTAGTTCTCGATGCTCTGGTACTTTTTTCGGAGGTTTTGAAATCTATGAAATAAAGTTTAGGAATAGTCTACAAGCACAATATTTTCTTGCAACATCTTCTTCATCTTATCCCAAGCCTTGATATTTACTTTTCATTTCCTTAGTTGTTTCATTTGTATATGATCCCACCAAATTAAAGCATATCCTTTCAACTTCATGCACGTAAGTTTCACCTTCTTTTCCTTAGTCAAATTACTCCATTCAAAATATTTCTCCATACTATTTACCCAATCAATTAGCTCCTATGGTTTTACCCACCAACATAATTGAAAACCTCGATCTTGATTCCATATCAAATTAATTTAAGTCCTTCCAAAACTCAGATCAACCTGCTTTCAAAATTTTTTGGTTCTTCTTCTGTGTGATCCTTATATCCACCTTGCTTAACCACGGTCTTATTATCAAATCCTAGATCTGGGTCCACATTGGTGCAGGCCTCTACAATGTGGTTAATTGCACCAGTCAGTCATACTATTTCTACATGTTGATCCTCCATATACTTATTCATTTGGGTATATATTTCTTGCCCTCTCCCTCTTCTATTCATCTTCCTTACACTAGTGATATCTCACCTGCTTTGATACCAATTGATAAACATTCACTACAAGAGATCGTCAATGGAATCCAAGGGTAAAATTACAAGATAAGACATCATACAAAATATACCAATAAAAGAAACCTACAAATGCTCCTTTTCATTAACAAAATTTCCATCCCCTTACAATAGAGTCTTCCACTTCTTATACTCCAAAAAAAGAAAAAACCTAGCCTACGATACCCCCTTACTATTTTTAGCAACTTTCTATTTTTAGAAACTAACTTGCTATTTTTAGTAACCCTAAAAAAAACACATATGGCCCCCAAAATGGAATCATGCACCCGTTATTCAGTAAAACCCACTATCCCAAGATAGCAACCCCACTCTATTTGTACACTAATATTTATGATAACTTTTTAGTTGTGAAAACTAAAAATTATATTAAAAGCTAATTTGGGGCCTCCTAGAGGCCTTTTCACATTGGAAAACATATGGTCCACTTTCCTTAGGTTCTCCATGCCATTTAGCACATTCTAAAAAATAACAGGGCAAAAAAGAAACTCAGAGTAAAAGTTATGGCCCTGGCAAGGTGCATCAGCCAAAGAAATCCCATTTGAATCACTAAATGATTAAGGTAATTACAATTTAATGAGATCAACAACTAAATAATCCAAACAATAACATAAGAAATATGAAGTATATTAAATAGAAATTAAATATGTAAAGATACAAAGGTAAATTTTAAAGTAAAGGATGAAAAAGGCATTGATATTGTGATAAATATAATATCATGGAAAATCAAAATGCATAATAATTTCTTGTGTCTGTTCAATACAATACCAAACTTATTATAAAGGATGTGGTTATAGTATTGAAGAAGACAAAAAAAAAATCACTCTAAAACATATTATTTTACAAAACATGGTGTTAACGTTTAGGTGAAACCCCTTCATACTTTTAAAAATGCTTCCAACAAACAAAATAAATATTTAAAAAATATTTAAATTACATTCAATAAAACATTTCATCAAGTAAAGCATATATTTCAAGTATGGTTCTTCCAATAGAGTGGAAAACATGCAAAACATTCAATCCATACTCATGGGTACCTAGTAAATCTTGTTTAAAATAATGATTCCTTTAGTTTTTTTTATATAAAACTAGGTTTCAATTATATTTTATTAAGGAAATAATCATGTGTTGTACATATGTAAAATTTTATGGAAGAAAAGCAACAAATGAAACATAAAAATTATTTTTTCAAAAAGTAGAGTACATTTATATTTATTATTTAGTAGATAATAAAGTGTATGTATAAGTTAATTATGTTGAAAGTATGAAATTATTTAGACAATTGTATCATTAGCAGTTACTATATTTTTATTTCTGTAAATTGAATCACTATATTTTTGTGTTTGAGGTAATGCAAGCCCATACTTATATCCTCCTATAGCATTTCTAGTGTTTATAATGGTCGATATAACCTGGTATTCTAGCTTTTTTATTTCTAATATTGACAAATTTAATATCTCTATATATAGCTTCACACATCCATTTCATGTGTTCTTGTACTATGGCATAAACCATATATTTCTTCTTGGATTCATTCAATATCTTGCTAAAATAGATAATGGGTCTACCTTCTTGGATCAAAACACCTCCAATGGATATTCTATTAGCATCACAATCTACATGGAAAACTTTATTAAAGTCTAGCAATGCTATAAATGGATGCATTATGACTTACTCTTTTAATATTCAAAAGATTCGTTTATGGTGTCTATCTATTTGAATTCATTTTTACCTCCTTTCATCGCTTCTATTATTGGATCACAAATTCCACTAGAGTTTCTAATGAAACTTTCCTAAAGTTTGGAGAATATTACATTATTTGGTACATGTTACCCCCATAGTATATTTATGGTACGACTGTAAATATGTAGTAGATTAGTGTATGAGTCTATAGTTTAGGAATATGATTTATATTCCCCCTTATGTATATGTTCATGTGTATGATGTGCACAAGTATCATGTAATAGAATTTTCTTGTGCATAGATGTAGCCACAGGGTTTGCGTAAGGGGTCAGCCCCAAAATGTATTTATAAAAATTTGGTGAATTAGTTTCGAAATCCAAGCGAATAGTGTCCAAATGCATGTAGAAGGTTCACTATTATTAGGGGTAATGTTGGAAATTTAAACTTAAAATGATCAAATTATTATAAAATTTGGGTGAATCGACCCAAAACAATTTTACACCCAAAATTTTATTGCTAATGGACCTTGGTCAAGGGTCCCAAATATTAGCCATTTTCAAATTTCGAAAATCCTAATTTTAGCCAAATTGGTGACAAATAGCTACTATGCATAACCTTGGATGTAGGATTTGCAATGTGTCATAGAGTAAAAATTACAAGAGTAAATAGAGATTCAATATTCATGTATACAAGTGGTAAAATGAGAAACCAAAAGATGTAAGAGGATTTGTCTTATGTATGGAATAGAAAAATATGCATATTGTAGATATGTAAGGAGTAAAATAATAAAGTATAGAAGTGTCATATTTGTAATGCTATATTATGGAGATAAATCTCCATGTAAGATATCAATTGAATAATATATGTATTTCAATTATCTAAAAATAAGCGTGTATATAGTTTAAATAGTTCTATTGTTAGTTTTCTTCATGTTATTACACAAATGATATTGGCTATTTTATTTTATATTATTATTATTTGATATTCATGTTTATTTATTGATATTGTACATATATTTAATGCTAAAATATTAAATAACATATTGTGTTCCTAAATATTGGGGCCTATTATAATCTCGCTAAAAATCCAACAAAGTTGAATTATTTTGTTTTAATTTTTTATGTTGAATAGTGTAGGATATTCATTATTCTTCTTAATGTCCTACATCCAAGTGGGTTAAGATACTTTGAAGAATGAAAAATACGTTCTACTCCTTGATGGGTATCAAAGGGCTCATCCCTAGGCTTTGTTCTCCAAGGTTTTCCACTCATAGGATCCTTTCACCTACTCTTAAGCTAATGATAAGTCTAAAACAGAATATGTTATGGTAGTAGAGTATGAGGTATTGATGAAGAATAAAACATGAGATTTGGTACCTATTATAGAAAGGAAGAATATCATGGGCTACACGTGGATCTACAAGACCAAGTACACTTTAGGTATCTAGATTAAAAAGTGTAAGTCATGCCTTATTGCGAAGGGGTTCTCTAATTAGGAATTAATAGACTACTCTAAGACATTTGTACTTATATTATATATGGACTCTATAAAAATTATTATTTCCATTACTCTCTTATATGGATGGAATATGCATTGGATGAACATGAATAATATCTTTCTTCATCAAGAACATCAAGAGAAATTAAACATACAAAAACCACCTAGATTTGAGATAGAGGATCCTACTCCATTGGTATGGCACTTAAATTGATCTTTGTATGGTCTTAAGTAGGTTCGTCATGTTTGGTATGATAAAATCCACCTTTTTCTCTCGATTGTGGATTTCAATGATGTGAGGCTAAACATGATATTTACAATAAACATCATAATTAGGAATCTCTAGTAATTTTATGGTATGTTGATTATCTTCTCATTATAGGTAGCTCCAATACTTTAATTTAATATATGATTTCATGCTTTTTTCCACCTTTGAGATGATAATTTTAGAGCTTGTACACTATTTTTTGGGTATCTAGATTGATCAAATATATTTTAGTGTTACAATTGTTCAACCAAAGTATACTTTGGATATTCTTTAGTGCTTTAGGATGGAGGAGTATAACCTTATTTGATACCCTTTAATTTATGATTAAATATTTGGGCTAACTATACCACACCCTTAGTTTATGGATACTTCTCTATCTCACTCACAATATATTGGTTATGGACTTTTCTATTAGCTATTGGTCAAGGTACATGTAGTATCCTTAGAAAAGTCACTAGGTAGTAATATATAAAATTCTCAAACATATCAAAGGGATATATTATATGGTCATTTAGTGCTTGGTTGGTTCCCCTCTAATTTTGATAGGTTTTTTGGGTGCTAATTAGGTAGGTTATTTTAATGAGCATAGTCCACAATATATTTTATGTTCTACTTAGGATCCAGACTAGTTTCATGGTGCTCTAGAAGTCAACTCACCATTTTTAGTTCCCTATGGAGGCTAAAAATTGTGTTGCCAATGAGGTAGCTTAACATATCAAGTGGATACTAATAATTGTGGGGGAAATTAATATTTCTAAAAAAAAATCTAGTACTCTAATTGTGACAATAAGAGTACTATAAATATTATGTTTCATCAAAAAATAAAGAATACTGAGATATTGATGTCCTGTATGATATGGATTCATTTTTATGGGATATTAGATCAAGTATTTATTCCTACTTCAATTTAGGTAGTTTATATTTTGACCAAGATCATATCCAAGATCACCATTGTGCACATGTGGGAATTTATTAAATTTAGAAAGTGTCCGTTAAGAGAGTATCGAACATAAGGATCTCTATCTATGTCCCATATTTAGCTTAAAGGAGGATGATGGAATATTTGTTGGTTCAACTTATCTTGAGGCTACAACCAACTATGTGCTATATTTTCCCTTTGAGCCAATGTAAACATTATTCTTAAGGATTGATATCATAATCTTGACCTAAATGTTTCATTTACTTGGGTATTAATACCTCTTCTTATTGATAATTTACTTAATGGTTTTTGTGTAATTTGATTATGTTTTTATTAAAGATATCTTGGTAGTTATGAAAACCCTATTATATTATGTAATTATTTTGTTAAGCAATAGTAGGTAATTTTGTTTCTTTTATTTTTAGAAACTACTATGAAATCTAGTAAAATACTCTTAGTTCAACATTTATTACTTCAATAATAAATATCATTCATCATGGCATATGAATATTATAAAACATAACTATTTAGATTTATTTTTTCTAAACTACATCTCTATATATATTTAAATACAAAATACACTGAAAATAAGTCAATTTATTCATTAAAAAATAACTTCTAAAATTTTCATTAGACAAATATTTCTATAAATGCCTTATAATATTTTTAAAATGGAAAAAATTTAATACATCAAATCATTGAACGCCCTAATAATCATTATGAAAAGGGTGAAAATTTGGGTTGTTAAAAAAAATGATTGTATGATAGAAAGTAAAGAGGATGAGGTTCATAATTAATATTTAAATAATATTATCATCCAATTTCTAAAGAATAAGGACCATTTTCATGTAGTATATGAGGAATTTTAGCATGTTGATAACTAATGTTATGTGTGTAGAGAGGCTAAAGACACATGTATTGAAATTCTGGATAATGATTAATATTTTCAATAAATAAAGGATGCATATAAAAGATGTACAAATTTTGAGTACTAAACACACTTGATAATCATGATACTTATAGAAAAATTGATAGTTTTTTTATAAAATATAATTATACTCTTATAACAAGGGGAACTAATATTTCTAAATCATAAAATGACGGAACAACTAAAAAAAACTAGAAATTTGGAAAGATTCATAAATAAAAAACATAATTCTTTAATGATGAACTAAACATAAGAACTTATTACTTAACCCAAGAGAACATGTTCAAATAAAAAAGGGGAAGTATATACGTAAATTTGGTTTGATATATTCTAGAAGGGTATTTTCTATATAAGAATATTTTATTATGGCCAAGATGAGTCATTTCATAACTTTCTAAATCTTATGCAAATGAAAATATTTAAAATTAATTGAATATGCTACAAATTATATCTACTCATAATGATTACAATAAACATATATGTGTATGTATGTATTTATGTGTGGTGTGGAGGTCAAAGGTAAGGGTATAAATTATCTAGATTTATTGAAGTGAATAACCATAAATTTTTTCTTTCCAAAATAAGAGATTTCCATGGAGCATGTTATGAAAAAAATAATATTTACGTATTAATATTGTATTATATCATATTAACGTGATTATACGGTAGTACAATAAAAATAGATTATTTTTTGAATGGAGCACTACATCCATCCATTGCATAGAGATAAAATTATGGTAGAGATGACTAACAAGATATTATTGTGCTTCCTAGTCATTGAACTAATTTAAACTAGACATGTTATATTTATCTCCCATCCTAAATATCCTCTTGATATTTTACATAAATAGTATTTTTACTTCTAATTTAATGCAAGGTTAGATAGCTAGTCACATAAATATTTTTAAGAGAATTTTTTCTCATAAGAAAAAAAACATATAACCTAGACATCATGCATTCAAGTAGCTTTATTTGGAGTATAATATCTAGTCTAACTTAAATCATGTTTGTGGTATAGAGGTACAATAGTCTTGTAGGAGATAAAATTTAGTGTCCCTATCCACAACATCATGTAATTATTGTTATACATTCATTTATTTTACAAAGGTATCATGGATCTAGAATATTATTTTATAAAAATAATTTTATATAGGAAAAGTTTACCATGATTATATATCATAAATAAAAAATTATCAAACTTAAAATTATCATACAATGCCTTATAATAAATTAAATCATGTTTGAAATCCACTATAATAATATTCATCAGAATGTCAATGGGTCATTTGTTTAATAGTTGGTACAAATAGTTCATGTAGCACACCAATGTTCAAATATAGGTGGCACCAAATAACTCAACGTGATTAAATTAATGTAAAAGGGAAAGGCTAACCCATTCAAAACCCTACTTTTACAAAAATAAAAATAAAAATAATATTAATGATAAAATTTAAAAACTTTAACATATTTGAACAAAATTTTAATATATTTTTATAACTTTTAGTAAAAATATCTTAATTTTATTTTTTTGTTAAGCGAGCCTTGGTCTGAAAGGCCACGAATAGGGGGTTCTCCAATGTCAATGGGTCATTTGTTTAATAGTTGGTACAAATAGTTCATGTAGCACACCAATGTTCAAATATAGGTGGCACCAAATAACTCAACGTGATTAAATTAATGTAAAAGGGAAAGGCTAACCCATTCAAAACCCTACTTTTACAAAAATAAAAATAAAAATAATATTAATGATAAAATTTAAAAACTTTAACATATTTGAACAAAATTTTAATATATTTTTATAACTTTTAGTAAAAATATCTTAATTTTATTTTTTTGTTAAGCGAGCCTTGGTCTGAAAGGCCACGAATAGGGGGTTCTCCAACCCTACCCACACCAACATTATCAATTGGATTTTGGATACCCAATTTAGCTTTTTGGTAGGGTGGAGATTTGAACCTGGGACCTTCCTTGGAGGATTGCCCTCTCCTCTCCAACTCACCTACAACACTTGGATAAAATATTTTAAAATTAAATGTTGATAAATTTCCAAAATTTGAATATTATTTTCTTATTAATTTCTTTGGTATTATTTAGACAAATCTAACATTTTTAATAAATTCAAAACATATGATTTTTTATATATAACCATGTTGATATATGATTGAGATATCAAAATTATTGAATATTACTATCCACTAGATATTTACTTATTTATTTGTGTGTTGGTGTGCGTTCAATACAATACCAAATTTATCATAATTAATGTGGTTACCCTAACTAAAAAGAAAAATTATTTTAATTCTAAAAAATATTATTTTAAAAAACATGGTATTTTTACTCGTATGTTTAGGTGAAATCCCTTTATTATTTTGACAGTGCTTGCAAGAAATAATATAAACATTTATAAGAATTATTATATTACATCCACATAAATATTTCAACAAGTAAAGAACATAATTTCAAGTATGGTTCTTCTAATAGAGTGGTAAAACATTAAACATTCAAGCCATAGTCACAGAAACCAATGAAGTCTTGTTTAAATATAAATTCCTTTAATTTCCTTTCAATAAATAATGTTTAAATTATATTTTAGCAAGGAAATGTTCACTAATTATTTCTTTAAATGATTTTTATTTTATGGTGAGGTATAAATTTACTAGTTCTATCATGTAACAATGTGTTCTATATATGTAGAGTTTTATAGAAAGAAATAAATGAATGAAATAATTGATTTTTCAACAAGTAGAGAGGTTATTTATATTTACTATTAAGTGGATAATAATGTGTATGTGTAACATAATTATGTTGAAGATATGAAATTATGTATGCAATTGTAGATTTACTAGTTTTTAAATCTTAAAATTTTGTACCAAAGTTAACATATCTTATAGATAAGAGGTATACCTATAAAATATTATACCAAGGGAATCTTAGAAGGAATGGTTTCTAAGGAACAACATAATGTGTTCTTTACTACTATGATTGAAAATTAATTAATCACTATATTGCTTATTTACTTAGGTAATATTAGAAGGAATCGTTTAGTTAATTAGTTAATCATTTTATTACCTTTTATAGATTATATTAGTTAAAAATTTAACTCTATAGTGAATCTAAAACAAGGATTATATAAAATAATCCAAGAATATCAGTTTAAGACCTAATATTAGGAGATAAAACTTATCAATAAAGTCATTTTGGAGATAAAGAGAAAAATAAAAGTTTTAACACGAGCTTGAAGCAAAGAGAGACTTCTCTCTTTAATTATGGATAGTCTAATGGATTTTCACACAAGATAAATCTACCTTCCTTATCACTTATAATGAGACAATTAAGTATACATACAAGTAGACAAATGTCATTGTCAAACAATATATGCATTAACTTCTAGATAATTGTAATGTCACTAAGTATTCATGATGTTATATGATGAGATCCATTAAAATCTCATATAACATATTATAAAGAGGTAAATAAAAGCAATGCCAAGATTAAAAATTAAATTGCATCCAAAGAGTGTTTCTTCTAATATCTAATCTAAATAAAATCTACAAAGGAATAAATCTCAATAAAGGGACTTGTACAATGATATAGGTAAGCATGGTAAACAACTAAAATATGGTCACTTCAATAATAATATAATTTTTGTAGAGAGGTTTGTGAGTTCTTATTGATGCTTGAGAGCTAGACATCTACATATAACAAGTGAAACATGTTTGATCTTGATTTTTAGTAAAGAAAATAGTAGTAGTTTCTATATTAAATATAAGTACTATCATCATCGTATTACAAACAAATATAATATTGATGTCTTAATCCACATTCTAGAAAATAATAGCCAATAATTTTAAGCTATGGTTTTATGCCTCTTAACCTTTAAAATGATATTGTATTAAGATATGCATTCACATAGACAGGTCTTGTAGAAGTATTCAAAAGTATTATCATGCTAATTAGAATACATCTTATATAATTGCGAAATATAAATTTGTTGTGAAAAAACTTGTTAAGATAGTATTCAAATTAGAAATTAAATTCAACATTACAAAGAAAAATCTCTAGCATGTTCCATGGATCCCTTAATGTGTTACATGTATAATTATGTTGAAGATATGAAATTATGTATGCAATTGTAGATTTACTAGTTTTTAAATCCTAAAATTTTGTACCAAAGTTAACATATCTTATAGATAAGAGTTATACCTATAAAATATTATCCCAAGGAAATCTTAGAAGGAATGGTTTCTAAGGAACAACATAATGTGTTCTTTACTACTATGATTGAAAATTAGTTAATCACTATATTTCTTCTTTACTTAGGTAATCTTAGAAGGCATCGTTTAGTTAATATTTTTTGTTTACCTCTTATAAATTATATTAGTTAAAAATTTAACTCTATAGTGAATCTAAAATAAGTATTATATAAAATAATCCAAGAATATCAGTTTAAGACCTAATATTAGGAGATAAAACTTAGCAATAAATTCATTTGGGAGATAAAGAGAAAAATAAAAGTTTTAACATAAGTTTGAAGCAAAGAGAGACTTCTCTCTTTAATGATGGATAGTCTAATGGATTTTCACACAAGTTAAATCTACCTCCCTTATCATTTATAATGAAACAATTAAGTATACATAAAAGTAGACAAATGTCATTGCCAAGCAATATATGCATTAAATTATAGATAATTTTAATGTCACTGAGCATTCATGTTGTTATATGATGGGATCCATTAAAATATCTTATAATATATTATAAAGAGGTACATAAAAGCAATGAAAATATTAAAAATGAAATTGCATCCAGAGAGTGTTTCTTCTAAAATCTAAGGTAAATAAAATCTACAAAGGAATAAATCTCAATAAAGAGAGTTGTACAATGATATAGGCAAGCATGGTAAACAACTAAAATATGGTCACTTCAATAATAATATTATTTTTATAGAGAGTTTTGTGAGTTCTTATTGATGCTTGTGAGCTAGACATCTACATATAACAAGTAAAACATGTTTTATCTTGGCTTTTGGTAAAGCATATAGTAGTAGTTTTTATATTAAATATAAGTACTATCATCATCATATTACAAACAAATATAATATTGAAGTCTTAATCCACATTCTAGAAAATAATAGCCAATAATTTTAAGCTATGGTTTTATGCCTCTTAACCTTTAAAATGATATTGTATTAAGATATGCATTCACATAGACAAGTTTTGTAGAAGTATTCAAAAGTATTATCATGCTAATTAGAATACATCTTATATAATTGAGAAATATAAATTTGTTGTGAAAAACTTGTTAATATAGTATTCAAATTAGAAATTAAATTCAACATTACAAAGAAAAATCCCTTCCTCACTAGTCTAGCATGTTGCATGGATCCCTTAATGTGTTACATGGATTTATTGGTTTTTTTATTCCTCTATTGGCTCTATTGGATTGCTTTTACTAGCTCAACTTCATCCTCCATGGGCATTTTTGATGTGCCCACCTTGATTGATTGGTAGACAAGCGATTGCCAAATTATGGCAATATCAAGTGATTGGTGGAATGTATTAGCTTCTTAGAAAAAAATCCCTAAGGACATAGTGGAATGATTCTAGGAAGGATATGTAACAAAGATCCTTTCCAAATAATATTGTGAGATACATTTTTAATACCATTTTATTTAGTGGTAGGAGTTATTATAATTGCATAAAATTAGTATAGTAATAATAATTTTATATAACCATATATAATATAAAATTATATAAAATGTAGTCATATAAAATATTCATATGGTGAAACAAATATCATATACTCCACATATGATCTATAAAGTGTGAATCACCTTTGTGTGCTTACCCATTTGTATATGGGTCCTCATAGTCCATCCCACATTTTTTATAGGTTTTAGATGTTTATGGGGTAAACTAACAACTTGCTATTTCAAAAGATCTTCAATTTTCCTTTGTTTTAAAAAAATTATATTATTTTTGGGTCTTCTTTCTTCAATTGAATATTAAAATTCCATGTTCCCTCTATCAAAATTATTATTCCTTGGTATCCTTTTACATTTCATGTTCATTCATTATATATTACAATCTTACTACAACATGCTAAGATCAGGCACTTTTCATGCTCATGTGTTTTCATGAAATAAATTATATCTCTTCCTTCTGGTATGGGCCCAAGGTCCTCTATGGTTTACCTCTAGATATTCAACATATCAAATTTAATTACTTATAAGAAGACCATTTTATTATTTACTTTGGAATATTTGCCTAAAGATATAGGCCTTTCCATTTTCATCAATCTCAATGTACTTTAGTTCTCTTTGTTTGGAATTTCTTTGACACCCCTTTCATTCTTCTTGTTGTATTGATATCTCTTAAAACTTTGCACATGTGATTTGAGCCTTTTAATATTTTATCCATACCCATTTGCCTTCACTCCTTATTATAGTTAAAATATAGTTATTTTTTAAAATTGTCATGCCCATTTACCTTCACTCCTTTATTTTTTAAAATTGTTTTTTCTCTTTTTCCCATTTACCTTCACTCCTTTATTTTTTAAAATTGTTTTTTCTCTTTTTCCTTGTATTGGAGTTAAGTATTGATTAAAGAAAATTTGTTAACCGTTCTCCATTTTATATTTTTTCATTATAACTTTGATAAATCTATATCTTCCTTCTCTTATTTCTTCCATCCCCTTGTTTAACAAATTTGTTATTTTTATTGTATAATGTCCTTAAAGAAGCCTATAGTAAGATTAATTGTCTCTAGATTCTGTATAGTCCCTTGTCCCTCTAATAATTATATCAGTTAATTTATGATATACTTCTTTGATGGTTATTGCATGTATTTCAAATTATTTTCCATCCGCCTCTTGTTTCTTTGCTATTGATCCTTTTACCGATTGTATCAATATCTTTGATCTCTTCTGTTAAAGACAATTCCTAATAAATCCAAAAGTGCCTATAAAACTATTAAAAATATAATAAATATATAATAAATATTACTACATGAAACATTTGCAAATAGTAATCAGGGCAATAGTCCAGATTATTGTAAAGAACAATTTTGAATAAGCAAGCTACATTTAGGGCTTTAAAGGATTTCCAAACTTCATCTTCTTTGAGATTGAGACGTACGCTGGAGTCCTTCACGACGTACCAACCGAAGCAGAAAACTTTTCGATCTGGACACTTCTTTTATCGGTCATTCCCCGCTACATGTTGACAAACGCGTGTTGATACATCCAATTTCGCTTGGACCAGAAAGTGGCCACCGGAAAAACTCCCGACCAGATTATACCCTGGTCCAATTCATCGTGGGCTGGAATAAGAATGAAAATAAACAACAGCTCTCGCTTGTGTCTACGGACGACAAGGAACGAGTTTTCCAATTTATGTCCATCTCGGTGTTGATGCTTTCTCAGCGTCAGACGAAATTGAAAGGCTCAACTTTGTGATATCTACGTAGGCAAGTTTCCAAAGCAAGGGTCACAACTTTTGGTGCAATCAATCTTGTCTCCTTTCTGAATCGCTCTTGTAACTTAAGATCCACCCTCAGGATTATCAGCCCATTTCATATCTTCAAAGGGGAAAAGACAAATTTGATAATTTGAATTAGTAACCTTGTGTCTTTTCCGTCTTTGGCGCAAATCCTTTCGAATGGCTTACATATAAGCTCCACAATCCCATCAGATTTTTCATTCAAGAACTTGGCACTGTCATTCATTGTTTCTCTTTTAATTAAAACTTATCTAGGCCATTTCTGAATCGCTCTTGTAACTTCAGATCCACCCTCAGGATTATCAGCCCATTTCATATCTTCAAAGGGGAAAAGACAAATTTGATAATTTGAAATAGTAACCTTGTGTCTTTTCCGTCTTTGGCGCAAATCCTTTCGAATGGCTTACATATAAGCTCCACAATCCCATCAGATTTTTCATTCAAGAACTTGGCACTGTCATTCATCGTTTCTCTTTTAATTAAAACTTATCATCCAAACCATTTGGGGTTTTACAGAAGCTGAAGGTCATGGAGAAGGAGAGCCGAAAACGCCAGCGGTTCGAGTCCCGGGAGGAGCGCATCTCTACGGAAACTGAGAACAGCCCCGCAAAGCGTCTCCGCCACGACTCGAAATGCAGAAACGTCGATGTCTTCTGTGAAATTGTTTCTGAAATGGATGTCCGGAACCTGGAGTGCCTGAATGAAAAATTCTGGGAAGAGTTAATGTGGGACATGATGAGAAAGTTCCGAGAAGATATCGTGCCGAGCCCTTCGTATGACGATGAATCAAGTACAAGTAATTGAACATCTGATGAAAGAGGTTGCACTTCGAGTACAAGTGATTGTACACCTTATGAATCGAGTTCAAGTAATTGTACACAAAATGAAAGAAATTGCACCTCACTGCATGGAGAAGAAGAATCTACGATAGAGAGGATACGGCAGAGAATGGGGTGGTGTACAACAGTTATAATGTAGAGCTGGACTATCTGCTGAGGGCTACCGATGAGGACCTGGGTATTTCTAGAAGTCCACACTCAGGTTTCGTGGATGCTGCTTCAAATGGCCGTTTGTTTGTTTATAATAATGCTGACAAAGGCTTCTTTCAATGTGTTCTAATGGAGAGAGGGGCCGAACAGCAGCTTCTTCTGCAAAATTGATGGGATTACGATGGTATAAACGAGCAGGACAACTGTGATCTACTCTATCTTGAAGATGGTGAGATGTTTTCAACTTAAGGACAGCCAGTTGCTGCTCAGAAGACGCTCTCGACAAACGTGAGTGCTATTGTACATGAAATTTTCATGCAGTTAAACGAAAGCATATTTTAACGTCTGACATGCATATTTTACTGTAGGTGCATTTCTTAAGAAGGAGTCAATTGCAATTGAATGATTGCATTTTAAGTTCATCCATACAGAACATTTTAAATTGATTATAAAATATCAATTTTTAAATTATAACATTTTAATGATAAATTCTTAATTAAATGTATTTGATTTAAGATGCTATTTTTTTTTAAATGGAATTGAATTGAAAGTTTTGAATTTTAAATTTACATTATGTATGAATCATAGGTGCGGTTTGCTATATCATCAGACTTCTCCAAATAATGTTTGCGTACGCTCTATTTTAAACGTGAAAATTTCGGCCATTTTAATATTTAAAATTAATTTATCCTTTTCTCCCCCTTATTCGGCCATTTTAATATTTAAAATTAATTTATCCTCTTCTCCCCGTTATTCCAGGGTTGATATAGTTACAGATTATATGTATAAAAAGGTTGGAAATATAGATTGATTTTATGTAATAATAACTTTAAATTGTATTTAAAATATATTTTTATTTGTATAAAATTATTCAAATAAAAAGTTAAGACGGAATATAGATTATGGTCTAATAAAAATAAAAGTTATTTTCATTGTTATATGAATAATACAAGATGTCAAAAAATCATGAGGAGATTAAATTTTATATTATATTATTTCATTCAAAAGACATGAGTTAATTTGTAATTTTCTTATAAATTTTTTTAAACTTAAACATTGACAATTTGATGACAACATTGTTAGGATCCTCGCTATAAAATATACTAAACAACACACTCTCAACTCCAATAAACACACTCTCACACATTTGCTTGGAAATAAACTCACGTAAACATTATAACAGTATTCAGAATTAAATGTATATGATAACATAAATTACTTAAAATGAACAATTTCACAATAGATAGAATCGCAGGCCTCTTTGAGGGGGCAACCTCCTTCAACACTTTATTAATTTGCAAAAATATGATTACATTGGTGCCTTTTCGGATATTTAAAGAGTTTCCTTCCAAGGTTGGCTTACATGCAAAATGCCACCTGGATTACATGCATAATGCCACCCAAATTACATGCATAGTGCCACTTTGAATTACATGCACAATGCCACTCAAATTACATGCATAACACTCAAATTACATACACAAGGCTACCTTACCTAACCTATCTACCATGCGTTACATAGAAAAGGGTGTCATTTGTCATAGGCACTACCTAAGCTAAAACTTAGAACATTACAAAATATTAATCATGGGTACTACCCAAGTTCACTAGGAATTATTACATCAAGGAAGTTATTACATTAAGGGTTAGGATGAGATCTTAACATGCCCTTCTCCTTGAAGAAGCTTTGTCCTCAAAGCTGAAAATGAGAAAACTCACTATCGGAGTTGATGGAGAGACTCCCATGTAGCATCCTCAAAGTTGAAGCTCATGTCACTCGAACAAGGACCTTTGTAATGGTATGGTTGCACAAAGTGCGAGTTCGATGATCCAACAATTGCTCGAGTGCAAGTAATATGGAGCCTTCTTCATCTAATTTGGGAAGTGTTGATTGAACTTGTACCTTTGTGCCCACAAATTTCTTGAGAAGGGAAACATGAAAAATAGGGTAAAGCTTGGAAGTGGGGGTAAGAGCCAATTTGTAAGCTGTAGGGCCAATCCGTTGTAGAACCTGATAAGGACCATTAAATTTTAGAGCAAGCTTCTGACACCTACGAAGGTGTAGGAAGATTGTTTGTATGTCTACAAGCGAAGGAAGACCATATCACCCACATCAAACCGCACTCGTAACGATGCTCGATTAGCTTGTTGGTGCATCCAATTCTGGGCCATGTTCAAATTTTGCTTCAGTTGGCGAGAGGACCTTGGTGTGTTGACTTAGAGCATTGTCAATGGCCTCGGACCTTGGAGTTACCCGAAATTTAGGAGAAAGGTGTGATTGGATGGCACACGTAAACTACCTCAAACAATGTGAGTTTGATGGCGGTATGATAGGAAGTGTTGTACCACCATTCGGCCAAGGAAATCCTTTTTTCCCAATGAGTAGGATGATCGAAAGCAAAGCAGCAAAGGTAGGTTTCCAAGCATTTATTAACAACCTCTGTTTGACCATCTGTTTGCAGATGGTAGGCTAAACTCATTTTTAGTTGAGTCCCCTATAAATTAAACAAATCTTGCAAAAAATTGCTAGTAAAGGTGGGATCACGATCAGATATAATAGAGTCTGGCATGCCATGAAGGTGAAATATGGAGTCAAGAAAAATTTGGGCAATAGTGGATGCTATGTAAGGATGGGGTAGGGCACAAAAGTGAGCATACTTTGAAATGCGGTCCACTACCATGAAAATAACTGACTTGCCTCCAGATTTAGGTAGCCCTTCTATGAATTCCATGGAGATGTCAGTCCACACCTACTCTAGGATCGATAATGGTTGAAGAGTGCCCAGAGAGAGCACTATTTTCCCTTTCATCCTTTGACATGTGTCGCAGTTAGCCACAAAAGAGTGAATGTCTTATTTCATACCTTTCCAAAAGAAGGTGTGCTTAAGTCGCTCATAAGTTTTTAGGAACCTTGAATGGCCAGAAGATGGAGTAGCATGTGATTCCTTCATGACGAGCTCTCGAAGTGGAGACTTAGGAGGAAGAACCAGGTGTTGATGGTAACATAAATCCTAGCCATCCCAACTATATCTTGGTGTAGACTCTGTATAATCCATAAGTGAAGCAACCAAGTCTTTCAAATCTACATCCTAAAGTATTTCTTGACGTAAGGGCTCAATCCATTGGGGCAATGGTGCAAAAATGGTACACAATATACTAAAGGTCTCAAATTGATGAGAGAGAGCATTTGCCATAAGATTATCCTTTCCTTTTTTGTGCATGATGTCATAATCATAGCCCATGAGTTTTGATACCCACTTTTGTTGCTCGAGGGTGGCAACCCATTGTTCTAGAAAGTATTTTAGACTCTGGTGGTCACTTTTGATGGATAAATTATGCCCAATGAGGTAAGGTCACCAATGCAGGACTGCATGCAATATTGGCAATATTTCCTTGGCATATGTGGATTTTCCTAAATTGCAATCAGATAGGGCTTTGCTAGTGAAATCCAAATGGCATCCTTCTTGCATCAATACCACCCCAATACCACGACCAAAAGCATCACTTTCAATGATAAATTTTTTAGAGAGGTCTAGCATAGCTAAAACTGGAGTGGTGGTCATGGCATGCTTGAGTTCTACGAATGCTTTCTTAGCCGACCGTGTCCAAGTAAAATAATCCTTCTTCAACATGGAGGTGAGGTGCACGGATATCTTTCCATAATTATAGACAAATTTATGGTAATAGCCTCGTAAGCCCTAAAAATCCTCGAAGTCCCTTGAGTGCAAGGTTTCAACCATTCTTGGACTACTTGGATATTCTTAGGGTCAACCTTGACACCATCCTTTCGAGACAATGTGTCCCAGGATACTCCACTTCAATCAAACCAAAGGAACACTTGGACCTTTTTGCAAACGAGTTGATGGTCGGCCAATAGTTTTAGGGTTTGATCTACATGCTTGAGATGCTCTTCCCATGTGTGACCGTAAATCAAGATGTCATCGAAGAACACAAGGATGAACTTCCACAAAAAAGGGTGAAAGATGTTGTTCATCAAGATTTGAAATGTGGAAGGAGCATTTGTGAGACCAAATGGCATTACCAAGAATTCATAATGACCTTAATGAGTGCAAAAAGCGGTTTTAGGAATATCTTCATCCCCGAGCAAAGATCTCGATGGTACCCGAGTGAAGGTCTAGCTTGGTGAAGTACATGGTCCCATGTAATTTGTCTAGTAATTCATCAACCATAAGGATAGGAAATTTATCCTTGATAGTTATCTTGTTGAGTTCTTGGTAGTCAATACACAGTCTCCAGGAGCCATACTTCTTGAGGACCAGTAAGACTGGTGTAGATTAGGAACTAGTACTAGGCCGAATGATACCCGCATCGAGCAATTCCTATATCATTATCTCAATATCTGACTTCATGGCATGAGGGTACCTGTATGGTCTGAAATTGGGAGGTGCACTATCCAAAAATAATGGAATTGCATGGTTTTGAGAGCGATGTGGTGGTAGTGTAGTTGGTTCTACAAATATGGCCTCATGTTTGTGGAGAATCATGCTGGTGTCTGATGGGGTTTCACACATTTGATAGGTGGATGGTTGGATGGAGAATAGTTGTGCAATGACCCCATGTGATGAATTGTTTAGAAATTTCTCCATGCCATTTGAACTAATAATTTAAGGTGTTCTCGTTGGGGAGCCCTTGATGATGTGTGTTTGTTCGTTTTGGGAGAACTGCATCCAGAGTTTGGAAAAATTCCAATTGATAGTTCCCAGCATACTCAACCATTGAGATCCCAAAATAATATCACGTCCACACAACTAGAGGGTAAACATGTCCTACTTGAGTTCATAGTCCCCTATCTTGATTTTAACATTATGACATTTTGCTTTACAAGGTAAGGTTCCCCCATTGGCTACCATGACCTCAAAGGAATTACAAGTGTGGATATAGCAATTTTCCCATTGAGCGACTCTAGGGTCAATGAAGTTGTGCATGCTTCCCGAATCCATAATGATGAAAAGACGTTGGCCCTTGAAAAATCCTACAACCTTCATGGTTTATGGAGTAGTAATGCCTACAAGAGCATGGACTGTAATTATTGTCTCAGGTTCTTGTTTCACTTCTTCTTGTGGAGAAGGTTTTTTTAGAGGGTCCTCATCCTCATCACTTCGGTCAGAGTTATTAGGTTCTTCAAAATCTATCAAGAACAATTTTTGTGTGCACACATATGCCCTTTAAAAAAAAAAAATCATTAAAATTATAGCATAATCCTTGGGCACAATGTGCATCCATATCTTTTGTGGTTAAGCACTTGGGTGCAACAGGTTTATTATCAACTCGGGTGTTGGGATTGAGAAGGAAATGAAGGTCTATTTTAAGGAAACTTTGATGGGAGCCTTTGGGAAAAGAGTTTAGATTCGACAAAACGGGCCAAACTGATAGCTTCCATCTTAGTTTATGGTTTCAAAATTCTTACTTTCGCTTGGAGTTCCCCCTTCAACCCATTGATATAACAACTCGGAAGAACCCTTCATTCAATCCTCTTGTCTTATTGGCCAATTTTTCAAATTGAGCTTGGTATTCACGGACTGACCCTATTTGTTGTAGTTTGGTCAAGGCCCTTGTAATGTCCTCATACTCACTAGGACCAAATTGAGTGAGTAATTGGGATTCAAAATTCTCCCAATAGAGATTTGGGTTGGCAATACGTAACCATTAAAACTAGTGTAGAGCCTTAGATTCCAATTTAAAGGAATCCATCTGGACTCGATGAAATATGGGGACATTATGAAGTCTAAAGAATTGATCAACCCTACATAGCCACCCATCAACATCCTTCCCACTAAATTTGGAAAAGTCCAATTTGGGCATTTTAAAGGATGGATCATGGTCATGATTCCTTGTAGAACCCTCAACTTGGTGTTCTATTTTGGGTGGTCCTCTTTTTATTTTACTTGTCTACTTCTATCGGTGCTTCTTCTAAGTGGTTACTAGTGTCCTCATGCTCTAGGCGAAGACCTTGGACTTCTTCCCTTATGGATAAAAAATCCAAGTGCAATTTCTCAATGGATTTTGTTAAGGATTCCAAGTGGTCTAGTTCTTTTTGATGTCCACGGGTACCCTGGGCCATTTTGAAACCTTTTGTGACCAATTACTAAAAATATAATTGAGTTTTTAGGACTTACTTTTTTTTAGTAAGTGCCCAAAAAAGTGCTTGGGTACTATATATCAAAACGATCAACTCGAAGAGGTGGTCACAATGAGCTATATCTCTCAACACTAATTTTTGGCACCCCAATATATATATATATATATATATATATATATATATATATATATCTTCCGTTTTGCTTAGTCTAACGATGTTTACAATTTTTGATTCCGAGCTATAGAGCAAAAGTTGGAGTACTGGAGCACTATCTATAACTGGCTTCGTGTCATCCTCTCACTTTGGTTGGCCCAGTCTTGATAGTCTCTCTAACACTACTGACCTCACTAGCCCCAATATTCTCTATATTTTTTAGGTGATTGTTATGACAATTCTGTTCTAACCCTAAAAATTATAAATTCTGACCTAATTGTGCTGACCTCTCTGACCTGACTAACCTGACTATTATTCTCCATATTGTTAGCTTAAGTTTCACCTTCATAGTCTATCCCGAATGCATGTACTTTATATTATTTTTCTAGTAGAGGAATCCTTTCTCATAAGCTCACTTTTGAGGATTTGAAAAGCAAGTTTACGAATAGGGAGGTTTGGTTTTTTTTTTTATATTTCCATTTTTTACATTTTGAATTTTTAACAAAACTAGGGAATGCTAGGTAGAGGAGTATGTAACACCCATAGGCCCTTTATTATACCACAGTGATGAAAAATAGTGCTTGGACCAATATTTCAAGCCACTACTCAAGGAGGATTCCACACATACCCTTGAGCACACTACCTACCTCTATGAAAATATGGGAGGGTAATCATCCAGGATGTTGTGTCCAATAGACTATGAGTAGTACAAGGTCAAAAAGCTTCCTAATGGTTAATTTTTTTTTTAAACCTAGATGGTCTCCTGATATACCCAAAGATACGTGGGAGCTCAAGTCCGTGCGCGAGTTCTGTCTAAGGCCTGGGTATTGGAGAATGATCACCCCTCACTTCACTAGACGCTTTATGGGCTATGTAGCTTAGCCAATAATGACAGATCCTTCACGATATTTTAAAACCCCTAGCATAGGGTTTCTACCTACTCAACTAAAAAGATTTTTTTTTTGTCCGGAAAATATGCACTTGTATTTTTTGGATTTTATTTTTTTAATAAATAAAAATAGGAACAAAAAAACACACAAAATTTATACCTAACAGGTGGATTGGATGGCAAGAATCATTGCAGTTGTAGTAGAACTTGGCCCTAGAAAGCGCTCTGATACCACTTGTTAGTATCCTACTATAAAATATACTAAACAACACACTCTCAACTCAAATAAACACACTCTCACACATTTTCTTGGAAATAAACTCATAGAAACATTATAACATTATTCAAAATTAAATGCATATGATAACAAGAATTACTTAAAAGGAACAATCTCACAATAGATAGAATCGCAGGCCTCTTCGAGGGGGCAACCTCCTTCAACACTTCATTAATTTGCAAAAATATGATTACATTGGTGCCTTTTCGGGTATTTAAAAAGTTTCATTCCAAGGTTGGCTTACATGCAAAATGCCACCTGGATTACATGCAAAATGCCACCTGGATTACATCAGCCCATTTCATATCTTCAAATGGGAAAAGACAAATTTGATAATTTGAAATAGTAACCTTGTGTCTTTTCCGTCTTTGGCGCAAATCCTTTCGAATGGCTTACATATAAGCTCCACAATCCCATCAGATTTTTCATTCAAGAACTTGGCACTGTCATTCATCGTTTCTATTTTAATTAAAACTTATCATCCAAACCATTTGGGGTTTTACAGAAGCTGAAGGTCATGGAGAAGGAGAGCCAAAAACGCCAGCGGTTTGAGTCCCGGGAGGAGCGCATCTCTATGGAAACTGAGAACAGCCCCGCAAAGCGTCTCCGCCACGACTCGAAATGCAGAAACGTCGATGTCTTCTGTGAAATTGTTTCTGAAATGGATGTCCGGAACCTGGAGTGCCTGAATGAAAAATTCCGGGAAGAGTTAATGTGGGACATGATGAGAAAGTTCCGAGAAGATATCGTGCCGAGCCCTTCGTATGACGATGAATCAAGTACAAGTAATTGAACATCTGATGAAAGAGGTTGCACTTCGAGTACAAGTGATTGTACACCTTATGAATCGAGTTCAAGTAATTGTACACAAAATGAAAGAAATTGCACCTCACTGCATGGAGAAGAAGAATCTACGATAGAGAGGATATGGCAGAGAATGGGGTGGTGTACAACGGTTATAATGTAGAGTCGGACTATCTCGTCGAGGGCTACCGATGAGGACTCGGGTATTTCTAGAAGTCCACACTCGGGTTTCGTGGATGCTTGCTTCAAATGGCCGTTTGTTTGTTTATAATAATGCTGACAAAGGCTTCTTTCAATGTGTTCTAATGGAGAGAGGGGCCGAACAGCAGCTTCTTCTGCAAAATTGATGGGATTACGATGGTATAAACGAGCAGGACAACTGTGATCTACTCTATCTTGAAGATGGTGAGATGTTTTCAACTTAAGGACAGCCAGTTGCTGCTCAGAAGACGCTCTCGACAAACGTGAGTGCTATTGTACATGAAATTTTCATGCAGTTAAACGAAAGCATATTTTAACGTCTGACATGCATATTTTACTGTAGGTGCATTTCTTAAGAAGGAGTCAATTGCAATTGAATGATTGCATTTTAAGTTCATCCATACAGAACATTTTAAATTGATTATAAAATATCAATTTTTAAATTATAACATTTTAATGATAAATTCTTAATTAAATGTATTTGATTTAAGATGCTATTTTTTTTAAAATGGAATTGAATTGAAAGTTTTGAATTTTAAATTTACATTATGTATGAATCATAGGTGCGGTTTGCTATATCATCAGACTTCTCCAAATAATGTTTGCGTACGCTCTATTTTAAACGTGAAAATTTTGGCCATTTTAATATTTAAAATTAATTTATCCTTTTCTCCCCCTTATTCGGCCATTTTAATATTTAAAATTAATTTATCCTCTTCTCCCCGTTATTCCAGGGTTGATATAGTTACAGATTATATGTATAAAAAGGTTGGAAATATAGATTGATTTTATGTAATAATAACTTTAAATTGTATTTAAAATATATTTTTATTTGTATAAAATTATTCAAATAAAAAGTTAAGACGGAATATAGATTAAGGTTTAATAAAAATAAAAGTTATTTTCATTGTTATATGAATAATACAAGATGTCAAAAAATCATGAGGAGATTAAATTTTATATTATATTATTTCATTCAAAAGACATGAGTTAATTTGTAATTTTCTTATAAATTTTTTTAAACTTAAACATTGACAATTTGATGACAACATTGTTAGGATCCTGCTATAAAATATACTAAACAACACACTCTCAACTCAAATAAACACACTCTCACACATTTGCTTGGAAATAAACTCACAGAAACATTATAACAGTATTCAGAATTAAATGTATATGATAACATAAATTACTTAAAATGAACAATTTCACAATAGATAGAATCGCGAGGCCTCTTTGAGGGGGGCAACCTCCTTCAACACTTTATTAATTTGCAAAAATATGATTACATTGGTGCCTTTTCGGATATTTAAAGAGTTTCCTTCCAAGGTTGGCTTACATGCAAAATGCCACCTGGATTACATGCATAATGCCACCCAAATTACATGCATAGTGCCACTTTGAATTACATGCACAATGCCACTCAAATTACATGCATAACACTCAAATTACATACACAAGGCTACCTTACCTAACCTATCTACCATGCGTTACATAGAAAAGGGTGTCATTTGTCATAGGCACTACCTAAGCTAAAACTTAGAACATTACAAAATATTAATCATGGGTACTACCCAAGTTCACTAGGAATTATTACATCAAGGAATTTATTACATTAAGGGTTAGGATGAGATCTTAACATGCCCTTCTCCTTGAAGAAGCTTTGTCCTCAAAGCTAAAAATGAGAAAACTGTTACTGGAGTTGATGGAGAGACTCCCATGTAGCATCCTCAGGTTGAAGCTCATGTCATTGAACAAGGACCTCTGTAATGGTATGGTTGCACAAAGTGCAAGTTCGATGATCCAACAATTGCTCGAGTGCAAGTAAGATGGAGCCTTCTTCATCTAATTTGGGGAGTGTTGATTGAACTTGTACCTTTGTGCCCACAAATTTCTTGAGAAGGGAAACATGAAAAATAGGGTAAAGCTTGGAAGTGGGGGTAAGATCCAATTTGTAAGTTGTAGGGCCAATCCGTTGTAGAACCTAATAAGGACCATTAAATTTTAGAGCAAGCTTCTGACACCTGCGAAGGTGTAGGAAGATTGTTTGTATGGCTACAAGCGAAGGAAGACCATATCACCCACATCAAAACTGCACTCAGAACGATGCTTGATTAGCTTGTTGGTGCATCCGATTCTCGGGCCATGTTCAAATTTTGCTTGAGTTGGCAGAGGACCTTGGTGTGTTGACTTAGAGCATTGTCAATGGCCTGGACCTTGGAGTTACCCGAAATTTAGGAGAAAGGTGTGATTGGATGGCACACGTAAACTACCTCAAACAGTGGGAGTTTGATGGCGGTATGATAGGAAGTGTTGTACCACCATTCGGCCAAGGAAATCCTTTTTTCCCAATGAGTAGGATGATCGAAAGCAAAGCAGCAAAGGTAGGTTTCCAAGCATTTATTAACAACCTCTGTTTGACCATCCGTTTGCGAGATGGTAGGCTAAACTCATTTTTAGTTGAGTCCCCTATAAATTAAACAAATCTTGCAAAAAATTGCTAGTAAAGGTGGGATCACGATCGGATATAATAGAGTTCGGCATGCCATGAAGATAAAATATAGAATCAAGAAAAAATTGGGTAATGGTGGATGCTATGTAAGGATGGGATAGGGAATAAAAGTGAGCATATTTTGAAATGCGGTCCACTACCATGAAAATAACTGACTTGCCTCCAGATTTAGGTAGCCCTTCTATGAATTCCATGGAGATGTCAGTCCACACCTACTCTAGGATCGATAATGGTTGAAGAGTGCCCAGAGAGAGCACTATTTTCCCTTTCATCCTTTGACATGTGTCGCAGTTAGCTACAAAAGAGTGAATGTCTTATTTCATACCTTTCCAAAAGAAGGTGTGCTTAAGTCGCTCATAAGTTTTTAGGAACCTTGAATGGCCAGAAGATGGAGTAGCATGTGATTCCTTCATGACGAGCTCTCGAAGTGGAGACTTAGGAGGAAGAACCAGGTGTTGATGGTAACATAAATCCTAGCCATCCCAACTATATCTTGGTGTAGACTCTGTATAATCCATAAGTGAAGCAACCAAGTCTTTCAAATCTACATCCTAAAGTATTTCTTGACATAAGGGCTCAATCCATTGGGGCAATGGTGCAAAAATGGTACACAATATACTAAGGGTCTCAAATTGATGAGAGAGAGCATTTGCCATAAGATTATCCTTTCCTTTTTTGTGCATGATGTCATTATCATAGCCCATGAGTTTTGATACCCACTTTTGTTGCTCGAGGGTGGCAACCCATTGTTCTAGAAAGTATTTTAGACTCTGGTGGTCACTTTTGATGGATAAATTATGCCCAATGAGGTAAGGTCACCAATGCAGGACTGCATGCAATATTGGCAATATTTCCTTGGCATATGTGGATTTTCCTAAATTGCAATCAGATAGGGCTTTGCTAGTGAAATCCAAATGGCATCCTTCTTGCATCAATACCACCCCAATACCACGACCAAAAGCATCACTTTCAATGATAAATTTTTTAGAGAGGTCTAGCATAGCTAAAACTGGAGTGGTGGTCATGGCATGCTTGAGTTCTACGAATGCTTTCTTAGCCGACCGTGTCCAAGTAAAATAATCCTTCTTCAACATGGAGGTGAGGTGCACGAGATATCTTTCCATAATTATAGACAAATTTATGGTAATAGCCTTGTAAGCCCTAAAAATCCTCGAAGTCCCTTGAGTGCAAGGTTTCAACCATTCTTGGACTACTTGGATATTCTTAGGGTCAACCTTGACACCATCCTTTCGAGACAATGTGTCCCGGATACTCCACTTCAATCAAACCAAAGGAACACTTGGACCTTTTTGCAAACAGTTGATGGTCGGCCAATAGTTTTAGGGTTTGATCTACATGCTTGAGATGCTCTTCCCATGTGTGACTGTAAATCAAGATGTCATCGAAGAACACAAGGATGAACTTCCACAAAAAAGGGTGAAATATGTTGTTCATCAAGATTTGAAATGTGGAAGGAGCATTTGTGAGACCAAATGGCATTACCAAGAATTCATAATGACCTTCATGAGTGAAAAAAGCGGTTTTAGGAATATCTTCATCCCCGAGCGACGATCCGATGGTACCCGAGTGAAGGTCTAGCTTGGTGAAGTACATGGTCCCATGTAATTCGTCTAGTAATTCATCAACCATAAGGATAGGAAATTTATCCTTGATAGTTATCTTGTTGAGTTCTTGGTAGTCAATACACAGTCTCCAGGAGCCATACTTCTTGAGGACCAGTAAGACTGGTGTAGATTAGGAACTAGTACTAGGCCGAATGATACCCGCATTGAGCAATTCCTGTATCATTATCTCAATATCTGACTTCATGGCATGAGGGTACCTGTATGGTCTGAAATTGGGAGGTGCACTATCCAAAAATAATGGAATTGCATGGTTTTGAGAGCGATGTGGTGGTAGTGTAGTTGGTTCTACAAATATGGCCTCATGTTTGTGGAGAATCATGCTGGTGTCCGATGGGGTTTCACACATTTGATAGGTGGATGGTTGGATGGAGAATAGTTGTGCAATGACCCCATGTGATGAATTGTTTAGAAATTTCTCCATGCCATTTGAACTAATAATTTAAGGTGTTCTCGTTGGGGAGCCCTTGATGATGTGTGTTTGTTCGTTTTGGGAGAACTGCATCCAGAGTTTGGAAAAATTCCAATTGATAGTTCCCAGCATACTCAACCATTGAGATCCCAAAATAATATCACGTCCACACAACTAGAGGGTAAACATGTCCTACTTGAGTTCATAGTCCCCTATCTTGATTTTAACATTATGACATTTTGCTTTACAAGGTAAGGTTCCCCCATTGGCTACCATGACCTCAAAGGAATTACAAGTGTGGATATAGCAATTTTCCCATTGAGCGACTCTAGGGTCAATGAAGTTGTGCATGCTTCCCGAATCCATAATGATGAAAAGACGTTGGCCCTTGAAAAATCCTACAACCTTCATGGTTTATGGAGTAGTAATGCCTACAAGATCATGGACTGTAATTATTGTCTCAGGTTCTTGTTTCACTTCTTCTTGTGGAGAAGGTTTTTTTAGAGGGTCCTCATCCTCATCACTTCGGTCAGAGTTATTAGGTTCTTCAACATCTATCAAGAACAATTTTTGTGTGCACACATATGCCCTTTAAAAAAAAAAATCATTAAAATTATAGCATAATCCTTGGGCACAATGTGCATCCATATCTTTTGTGGTTAAGCACTTGGGTGCAACGAGGTTTATTATCAAGCTGGGTGTTGGGATTGAGAAGGAAATGAAGGTCTATTTTAAGGAAACTTTGATGGGAGCCTTTGGGAAAAGAGTTTAGATTCGACAAAACGGGCCAAACTGATAGCTTCCATCTTAGTTTATGGTTTCAAAATTCTTACTTTCGCTTGGAGTTCCCCCTTCAACCCATTGATATAACAACTCTGGAAGAACCCTTCATTCAATCCTCTTGTCTTATTGGCCAATTTTTCAAATTGAGCTTGGTATTCACGGATCGACCCTATTTGTTGTAGTTTGGTCAAGGCCCTTGTAATGTCCTCATACTCACTAGGACCAAATTGAGTGAGTAATTGGGATTCAAAATTCTCCCAATAGATATTTGGGTTGGCAATACGTAACCATTAAAACTAGTGTAGAGCCTTAGATTCCAATTTAAAGGAATCCATCCAGACTCGATGATATATGGGGACATTATGAAGTCTAAAGAATTGATCAACCCTACATAGCCACCCATCAACATCCTTCCCACTAAATTTGGAAAAGTCCAATTTGGGCATTTTAAAGGATGGATCATGGTCATGATTCCTTGTAGAACCCTCAGCTTGGTGTTCTATTTTGGGTGGTCCTCTTTTTATTTTACTGTCTACTTCTATCAGTGCTTCTTCTAAGTGGTTACTAGTGTCCTCATGCTCTAGGCGAAGACCTTGGACTTCTTCCCTTATGGATAAAAAATCCAAGTGCAATTTCTCAATGGATTTTGTTAAGGATTCCAAGTGGTCTAGTTCTTTTTGATGTCCACGGGTACCCTGGGCCATTTTGAAACCTTTTGTGACCAATTACTAAAAATAGAATTGAGTTTTTAGGACTTACTTTTTTTTAGTAAGTGCCCAAAAAAGTGCTTGGGTACTATATATCAAAACGATCAGCTCGAAGAGGTGGTCACAATGAGCTATATCTCTCAACACTAATTTTTGGCACCCCAATATATATATATATATATATATATATATATATATATATATATATATATATATATATATATCTTCTGTTTTGCTTAGTCTAACGATGTTTACAATTTTTGATTCTGAGCTATAGAGCAAAAGTTGGGTACTGGAGCACTATCTATAACTGGCTTCGTGTCATCCTCTCACTTGGTTGGCCCAGTCTTGATAGTCTCTCTAACACTACTGACCTCACTAGCCCCAATATTCTCTATATTTTGTAGGTGACTGTTATGACAGTTCTGTTTTGACCCTAAAAACTATAAATTTTGACCTAATTGTGCTGACCTCTCTGACCTGACTAACCTGACTATTATTCTCCATATTGTTAGCTTAAGTTTCACCTTCATAGTCTATCCCGAATGCATGTACTTTATATTATTTTTCTAGTAGAGGAATCCTTTCTCATAAGCTCACTTTTGAGGATTTGAAAAGCAAGTTTACGAATAGGGAGGTTTGGTTTTTTTTTTTATATTTCCATTTTTTACATTTTGAATTTTTAACAAAACTAGGGAATGCTAGGTAGAGGAGTATGTACCACCCATAGGCCCTTTATTATACCGAAAGTGATGAAAAATAGTGCTTGGACCAATATTTCAAGCCACTACTCAAGGAGGATTCCACACATACCCTTGAGCACACTACCTACCTCTATGAAAATATGGGAGGGTAATCATCCAGGATGTTGTGTCCCATAGACTATGAGTAGTACAAGGTCAAAAAGCTTCCTAATGGTTAATTTTTTTTTTAAACCTAGATGGATAAAAAATCCAAGTGCAATTTCTCAATGGATTTTGTTAAGGATTCCAAGTGGTCTAGTTCTTTTTGATGTCCACGGGTACCCTGGGCCATTTTGAAACCTTTTGTGACCAATTACTAAAAATATAATTGAGTTTTTAGGACTTACTATTTTTAGTAAGTGCCCAAAAAAGTGCTTGGGTACTATATATCAAAACGATCAACTCGAAGAGGTGGTCACAATGAGCTATATCTCTCAACACTAATTTTTGGCACCCCAATATATATATATATATATATATATATATATATATATATATATATATATATCTTCGTTTTGCTTAGTCTAACGATGTTTACAATTTTTGATTCCGAGCTATAGAGCAAAAGTTGGGTCATTGGAGCACTATCTATAATCGGCTTCATGTCATCCTCTCACCGGTTGGCCCGATCTTGATAGTCTCTCTAACACTACCGACCTCACTAGCCCCAATATTCTCTATATTTTGTAGGTGATTGTTATGACAGTTCTGTTCTAACCCTAAAAATTATAAATTCCGACCTAATTGTCTTGACCTCTCCGACTCGACTAACTCGACTATTATTCTCCATATTGTTAGCTTAAGTTTCACCTTCATAGTCTATCCCGAATGCATGTACTTTATATTATTTTTCTAGTAGAGGAATCCTTTCTCATAAGCTCACTTTTGAGGATTTGAAAAGCAAGTTTACGAATAGGGAGGTTTGGTTTTTTTTTTTATATTTCCATTTTTTACATTTTGAATTTTTAACAAAACTAGGGAATGCTAGGTAGAGGAGTATGTACCACCCATAGGCCCTTTATTATACCGACAGTGATGAAAAATAGTGCTTGGACCAATATTTCAAGCCACTACTCAAGGAGGATTCCACACATACCCTTGAGCACACTACCTACCTCTATGAAAATATGGGAGGGTAATCATCCAGGATGTTGTGTCCAATAGACTATGAGTAGTACAAGGTCAAAAAGCTTCCTAATGGTTAATTTTTTTTTTAAACCTAGATGGTCTCCTGATATACCCAAAGATACGTGGGAGCTCAAGTCCGTGCGCGAGTTCTGTCTAAGGCCTGGGTATTGGAGAATGATCACCCCTCACTTCACTAGACGCTTTATGGGCTATGTAGCTTAGCCAATAATGACGAGATCCTTCACGATATTTTAAAACCCCTAGCATAGGGTTTCTACCTACTCAACTAAAGAGATTTTTTTTTGTCCGGAAAATATGCACTTGTATTTTTTGAATTATTATTATTTTTTTAATAAATAAAAATAGGAATGAAAAAAACACACAAAATTTATACCTAACAAGCATATTGGATGGCAAGAATCATTGCAATTGCGGTAGAACTTGGCCCTAGAAAGCGCTCTGATACCACTTGTTAGTATCCTACTATAAAATATACTAAACAACACACTCTCAACTCAAATAAACACACTCTCACACATTTTCTTGGAAATAAACTCATAGAAACATTATAACATTATTCAAAATTAAATGCATATGATAACAAGAATTACTTAAAAGGAACAATCTCACAATAGATAGAATCGCGAGGCCTCTTCGAGGGGGCAACCTCCTTCAACACTTCATTAATTTGCAAAAATATGATTACATTGGTGCCTTTTCGGGTATTTAAAAAGTTTCATTCCAAGGTTGGCTTACATGCAAAATGCCACCTGGATTACATGCAAAATGCCACCTGGATTACATCAGCCCATTTCATATCTTCAAATGGGAAAAGACAAATTTGATAATTTGAAATAGTAACCTTGTGTCTTTTTCGTCTTTGGCGCAAATCCTTTCGAATGGCTTACATATAAGCTCCACAATCCCATCAGATTTTTCATTCAAGAACTTGGCACTGTCATTCATCGTTTCTATTTTAATTAAAACTTATCATCCAAACCATTTGGGGTTTTACAGAAGCTGAAGGTCATGGAGAAGGAGAGCCAAAAACGCCAGCGGTTTGAGTCCCGGGAGGAGTGCATCTCTATGGAAACTGAGAACAGCCCCGCAAAGCGTCTCCGCCACGACTCGAAATGCAGAAACGTCGATGTCTTCTGTGAAATTGTTTCTGAAATGGATGTCCGGAACCTGGAGTGCCTGAATGAAAAATTCCGGGAAGAGTTAATGTGGGACATGATGAGAAAGTTCCGAGAAGATATCGTGCCGAGCCCTTCGTATGACGATGAATCAAGTACAAGTAATTGAACATCTGATGAAAGAGGTTGCACTTCGAGTACAAGTGATTGTACACCTTATGAATCGAGTTCAAGTAATTGTACACAAAATGAAAGAAATTGCACCTCACTGCATGGAGAAGAAGAATCTACGATAGAGAGGATATGGCAGAGAATGGGGTGGTGTACAATAGTTATAATGTAGAGCAGGACTATCTGCTGAGGGCTACCGATGAGGACCTGGGTATTTCTAGAAGTCCACACTCAGGTTTCGTGGATGCTGCTTCAAATGGCCGTTTGTTTGTTTATAATAATGCTGACAAAGGCTTCTTTCAATGTGTTCTAATGGAGAGAGGGGCCGAACAGCAGCTTCTTCTGCAAAATTGATGGGATTACGATGGTATAAACGAGCAGGACAACTGTGATCTACTCTATCTTGAAGATGGTGAGATGTTTTCAACTTAAGGACAGCCAGTTGCTGCTCAGAAGATGCTCTCGACAAACGTGAGTGCTATTGTACATGAAATTTTCATGCAGTTAAACGAAAGCATATTTTAACGTCTGACATGCATATTTTACTGTAGGTGCATTTCTTAAGAAGGAGTCAATTGCAATTGAATGATTGCATTTTAAGTTCATCCATACAGAACATTTTAAATTGATTATAAAATATCAATTTTTAAATTATAACATTTTAATGATAAATTCTTAATTAAATGTATTTGATTTAAGATGCTATTTTTTTTAAAATGGAATTGAATTGAAAGTTTTGAATTTTAAATTTACATTATGTATGAATCATAGGTGCGGTTTGCTATATCATCAGACTTCTCCAAATAATGTTTGCGTACGCTCTATTTTAAACGTGAAAATTTTGGCCATTTTAATATTTAAAATTAATTTATCCTTTTCTCCCCCTTATTCGGCCATTTTAATATTTAAAATTAATTTATCCTCTTCTCCCCGTTATTCCAGGGTTGATATAGTTACAGATTATATGTATAAAAAGGTTGGAAATATAGATTGATTTTATGTAATAATAACTTTAAATTGTATTTAAAATATATTTTTATTTGTATAAAATTATTCAAATAAAAAGTTAAGACGGAATATAGATTAAGGTTTAATAAAAATAAAAGTTATTTTCATTGTTATATGAATAATACAAGATGTCAAAAAATCATGAGGAGATTAAATTTTATATTATATTATTTCATTCAAAAGACATGAGTTAATTTGTAATTTTCTTATAAATTTTTTTAAACTTAAACATTGACAATTTGATGACAACATTGTTAGGATCCTGCTATAAAATATACTAAACAACACACTCTCAACTCAAATAAACACACTCTCACACATTTGCTTGGAAATAAACTCACAGAAACATTATAACAGTATTCAGAATTAAATGTATATGATAACATAAATTACTTAAAATGAACAATTTCACAATAGATAGAATCGCAGGCCTCTTTGAGGGGGCAACCTCCTTCAACACTTTATTAATTTGCAAAAATATGATTACATTGGTGCCTTTTCGGATATTTAAAGAGTTTCCTTCCAAGGTTGGCTTACATGCAAAATGCCACCTGGATTACATGCATAATGCCACCCAAATTACATGCATAGTGCCACTTTGAATTACATGCACAATGCCACTCAAATTACATGCATAACACTCAAATTACATACACAAGGCTACCTTACCTAACCTATCTACCATGCGTTACATAGAAAAGGGTGTCATTTGTCATAGGCACTACCTAAGCTAAAACTTAGAACATTACAAAATATTAATCATGGGTACTACCCAAGTTCACTAGGAATTATTACATCAAGGAATTTATTACATTAAGGGTTAGGATGAGATCTTAACATGCCCTTCTCCTTGAAGAAGCTTTGTCCTCAAAGCTGAAAATGAGAAAACTCATTATTGGAGTTGATGGAGAGACTCCCATGTAGCATCCTCAGGTTGAAGCTCATGTCACTGAACAAGGACCTTTGTAATGGTATGGTTGCACAAAGTGCGAGTTCGATGATCCAACAGCTGCTCAGGTGCAAGTAAGATGGAGCCTTCTTCATCTAATTTGGGGAGTGTTGATTGAACTTGTACCTTTGTGCCCACAAATTTCTTGAGAAGGGAAACATGAAAAATAGGGTAAAGCTTGGAAGTGGGGGTAAGAGCCAATTTGTAAGCTGTAGGGCCAATCCGTTGTAGAACCTAATAAGGACCATTAAATTTTAGAGCAAGCTTCTGACACCTGCGAAGGTGTAGGAAGATTGTTTGTATGGCTACAAGCGAAGGAAGACCATATCACCCACATCAAAACCGCACTCGAACGATGCTTGATTAGCTTGTTGGTGCATCCGATTCCGGGCCATGTTCAAATTTTGCTTGAGTTGGCAGAGGACCTTGGTGTGTTGACTTAGAGCATTGTCAATGGCCTGGACCTTGGAGTTACCCGAAATTTAGGAGAAAGGTGTGATTGGATGGCACACGTAAACTACCTCAAACAGTGGGAGTTTGATGGCGGTATGATAGGAAGTGTTGTACCACCATTCGGCCAAGGAAATCCTTTTTTCCCAATGAGTAGGATGATCGAAAGCAAAGCAGCAAAGGTAGGTTTCCAAGCATTTATTAACAACCTCTGTTTGACCATCTGTTTGCAGATGGTAGGCTAAACTCATTTTTAGTTGAGTCCCCTATAAATTAAACAAATCTTGCAAAAAATTGCTAGTAAAGGTGGGATCACGATCGGATATAATAGAGTCCGGCATGCCATGAAGGTGAAATATGGAGTCAAGAAAAATTTGGGCAATAGTGGATGCTATGTAAGGATGGGGTAGGGCACAAAAGTGAGCATACTTTGAAATGCGGTCCACTACCATGAAAATAACCGACTTGCCTCCGCATTTAGGTAGCCCTTCTATGAATTCCATGGAGATGTCAGTCCACACCTACTCTAGGATCGATAATGGTTGAAGAGTGCCCAGAGAGAGCACTATTTTCCCTTTCATCCTTTGACATGTGTCGCAGTTAGCTACAAAAGAGTGAATGTCTTATTTCATACCTTTCCAAAAGAAGGTGTGCTTAAGTCGCTCATAAGTTTTTAGGAACCTTGAATGGCCAGAAGATGGAGTAGCATGTGATTCCTTCATGACGAGCTCTCGAAGTGGAGACTTAGGAGGAAGAACCAGGTGTTGATGGTAACATAAATCCTAGCCATCCCAACTATATCTTGGTGTAGACTCTGTATAATCCATAAGTGAAGCAACCAAGTCTTTCAAATCTACATCCTAAAGTATTTCTTGACGTAAGGGCTCAATCCATTGGGGCAATGGTGCAAAAATGGTACACAATATACTAAGGGTCTCAAATTGATGAGAGAGAGCATTTGCCATAAGATTATCCTTTCCTTTTTTGTGCATGATGTCATTATCATAGCCCATGAGTTTTGATACCCACTTTTGTTGCTCGAGGGTGGCAACCCATTGTTCTAGAAAGTATTTTAGACTCTGGTGGTCACTTTTGATGGATAAATTATGCCCAATGAGGTAAGGTCACCAATGCAGGACTGCATGCAATATTGGCAATATTTCCTTGGCATATGTGGATTTTCCTAAATTGCAATCAGATAGGGCTTTGCTAGTGAAATCCAAATGGCATCCTTCTTGCATCAATACCACCCCAATACCACGACCAAAAGCATCACTTTCAATGATAATTTTTTTAGAGAGGTCTAGCATAGCTAAAACTGGAGTGGTGGTCATGGCATGCTTGAGTTCTACGAATGCTTTCTTAGCCGACCGTGTCCAAGTAAAATAATCCTTCTTCAACATGGAGGTGAGGTGCACAGATATCTTTCCATAATTATAGACAAATTTATGGTAATAGCTCGTAAGCCCTAAAAATCCTCGAAGTCCCTTGAGTGCAAGGTTTCAACCATTCTTGGACTACTTGGATATTCTTAGGGTCAACCTTGACACCATCCTTTCGGACAATGTGTCCCGGATACTCCACTTCAATCAAACCAAAGGAACACTTGGACCTTTTTGCAAACGAGTTGATGGTCGGCCAATAGTTGTAGGGTTTGATCTACATGCTTGAGATGCTCTTCCCATGTGTGACTTGTAAATCAAGATGTCATCGAAGAACACAAGGATGAACTTCCACAAAAAAGGGTGAAATATGTTGTTCATCAGGATTTGAAATGTGGAAGGAGCATTTGTGAGACCAAATGGCATTACCAAGAATTCATAATGACCTTAATGAGTGCAAAAAGCAGTTTTAGGAATATCTTCATCCCTGAGCAGCATCTGATGGTACCCGAGTGAAGGTCTAGCTTGGTGAAGTACATGGTCCCATGTAATTCGTCTAGTAATTCATCAACCATAAGGATAGGAAATTTATCCTTGATAGTTATCTTGTTGAGTTCTTGGTAGTCAATACACAGTCTCCAGGAGCCATACTTCTTGAGGACCAGTAAGACTGGTGTAGATTAGGAACTAGTACTAGGCCGAATGATACCCGCATTGAGCAATTCCTGTATCATTATCTCAATATCTGACTTCATGGCATGAGGGTACCTGTATGGTCTGAAATTGGGAGGTGCACTATCCAAAAATAATGGAATTGCATGGTTTTGAGAGCGATGTGGTGGTAGTGTAGTTGGTTCTACAAATATGGCCTCATGTTTGTGGAGAATCATTGCGGGTCCGATGGGGTTTCACACATTTGATAGGTGGATGGTTGGATGGAGAATAGTTGTGCAATGACCCCATGTGATGAATTGTTTAGAAATTTCTCCATGCCATTTGAACTAATAATTTAAGGTGTTCTCGTTGGGGAGCCCTTGATGATGTGTGTTTGTTCGTTTTGGGAGAACTGCATCCAGAGTTTGGAAAAATTCCAATTGATAGTTCCCAGCATACTCAACCATTGAGATCCCAAAATAATATCACGTCCACACAACTAGAGGGTAAACATGTCCTACTTGAGTTCATAGTCCCCTATCTTGATTTTAACATTATGACATTTTGCTTTACAAGGTAAGGTTCCCCCATTGGCTACCATGACCTCAAAGGAATTACAAGTGTGGATATAGCAATTTTCCCATTGAGCGACTCTAGGGTCAATGAAGTTGTGCATGCTTCCCGAATCCATAATGATGAAAAGACGTTGGCCCTTGAAAAATCCTACAACCTTCATGGTTTATGGAGTAGTAATGCCTACAAGATCATGGACTGTAATTATTGTCTCAGGTTCTTGTTTCACTTCTTCTTGTGGAGAAGGTTTTTTTAGAGGGTCCTCATCCTCATCACTTCGGTCAGAGTTATTAGGTTCTTCAACATCTATCAAGAACAATTTTTGTGTGCACACATATGCCCTTTAAAAAAAAAAATCATTAAAATTATAGCATAATCCTTGGGCACAATGTGCATCCATATCTTTTGTGGTTAAGCACTTGGGTGCAACAGGTTTATTATCAAGCTCGGGTGTTGGGATTGAGAAGGAAATGAAGGTCTATTTTAAGGAAACTTTGATGGGAGCCTTTGGGAAAAGAGTTTAGATTCGACAAAACGGGCCAAACTGATAGCTTCCATCTTAGTTTATGGTTTCAAAATTCTTACTTTCGCTTGGAGTTCCCCCTTCAACCCATTGATATAACAACTCTGGAAGAACCCTTCATTCAATCCTCTTGTCTTATTGGCCAATTTTTCAAATTGAGCTTGGTATTCACGGACTGACCCTATTTGTTGTAGTTTGGTCAAGGCCCTTGTAAAGTCCTCATACTCACTAGGACCAAATTGAGTGAGTAATTGGGATTCAAAATTCTCCCAATAGATATTTGGGTTGGCAATACGTAACCATTAAAACTAGTGTAGAGCCTTAGATTCCAATTTAAAGGAATCCATCCAGACTCGATGATATATGGGGACATTATGAAGTCTAAAGAATTGATCAACCCTACATAGCCACCCATCAACATCCTTCCCACTAAATTTGGAAAAGTCCAATTTGGGCATTTTAAAGGATGGATCATGGTCATGATTCCTTGTAGAACCCTCGAGCTTGGTGTTCTATTTTGGGTGGTCCTCTTTTTATTTTACTTGTCTACTTCTATCGGTGCTTCTTCTAAGTGGTTACTAGTGTCCTCATGCTCTAGGCGAAGACCTTGGACTTCTTCCCTTATGGATAAAAAATCCAAGTGCAATTTCTCAATGGATTTTGTTAAGGATTCCAAGTGGTCTAGTTCTTTTTGATGTCCACGGGTACCCTGGGCCATTTTGAAACCTTTGTGACCAATTACAAAAAATAGAATTGAGTTTTTAGGACTTACTTTTTTTTAGTAAGTGCCCAAAAAAGTGCTTGGGTACTATATATCAAAACGATCAGCTCGAAGAGGTGGTCACAATGAGCTATATCTCTCAACACTAATTTTTGGCACCCCAATATATATATATATATATATATATATATATATATATATATATATATATATATATATATATATATATCTTCTGTTTTGCTGAGTCTAACGATGTTTACAATTTTTGATTCTGAGCTATAGAGCAAAAGTTGGGTACTTGGAGCACTATCTATAAGCGGCCTCGTGTCATGCTCTCACTGGTTGGCCCATTCTTGATAGTCTCTCTAACACTACTGACCTCACTAGCCCCAATATTCTCTATATTTTGTAGGTGATTGTTATGACAATTCTGTTCTAACCCTAAAAATTATAAATTTTGACCTAATTGTGCTGACCTCTCTGACCTGACTAACCTGACTATTATTCTCCATATTGTTAGCTTAAGTTTCACCTTCATAGTCTATCCCGAATGCATGTACTTTATATTATTTTTCTAGTAGAGGAATCCTTTCTCATAAGCTCACTTTTGAGGATTTGAAAAGCAAGTTTACGAATAGGGAGGTTTGGTTTTTTTTTTTATATTTCCATTTTTTACATTTTGAATTTTTAACAAAACTAGGGAATGCTAGGTAGAGGAGTATGTACCACCCATAGGCCCTTTATTATACCGACAGTGATGAAAAATAGTGCTTGGACCAATATTTCAAGCCACTACTCAAGGAGGATTCCACACATACCCTTGAGCACACTACCTACCTCTATGAAAATATGGGAGGGTAATCATCCAGGATGTTGTGTCCCATAGACTATGAGTAGTACAAGGTCAAAAAGCTTCCTAATGGTTAATTTTTTTTTTAAACCTAGATGGATAAAAAATCCAAGTGCAATTTCTCAATGGATTTTGTTAAGGATTCCAAGTGGTCTAGTTCTTTTTGATGTCCACGGGTACCCCGGGCCATTTTGAAACCTTTTGTGACCAATTACTAAAAATATAATTGAGTTTTTAGGACTTACTTTTTTTTAGTAAGTGCCCAAAAAAGTGCTTGGGTACTATATATCAAAACGATCAACTCGAAGAGGTGGTCACAATGAGCTATATCTCTCAACACTAATTTTTGGCACCCCAATATATATATATATATATATATATATATATATATCTTCTGTTTTGCTTAGTCTAACGATGTTTACAATTTTTGATTCTGAGCTATAGAGCAAAAGTTGGGTACTGGAGCACTATCTATAACTGGCTTCGTGTCATCCTCTCACCTTGGTTGGCCCAGTCTTGATAGTCTCTCTAACACTACCGACCTCACTAGCCCCAATATTCTCTATATTTTGTAGGTGATTGTTATGACAATTCTGTTCTAACCCTAAAAATTATAAATTCTGACCTAATTGTGCTGACCTCTCTGACCTGACTAACCTGACTATTATTCTCCATATTGTTAGCTTAAGTTTCACCTTCATAGTCTATCCCGAATGCATGTACTTTATATTATTTTTCTAGTAGAGGAATCCTTTCTCATAAGCTCACTTTTGAGGATTTGAAAAGCAAGTTTACGAATAGGGAGGTTTGGTTTTTTTTTTTATATTTCCATTTTTTACATTTTGAATTTTTAACAAAACTAGGGAATGCTAGGTAGAGGAGTATGTACCACCCATAGGCCCTTTATTATACCGACAGAGTGATGAAAAATAGTGCTTGGACCAATATTTCAAGCCACTACTCAAGGAGGATTCCACACATACCCTTGAGCACACTACCTACCTCTATGAAAATATGGGAGGGTAATCATCCAGGATGTTGTGTCCAATAGACTATGAGTAGTACAAGGTCAAAAAGCTTCCTAATGGTTAATTTTTTTTTTAAACCTAGATGGTCTCCTGATATACCCAAAGATACGTGGGAGCTCAAGTCCGTGCGCGAGTTCTCGTCTAAGGCCTGGGTATTGGAGAATGATCACCCCTCACTTCACTAGACGCTTTATGGGCTATGTAGCTTAGCCAATAATGACAGATCCTTCACGATATTTTAAAACCCCTAGCATAGGGTTTCTACCTACTCAACTAAAGAGATTTTTTTTTGTCTGGAAAATATGCACTGTATTTTTTGAATTATTATTATTTTTTTAATAAATAAAAATAGGAACAAAAAAAACACACAAAATTTATACCTAACAGGTGGATTGGATGGCAAGAATCATTGCAATTGCAGCAGAACTTGGCCCTAGAAAGCGCTCTGATACCACTTGTTAGTATCCTACTATAAAATATACTAAACAACACACTCTCAACTCAAATAAACACACTCTCACACATTTTCTTGGAAATAAACTCATAGAAACATTATAACATTATTCAAAATTAAATGCATATGATAACAAAAATTACTTAAAAGGAACAATCTCACAATAGATAGAATCGCAGGCCTCTTCGAGGGGGCAACCTCCTTCAACACTTCATTAATTTGCAAAAATATGATTACATTGGTGCCTTTTCGGGTATTTAAAAAGTTTCATTCCAAGGTTGGCTTACATGCAAAATGCCACCTGGATTACATGCAAAATGCCACCTGGATTACATCAGCCCATTTCATATCTTCAAATGGGAAAAGACAAATTTGATAATTTGAAATAGTAACCTTGTGTCTTTTTCGTCTTTGGCGCAAATCCTTTCGAATGGCTTACATATAAGCTCCACAATCCCATCAGATTTTTCATTCAAGAACTTGGCACTGTCATTCATCGTTTCTATTTTAATTAAAACTTATCATCCAAACCATTTGGGGTTTTACAGAAGCTGAAGGTCATGGAGAAGGAGAGCCAAAAACGCCAGCGGTTTGAGTCCCGGGAGGAGTGCATCTCTATGGAAACTGAGAACAGCCCCGCAAAGCGTCTCCGCCACGACTCGAAATGCAGAAACGTCGATGTCTTCTGTGAAATTGTTTCTGAAATGGATGTCCGGAACCTGGAGTGCCTGAATGAAAAATTCCGAGAAGAGTTAATGTGGGACATGATGAGAAAGTTCCGAGAAGATATCGTGTCGAGCCCTTCGTATGACGATGAATCAAGTACAAGTAATTGAACATCTGATGAAAGAGGTTGCACTTCGAGTACAAGTGATTGTACACCTTATGAATCGAGTTCAAGTAATTGTACACAAAATGAAAGAAATTGCACCTCACTGCATGGAGAAGAAGAATCTACGATAGAGAGGATATGGCAGAGAATGGGGTGGTGTACAACAGTTATAATGTAGAGCTGGACTATCTGCTGAGGGCTACCGATGAGGACTTGGGTATTTCTAGAAGTCCACACTCAGGTTTCGTGGATGCTGCTTCAAATGGCCGTTTGTTTGTTTATAATAATGCTGACAAAGGCTTCTTTCAATGTGTTCTAATGGAGAGAGGGGCCGAACAGCAGCTTCTTCTGCAAAATTGATGGGATTACGATGGTATAAACGAGCAGGACAACTGTGATCTACTCTATCTTGAAGATGGTGAGATGTTTTCAACTTAAGGACAGCCAGTTGCTGCTCAGAAGATGCTCTCGACAAACGTGAGTGCTATTGTACATGAAATTTTCATGCAGTTAAACGAAAGCATATTTTAACGTCTGACATGCATATTTTACTGTAGGTGCATTTCTTAAGAAGGAGTCAATTGCAATTGAATGATTGCATTTTAAGTTCATCCATACAGAACATTTTAAATTGATTATAAAATATCAATTTTTAAATTATAACATTTTAATGATAAATTCTTAATTAAATGTATTTGATTTAAGATGCTATTTTTTTTAAAATGGAATTGAATTGAAAGTTTTGAATTTTAAATTTACATTATGTATGAATCATAGGTGCGGTTTGCTATATCATCAGACTTCTCCAAATAATGTTTGCGTACGCTCTATTTTAAACGTGAAAATTTTGGCCATTTTAATATTTAAAATTAATTTATCCTTTTCTCCCCCTTATTCGGCCATTTTAATATTTAAAATTAATTTATCCTCTTCTCCCCGTTATTCCAGGGTTGATATAGTTACAGATTATATGTATAAAAAGGTTGGAAATATAGATTGATTTTATGTAATAATAACTTTAAATTGTATTTAAAATATATTTTTATTTGTATAAAATTATTCAAATAAAAAGTTAAGACGGAATATAGATTAAGGTTTAATAAAAATAAAAGTTATTTTCATTGTTATATGAATAATACAAGATGTCAAAAAATCATGAGGAGATTAAATTTTATATTATATTATTTCATTCAAAAGACATGAGTTAATTTGTAATTTTCTTATAAATTTTTTTAAACTTAAACATTGACAATTTGATGACAACATTGTTAGGATCCTGCTATAAAATATACTAAACAACACACTCTCAACTCAAATAAACACACTCTCACACATTTGCTTGGAAATAAACTCACAGAAACATTATAACAGTATTCAGAATTAAATGTATATGATAACATAAATTACTTAAAATGAACAATTTCACAATAGATAGAATCGCAGGCCTCTTTGAGGGGGCAACCTCCTTCAACACTTTATTAATTTGCAAAAATATGATTACATTGGTGCATTTTCGGATATTTAAAGAGTTTCCTTCCAAGGTTGGCTTACATGCAAAATGCCACCTGGATTACATGCATAATGCCACCCAAATTACATGCATAGTGCCACTTTGAATTACATGCACAATGCCACTCAAATTACATGCATAACACTCAAATTACATACACAAGGCTACCTTACCTAACCTATCTACCATGCGTTACATAGAAAAGGGTGTCATTTGTCATAGGCACTACCTAAGCTAAAACTTAGAACATTACAAAATATTAATCATGGGTACTACCCAAGTTCACTAGGAATTATTACATCAAGGAATTTATTACATTAAGGGTTAGGATGAGATCTTAACATGCCCTTCTCCTTGAAGAAGCTTTGTCCTCAAAGCTGAAAATGAGAAAACTGATCATCGGAGTTGATGGAGAGACTCCCATGTAGCATCCTCAGGTTGAAGCTCATGTCACTGAACAAGGACCTTTGTAATGGTATGGTTGCACAAAGTGCGAGTTCGATGATCCAACAGCTGCTCAGGTGCAAGTAAGATGGAGCCTTCTTCATCTAATTTGGGGAGTGTTGATTGAACTTGTACCTTTGTGCCCACAAATTTCTTGAGAAGGGAAACATGAAAAATAGGGTAAAGCTTGGAAGTGGGGGTAAGAGCCAATTTGTAAGCTGTAGGGCCAATCCGTTGTAGAACCTAATAAGGACCATTAAATTTTAGAGCAAGCTTCTGACACCTGCGAAGGTGTAGGAAGATTGTTTGTATGGCTACAAGCGAAGGAAGACCATATCACCCACATCAAAACCGCACTCGGAACGATGCTCGATTAGCTTGTTGGTGCATCCGATTCGGGCCATGTTCAAATTTTGCTTGAGTTGGCAGAGGACCTTGGTGTGTTGACTTAGAGCATTGTCAATGGCCTGGACCTTGGAGTTACCCGAAATTTAGGAGAAAGGTGTGATTGGATGGCACACGTAAACTACCTCAAACAGTGGGAGTTTGATGGCGGTATGATAGGAAGTGTTGTACCACCATTCGGCCAAGGAAATCCTTTTTTCCCAATGAGTAGGATGATCGAAAGCAAAGCAGCAAAGGTAGGTTTCCAAGCATTTATTAACAACCTCTGTTTGACCATCTGTTTGCAGATGGTAGGCTAAACTCATTTTTAGTTGAGTCCCCTATAAATTAAACAAATCTTGCAAAAAATTGCTAGTAAAGGTGGGATCACGATCAGATATAATAGAGTCTGGCATGCCATGAAGGTGAAATATGGAGTCAAGAAAAATTTGGGCAATAGTGGATGCTATGTAAGGATGGGGTAGGGCACAAAAGTGAGCATACTTTGAAATGCGGTCCACTACCATGAAAATAACTGACTTGCCTCCGATTTAGGTAGCCCTTCTATGAATTCCATGGAGATGTCAGTCCACACCTACTCTAGGATCGATAATGGTTGAAGAGTGCCCGGAGAGAGCACTATTTCCCCTTTCATCCTTTGACATGTGTCGCAGTCAGCTACAAAAGAGCGAATGTCTTGTTTCATACCTTTCCAAAAGAATGTGTGCTTAAGTCGCTCATAAGTTTTTAGGAACCTTGAATGGCCGGAAGATGGAGTAGCATGTGATTCCTTCATGACGAGCTCTCGAAGTGGAGACTTAGGAGGAAGAACCAGGTGTTGATGGTAACATAAATCCTAGCCATCCCAACTATATCTTGGTGTAGACTCTGTATAATCCATAAGTGAAGCAACCAAGTCTTTCAAATCTACATCCTAAAGTATTTCTTGACGTAAGGGCTCAATCCATTGGGGCAATGGTGCAAAAATGGTACACAATATACTAAGGGTCTCAAATTGATGAGAGAGAGCATTTGCCATAAGATTATCCTTTCCTTTTTTGTGCATGATGTCATTATCATAGCCCATGAGTTTTGATACCCACTTTTGTTGCTCGAGGGTGGCAACCCATTGTTCTAGAAAGTATTTTAGACTCTGGTGGTCACTTTTGATGGATAAATTATGCCCAATGAGGTAAGGTCACCAATGCAGGACTGCATGCAATATTGGCAATATTTCCTTGGCATATGTGGATTTTCCTAAATTGCAATCAGATAGGGCTTTGCTAGTGAAATCCAAATGGCATCCTTCTTGCATCAATACCACCCCAATACCACGACCAAAAGCATCACTTTCAATGATAAATTTTTTAGAGAGGTCTAGCATAGCTAAAACTGGAGTGGTGGTCATGGCATGCTTGAGTTCTACGAATGCTTTCTTAGCCGACCGTGTCCAAGTAAAATAATCCTTCTTCAACATGGAGGTGAGGTGCACGGATATCTTTCCATAATTATAGACAAATTTATGGTAATAGCCTGTAAGCCCTAAAAATCCTCGAAGTCCCTTGAGTGCAAGGTTTCAACCATTCTTGGACTACTTGGATATTCTTAGGGTCAACCTTGACACCATCCTTTCAGACAATGTGTCCCAGATACTCCACTTCAATCAAACCAAAGGAACACTTGGACCTTTTTGCAAACAGTTGATGGTCGGCCAATAGTTTTAGGGTTTGATCTACATGCTTGAGATGCTCTTCCCATGTGTGACTGTAAATCAAGATGTCATCGAAGAACACAAGGATGAACTTCCACAAAAAAGGGTGAAATATGTTGTTCATCAAGATTTGAAATGTGGAAGGAGCATTTGTGAGACCAAATGGCATTACCAAGAATTCATAATGACCTTAATGAGTGCAAAAAGCGGCTTTAGGAATATCTTCATCCCCGAGCAAGATCTGATGGTACCCAGAGTGAAGGTCTAGCTTGGTGAAGTACATGGTCCCATGTAATTCGTCTAGTAATTCATCAACCATAAGGATAGGAAATTTATCCTTGATAGTTATCTTGTTGAGTTCTTGGTAGTCAATACACAGTCTCCAGGAGCCATACTTCTTGAGGACCAGTAAGACTGGTGTAGATTAGGAACTAGTACTAGGCCGAATGATACCCGCATTGAGCAATTCTCGTATCATTATCTCAATATCCGACTTCATGGAATGAGGGTACCGTATGGTCTGAAATTGGGAGGTGCACTATCCAAAAATAATGGAATTGCATGGTTTTGAGAGCGATGTGGTGGTAGTGTAGTTGGTTCTACAAATATGGCCTCATGTTTGTGGAGAATCTATTGCAGGTCTGATGGGGTTTCACACATTTGATAGGTGGATGGTTGGATGGAGAATAGTTGTGCAATGACCCCATGTGATGAATTGTTTAGAAATTTCTCCATGCCATTTGAACTAATAATTTAAGGTGTTCTCGTTGGGGAGCCCTTGATGATGTGTGTTTGTTCGTTTTGGGAGAACTGCATCCAGAGTTTGGAAAAATTCCAATTGATAGTTCCCAGCATACTCAACCATTGAGATCCCAAAATAATATCACGTCCACACAACTAGAGGGTAAACATGTCCTACTTGAGTTCATAGTCCCCTATCTTGATTTTAACATTATGACATTTTTCTTTACAAGGTAAGGTTCCCCCATTGGCTACCATGACCTCAAAGGAATTACAAGTGTGGATATAGCAATTTTCCCATTGAGCGACTCTAGAGTCAATGAAGTTGTGCATGCTTCCCGAATCCATAATGATGAAAAGACGTTGGTCCTTGAAAAATCCTACAACCTTCATGGTTTATGGAGTAGTAATGCCTACAAGATCATGGACTGTAATTATTGTCTCAGGTTCTTGTTTCACTTCTTCTTGTGGAGAAGGTTTTTTTAGAGGGTCCTCATCCTCATCACTTCGGTCAGAGTTATTAGGTTCTTCAACATCTATCAAGAACAATTTTTGTGTGCACACATATGCCCTTTAAAAAAAAAAATCATTAAAATTATAGCATAATCCTTGGGCACAATGTGCATCCATATCTTTTGTGGTTAAGCACTTGGGTGCAACAGGTTTATTATCAACTGGGTGTTGGGATTGAGAAGGAAATGAAGGTCTATTTTAAGGAAAATTTGATGGGAGCCTTTGGGAAAAGAGTTTAGATTCGACAAAACGGGCCAAACTGATAGCTTCCATCTTAGTTTATGGTTTCAAAATTCTTACTTTCGCTTGGAGTTCCCCCTTCAACCCATTGATATAACAACTCGGAAGAACCCTTCATTCAATCCTCTTGTCTTATTGGCCAATTTTTCAAATTGAGCTTGGTATTCACGGATCTGACCCTATTTGTTGTAGTTTGGTCAAGGCCCTTGTAATGTCCTCATACTCACTAGGACCAAATTGAGTGAGTAATTGGGATTCAAAATTCTCCCAATAGAGATTTGGGTTGGCAATACGTAACCATTAAAACTAGTGTAGAGCCTTAGATTCCAATTTAAAGGAATCCATCCAGACTCGATGATATATGTGGACATTATGAAGTCTAAAGAATTGATCAACCCTACATAGCCACCCATCAACATCCTTCCCACTAAATTTGGAAAAGTCCAATTTGGGCATTTTAAAGGATGGATCATGGTCATGATTCCTTGTAGAACCCTCGACTTGGTGTTCTATTTTGGGTGGTCCTCTTTTTATTTTACTTGTCTACTTCTATCGGTGCTTCTTCTAAGTGGTTACTAGTGTCCTCATGCTCTAGGCGAAGACCTTGGACTTCTTCCCTTATGGATAAAAAATCCAAGTGCAATTTCTCAATGGATTTTGTTAAGGATTCCAAGTGGTCTAGTTCTTTTTGATGTCCACGGGTACCCTGGGCCATTTTGAAACCTTTTGTGACCAATTACTAAAAATAGAATTGAGTTTTTAGGACTTACTTTTTTTTAGTAAGTGCCCAAAAAAGTGCTTGGGTACTATATATCAAAACGATCAGCTCGAAGAGGTGGTCACAATGAGCTATATCTCTCAACACTAATTTTTGGCACCCCAATATATATATATATATATATATATATATATATATATATATATATATATATATATATATATCTTCTGTTTTGCTTAGTCTAACGATGTTTACAATTTTTGATTCTGAGCTATAGAGCAAAAGTTGGGTACTGGAGCACTATCTATAATCGGCCTCGTGTCATGCTCTCACCGGTTGGCCCAGTCTTGATAGTCTCTCTAACACTACCGACCTCACTAGCCCCAATATTCTCTATATTTTGTAGGTGATTGTTATGACAGTTCTGTTCTGACCCTAAAAACTATAAATTTTGACCTAATTGTGCTGACCTCTCCGACTCGACTAACTCGACTATTATTCTCCATATTGTTAGCTTAAGTTTCACCTTCATAGTCTATCCCGAATGCATGTACTTTATATTATTTTTCTAGTAGAGGAATCCTTTCTCATAAGCTCACTTTTGAGGATTTGAAAAGCAAGTTTACGAATAGGGAGGTTTGGTTTTTTTTTTTATATTTCCATTTTTTACATTTTGAATTTTTAACAAAACTAGGGAATGCTAGGTAGAGGAGTATGTACCACCCATAGGCCCTTTATTATACCGACAGTGATGAAAAATAGTGCTTGGACCAATATTTCAAGCCACTACTCAAGGAGGATTCCACACATACCCTTGAGCACACTACCTACCTCTATGAAAATATGGGAGGGTAATCATCCAGGATGTTGTGTCCCATAGACTATGAGTAGTACAAGGTCAAAAAGCTTCCTAATGGCTAATTTTTTTTTTAAACCTAGATGGTCTCCCGATATACCCAAAGATACGTGGGAGCTCAAGTCCGTGCGCGAGTTCTGTCTAAGGCCTGGGTATTGGAGAATGATCACCCCTCACTTCACTAGACGCTTTATGGGCTATGTAGCTTAGCCAATAATGACAGATCCTTCACGATATTTTAAAACCCCTAGCATAGGGTTTCTACCTACTCAACTAAAGAGATTTTTTTTTGTCTGGAAAATATGCACTGTATTTTTTGAATTATTATTATTTTTTTAATAAATAAAAATAGGAACAAAAAAAACACACAAAATTTATACCTAACGGGTGGATTGGATGGCAAGAATCATTGCGATTGCAGTGAGAACTTGGCCCTAGAAAGCGCTCTGATACCACTTGTTAGTATCCTACTATAAAATATACTAAACAACACACTCTCAACTCAAATAAACACACTCTCACACATTTTCTTGGAAATAAACTCATAGAAACATTATAACATTATTCAAAATTAAATGCATATGATAACAGGAATTACTTAAAAGGAACAATCTCACAATAGATAGAATCGCGAGGCCTCTTCGAGGGGGCAACCTCCTTCAACACTTCATTAATTTGCAAAAATATGATTACATTGGTGCCTTTTCGGGTATTTAAAAAGTTTCATTCCAAGGTTGGCTTACATGCAAAATGCCACCTGGATTACATGCAAAATGCCACCTGGATTACATCAGCCCATTTCATATCTTCAAATGGGAAAAGACAAATTTGATAATTTGAAATAGTAACCTTGTGTCTTTTCCGTCTTTGGCGCAAATCCTTTCGAATGGCTTACATATAAGCTCCACAATCCCATCAGATTTTTCATTCAAGAACTTGGCATTGTCATTCATCGTTTCTATTTTAATTAAAACTTATCATCCAAACCATTTGGGGTTTTACAGAAGCTGAAGGTCATGGAGAAGGAGAGCCAAAAACGCCAGCGGTTCGAGTCCCGGGAGGAGCGCATCTCTACGGAAACTGAGAACAGCCCCGCAAAGCGTCTCCGCCACGACTCGAAATGCAGAAACGTCGATGTCTTCTGTGAAATTGTTTTTGAAATGGATGTCCGGAACCTGGAGTGCCTGAATGAAAAATTCTGGGAAGAGTTAATGTGGGACATGATGAGAAATTTCTGAGAAGATATCGTGCCGAGCCCTTCGTATGACGATGAATCAAGTACAAGTAATTGAACATCTGATGAAAGAGGTTGCACTTCGAGTACAAGTGATTGTACACCTTATGAATCGAGTTCAAGTAATTGTACACAAAATGAAAGAAATTGCACCTCACTGCATGGAGAAGAAGAATCTACGATAGAGAGGATACGGCAGAGAATGGGGTGGTGTACAACAGTTATAATGTAGAGCTGGACTATCTGCTGAGGGCTACCGATGAGGACCTGGGTATTTCTAGAAGTCCACACTCAAGTTTCGTGGATGCTGCTTCAAATGGCCGTTTGTTTGTTTATAATAATGCTGACAAAGGCTTCTTTCAATGTGTTCTAATGGAGAGAGGGGCCGAACAGCAGCTTCTTCTGCAAAATTGATGGGATTACGATGGTATAAACGAGCAGGACAACTGTGATCTACTCTATCTTGAAGATGGTGAGATGTTTTCAACTTAAGGACAGCCAGTTGCTGCTCAGAAGACGCTCTCGACAAACGTGAGTGCTATTGTACATGAAATTTTCATGCAGTTAAACGAAAGCATATTTTAACGTCTGACATGCATATTTTACTGTAGGTGCATTTCTTAAGAAGGAGTCAATTGCAATTGAATGATTGCATTTTAAGTTCATCCATACAGAACATTTTAAATTGATTATAAAATATCAATTTTTAAATTATAACATTTTAATGATAAATTCTTAATTAAATGTATTTGATTTAAGATGCTATTTTTTTTAAAATGGAATTGAATTGAAAGTTTTGAATTTTAAATTTACATTATGTATGAATCATAGGTGCGGTTTGCTATATCATCAGACTTCTCCAAATAATGTTTGCGTACGCTCTATTTTAAACGTGAAAATTTCGGCCATTTTAATATTTAAAATTAATTTATCCTTTTCTCCCCCTTATTCGGCCATTTTAATATTTAAAATTAATTTATCCTCTTCTCCCCGTTATTCCAGGGTTGATATAGTTACAGATTATATGTATAAAAAGGTTGGAAATATAGATTGATTTTATGTAATAATAACTTTAAATTGTATTTAAAATATATTTTTATTTGTATAAAATTATTCAAATAAAAAGTTAAGACGGAATATAGATTAAGGTTTAATAAAAATAAAAGTTATTTTCATTGTTATATGAATAATACAAGATGTCAAAAAATCATGAGGAGATTAAATTTTATATTATATTATTTCATTCAAAAGACATGAGTTAATTTGTAATTTTCTTATAAATTTTTTTAAACTTAAACATTGACAATTTGATGACAACATTGTTAGGATCCTGCTATAAAATATACTAAACAACACACTCTCAACTCAAATAAACACACTCTCACACATTTGCTTGGAAATAAACTCACAGAAACATTATAACAGTATTCAGAATTAAATGTATATGATAACATAAATTACTTAAAATGAACAATTTCACAATAGATAGAATCGCAGGCCTCTTTGAGGGGGCAACCTCCTTCAACACTTCATTAATTTGCAAAAATATGATTACATTGGTGCCTTTTCGGATATTTAAAGAGTTTCCTTCCAAGGTTGGCTTACATGCAAAATGCCACCTGGATTACATGCATAATGCCACCCAAATTACATGCATAGTGCCACTTTGAATTACATGCACAATGCCACTCAAATTACATGCATAACACTCAAATTACATACACAAGGCTACCTTACCTAACCTATCTACCATGCGTTACATAGAAAAGGGTGTCATTTGTCATAGGCACTACCTAAGCTAAAACTTAGAACATTACAAAATATTAATCATGGGTACTACCCAAGTTCACTAGGAATTATTACATCAAGGAAGTTATTACATTAAGGGTTAGGATGAGATCTTAACATGCCCTTCTCCTTGAAGAAGCTTTGTCCTCAAAGCTGAAAATGAGAAAACTCATCATCGGAGTTGATGGAGAGACTCCCATGTAGCATCCTCAAAGTTGAATCTCATGTCACTCGAACAAGGACCTTTGTAATGGTATGGTTGCACAAAGTGCGAGTTCGATGATCCAACAGTTGCTCAGGTGCAAGTAAGATGGAGCCTTCTTCATCTAATTTGGGGAGTGTTGATTGAACTTGTACCTTTGTGCCCACAAATTTCTTGAGAAGCGAAACATGAAAAATAGGGTAAAGCTTGGAAGTGGGGGTAAGAGCCAATTTGTAAGCTGTAGGGCCAATCCGTTGTAGAACCTGATAAGGACCATTAAATTTTAGAGCAAGCTTCGACACTGCGAAGGTGTAGGAATATTGTTTGTATGGCTACAAGCGAAGGAAGACCATATCACCCACATCAAAACTGCACTTCGAACGATGTTGATTAGCTTGTTGGTGCATCCGATTCTGGGCCATGTTCAAATTTTGCTTGAGTTGGCAGAGGACCTTGGTGTGTTGACTTAGAGCATTGTCAATGGCCTGGACCTTGGAGTTACCCAAAATTTAGGAGAAAGGTGTGATTGGATGGCACACGTAAACTACCTCAAACAGTGGGAGTTTGATGGCAGTATGATAGGAAGTGTTGTACCACCATTCGGCCAAGGAAATCCTTTTTTCCCAATGAGTAGGATGATCGAAAGCAAAGCAGCAAAGGTAGGTTTCCAAGCATTTATTAACAACCTCTGTTTGACCATCTATTTGCAGATGGTAGGCTAAACTCATTTTTAGTTGAGTCCCCTATAAATTAAACAAATCTTGCAAAAAATTGCTAGTAAAGGTGGGATCACGATCAGATATAATAGAGTCTGGCATGCCATGAAGGTGAAATATGGAGTCAAGAAAAATTTGGGCAATAGTGGATGCTATGTAAGGATGGGGTAGGGCACAAAAGTGAGCATACTTTGAAATGCGGTCCACTACCATGAAAATAACCGACTTGCCTACCGATTTAGGTAGCCCTTCTATGAAGTCCATGGAGATGTCAGTCCACACCTACTCTAGGATCGATAATGGTTGAAGAGTGCCCGGAGAGAGCACTATTTCCCCTTTCATCCTTTGACATGTGTCGCAGTCAGCTACAAAAGAGCGAATGTCTTGTTTCATACCTTTCCAAAAGAAGGTGTGCTTAAGTCGCTCATAAGTTTTTAGGAACCTTGAATGGCCAGAAGATGGAGTAGCATGTGATTCCTTCATGACGAGCTCTCGAAGTGGAGACTTAGGAGGAAGAACCAGGTGTTGATGGTAACATAAATCCTAGCCATCCCAACTATATCTTGGTGTAGACTCTGTATAATCCATAAGTGAAGCAACCAAGTCTTTCAAATCTACATCCTAAAGTATTTCTTGACGTAAGGGCTCAATCCATTGGGGCAATGGTGCAAAAATGGTACACAATATACTAAGGGTCTCAAATTGATGAGAGAGAGCATTTGCCATAAGATTATCCTTTCCTTTTTTGTGCATGATGTCATAATCATAGCCCATGAGTTTTGATACCCACTTTTGTTGCTCGAGGGTGGCAACCCATTGTTCTAGAAAGTATTTTAGACTCTGGTGGTCACTTTTGATGGATAAATTATGCCCAATGAGGTAAGGTCACCAATGCAGGACTGCATGCAATATTGGCAATATTTCCTTGGCATATGTGGATTTTCCTAAATTGCAATCAGATAGGGCTTTGCTAGTGAAATCCAAATGGCATCCTTCTTGCATCAATACCACCCCAATACCACGACCAAAAGCATCACTTTCAATGATAAATTTTTTAGAGAGGTCTAGCATAGCTAAAACTGGAGTGGTGGTCATGGCATGCTTGAGTTCTACGAATGCTTTCTTAGCCGACCGTGTCCAAGTAAAATAATCCTTCTTCAACATGGAGGTGAGGTGCACGGATATCTTTCCATAATTATAGACAAATTTATGGTAATAGCCTGTAAGCCCTAAAAATCCTCGAAGTCCCTTGAGTGCAAGGTTTCAACCATTCTTGGACTACTTGGATATTCTTAGGGTCAACCTTGACACCATCCTTTCAGACAATGTGTCCCAGATACTCCACTTCAGTCAAACTAAAGGAACACTTGGACCTTTTTGCAAACAGTTGATGGTCGGCCAATAGTTTTAGGGTTTGATCTACATTCTTGAGATGCTCTTCCCATGTGTGACTGTAAATCAAGATGTCATCGAAGAACACAAGGATGAACTTCCACAAAAAATGGTGAAAGATGTTGTTCATCAGGATTTGAAATGTGGAAGGAGCATTTGTGAGACCAAATGGCATTACCAAGAATTCATAATGACCTTCATGAGTGCAAAAAGCAGTTTTAGGAATATCTTCATCCCTGAGCAAGATCTGATGGTACCCAGAGTGAAGGTCTAGCTTGGTGAAGTACATGGTCCCATGTAATTCGTCTAGTAATTCATCAACCATAAGGATAGGAAATTTATCCTTGATAGTTATCTTGTTGAGTTCTTGGTAGTCAATACACAGTCTCCAGGAGCCATACTTCTTGAGGACCAGTAAGACTGGTGTAGATTAGGAACTAGTACTATGCCGAATGATACCCGCATTGAGCAATTCCTGTATCATTATCTCAATATCTGACTTCATGGCATGAGGGTACCTGTATGGTCTGAAATTGGGAGGTGCACTATCCAAAAATAATGGAATTGCATGGTTTTGAGAGCGATGTGGTGGTAGTGTAGTTGGTTCTACAAATATGGCCTCATGTTTGTGGAGAATCTATTGCAGGTCTGATGGGGTTTCACACATTTGATAGGTGGATGGTTGGATGGAGAATAGTTGTGCAATGACCCCATGTGATGAATTGTTTAGAAATTTCTCCATGCCATTTGAACTAATAATTTAAGGTGTTCTCGTTGGGGAGCCCTTGATGATGTGTGTTTGTTCGTTTTGGGAGAACTGCATCCAGAGTTTGGAAAAATTCCAATTGATAGTTCCCAGCATACTCAACCATTGAGATCCCAAAATAATATCACGTCCACACAACTAGAGGGTAAACATGTCCTACTTGAGTTCATAGTCCCCTATCTTGATTTTAACATTATGACATTTTGCTTTACAAGGTAAGGTTCCCCCATTGGCTACCATGACCTCAAAGGAATTACAAGTGTGGATATAGCAATTTTCCCATTGAGCGACTCTAGGGTCAATGAAGTTGTGCATGCTTCCCGAATCCATAATGATGAAAAGACGTTGGCCCTTGAAAAATCCTACAACCTTCATGGTTTATGGAGTAGTAATGCCTACAAGAGCATGGACTGTAATTATTGTCTCAGGTTCTTGTTTCACTTCTTCTTGTGGAGAAGGTTTTTTTAGAGGGTCCTCATCCTCATCACTTCGGTCAGAGTTATTAGGTTCTTCAACATCTATCAAGAACAATTTTTGTGTGCACACATATGCCCTTTAAAAAAAAAAAATCATTAAAATTATAGCATAATCCTTGGGCACAATGTGCATCCATATCTTTTGTGGTTAAGCACTTGGGTGCAACAGGTTTATTATCAACTGGGTGTTGGGATTGAGAAGGAAATGAAGGTCTATTTTAAGGAAACTTTGATGGGAGCCTTTGGGAAAAGAGTTTAGATTCGACAAAACGGGCCAAACTGATAGCTTCCATCTTAGTTTATGGTTTCAAAATTCTTACTTTTGCTTGGAGTTACACCTTAAACCCATTGATATAACAACTCCGTAAGAACCCTTCATTCAATCCTCTTGTCTTATTGGCCAATTTTTCAAATTGAGCTTGGTATTCACGGACTGACCCTATTTGTTGTAGTTTGGTCAAGGCCCTTGTAATGTCCTCATACTCACTAGGACCAAATTGAGTGAGTAATTGGGATTCAAAATTCTCCCAATAGAGATTTGGGTTGGCAATACGTAACCATTAAAACTAGTGTAGAGCCTTAGATTCCAATTTAAAGGAATCCATCCAGACTCGATGAAATATGGGGACATTATGAAGTCTAAAGAATTGATCAACCCTACATAGCCACCCATCAACATCCTTCCCACTAAATTTTGAAAAGTCCAATTTGGGCATTTTAAAGGATGGATCATGGTCATGATTCCTTGTAGAACCCTCGACTTGGTGTTCTATTTTGGGTGGTCCTCTTTTTATTTTACTCGTCTACTTCTATCGGTGCTTCTTCTAAGTGGTTACTAGTGTCCTCATGCTCTAGGCGAAGACCTTGGACTTCTTCCCTTATGGATAAAAAATCCAAGTGCAATTTCTCAATGGATTTTGTTAAGGATTCCAAGTGGTCTAGTTCTTTTTGATGTCCACGGGTACCCTGGGCCATTTTGAAACCTTTTGTGACCAATTACTAAAAATAGAATTGAGTTTTTAGGACTTACTTTTTTTTAGTAAGTGCCCAAAAAAGTGCTTGGGTACTATATATCAAAACGATCAGCTCGAAGAGGGGGTCACAATGAGCTATATCTCTCAACACTACTTTTTGGCACCCCAATATATATATATATATATATATATATATATATATATATATATATCTTCTCGTTTTGCTTAGTCTAACGATGTTTACAATTTTTGATTCCGAGCTATAAAGCAAAAGTTGGGTACTGGAGCACTATCTATAATCGGCCTCGTGTCATGCTCTCACTGGTTGGCCCAGTCTTGATAGTCTCTCTAACACTACTGACCTCACTAGCCCCAATATTCTCTATATTTTGTAGGTGATTGTTATGACAATTCTGTTCTAACCCTAAAAATTATAAATTCTGACCTAATTGTGCTGACCTCTCTGACCTGACTAACCTGACTGTTATTCTCCATATTGTTAGCTTAAGTTTCACCTTCATAGTCTATCCCGAATGCATGTACTTTATATTATTTTTTTAGTAGAGGAATCCTTTCTCATAAGCTCACTTTTGAGGATTTGAAAAGCAAGTTTACGAATAGGGAGGTTTGGTTTTTTTTTTTATATTTCCATTTTTTACATTTTGAATTTTTAACAAAACTAGGGAATGCTAGGTAGAGGAGTATGTACCACCCATAGGCCCTTTATTATACCGACAGTGATGAAAAATAGTGCTTGGATCAATATTTCAAGCCACTACTCAAGGAGGATTCCACACATACCCTTGAGCACACTACCTACCTCTATGAAAATATGGGAGGGTAATCATCCAGGATGTTGTGTCCCATAGACTATGAGTAGTACAAGGTCAAAAAGCTTCCTAATGGTTAATTTTTTTTTTAAACCTAGATGGTCTCCCGATATACTCAAAGATACGTGGGAGCTCAAGTCCGTGCGCGAGTTCTGTCTAAGGCCTGGGTATTGGAGCCTGATCACCCCTCACTTCACTAGACGCTTTATGGGCTATGTAGCTTAGCCAATAATGACAGATCCTTCACGATATTTTAAAACCCCTAGCATAGGGTTTCTACCTACTCAATTAAAGAGATTTTTTTTTGTCTGGAAAATATGCACTGTATTTTTTGAATTATTATTATTTTTTTAATAAATAAAAATAGGAACAAAAAAAACACACAAAATTTATACCTAACAGGTGGATTGGATGGCAAGAATCATTGCAGTTGCAGTAGAACATGGCCCTAGAAAGCGCTCTGATACCACTTGTTAGTATCCTACTATAAAATATACTAAACAACACACTCTCAACTCAAATAAACACACTCTCACACATTTTCTTGGAAATAAACTCATAGAAACATTATAACATTATTCAAAATTAAATGCATATGATAACAGGAATTACTTAAAAGGAACAATCTCACAATAGATAGAATCGCAGGCCTCTTCGAGGGGGCAACCTCCTTCAACACTTCATTAATTTGCAAAAATATGATTACATTGGTGCCTTTTCGGGTATTTAAAAAGTTTCATTCCAAGGTTGGCTTACATGCAAAATGCCACCTGGATTACATGCAAAATGCCACCTGGATTACATCAGCCCATTTCATATCTTCAAATGGGAAAAGACAAATTTGATAATTTGAAATAGTAACCTTGTGTCTTTTCCGTCTTTGGCGCAAATCCTTTCGAATGGCTTACATATAAGCTCCACAATCCCATCAGATTTTTCATTCAAGAACTTGGCACTGTCATTCATCGTTTCTATTTTAATTAAAACTTATCATCCAAACCATTTGGGTTTTTACAGAAGCTGAAGGTCATGGAGAAGGAGAGCCGAAAACGCCAGCGGTTCGAGTCCCGGGAGGAGCGCATCTCTACGGAAACTGAGAACAGCCCCGCAAAGCGTCTCCGCCACGACTCGAAATGCGAAACGTTGATGTCTTCCGTGAAATTGTTTCTGAAATGGATGTCCGGAACCTGGAGTGCCTGAATGAAAAATTCCGGGAAGAGTTAATGTGGGACATGATGAGAAAGTTCCGAGAAGATATCGTGCCGAGCCCTTCGTATGACGATGAATCAAGTACAAGTAATTGAACATCTGATGAAAGAGGTTGCACTTCGAGTACAAGTGATTGTACACCTTATGAATCGAGTTCAAGTAATTGTACACAAAATGAAAGAAATTGCACCTCACTGCATGGAGAAGAAGAATCTACGATAGAGAGGATACGGCAGAGAATGGGGTGGTGTACAATAGTTATAATGTAGAGCTGGACTATCTGCTGAGGGCTACCGATGAGGACCTGGGTATTTCTAGAAGTCCACACTCAGGTTTCGTGGATGCTGCTTCAAATGGCCGTTTGTTTGTTTATAATAATGCTGACAAAGGCTTCTTTCAATGTGTTCTAATGGAGAGAGGGGCCGAACAGCAACTTCTTCTACAAAATTGATGGGATTACGATGGTATAAACGAGCAGGACAACTGTGATCTACTCTATCTTGAAGATGGTGAGATGTTTTCAACTTAAGGACAGCCAGTTGCTGCTCAGAAGACGCTCTCGACAAACGTGAGTGCTATTGTACATGAAATTTTCATGCAGTTAAACGAAAGCATATTTTAACGTCTGACATGCATATTTTACTGTAGGTGCATTTCTTAAGAAGGAGTCAATTGCAATTGAATGATTGCATTTTAAGTTCATCCATACAGAACATTTTAAATTGATTATAAAATATCAATTTTTAAATTATAACATTTTAATGATAAATTCTTAATTAAATGTATTTGATTTAAGATGCTATTTTTTTAAAAATGGAATTGAATTGAAAGTTTTGAATTTTAAATTTACATTATGTATGAATCATAGGTGCGGTTTGCTATATCATCAGACTTCTCCAAATAATGTTTGCGTACGCTCTATTTTAAACGTGAAAATTTCGGCCATTTTAATATTTAAAATTAATTTATCCTTTTCTCCCCCTTATTCGGCCATTTTAATATTTAAAATTAATTTATCCTCTTCTCCCCGTTATTCCAGGGTTGATATAGTTACAGATTATATGTATAAAAAGGTTGGAAATATAGATTGATTTTATGTAATAATAACTTTAAATTGTATTTAAAATATATTTTTATTTGTATAAAATTATTCAAATAAAAAGTTAAGATGGAATATAGATTATGGTTTAATAAAAATAAAAGTTATTTTCATTGTTATATGAATAATACAAGATGTCAAAAAATCATGAGGAGATTAAATTTTATATTATATTATTTCATTCAAAAGACATGAGTTAATTTGTAATTTTCTTATAAATTTTTTTAAACTTAAACATTGACAATTTGATGACAACATTGTTAGGATCCTCGCTATAAAATATACTAAACAACACACTCTCAACTCAAATAAACACACTCTCACACATTTGCTTGGAAATAAACTCACGTAAACATTATAACAGATATTCGGAATTAAATGTATATGATAACATAAATTACTTAAAATGAACAATTTCACAATAGATAGAATCGCAGGCCTCTTTGAGGGGGCAACCTCCTTCAACACTTCATTAATTTGCAAAAATATGATTACATTGGTGCCTTTTCGGATATTTAAAGAGTTTCCTTCCAAGGTTGGCTTACATGCAAAATGCCACCTGGATTACATGCATAATGCCACCCAAATTACATGCATAGTGCCACTTTGAATTACATGCACAATGCCACTCAAATTACATGCATAACACTCAAATTACATACACAAGGCTACCTTACCTAACCTATCTACCATGTGTTACATAGAAAAGGGTGTCATTTGTCATAGGCACTACCTAAGCTAAAACTTAGAACATTACAAAATATTAATCATGGGTACTACCCAAGTTCACTAGGAATTATTACATCAAGGAAGTTATTACATTAAGGGTTAGGATGAGATCTTAACATGCCCTTCTCCTTGAAGAAGCTTTGTCCTCAAAGCTGAAAATGAGAAAACTGTTACTGGAGTTGATGGAGAGACTCCCATGTAGCATCCTCAGGTTGAAGCTCATGTCACTGAACAAGGACCTTTGTAATGGTATGGTTGCACAAAGTGCGAGTTCGATGATCCAACAGCTGCTCAAGTGCAAGTAAGATGGAGCCTTCTTCATCCAATTTGGGGAGTGTTGATTGAACTTGTACCTTTGTGCCCACAAATTTCTTGAGAAGCGAAACATGAAAAATAGGGTAAAGCTTGGAAGTGGGGGTAAGAGCCAATTTGTAAGCTGTAGGGCCAATCCGTTGTAGAACCTGATAAGGACCATTAAATTTTAGAGCAAGCTTCTGACACCTGCGAAGGTGTAGGAAGATTGTTTGTATGGCTACAAGCGAAGGAAGACCATATCACCCACATCAAAACTGCACTCAGAACGATGCTGATTAGCTTGTTGGTGCATCCGATTCTGGGCCATGTTCAAATTTTGCTTGAGTTGGCAGAGGACCTTGGTGTGTTGACTTAGAGCATTGTCAATGGCCTGGACCTTGGAGTTACCCAAAATTTAGGAGAAAGGTGTGATTGGATGGCACACGTAAACTACCTCAAACAGTGGGATTTTGATGGCAGTATGATAGGAAGTGTTGTACCACCATTCGGCCAAGGAAATCCTTTTTTCCCAATGAGTAGGATGATCGAAAGCAAAGCAGCAAAGGTAGGTTTCCAAGAATTTATTAACAACCTCTGTTTGACCATCTATTTGCAGATGGTAGGCTAAACTCATTTTTAGTTGAGTCCCCTATAAATTAAACAAATCTTGCAAAAAATTGCTAGTAAAGGTGGGATCACAATCAGATATAATAGAGTCTGGCATGCCATGAAGGTGAAATATGGAGTCAAGAAAAATTTGGGCAATAGTGGATGCTATGTAAGGATGGGGTAGGGCACAAAAGTGAGCATACTTTGAAATGCGGTCCACTACCATGAAAATAACTGACTTGCCTCCGGATTTAGGTAGCCCTTCTATGAAGTCCATGGAGATGTCAGTCCACACCTACTCTAGGATCGATAATGGTTGAAGAGTGCCCGGAGAGTGCACTATTTCCCCTTTCATCCTTTGACATGTGTCGCAGTCAGCTACAAAAGAGCGAATGTCTTGTTTCATACCTTTCCAAAAGAATGTGTGCTTAAGTCGCTCATAAGTTTTTAGGAACCTTGAATGGCCGGAAGATGGAGTAGCATGTGATTCCTTCATGACGAGCTCTCGAAGTGGAGACTTAGGAGGAAGAACCAGGTGTTGATGGTAACATAAATCCTAGCCATCCCAACTATATCTTGGTGTAGACTCTGTATAATCCATAAGTGAAGCAACCAAGTCTTTCAAATCTACATCCTAAAGTATTTCTTGACGTAAGGGCTCAATCCATTGGGGCAATGGTGCAAAAATGGTACACAATATACTAAGGGTCTCAAATTGATGAGAGAGAGCATTTGCCATAAGATTATCCTTTCCTTTTTTGTGCATGATGTCATAATCATAGCCCATGAGTTTTGATACCCACTTTTGTTGCTCGAGGGTGGCAACCCATTGTTCTAGAAAGTATTTTAGACTCTGGTGGTCACTTTTGATGGATAAATTATGCCCAATGAGGTAAGGTCACCAATGCAGGACTGCATGCAATATTGGCAATATTTCCTTGGCATATGTGGATTTTCCTAAATTGCAATCAGATAGGGCTTTGCTAGTGAAATCCAAATGGCATCCTTCTTGCATCAATACCACCCCAATACCATGACCAAAAGCATCACTTTCAATGATAAATTTTTTAGAGAGGTCTAGCATAGCTAAAACTGGAGTGGTGGTCATGGCATGCTTGAGTTCTACGAATGCTTTCTTAGCCGACCGTGTCCAAGTAAAATAATCCTTCTTCAACATGGAGGTGAGGTGCACGGATATCTTTCCATAATTATAGACAAATTTATGGTAATAGCCTATAAGCCCTAAAAATCCTCGAAGTCCCTTGAGTGCAAGGTTTCAACCATTCTTGGACTACTTGGATATTCTTAGGGTCAACCTTGACACCATCCTTTCAGACAATGTGTCCCAGATACTCCACTTCAGTCAAACCAAAGGAACACTTGGACATTTTTGCAAACAGTTGATGGTCGGCCAATAGTTTTAGGGTTTGATCTACATGCTTGAGATGCTCTTCCCATGTGTGACTGTAAATCAAGATGTCATCGAAGAACACAAGGATGAAATTCCACAAAAAATGGTGAAAGATGTTGTTCATCAAGATTTGAAATGTGGAAGGAGCATTTGTGAGACCAAATGGCATTACCAAGAATTCATAATGACCTTAATGAGTGCAAAAAGCAGTTTTAGGAATATCTTCATCCCTGAGCAAGATCTGATGGTACCCAGAGTGAAGGTTTAGCTTGGTGAAGTACATGGTCCCATGTAATTCGTCTAGTAATTCATCAACCATAAGGATAGGAAATTTATCCTTGATAGTTATCTTGTTGAGTTCTTGGTAGTCAATACACAGTCTCCAGGAGCCATACTTCTTGAGGACCAGTAAGACTGGTGTAGATTAGGAACTAGTACTAGGCCGAATGATACCCGCATTGAGCAATTCCCGTATCATTATCTCAATATCTCGACTTCATGGCATGAGGGTACCCGTATGGTCTGAAATTGGGAGGTGCACTATCCAAAAATAATGGAATTGCATGGTTTTGAGAGCGATGTGGTGGTAGTGTAGTTGGTTCTACAAATATGGCCTCATGTTTGTGGAGAATCATGCAGGTGTCCGATGGGGTTTCACACATTTGATAGGTGGATGGTTGGATGGAAAATAGTTGTGCAATGACCCCATGTGATGAATTGTTTAGAAATTTCTCCATGCCATTTGAACTAATAATTTAAGGTGTTCTCGTTGGGGAGCCCTTGATGATGTGTGTTTGTTCGTTTTGGGAGAACTGCATCCAGAGTTTGGAAAAATTCCAATTGATAGTTCCCAGCATACTCAACCATTGAGATCCCAAAATAATATCACGTCCACACAACTAGAGGGTAAACATGTCCTACTTGAGTTCATAGTCCCCTATCTTGATTTTAACATTATGACATTTTGCTTTACAAGGTAAGGTTCCCCCATTGGCTACCATGACCTCAAAGGAATTACAAGTGTGGATATAGCAATTTTCCCATTGAGCGACTCTAGGGTCAATGAAGTTGTGCATGCTTCCCGAATCCATAATGATGAAAAGACGTTGGCCCTTGAAAAATCCTACAACCTTCATGGTTTATGGAGTAGTAATGCCTACAAGAGCATGGACTGTAATTATTGTCTCAGGTTCTTGTTTCACTTCTTCTTGTGGAGAAGGTTTTTTTAGAGGGTCCTCATCCTCATCACTTCGGTCAGAGTTATTAGTTTCTTCAACATCTATCAAGAACAATTTTTGTGTGCACACATATGCCCTTTAAAAAAAAAAAATCATTAAAATTATAGCATAATCCTTGGGCACAATGTGCATCCATATCTTTTGTGGTTAAGCACTTGGGTGCAACAGGTTTATTATCAACTCGGGTGTTGGGATTGAGAAGGAAATGAAGGTCTATTTTAAGGAAACTTTGATGGGAGCCTTTGGGAAAAGAGTTTAGATTCGACAAAACGGGCCAAACTGATAGCTTCCATCTTAGTTTATGGTTTCAAAATTCTTACTTTCGCTTGGAGTTCCCCCTTCAACCCATTGATATAACAACTCCGGAAGAACCCTTCATTCAATCCTCTTGTCTTATTGGCCAATTTTTCAAATTGAGCTTGGTATTCACTGGATCGACCCTATTTGTTGTAGTTTGGTCAAGGCCCTTGTAATGTCCTCATACTCACTAGGACCAAATTGAGTGAGTAATTGGGATTCAAAATTCTCCCAATAGAGATTTGGGTTGGCAATACGTAACCATTAAAACTAGTGTAGAGCCTTAGATTCCAATTTAAAGGAATCCATCCAGACTCGATGAAATATGGGGACATTATGAAGTCTAAAGAATTGATCAACCCTACATAGCCACCCATCAACATCCTTCCCACTAAATTTTGAAAAGTCCAATTTGGGCATTTTAAAGGATGGATCATGGTCATGATTCCTTGTAGAACCCTCAGCTTGGTGTTCTATTTTGGGTGGTCCTCTTTTTATTTTACTGTCTACTTCTATCAGTGCTTCTTCTAAGTGGTTACTAGTGTCCTCATGCTCTAGGCGAAGACCTTGGACTTCTTCCCTTATGGATAAAAAATCCAAGTGCAATTTCTCAATGGATTTTGTTAAGGATTCCAAGTGGTCTAGTTCTTTTTGATGTCCACGGGTACCCTGGGCCATTTTGAAACCTTTTGTGACCAATTACTAAAAATAGAATTGAGTTTTTAGGACTTACTATTTTTAGTAAGTGCCCAAAAAAGTGCTTGGGTGCTATATATCAAAACGATCAGCTCGAAGAGGTGGTCACAATGAGCTATATCTCTCAACACTACTTTTTGGCACCCCAATATATATATATATATATATATATATATATATATATATATATATATATATATATATATATCTTCTCGTTTTGCTTAGTCTAACGATGTTTACAGTTTTTGATTTTGAGCTATAGAGCAAAAGTTGGGTACTGGAGCACTACCTATAATTGGCTTCGTGTCATCCTCTCACCTGGTTGGCCCAGGTCTTGATAGTCTCTCTAACACTACTGACCTCACTAGCCCCAATATTCTCTATATTTTGTAGGTGATTGTTATGACAATTCTGTTCTAACCCTAAAAATTATAAATTCTGACCTAATTGTGTTGACCTCTCTGACCTGACTAACCTGACTGTTATTCTCCATATTGTTAGCTTAAGTTTCACCTTCATAGTCTATCCCGAATGCATGTACTTTATATTATTTTTTTAGTAGAGGAATCCTTTCTCATAAGCTCACTTTTGAGGATTTGAAAAGCAAGTTTACGAATAGGGAGGTTTGGTTTTTTTTTTTATATTTCCATTTTTTACATTTTGAATTTTTAACAAAACTAGGGAATGCTAGGTAGAGGAGTATGTACCACCCATAGGCCCTTTATTATATCGACAGTGATGAAAAATAGTGCTTGGACCAATATTTCAAGCCACTACTCAAGGAGGATTCCACACATACCCTTGAGCACACTACCTACCTCTATGAAAATATGGGAGGGTAATCATCCAGGATGTTGTGTCCCATAGACTATGAGTAATACAAGGTCAAAAAGCTTCCTAATGGTTAATTTTTTTTTAAACCTAGATGGTCTCCCGATATACCCAAAGATACGTGGGAGCTCAAGTCCGTGCGCGAGTTCTTTCTAAGGCCTGGGTATTGGAGAATGATCACCCCTCACTTCACTAGATGCTTTATGGGCTATGTAGCTTAGCCAATAATGACAGATCCTTCACGATATTTTAAAACCCCTAGCATAGGGTTTCTACCTACTCAACTAAAGAGATTTTTTTTTGTCTGGAAAATATGCACTGTATTTTTTGAATTATTATTATTTTTTTAATAAATAAAAATAGGAACAAAAAAAACACACAAAATTTATACCTAACAGGTGGATTGGATGGCAAGAATCATTGCAATTGCAGCAGAACTTGGCCCTAGAAAGCGCTCTGATACCACTTGTTAGTATCCTACTATAAAATATACTAAACAACACACTCTCAACTCAAATAAACACACTCTCACACATTTTCTTGGAAATAAACTCATAGAAACATTATAACATTATTCAAAATTAAATGCATATGATAACAGGAATTACTTAAAAGGAACAATCTCACAATAGATAGAATCGCAGGCCTCTTCGAGGGGGCAACCTCCTTCAACACTTCATTAATTTGCAAAAATATGATTACATTGGTGCCTTTTCGGGTATTTAAAAAGTTTCATTCCAAGGTTGGCTTACATGCAAAATGCCACCTGGATTACATGCAAAATGCCACCTGGATTACATCAGCTCATTTCATATCTTCAAATGGGAAAAGACAAATTTGATAATTTGAAATAGTAACCTTGTGTCTTTTCCGTCTTTGGCGCAAATCCTTTCGAATGGCTTACATATAAGCTCCACAATCCCATCAGATTTTTCATTCAAGAACTTGGCACTGTCATTCATCGTTTCTATTTTAATTAAAACTTATCATCCAAACCATTTGGGGTTTTACAGAAGCTGAAGGTCATGGAGAAGGAGAGCCGAAAACACCAGCGGTTCGAGTCCCGGGAGGAGCGCATCTCTACGGAAACTAAGAACAGCCCCGCAAAGCGTCTCCGCCATGACTCGAAATGCAGAAACGTCGATGTCTTCTGTGAAATTGTTTCTGAAATGGATGTCCGGAACCTGGAGTGCCTGAATGAAAAATTCCGGGAAGAGTTAATGTGGGACATGATGAGAAAGTTCCGAGAAGATATCGTGCCGAGCCCTTCGTATGACGATGAATCAAGTACAAGTAATTGAACATCTGATGAAAGAGGTTGCACTTCGAGTACAAGTGATTGTACACCTTATGAATCGAGTTCAAGTAATTGTACACAAAATGAAAGAAATTGCACCTCACTGCATGGAGAAGAAGAATCTACGATAGAGAGGATACGGCAGAGAATGGGGTGGTGTACAACAGTTATAATGTAGAGTCGGACTATCTCGCGAGGGCTACCGATGAGGACCCGGGTATTTCTAGAAGTCCACACTCGGGTTTCGTGGATGCTTGCTTCAAATGGCCGTTTGTTTGTTTATAATAATGCTGACAAAGGCTTCTTTCAATGTGTTCTAATGGAGAGAGGGGCCGAACAGCAGCTTCTTCTGCAAAATTGATGGGATTACGATGGTATAAACGAGCAGGACAACTGTGATCTACTCTATCTTGAAGATGGTGAGATGTTTTCAACTTAAGGACAGCCAGTTGCTGCTCAGAAGACGCTCTCGACAAACATGAGTGCTATTGTACATGAAATTTTCATGCAGTTAAACGAAAGCATATTTTAACGTCTGACATGCATATTTTACTGTAGGTGCATTTCTTAAGGAGTCAATTGCAATTGAATGATTGCATTTTAAGTTCATCCATACAGAACATTTTAAATTGATTATAAAATATCAATTTTTAAATTATAACATTTTAATGATAAATTCTTAATTAAATGTATTTGATTTAAGATGCTATTTTTTTTAAAATGGAATTGAATTGAAAGTTTTGAATTTTAAATTTACATTATGTATGAATCATAGGTGCGGTTTGCTATATCATCAGACTTCTCCAAATAATGTTTGCGTACGCTCTATTTTAAACGTGAAAATTTCGGCCATTTTAATATTTAAAATTAATTTATCCTTTTCTCCCCCTTATTCGGCCATTTTAATATTTAAAATTAATTTATCCTCTTCTCCCCGTTATTCCAGGGTTGATATAGTTACAGATTATATGTATAAAAAGGTTGGAAATATAGATTGATTTTATGTAATAATAACTTTAAATTGTATTTAAAATATATTTTTATTTGTATAAAATTATTCAAATAAAAAGTTAAGACGGAATATAGATTAAGGTTTAATAAAAATAAAAGTTATTTTCATTGTTATATGAATAATACAAGATGTCAAAAAATCATGAGGAGATTAAATTTTATATTATATTATTTCATTCAAAAGACATGAGTTAATTTGTAATTTTCTTATAAATTTTTTTAAACTTAAACATTGACAATTTGATGACAACATTGTTAGGATCCTCGCTATAAAATATACTAAACAACACACTCTCAACTCAAATAAACACACTCTCACACATTTGCTTGGAAATAAACTCACAGAAACATTATAACAGTATTCAGAATTAAATGTATATGATAACATAAATTACTTAAAATGAACAATCTCACAATAGATAGAATCACAGGCCTCTTTGAGGGGGCAACCTCCTTCAACACTTCATTAATTTGCAAAAATATGATTACATTGGTGCCTTTTCGGGTATTTAAAGAGTTTCCTTCCAAGGTTGGCTTACATGCAAAATGCCACCTGGATTACATGCATAATGCCACCCAAATTACATGCATAGTGCCACTTTGAATTACATGCACAATGCCACTCAAATTACATGCATAACACTCAAATTACATACACAAGGCTACTTTACCTAACCTATCTACCATGCGTTACATAGAAAAGGGTGTCATTTGTCATAGGCACTACCTAAGCTAAAACTTAGAACATTACAAAATATTAATCATGGGTACTACCCAAGTTCACTAGGAATTATTACATCAAGGAAGTTATTACATTAAGGGTTAGGATGAGATCTTAACATGCCCTTCTCCTTGAAGAAGCTTTGTCCTCAAAGCTGAAAATGAGAAAACTGTTACTTTGGAGTTGATGGAGAGACTCCCATGTAGCATCCTCAAGTTGAAGCTCATGTCACTAAACAAGGACCTTTGTAATGGTATGGTTGCACAAAGTGCGAGTTCGATGATCCAACAGCTGCTCAGGTGCAAGTAAGATGGAGCCTTCTTCATCTAATTTGGGGAGTGTTGATTTAACTTGTACCTTTGTGCCCACAAATTTCTTGAGAAGCGAAACATGAAAAATAGGGTAAAGCTTGGAAGTGGGGGTAAGAGCCAATTTGTAAGCTGTAGGGCCAATCCGTTGTAGAACCTGATAAGGACCATTAAATTTTAGAGCAAGCTTCTGACACCTGCGAAGGTGTAGGAAGATTGTTTGTATGGCTACAAGCGAAGGAAGACCATATCACCCACATCAAAACTGCACTCAGAACGATGCTGATTAGCTTGTTGGTGCATCCGATTCTCGGGCCATGTTCAAATTTTGCTTGAGTTGGCGAGAGGACCTTGGTGTGTTGACTTAGAGCATTGTCAATGGCCTGGACCTTGGAGTTACCCAAAATTTAGGAGAAAGGTGTGATTGGATGGCACACGTAAACTACCTCAAACAGTGGGAGTTTGATGGCAGTATGATAGGAAGTGTTGTACCACCATTCGGCCAAGGAAAGCCCTTTTTCCCAATGAGTAGGATGATCGAAAGCAAAGCAGCAAAGGTAGGTTTCCAAGCATTTATTACAACCTCTGTTTGACCATTCATTTACGGATGGTAGGCTAAACTCATTTTGAGTTGATTCCCCTACAAATTAAACAACTCTTGCTAAAAATTGCTAGTAAAGGTGGGATCACGATCAGATATAATAGAGTCTGGCATGCCATGAAGGTGAAATATGGAGTCAAGAAAAATTTGGGCAATAGTGGATGCTATGTAAGGATGGGGTAGGGCACAAAAGTGAGCATACTTTGAAATGCGGTCCACTACCATGAAAATAACTGACTTGCCTCCAGATTTAGGTAGCCCTTCTATGAAGTCCATGGAGATGTCAGTCCACACCTACTCTAGGATCGATAATGGTTGAAGAGTGAGAGCACTATTTTCCCTTTCATCCTTTGACATGTGTCGCAGTTAGCTACAAAAGAGTGAATGTCTTATTTCATACCTTTCCAAAAGAAGGTGTGCTTGAGTCACTCATAAGTTTTTAGGAACCTTGAATGGCCGGAAGATGGAGTAGCATGTGATTCCTTCATGACGAGCTCTCGAAGTGGAGACTTAGGAGGAAGAACCAGGTGTTGATGGTAACATAAATCCTAGCCATCCCAACTATATCTTGGTGTAGACTCTGTATAATCCATAAGTGAAGCAACCAAGTCTTTCAAATCTACATCCTAAAGTATTTCTTGACGTAAGGGATCAATCCATTGGGGCAATGGTGCAAAAATGGTACACAATATACTAAGGGTCTCAAATTGATGAGAGAGAGCATTTGCCATAAGATTATCCTTTCCTTTTTTGTGCATGATGTCATAATCATAGCCCATGAGTTTTGATACCCACTTTTGTTGCTCGAGGGTGGCAACCCATTGTTCTAGAAAGTATTTTAGACTCTGGTGGTCACTTTTGATGGATAAATTATGCCCAATGAGGTAAGGTCACCAATGCAGGACTGCATGCAATATTGGCAATATTTCCTTGGCATATGTGGATTTTCCTAAATTGCAATCAGATAGGGCTTTGCTAGTGAAATCCAAATGGCATCCTTCTTGCATCAATACCACCCCAATACCACGACCAAAAGCATCACTTTCAATGATAAATTTTTTAGAGAGGTCTAGCATAGCTAAAACTGGAGTGGTGGTCATGGCATGCTTGAGTTCTACGAATGCTTTCTTAGCCGACCGTGTCCAAGTAAAATAATCCTTCTTCAACATGGAGGTGAGGTGCACGGATATCTTTCCATAATTATAGACAAATTTATGGTAATAGCCTGTAAGCCCTAAAAATCCTCGAAGTCCCTTGAGTGCAAGGTTTCAACCATTCTTGGACTACTTGGATATTCTTAGGGTCAACCTTGACACCATCCTTTCAGACAATGTGTCCCGGATACTCCACTTCGATCAAACCAAAGGAACACTTGGACCTTTTTGCAAACAGATTGATGGTCGGCCAATAGTTGTAGGGTTTGATCTACATGCTTGAGATGCTCTTCCCATGTGTGACTATAAATCAAGATGTCATCGAAGAACACAAGGATGAACTTCCACAAAAAAGGGTGAAAGATGTTGTTCATCAAGATTTGAAATGTGGAAGGAGCATTTGTGAGACCAAATGGCATTACCAAGAATTCATAATGACCTTAATGAGTGCAAAAAGCAGTTTTAGGAATATCTTCATCCCTGAGCAGCATTTGATGGTACCCAGAGTGAAGGTCTAGCTTGGTGAAGTACATGGTCCCATGTAATTCGTCTAGTAATTCATCAACCATAAGGATAGGAAATTTATCCTTGATAGTTATCTTGTTGAGTTCTTGGTAGTCAATACACAGTCTCCAGGAGCCATACTTCTTGAGGACCAGTAAGACTGGTGTAGATTAGGAACTAGTACTAGGCCGAATGATACCCGCATTGAGCAATTCCTGTATCATTATCTCAATATCTGACTTCATGGCATGAGGGTACCTGTATGGTCTGAAATTGGGAGGTGCACTATCCAAAAATAATGGAATTGCATGGTTTTGAGAGCGATGTGGTGGTAGTGTAGTTGGTTCTACAAATATGGCCTCATGTTTGTGGAGAATCATTGCAGGTGTCCGATGGGGTTTCACACATTTGATAGGTGGATGGTTGGATGGAGAATAGTTGTGCAATGACCCCATGTGATGAATTGTTTAGAAATTTCTCCATGCCATTTGAACTAATAATTTAAGGTGTTCTCGTTGGGGAGCCCTTGATGATGTGTGTTTGTTCGTTTTGGGAGAACTGCATCCAGAGTTTGGAAAAATTCCAATTGATAGTTCCCAGCATACTCAACCATTGAGATCCCAAAATAATATCACGTCCACACAACTAGAGGGTAAACATGTCCTACTTGAGTTCATAGTCCCCTATCTTGATTTTAACATTATGACATTTTGCTTTACAAGGTAAGGTTCCCCCATTGGCTACCATGACCTCAAAGGAATTACAAGTGTGGATATAGCAATTTTCCCATTGAGCGACTCTAGGGTCAATGAAGTTGTGCATGCTTCCCGAATCCATAATGATGAAAAGATGTTGGCCCTTGAAAAATCCTACAACCTTCATGGTTTATGGAGTAGTAATGCCTACAAGAGCATGGACTGTAATTATTGTCTCAGGTTCTTGTTTCACTTCTTCTTGTGGAGAAGGTTTTTTTAGAGGGTCCTCATCCTCATCACTTCGGTCAGAGTTATTAGGTTCTTCAACATCTATCAAGAACAATTTTTGTGTGCACACATATGCCCTTTAAAAAAAAAAATCATTAAAATTATAGCATAATCCTTGGGCACAATGTGCATCCATATCTTTTGTGGTTAAGCACTTGGGTGCAACAGGTTTATTATCAACTGGGTGTTGGGATTGAGAAGGAAATGAAGGTCTATTTTAAGGAAACTTTGATGGGAGCCTTTGGGAAAAGAGTTTAGATTCGACAAAACGGGCCAAACTGATAGCTTCCATCTTAGTTTATGGTTTCAAAATTCTTACTTTCGCTTGGAGTTCCCCCCTTCAACCCATTGATATAACAACTCCGGAAGAACCCTTCATTCAATCCTCTTGTCTTATTGGCCAATTTTTCAAATTGAGCTTGGTATTCACGGATCGACCCTATTTGTTGTAGTTTGGTCAAGGCCCTTGTAATGTCCTCATACTCACTAGGACCAAATTGAGTGAGTAATTGGGATTCAAAATTCTCCCAATAGAGATTTGGGTTGGCAATACGTAACCATTAAAACTAGTGTAGAGCCTTAGATTCCAATTTAAAGGAATCCATCTGGACTCGATGAAATATGGGGACATTATGAAGTCTAAAGAATTGATCAACCCTACATAGCCACCCATCAACATCCTTCCCACTAAATTTTGAAAAGTCCAATTTGGGCATTTTAAAGGATGGATCATGGTCATGATTCCTTGTAGAACCCTCAGCTTGGTGTTCTATTTTGGGTGGTCCTCTTTTTATTTTACTGTCTACTTCTATCAGTGCTTCTTCTAAGTGGTTACTAGTGTCCTCATGCTCTAGGCGAAGACCTTGGACTTCTTCCCTTATGGATAAAAAATCCAAGTGCAATTTCTCAATGGATTTTGTTAAGGATTCCAAGTGGTCTAGTTCTTTTTGATGTCCACGGGTACCCCGGGCCATTTTGAAACCTTTTGTGACCAATTACTAAAAATAGAATTGAGTTTTTAGGACTTACTTTTTTTTAGTAAGTGCCCAAAAAAGTGCTTGGGTACTATATATCAAAACGATCAGCTCGAAGAGGGGGTCACAATGAGCTATATCTCTCAACACTACTTTTTGGCACCCCAATATATATATATATATATATATATATATATATATATATATATATCTTCTGTTTTGCTTAGTCTAACGATGTTTACAATTTTTGATTCTGAGCTATAGAGCAAAAGTTGGGTACTGGAGCACTATCTATAACTGGCTTCGTGTCATCCTCTCACTGGTTGGCCCAGTCTTGATAGTCTCTAACACTACTGACCTCACTAGCCCCAATATTCTCTATATTTTGTAGGTGACTGTTATGACAGTTCTGTTCTGACCCTAAAAACTATAAATTCTGACCTGACTGTGCTGACCTCTCTGACTCGACTAACTCCGATCGTTATTCTCCATATTGTTAGCTTAAGTTTCACCTTCATAGTCTATCCCGAATGCATGTACTTTATATTATTTTTTTAGTAGAGGAATCCTTTCTCATAAGCTAACTTTTGAGGATTTGAAAAGCAAGTTTACGAATAGGGAGGTTTGGTTTTTTTTTTTATATTTCCATTTTTTACATTTTGAATTTTTAACAAAACTAGGGAATGCTAGGTAGAGGAGTATGTACCACCCATAGGCCCTTTATTATACCGAAAGTGATGAAAAATAGTGCTTGGACCAATATTTCAAGCCACTACTCAAGGAGGATTCCACACATACCCTTGAGCACACTACCTACCTCTATGAAAATATGGGAGGGTAATCATCCAGGATGTTGTGTCCCATAGACTATGAGTAGTACAAGGTCAAAAAGCTTCCTAATGGTTAATTTTTTTTTTAAACCTAGATGGTCTCCTGATATACCCAAAGATACGTGGGAGCTCAAGTCCGTGCGTGAGTTCTGTCTAAGGCCTGGGTATTGGAGCCTGATCACCCCTCACTTCACTAGACGCTTTATGGGCTATCTAGCTTAGCCAATAATGACAGATCCTTCACGATATTTTAAAACCCCTAGCATAGGGTTTCTACCTACTCAACTAAAGAGATTTTTTTTTGTCTGGAAAATATGCACTGTATTTTTTGAATTATTATTATTTTTTTAATAAATAAAAATAGGAACAAAAAAAACACACAAAATTTATACCTAACAGGTGGATTGGATGGCAAGAATCATTGCAGTTGCAGTAGAACTTGGCCCTAGAAAGCGCTCTAATACCACTTGTTAGTATCCTACTATAAAATATACTAAACAACACACTCTCAACTCAAATAAACACACTCTCACACATTTTCTTGGAAATAAACTCATAGAAACATTATAACATTATTCAAAATTAAATGCATATGATAACAGAAATTACTTAAAAGGAACAATCTCACAATAGATAGAATCGCAGGCCTCTTCGATGGGGCAACCTCCTTCAACACTTCATTAATTTGCAAAAATATGATTACATTGGTGCCTTTTCGGGTATTTAAAAAGTTTCATTCCAAGGTTGGCTTACATGCAAAATGCCACCTGGATTACATGCAAAATGCCACCTGGATTACATCAGCCCATTTCATATCTTCAAAGGGGAAAAGACAAATTTGATAATTTGAAATAGTAACCTTGTGTCTTTTCCGTCTTTGGCGCAAATCCTTTCGAATGGCTTACATATAAGCTCCACAATCCCATCAGATTTTTCATTCAAGAACTTGGCACTGTCATTCATCGTTTCTCTTTTAATTAAAACTTATCATCCAAACCATTTGGGGTTTTACAGAAGCTGAAGGTCATGGAGAAGGAGAGCCGAAAACGCCAGCAGTTCGAGTCCCGGGAGGAGTGCATCTCTACGGAAACTGAGAACAGCCCCGCAAAGTGTCTCCGCCACGACTCGAAATGCAGAAACGTCGATGTCTTCTGTGAAATTGTTTCTGAAATGGATGTCCGGAACCTGGAGTGCCTGAATGAAAAATTCCGAGAAGAGTTAATGTGGGACATGATGAGAAAGTTCCGAGAAGATATCGTGTCGAGCCCTTCGTATGACGATGAATCAAGTACAAGTAATTGAACATCTGATGAAAGAGGTTGCACTTCGAGTACAAGTGATTGTACACCTTATGAATCGAGTTCAAGTAATTGTACACAAAATGAAAGAAATTGCACCTCACTGCATGGAGAAGAAGAATCTGCGATAGAGAGGATACGGCAGAGAATGGGGTGGTGTACAACAGTTATAATGTAGAGTCGGACTATCTGCCGAGGGCTACCGATGAGGACCCGGGTATTTCTAGAAGTCCACACTCGGGTTTCGTGGATGCTTGCTTCAAATGGCCGTTTGTTTGTTTATAATAATGCTGACAAAGGCTTCTTTCAATGTGTTCTAATGGAGAGAGGGGCCGAATAGCAGCTTCTTCTACAAAATTGGTGGGATTACGATGGTATAAACGAGCAGGACAACTGTGATCTACTCTATCTTGAATATGGTGAGATGTTTTCAACTTAAGGACAGCCAGTTGCTGCTCAGAAGACGCTCTCGACAAACGTGAGTGCTATTGTACATGAAATTTTCATGCAGTTAAACGAAAGCATATTTTAACGTCTGACATGCATATTTTACTGTAGGTGCATTTCTTAAGAAGGAGTCAATTGCAATTGAATGATTGCATTTTAAGTTCATCCATACAGAACATTTTAAATTGATTATAAAATATCAATTTTTAAATTATAACATTTTAATGATAAATTCTTAATTAAATGTATTTGATTTAAGATGCTATTTTTTTAAAAATGGAATTGAATTGAAAGTTTTGAATTTTAAATTTACATTATGTATGAATCATAGGTGCGGTTTGCTATATCATCAGACTTCTCCAAATAATGTTTGCGTACGCTCTATTTTAAACGTGAAAATTTCGGCCATTTTAATATTTAAAATTAATTTATCCTTTTCTCCCCCTTATTCGGCCATTTTAATATTTAAAATTAATTTATCCTCTTCTCCCCATTATTCCAGGGTTGATATAGTTACAGATTATATGTATAAAAAGGTTGGAAATATAGATTGATTTTATGTAATAATAACTTTAAATTGTATTTAAAATATATTTTTATTTGTATAAAATTATTCAAATAAAAAGTTAAGACGGAATATAGATTATGGTTTAATAAAAATAAAAGTTATTTTCATTGTTATATGAATAATACAAGATGTCAAAAAATCATGAGGAGATTAAATTTTATATTATATTATTTCATTCAAAAGACATGAGTTAATTTGTAATTTTCTTATAAATTTTTTTAAACTTAAACATTGACAATTTGATGACAACATTGTTAGGATCCTGCTATAAAATATACTAAACAAAACACTCTCAACTCAAGTAAACACACTCTCACACATTTGCTTGGAAATAAACTCACAGTAACATTATAACAGTATTCAGAATTAAATGTATATGATAACATAAATTACTTAAAATGAACAATTTCACAATAGATAGAATCGCAGGCCTCTTTGAGGGGGGCAACCTCCTTCAACACTTCATTAATTTGCAAAAATATGATTACATTGGTGCCTTTTCGGATATTTAAAGAGTTTCCTTCCAAGGTTGGCTTACATGCAAAATGCCACCTGGATTACATGCATAATGCCACCCAAATTACATGCATAGTGCCACTTTGAATTACATGCACAATGCCACTCAAATTACATGCATAACACTCAAATTACATACACAAGGCTACCTTACCTAACCTATCTACCATGCGTTACATAGAAAAGGGTGTCATTTGTCATAGGCACTACCTAAGCTAAAACTTAGAACATTACAAAATATTAATCATGGGTACTACCCAAGTTCACTAGGAATTATTACATCAAGGAAGTTATTACATTAAGGGTTAGGATGAGATCTTAACATGCCCTTCTCCTTGAAGAAGCTTTGTCCTCAAAGCTGAAAATGAGAAAACTCATCATCGGAGTTGATGGAGAGACTCCCATGTAGCATCCTCAAAGTTGAAGCTCATGTCACCTGAACAAGGACCTTTGTAATGGTACGATTGCACAAAGTGCGAGTTCAATGATCCAACAGCTGCTCAGGTGCAAGTAATATGGAGCCTTCTTCATCCAATTTGGGGAGTGTTGATTGAACCTGTACCTTTGTGCCCACAAATTTCTTGAGAAGGGAAACATGAAAAATAGGGTAAAGCTTGGAAGTGGGGGTAAGAGCCAATTTGTAAGTCGTAGGGCCAATCCGTTGTAGAACCCGATAAGGACCATTAAATTTTAGAGCAAGCTTCCGACACTGCGAAGGTGTAGGAAGATTGTTTGTATGGCTACAAGCGAAGGAAGACCATATCACCCACATCAAAACTGCACTCAGAACGATGCTGATTAGCTTGTTGGTGCATCCGATTCTGGGCCATGTTCAAATTTTGATTGAGTTGGCAGAGGACCTTGGTGTGTTAACTTAGAGCATTGTCAATGGCCTGGACCTTGGAGTTACCCGAAATTTAGGAGAAAGGTGTGATTGGATGGCACACGTAAACTACCTCAAATAGTGGGAGTTTGATGGCGGTATGATAGGAAGTGTTGTACCACCATTCGGCCAAGGAAATCCTTTTTTCCCAATGAGTAGGATGATCGAAAGCAAAGCAGCAAAGGTAGGTTTCCAAGCATTTATTAACAACCTCTATTTGACCATCTGTTTGCAGATGGTAGGCTAAACTCATTTTTAGTTGAGTCCCCTATAAATTAAACAAATCTTGCAAAAAATTGCTAGTAAAGGTGGGATCACGATCGGATATAATAGAGTCCGGCATGCCATGAAGGTGAAATATGGAGTCAAGAAAAATTTGGGCAATAGTGGATGCTATGTAAGGATGGGGTAGGGCACAAAAGTGAGCATACTTTGAAATGCGGTCCACTACCATGAAAATAACTCGACTTGCCTCCGGATTTAGGTAGCCCTTCTATGAAGTCCATGGAGATGTCGATCCACACCTACTCTAGGATCGATAATGGTTGAAGAGTGCCCGGAGAGAGCACTATTTTCCCTTTCATCCTTTGACATGTGTCGCAGCTTAGCTACAAAAGAGTGAATGTCTTATTTCATACCTTTCCAAAAGAAGGTGTGCTTAAGTCGCTCATAAGTTTTTAGGAACCTTGAATGGCCAGAAGATGGAGTAGCATGTGATTCCTTCATGACGAGCTCTCGAAGTGGAGACTTAGGAGGAAGAACCAGGTGTTGATGGTAACATAAATCCTAGCCATCCCAACTATATCTTGGTGTAGACTCTGTATAATCCATAAGTGAAGCAACCAAGTCTTTCAAATCTACATCCTAAAGTATTTCTTGACGTAAGGGCTCAATCCATTGGGGCAATGGTGCAAAAATGGTACACAATATACTAAGGGTCTCAAATTGATGAGAGAGAGCATTTGCCATAAGATTATCCTTTCCTTTTTTGTGCATGATGTCATAATCATAGCCCATGAGTTTTGATACCCACTTTTGTTGCTCGAGGGTGGCAACCCATTGTTCTAGAAAGTATTTTAGACTCTGGTGGTCACTTTTGATGGATAAATTATGCCCAATGAGGTAAGGTCACCAATGCAGGACTGCATGCAATATTGGAAATATTTCCTTGGCATATGTGGATTTTCCTAAATTGCAATCAGATAGGGCTTTGCTAGTGAAATCCAAATGGCATCTTCTTGCATCAATACCACCCCAATACCACGACCAAAAGCATCACTTTCAATGATAAATTTTTTAGAGAGGTCTAGCATAGCTAAAACTAGAGTGGTGGTCATGGCATGCTTGAGTTCTACGAATGCTTTCTTAGCCGACCGTGTCCAAGTAAAATAATCCTTCTTCAACATGGAGGTGAGGTGCACGGATATCTTTCCATAATTATAGACAAATTTATGGTAATAGCCTGTAAGCCCTAAAAATCCTCGAAGTCCCTTGAGTGCAAGGTTTCAACCATTCTTGGACTACTTGGATATTCTTAGGGTCAACCTTGACACCATCCTTTCAGACAATGTGTCCCAGATACTCCACTTCAGTCAAACCAAAGGAACACTTGGACCTTTTTGCAAACAGTTGATGGTCGGCCAATAGTTTTAGGGTTTGATCTACATGCTTGAGATGCTCTTCCCATGTGTGATTGTAAATCAAGATGTCATCGAAGAACACAAGGATGAACTTCCACAAAAAAGGGTGAAAGATGTTGTTCATCAGGATTTGAAATGTGGAAGGAGCATTTGTGAGACCAAATGGCATTACCAAGAATTCATAATGACCTTAATGAGTGCAAAAAGCAGTTTTAGGAATATCTTCATCCCTGAGCAGCATCTGATGGTACCCAGAGTGAAGGTCTAGCTTGGTGAAGTACATGGTCCCATGTAATTCGTCTAGTAATTCATCAACCATAAGGATAGGAAATTTATCCTTGATAGTTATCTTGTTGAGTTCTTGGTAGTCAATACATAGTCTCCAGGAGCCATACTTCTTGAGGACCAGTAAGACTGGTGTAGATTAGGAACTAGTACTAGGCCGAATGATACCCGCATTGAGTAATTCCTGTATCATTATCTCAATATCTGACTTCATGGCATGAGGGTACCTGTATGGTCTGAAATTGGGAGGTGCACTATCCAAAAATAATGGAATTGCATGGTTTTGAGAGCGATGTGGTGGTAGTGTAGTTGGTTCTACAAATATGGCCTCATGTTTGTGGAGAATCTGTTGCAGGTCTGATGGGGTTTCACACATTTGATAGGTGGATGGTTGGATGGAGAATAGTTGTGCAATGACCCCATGTGATGAATTGTTTAGAAATTTCTCCATGCCATTTGAACTAATAATTTAAGGTGTTCTCGTTGGGGAGCCCTTGATGATGTGTGTTTGTTCGTTTTGGGAGAACTGCATCCAGAGTTTGGAAAAATTCCAATTGATAGTTCCCAGCATACTCAACCATTGAGATCCCAAAATAATATCACGTCCACACAACTAGAGGGTAAACATGTCCTACTTGAGTTCATAGTCCCCTATCTTGATTTTAACATTATGACATTTTGCTTTACAAGGTAAGGTTCCCCCATTGGCTACCATGACCTCAAAGGAATTACAAGTGTGGATATAGCAATTTTCCCATTGAGCGACTCTAGGGTCAATGAAGTTGTGCATGCTTCCCGAATCCATAATGATGAAAAGACGTTGGCCCTTGAAAAATCCTACAACCTTCATGGTTTATGGAGTAGTAATGCCTACAAGAGCATGGACTGTAATTATTGTCTCAGGTTCTTGTTTCACTTCTTCTTGTGGAGAAAGTTTTTTTAGAGGGTCCTCATCCTCATCACTTCGGTCAGAGTTATTAGGTTCTTCAACATCTATCAAGAACAATTTTTGTGTGCACACATATGCCCTTTAAAAAAAAAAATCATTAAAATTATAGCATAATCCTTGGGCACAATGTGCATCCATATCTTTTGTGGTTAAGCACTTGGGTGCAACAGGTTTATTATCAACTGGGTGTTGGGATTGAGAAGGAAATGAAGGTCTATTTTAAGGAAACTTTGATGGGAGCCTTTGGGAAAAGAGTTTAGATTCGACAAAACGGGCCAAACTGATAGCTTCCATCTTAGTTTATGGTTTCAAAATTCTTACTTTCGCTTGGAGTTCCCCCTTCAACCCATTGATATAACAACTCCGGAAGAACCCTTCATTCAATCCTCTTGTCTTATTGGCCAATTTTTCAAATTGAGCTTGGTATTCACTGGACTGACCCTATTTGTTGTAGTTTGGTCAAGGCCCTTGTAATGTCCTCATACTCACTAGGACCAAATTGAGTGAGTAATTGGGATTCAAAATTCTCCCAATAGAGATTTGGGTTGGCAATACGTAACCATTAAAACTAGTGTAGAGCCTTAGATTCCAATTTAAAGGAATCCATCTGGACTCGATGAAATATGGGGACATTATGAAGTCTAAAGAATTGATCAACCCTACATAGCCACCCATCAACATCCTTCCCACTAAATTTTGAAAAGTCCAATTTGGGCATTTTAAAGGATGGATCATGGTCATGATTCCTTGTAGAACCCTCAGCTTGGTGTTCTATTTTGGGCGGTCCTCTTTTTATTTTACTGTCTACTTCTATCAGTGCTTCTTCTAAGTGGTTACTAGTGTCCTCATGCTCTAGGCGAAGACCTTGGACTTCTTCCCTTATGGATAAAAAATCCAAGTGCAATTTCTCAATGGATTTTGTTAAGGATTCCAAGTGGTCTAGTTCTTTTTGATGTCCATGGGTACCCTGGGCCATTTTGAAACATTTTGTGACCAATTACTAAAAATAGAATTGAGTTTTTAGGACTTAATATTTTTAGTAAGTGCCCAAAAAAGTGCTTGGGTGCTATATATCAAAACGATCAGCTCGAAGAGGTGGTCACAATGAGCTATATCTCTCAACACTACTTTTTGGCACCCCAATATATATATATATATATATATATATATATATATATATATATATATATCTTCCGTTTTGCTTAGTCTAACGATGTTTACATTTTTTGATTCTGAGCTATAGAGCAAAAGTTGGGTACTGGAGCACTATCTATAACTGGCCTCGTGTCATGCTCTCACTGGTTGGCCCAGTCTTGATAGTCTCTCTAACACTACTGACCTCACTAGCCCCAATATTCTCTATATTTTTTAGGTGATTGTTATGACAATTCTGTTCTAACCCTAAAAATTATAAATTCTGACCTAATTGTGCTGACCTCTCTGACCTGACTAACCTGACTGTTATTCTCCATATTGTTAGCTTAAGTTTCACCTTCATAGTCTATCCCGAATGCATGTACTTTATATTATTTTTTTAGTAGAGGAATCCTTTCTCATAAGCTCACTTTTGAGGATTTGAAAAGCAAGTTTACGAATAGGGAGGTTTGGTTTTTTTTTTTATATTTCCATTTTTTACATTTTGAATTTTTAACAAAACTAGGGAATGCTAGGTAGAGGAGTATGTACCACCCATAGGCCCTTTATTATACCGAAAGTGATGAAAAATAGTGCTTGGACCAATATTTCAAGCCACTACTCAAGGAGGATTCCACACATACCCTTGAGCACACTACCTACCTCTCTAAAAATATGGGAGGGTAATCATCCAGGATGTTGTGTCCCATAGACTATGAGTAATACAAGGTCAAAAAGCTTCCTAATGGCTAATTTTTTTTTAAACCTAGATGGTCTCCTGATATACCCAAAGATACGTGGGAGCTCAAGTCCGTGCGCGAGTTCTGTCTAAGGCCTGGGTATTGGAGAATGATCACCCCTCACTTCACTAGATGCTTTATGGGCTATCTAGCTTAGCCAATAATGACAGATCCTTCACGATATTTTAAAACCCCTAGCATAGGGTTTCTACCTACTCAACTAAAGAGATTTTTTTTTGTCTGGAAAATATGCACTGTATTTTTTGGATTATTATTATTTTTTTAATAAATAAAAATAGGAACAAAAAAAACACACAAAATTTATACCTAACGAGTGGATTGGATGGCAAGAATCATTGCAGATTGCAGGTAGAACTTGGCCCTAGAAAGCGCTCTGATACCACTTGTTAAGATCCTACTATAAAATATACTAAACAACACACTCTCAACTCAAATAAACACACTCTCACACATTTTCTTGGAAATAAACTCATAGAAACATTATAACAGTATTCAAAATTAAATGCATATGATAACAGAAATTACTTAAAAGGAACAATCTCACAATAGATAGAATCGCAGGCCTCTTCGAGGGGGCAACCTCCTTCAACACTTCATTAATTTGCAAAAATATGATTACATTGGTGCCTTTTCGGGTATTTAAAAAGTTTCATTCCAAGGTTGGCTTACATGCAAAATGCCACCTGGATTACATGCATAATGCCACCCAAATTACATGCATAGTGCCACTTTGAATTACATACACAATTCCACTCGAATTACATGCATAATGCCACACTAATTACATGCACAATGCCACTTGAATTACATGCACAAGGACACCTTACCTAACCTATCTACCATGTGTTACATAGAAAAGGGTGCCATTTGTCATAGGCACTACCTAAGCTAAAACTTAGAACATTACAAAATATTAATCATGGGTACTATCCACGTTCACTAGGAATTATTACATCAAGGAAGTTATTACATTAAGGGTTAGGATGAGATCCTAACAAACATATATTCATATTGATTTAATTGTTACTTGGACCAATTTCTTGTGCTTTCCCATACAATCATCGAAAGAATTGTTATCACTTAGTGTTATCTAATACTCTTCTCTTTATCTTCAATGTAATAAAAATCTAATATAATTGAGCAATTTTGTAATTAGGATATAAAAAATATTCAAGTTATCCAAACATTATTTTGAACATTTAAATGCCATTTTATTAATATATGGGTATCAAATGCTTTACCTTGCTATTAAAAACTTTGTTTTATATTACCACTCTAAGCAACCTTTCAACATCTAATTATGTCTTCAATGGCCTCTTTGAGAATTTGAAACTATGAGCCTTATATGTTTTTAAAATTGAGATATCTCATACACTTTTAAAGTAAATTTATAACAAATACCTTTTAAAATTTAAATATTTCAATATCAAATATCTAAGTCCTATTCTAAAGTAGTGCATCTAAATATTATTCTTTGTTTGAGAAGGATGAATCCAATTTAAAAATATAGGTTTTTTAATCCTAATTTAATATTAGATCCCTTGGTTTTATAGACATGAAATACATATTGATTTTTATTTAATTTGCACCATCTATATTTAAATAGGAAATGAAGTGGCAATTGAGTACTCTTTATATTTAACCATTTATATTTAGACAAGAGATAGAACACATACTCATATATGAATACCAAAAATATTGATGTACTTCACATAAGAAGTCCATCACACTCATGCATGAATACTTATAAGGTCTATGTACCTAAGAGAATGAGAGCGTCAATTTTTGAATCATTTTTGAATAAACATTTAGTTTTTTCTATATATGTAAAGAAAATAAAAATGCTAGTAATAAAGTCTACTATTGATAAGCATCACATAATTATTACTACTACATATAATTTTAGACCTTTGGACTACATTTAAAAATCCATATAAGGTATATTTACTTTTAAAGTAAAAATATAATGTGCATTTAATAAAATTCACATCATTTTGACTAGTACATATAAGTTTAGCCTGGGATTGCTTTTAAAATATATAGAAGGTATATTTGATTTAAAAATAAAAACATTATGCACATTAAATAAGATGATGAATTAAAAAAAATCATTCAATATTAACTCAAACTATATTGTTATACATGGTCATGACCCTCCTTGGACAAATTTTTCATATAAAAAAATTATGAATTTATATGTTATCATGTATGCCAAATTATACGGTCTTATGAGGTTTTGATGATAAAAGGAATATTACTAATAGACATGTATTTTTTTAGGAATATATATCTCCATAAGTGGGTAGAGAACTAATCACTATTAGAGTCAAAATGATCTAACAAATGATATATCTATGTTAAAAATAGTCTATGCCTTTGCAAGTTATCATGATTTTACTACACTTACATGTTAGCTAATTATAAGTTAGCATTCCTAACATTTTTTATGAGGGCTTAAATTTGCTTTATTATAAAAGGAATATAATATCTAATATTACTTTATTAACATCATTGCTAATTTACTAGAGAATTGGAATAAATGAAAATGTGATATTTATTAAAACAACCATAATATAGTTCTAAAGTTAAAAGGTTTCTCCCTTGGGTAGTTTGGAATTTTATTTTTATTAAGATAACCCCTTGGATGTGTTCTTTTAAAAAACCTTATGGAAAATAAAGGAGGGGAGATTTTTCTCCTTTTACCTTTTGAGATAATAACTTCAGGGAAAGAGTGCACATGTTTGAGAGATCATTTGCAGACTTGGAAGTTCAAGAGTGATGAAGGATATTTTATTTTGGTGAGAAACTAAAACATATCCAAACAAGTATCCTAGATACTTAAGATACCCTTTTTGTGTTAAAGTTTATGCAATAAAATACAAATCCTTGATTAAGAAGAAACTATGAAGGATTTTTAAGTTAATGTATCAATCTACTTATAGAAAATATAGAGATCCTAAATTGTGTCTAATAAAATCTCAAACTACTAAAGGAAGTTTTTTATGGGGAGCCGAGATTCACATAGAAAAACTCCGATGTTATTCCTCTGCAATTTGTTTACAACAGTGTTACAATACAGCCCGCAGGCATAATTTTCCTTTTCCTTCCTCTTCCAATCTCAAACTCACCATCCCTTTCCCTTACAATCTCTGAGTTTTTATCGAGGTCTCGACCCTCTAGGCCATTAATGACCCACCTGGAAGAATACATTAAACAAAACCTCCAAGTCGGCTTCCTCGGCCGAGTTTTCAATTTTCTTTCCATAAATGGGCAACTGCCCCGATCCGCCATGAAAGCATGCATTAAAGAACCACCTGACATTTTTGACCTCTAGACGCAGCATTCGAGAGGCCACCGTGTTCAGCTAACTTACCGGATATGAAAACATGCATTAATGAGACCCTTGACCGCCTCGAAAACATCACCTTGGAACGCGCACCTTTTCGAACCATGAACCAACCGTTTGTCACGATATTGTGACGTCTTCTCTTTATCTCTGCAATCCTTGCCTTCGGGTCATGATATTGTGACATGTTGCATAATAATGACATTTTCCTCCATCACTGCCTTTCTTGACTTCAAGTCGCGATATCACGACATGTCGCGATATCGCGACATCTTCTCTTTATCTCTGCCTTCCTTGCCTTCGGGTCGTGATATCGTGACATGTCACGATATCATGACATTTTCTCCACCATTGCCTTTCTTGACTTCAAGTCGCGATATCGCAACATTGCCTTCGGATGTCCCCTGCTTTCCTGCTCTGGTCACGATTTTGTGATAGTTGTGATTTCATGACATGTCACAAAATCATGACATTCCCATTGGTGTCTTCCCTCTGCTACCTCCTTGTCATGATTTCGTGATAGTCACAATTTTGTGACATGTCATGAAATCGTGACATCCCATAGGCATCTTCCCTTGGCTTCTTTCTTGTCATGATTTCATGACAGTCACGATTTCATGACATGTCATGAAATCATGATATTCCAACAGTGACTTCTCTTCGGCTGCCTCCGTCATGATTTTGCGATGGTCATGATTTCATGACATGTCATGAAATCATGACATTTCAATAGTGACTTCCCTCGGTTGCTCTCCGTCATGATTTCATGATGTCATGATTTTGTGACATGTCACGAAATTGTGACATTTTCAATGGCACTTCTTTCTCTTGTTGATTGTCATGATTTCGTGACGTCGTGAAATCATGACATTTTTGATGGCATTTTCTCTCTCATGTTGATGTCGTGATTTCGTGACATGTCATGAAATCATGACAATTTTTGCTCTGCACTTTCTCTCTCCCCTTCTTGAGTTGCGAAAACTTAGAAAAATTTTGTTGATGCAAGATTGCGCTGCTGCCATCGGATGCTCCTGCATCAGACACCCAGGGTTGATTTGAGAAGTGACCTTCACTTCTGTACTGTTAGAGGAAGACCCAGGCGGTCGACCTCTATTTTTGACAACCAAGTTGCATCTTCAATAGGCCTGTCCTTCCACTTGACCAAATATTTAGAATATTGCCTGTTCTTGGTGCTTCTGCCTGCTCGGGTGTCGAGTATTTCCTCGATCTCATCTACGGCTGGAGTAGACGTTGGAATACTCCATAACTCTATACTTGGTGTCTCGCTACTGCCTCCTTCATGATATTCTACCAAATCTGCAACGTTAAAAATAGGTGATATATTAAGGCCGTTGGGCAATTCCACTTCATAGGCATTGCCTGAATCCCATTTTCCTATAACTCGGCATGGCCCAAACTTCTTCATCTTCAGCTTGTTATAGGTTTTAGCAGGAAATATTTCCTTCCTCAGGTGGACCATGACTTCATCTCCCACTGCAAATTCTTTAGGCCGTCTCTTCTGATCTGCCCTTGTCTTATATTGGTTATTCATCTTGGTAATCTGCTTCTTCACCTCTTCATGCAAGCCTCTCAGATGCTCTGCAAAGTCCTCAGCCTCAGCACTGCACTTGTCTCTTGTATCCATCTTTCTCAACTCGAAAGCAGTTCTTGGACTACTCCCATATATTATCTGGAATGGAGATTTGTTAGTACTCCTATTGACAGAATTGTTGTATGCAAATTCTGCCTGTGGTAAAACCAAATCCCATCCCGTGGGCTTATCTCCTACCAAGCACCTCAATAGGTTTCCCAAGCTTCTATTCACCACCTCTGTTTGTCCATTAGTCTGGGGGTGATATGCAGAACTAAATTTCAAGTCTGTCTTCAGTTTCTTCCACAAAGTTCTCCAAAAATACCCCACAAACTTGGTATCTCTATCAGAAATGATACTCTTTGGTAGACCATGAAGTCGTACCACCTCCTTGAAGAATAATCCCGCAATGTGAACCGCGTCACTAGTTTTCTGGCAGGGAATAAAATGTGCCATCTTTGAAAACCTGTCAACCACCACAAATATGGAGTCGTTTCCCCATTGTGTTCTTGGTAGGCCAAGAACGAAATCCATGCTGATGTCCTCCCATGGTCGCTCTGGCATCGGTAATGGCTGATATAATCCCGTATTCTGGCTCACACCTTTCGCCATCTGGCATACTCTACAGCTCTGCACAAACCTCTTCACATCTTGCTGCAGTTGCGGCCAATAGTAGTTCTCACTAACCAGGGCAATGGTCTTATCCCGACCAAAATGACCAGCCAACCCGCCGTTGTGTTTCTCCTTGACCAGATTTTCCCTCATTGAACTCCTTGGAATGCATAACTGACTTCCTCTAAATAGCATTCCATCCTGGATTAAGAAATCCAACCACTTGGTCCTGTCCAAAGTAACAGGTGCCAAGCAAGCCTTCCAAGCTTCTGCAAAATCTGGATCTTCAGGGTACAAACCCTTCAATTCTTTAAATCCTACCACTTCCACCTTCATTTCTATCAGCAAACACTGCCTTCTACTTAAGGCATCTGCAACTCTGTTTGACCTTCCACTCCTGTGCTTCAGCACAAAGGTATAACTTTGTAGAAACTCCACCCACTTCAGATGCCTTTGATTTAGCTTCCCCTGGCTATTAATATACTGTAAGGCCTGATGATCAGTATATAGAACAAACTCTTTTGGCAGTAAATAATGTCTCCACTTCTTTAGAGCCTGAACTATAGCATAAAACTCTTGATCATAAACTGAATACTTTTTCCTGGCATCATTGAGTTTCTCACTAAAGTAAGCAACAGGCCTACCTTCTTGACTCAAAATAGCTCCTATGGCACTACCACTAGCATCAGTATCTACCTGAAATACCTTATTAAAATTTGGAAGTGCCAAAATAGGCTATTCTGTGACCTTCTTTTTCAACATATCAAAGCTCTTATCTGCTCCTAAGGTCCATTTAAATTCTTTCTTATCCCCTCTCATTGTTTCTGTAAGGGGTGCACAAATACTGCTGAAATTCCTAATGAATTTCTTGTAAAAACTAGCTAGACCATGAAATGATCTTACCTCAGTTGTGCTTCTCGGAGTAGGCCATTCAATGATAGCCCTCACCTTTTTTGGGTCCATTTTTAGACCTTCGACTGAGATGACAAATCCCAGGTACACTAACTCCTTCACGAAATTACACTTTTTTAGATTAATTAACAACTGCTCCTGCCGTAGCTTCTCAAAAACCCTTCTGATATGCATCAGATGCTCCTCCAGGGTTCTGCTAAATATTAGAATATCATCTAAATAGACAATGATGAATTTGCCTAAAAATTCTTTCAATACCTCATTCATCAGTCTCATGAATGTGCTGGGTGCATTGGTTAGCCCAAATGGCATTACCAACCACTCATACAAACCCTCTCTGGTCTTGAAGGCTATCTTCCACTCATCCCCTTCTCTGACACGAATCTGATGATAACCACTCTTCAGATCAACCTTTGTGAAGTACTTGGCTCCACTCAAACAGTCCATAATGTCATCCATCCTTGGCAATGGAAATCTATACTTTATGGTAATCTTGTTAATAGCTCGAGAGTCTGTACACATTCTCCACTCTCCATCTTTCTTTGGTGCGAGTACTACAGGTACTGCGCATGGACTTAAACTTTCCCGAATCAGTCCCTTCTACAGCAACTCTTGGACTTGTCGGTTCAGCTCCTCAGTTTCTATAGGAGTCATTCTATGTGCTGCCTTATTGGGTAAACTAGACCCTGGTATCAAATCTATATGGTGACTGATTTTCCTCACTGGGGGTAAACCCTCAGGCACATTATCAGATATAATATCTAGAAATTCCTCCAACAGGTCTAGGACTTCTGTTGGGGCATCTTTGCATTCCTCCTTCCTAACTCTAGGAATTAAGGCATAACACATATGCTCATGCTTCAAACCATCCAAAAATTTTCTCCCTTCAACTAAACAGATTCTGGCACTGCTACATACCTTTTCATCCGCCTCCTTCAGGGGCTTCAGCTTATGGCGCACTCCATTCTTTGTCACTGAGTAGGTGTTGGCACGACCATCATGCACTGCACTCCGATCAAACTGCCATGGCCTTCCCAGCAACAAATGGCAAGCATCCATAGGCAGGATGTCACACAGGACCTCATCACAATAATTCCCAATATTAAATTTCATGGAGCATTGCTCACTGACCAAAGCCCTATGGTCCTTCTGTAACCACGCGATCCGATATGGATGCGGGTGCTTCCTCCTCTTTAACTGTAACTTGGTAACCATTTCCTCAGAGACCAAGTTATCAGTACTTCCATTATCAATAATAACATTACAGACCTTACCCGAACTTCTGCACCATGTGCGAAATAGGTTTCTCCTCTGGTCTGATCCTTTCTCTTCATTCAACAAGGTTCTTCTGGTTACCATAACTTCTCCTCTTTTTGCCTCCTCAAAATGTTCTGATTCAGCATCTTCATCTGCTACAGTAGCTCTGGCAAGACCCTCAGGTCTCTTGTTCATCCTTTCTCGGTGTTGTGGACACTCGAATGCTCGATGTCCTTCTTTGCCATAGTGGAAACAGGTTCCACGAAATACTCCTCTTCCAAACCCTCATCCAGATCTACCCCGTCCTCTTGGGTAGTTGTCCTGACTACGGGGCTGATAAGTGTTCTCCTCTTTTTGATCCTGGTTACTACTTGTTTCACCAGTCTTCTTCTTCAGGTCTTTGTATTTCTCTCCACTGGCCCTTCCACCAGTTCTTCCACCATGACCTCTTCCTCTTTGCTTGCCCTCAAACCGTCTATTCAGCTTTTCTTCTACCTTTAGGGCAAACTGGTAAGCATCCTCAATGGTGCTCACCCGAACTAGGCTCAACTCCTCCTGGATACTGGGTCTCAACCCATTGATATAACGGGCCACCTTCTCCTTGTTTGCCTCTAAATGGCCAGTTCTGATGGAGATCTTATAAAACTCCTCTGTGTATTCTTGGACAGTTTTGCTCATCTGTCTCAAACTCTGCATTTTCCTTAGCAGATCCAACTCATAATCTATAGGAATAAACTATCTTTTCAACTTTTCTACCATTCTATCCCATCTTGTTATTCTTTCCTTCCCTCTTCTATTCCTTTCCAGTTGTATTCCCTTCCACCAGATGCTGGCATGACCCTTCAGCTTGGTCTTAGCAAATCTGACCCGATTAGGGTCTTCAACCTCCTCATATTCAAAATACTCCTCTAGATCATTTATCCAGTCAATCACCTCTTCTGGATCTAGGTTTCCAGAATATGTAGAAACCTCCATTTTTGGTTTCTTTCCAATCTAGGAGATGGCTCTGTACAACCTGGCCTGTGCAGGATCTACAGCCTCTTCTTCTTCCTCAAACTGGTCTTCTTCTTCATCAACTTCGTCTTCACTTCCTTCTTCCCTCCTGGGCTCGTGCCCTCTATGCAGTTCCTCTTGCAGGGCCTGAACTTGCCTCTGCAAAGCTCTAAAATCTTCTGCTGGCACCATATTTCTTACTCCACCATGGTTTCTTCATGGAGGCATTCTTCTTTCTTCTCTTACAAACCCTTCCACAGATCCTGGTGTAACTGCCTCTCGTTCGGTGATCTGTTACACGCTCAGGAACTCCCGCTCTGATACCACTTGATGGGGAGCCGAGATTCACACAGAAAAACCCGATGTTATTCCTCTGCAATTTGTTTACAACAGTGTTACAATACAGCCTGCAGGCGTAATTTTCCTCTTTTCCTTCCTCTCCAATCTCAAACTCACCATCCTTTTCCCTTACAATCTCTGAGTTTTTATCGAGGTCTCGACCCTCTAGGCCATTAATGACCCACCTGCAAGAATACATTAAACAAAACCTCCAAGTCGGCTTCCTCGACCGAGTTTTCAATTTTCTTTCCATAAATGGGCAACTGCCCCGATCCACCATGAAAGCATGCATTAAAGAACCACCTGACATTTCTGACCTCTGGACGCAGCATTCGAGAGGCCGCCGTGTTCAGCAAACTTATCGGATATGAAAACATGCATTAATGAGACCCTTGACCACCTCGAAAACATCACCTTGGAGCGCGTGCCTTTTTGAACCATGAACCAGCCGTTTGTCACGATATCACGACATGTCACGATATCATGATGTCTTCTCTTTATCTCTGCCTTCCTTGCCTTTGGTTCACGATATCGTGACATGTCGCGATATCGTGACATTTTCTCTTCACCTCTGCCTTTCTTGCCTTCAAGTCGCGATATCGCGACGTCTTCTCTTCATCTCTACCTTCCTTGCCTTTGGGTCGTGATATCGTGACATGTCGCGATATCATGACATTTTCCTCCATCGCTGCCTTTCTTGACTTCATGTCGCGATATCGTGACAATTGCCTTCGGATGTCCCCTGCTTTCCTGCTTTGGTCACGATTTTGCGACATGTCACAAAATTGCGACATCCCCAATGGTGTCTTCCCTCTGCTGCCTCCTTGTCGCGATTTCATGACAGTCATGATTTTGTGACATGTCACAAAATCGTGACATCCCCATAGGCATCTTCCCATGGCTTCTTCCTTGTCGCAATTTCGTGACATTCATGATTTCGTGACATGTCACGAAATCACGACGATTCCAATAGTGACTTCTCTTCGGCTGCCTCCATCGCGATTTCATGATAGTCATGATTTAGCGACATGTCGTGAAATCATGACGATTTCAATAGTGACTTCCCTCGGCTGCTCTCCATCATGATTTTGTGACGATCATGATTTCACGACACGTCATGAAATCATGACCCTTTTCAATGGCACTTCTTTCTCTTGCTAACTGTCACAATTTTGCGACATCGCAAAATTGTGACCTTTTTGACAGTGTTTTCTCTCTCCTGTTGACTATCGTGATTTCACATGTCATGAAATCACGATAGTTTTTGCTCTGCACTTTCTCTCTCCCCTTCTTGAGTTGCGAAAACTTAAAAAAAAAACTGTTGATGCAAGATTGCACTGCTGCCACCGGATTCTCCTACATCAGTTTTGTATTTTGGTTGCTATATTTACTCTGATATCATGAGCAATGGGTAGGAATAGATATAATTTTAGAATCTAGTTATCTTTCTTCCTTCATTGTGATGGAAATGTGACTTTATGAAGCATATCATATCACATCATCTAGATGAAGAAGACTTTGTAGAACCATGCTCTCATTTCATGTAAAATATTCTCTAAAATCATGGAGTACCCCTATCCTTTGTAGTTTTGCTTTTAGAATGTGATTCATTAGTTTTATGTGTATACCATACTAAATTGGGCTAAGTTGCAGCACCTACCTAGAAATTAGTGGTATCGAATAATTAACTAGGGTTGTCCATGCTGAAATGACATCTCATTTTATTATTTTATAAACCATGATTTAGATATTTGTAATATTAAATTTATCAACCATTAAGATATATCCTTGATATATGTTTCATATCATAATATTTTTTTGGAATCACCTACCATTGAACTGACTCAAAAATATCAAAACCAAGATGCGTACTTTGTGATATGGGTGTCATTTGATTAATGGTTAGGTTGATTAAGGATTTGAAAATGATCTTCTTAATAGATGAATGTCTCTATTGATTTATTATGCACTGAGTTGGAATGTAGAAGATCTAGTAGAATAGAATTTTGGTTGGATAGCACTCGATGATTTATCCCTTTGATAAAAAGATTACTAAAAGAGTAAAACTATTTTTGTTAGGTTTAGTCTTATGGAAATACAATTGCTTCATGCTTAAAAAATGAGAAATATAGTTCTTTGATAATAAATGCAATATAATTAAGAATAAGTTGTCAACCTTCAATGTGAAATGTTCTATTATGATTTATAAACAAGAGGTCCTTAGATTAAATGTGACTTAGAATTACCCTTGTAATATGAAAGTTATAAGAGACCTAATAGATTAAATATTGATCCACATTACACCAATAATTGTTTGCTTAGAGCAAGACCAAGTTCAAAAGGAAAAAAACCTGTTTACAAAGAACATGCACATAAGAAACCTATTCATAGGTTCTATGCAATGATAGGGAGCCAAAATATTGAGGGGCAAGTCACTTATTTTCTTATAAAAGGTAATATTTTTGGTAGAAATGTTAAAATTTTGATAGATAGTGTATCTATAGATAGCTTGGTTTCTACTAATTTGATCAAGGATATACCAAAAAGGCCAGGAATCTTGGCACATGGGTGGAAGGTCAAGTATGGTTTTGGATAAACCTACTCTATGAATCAATGCTACCCTATGATTGAAATTATCTTACCTAGTGGTACGACCATTGGATGTCTTTATGTAGCACTACTACATGATTTTGATGTTGTCTTAGGAATGGATTGGTTATAAGCATATAATATTGTGATCAATTTCTAAGATAGATGGATTGAGTATTCTAAATATGGTAGGAAAATACAAAGGGTGTATGGCTTGCAAGGCATTTTTCAACCCTATATCTTCTCAGCAAAGCAACTTTAAAATCCATTAGAATTTGAGGAACAATTTATGTAAAGATAAATAAAATTGAAAAGGAAAATAAGGACGAGGTGTTTGAGAAAAACCCAATACTTCAGGAGTTTAGGGATGTATTTCCAAAGGATTTACCTAGACTTCTTCCAAAACATGATTTTGATTTCATAATTGAGCTCAAACCCATGATAGAGTATATTCATAGGTCTCCTTATAGAATGAATCTCATTGAGATGCAAGATTTGAAAGTGTAGCTACAAGGGTTGCTAGAGAAGGGATAAATTAGATCGAGTGTGTCACCATGGGGTGAACCTATGTTGTTTGATAATAAAAAGGATGGGTCATTGTGATTGTGCATATATTAGAGGATGCTCAACAAGGCAACCATTAAAACTACCCAAAATTGAAGATTTTTTTGATAAGCTAAGGGATGCCACCATATTCTTAAAGATCAATCTAAAATCCATATATCATAAACTAAGAATATATGAGGAGGAAACCCATAAGACAATATTTAAGACTCAATACATACACTACAAGTTTATAGTTTTACATTTTGAACTGATGAATGCTCCAACAACATTCATGAACTTGATGAATAGTGATTTTAGGAAGTTTTTGGATTGCTTCATCCTTACATTTTTGGATGAAATTTTAATGTATTTCTAGAATAATTTAGAGCATAATAGACATCTTAGAATTATGCTAGAGTTAATAGGGAAGAACCAATTATATGAAAATATATCTAAGTGTTACTTCTATTTATTAGAAGTACAATATTTATGTCATGATATCATCTAAAGATATAACATTGGATTCCAAGAATATTGAGGCTATACTGAATTGGTCAATGCCTACAAATATGAATGAAGTATAAAGTTTCATGGGTTTGAATGGGAACTATAGGTGCTATGTGAAATATTACTCCAAGATAGCAACTATAGTAACTAACCTTTGGAGGAAGGGGAAGGAATTCAAACGGATAAAAAAATGTCATACAACTTTTAACTTGCTCAAAAAAAATCTCACCACAGTGTCTATCTTAAAAATTCTAGATCCTCATGGTAATTTTTTAGTATGCACAGATGCATATTTGGAAGGATTAGATGGAGTGCTTTCACAGGATGGAGTAGTTGGATCTTATGGATCAAGAAATTTTAAGAGGCATGAGATTAATTATGATACATATGATATGGAGTTGGTGGTATGATAATAATGAAAAGAAATATTATCATAGTCCACCACTTGCTCCCAAGTGCACTCCCCAAATTGTAATGAGATTTTTTCAAGTAGGGGTTTGTAAAAATCCATTAAAACATAAATATGAGCATAAATAATATGTCCAAATATTTTAGTGCAATCAACAACCATCATAAAATTTCCCAAAGAGTTTCCAATTATATAAAAAATAGTTGAATTCTAGAATTGAACTTGGAGTTCAAAGAGTCTAACCCACACATGATGTGTAGAAGGCATCTCTTCCTTAAATTTAAATTTAGTATTCCAAGGCCACATGAAAATCCTTACTCTTATAAATAACTAGGGACCCCCTTGAAATGTTTTCTCTCCATCTTTATTATTGGAAACCATTTGGATAAATAGAGATTTGTAACTCACCTTTTGTTTTCTGGTTTTTGTAGCCCAAAATTTGAAAGTAGATAAAACCCAAAAAATGATAAATTAGTCCTTTTTTTTCTAGATCTTCTATGCTAGTATGAATAACATCCACATCTAGATTAACAATCAAAGTTCCATCAACTATCCTAAGACATCCTGACTCAATTTTCCTAGGATCAATCTTAGGTATTCTTAGAGTTTTACATGAAACCCTAATATTAATGTTAGCATTAGACTAAGGCTTTCAACCATGGAGTGCATCCCTAAAATTCATGTTTGGGGCTGAGTGTTTGAAATTCTTACCCTTGAAATGGGTTTCCACATTGGATTTATTTTTGAGGTGATCGTTAGTGTTAGATTTGATTGAAAACTGAACCATTTTTTAATCAACTCCTTGAAACTTGTTTTGAAATCTCTTTAATCCATGCCCTGGATACCAATAAAAGGTATGATTTTCATTTTTATTTTGTATACTGAATTGGAAGTCATTGTAAATAAAGTTTTTAGAATTAATATTTTTTGAAAGACATATTTCTAACCCATATTAGATCCCCTACAACATATATTGCTACAATATTGAGTAGAAACCACAAAATTATTTGTTTCTAGGGCCCGAAGGTCCCAAAAAACAACCTCTTGAATCACTTGCACTCAACACGGATGAAACCCTTCCACGATCACTCATTTAAAAAAAATAATATCAACCTTGGAAGTTACTATTCGTCTGAGTCCTCATTATTTTCTTACATGTATCTAAACAAATAGCTAATAATAAATACTATTTTTTCAATGAGTGAGATAAATAATAATCTCCACCAAATATTAATGAATAGTACCATCAAATAATCAATTGTAGCAATTAATGTGTAGCTTCAATCTAGAAGCAAATGGGGTGTAAAATACCTTATAATCTCCCATTTAGAACTACTGCACAAGATATAAAGCATACTAAGGCTAATAGAAATATCCCTATAAAATATTAATTAATCTAAATGCCCCATAAATAATGAAATAAGATAAAATTTAGTATCTCAATTGAGTATATTTATATCTTTATACATAAAATTATGGAAGTAAAGATACTAGTGACTAGTAGGATTTTTAATACATACCAAAATAAGGAAAATCCAACCATCATGGATTTTAATATGGACATGCTAATCCAACTAGTATCATAAAAAAATATAATCTATAAATAAAGAAAGAATTCTCTCATAACATGCATGAGGTTCTTGCTTAAGTCCATATAAGGGCTTCATCATTCTTGTAAATTAATGATATAGGTCCATCTCAAACAAAACTTTAAAATTAATATCTATGGACATCCTCCTAAATATCCCTATGGATAAACACACCCATTATGTCCATTTGATTTACCTTGCATCATATTAAAGTAGTAATAGATAGAACCATAAAAATAGAGCACATGTGATCCATAAGGATAAAAGCCTCTTAATATTCAAATCCCTTATTTTTAGAAAATTTATTAATGAATAAAAATATTATGTACTTCTAAAATTAATCATCAACACCAAACTTGGTCTTGTATACCTATTTACAATCAATAATGTTCCTATTCTTTGAAAAGTGAACCAAATTCTAATTTTGTTTCTTCATGATAGAATAAAAATTGCATAGCATCCTCCCATTAAGCATATATACCATATATATTTTTCATGTTTTATTTTTTTTATTTTTGGAAAACATCCCATAAGGGATGCCACTTTTGGGTAAGACCCAAGGAGGCAGGGGTATCCATTTCACCAAAAACACCCAGGACTCAGACTTGGATTACCACATTTGACATACTCAAGGAGAAAACAAAAAAACAAAAATATTTTAAAATAAAAATAAACATAATAAAATAAAATAAAATAAAATACTCCTTGAGTGTGTCAAAAATAAAAGCACAACCAAACACACACACAATAATATAAAAACAAAACCACAACATGAAACACATATGAAAAACACAAGAACAACATAACGAAACACAAACATGACAAAAACAACATAACACTACAAATATATAACAAAAAAAAACATGAAAAATAAACACAAGCAAAATATGACAATTTTAAAAACTAAAATCAAAATAAAAATAAAAAACAGCCAACAATTGACAATAAACAAAAAAAAATATATAGAAAACACAAATTAACTCAAACAAACAAAACACAAGAACAAGAACGAATAAAACAGAAGAACAATAACAAAATATAAAAAACACAACACAAAAAAAACACAAGAACAAAAAGAAACAACACAAAGAACACAAAAAAAAAACAAAAGAAAAGAACACACATATCTTAAAAAACTAAACAAAAAAACAAAAAAGAAAAAAAAAATTATTAAACATAACAAAGACCTTTCTAAACTAGAAGACTTTTAAGGTAAGAAACAATAGAGGAAACAAAAGAAAGAATAGATTGAGCTAGGGAACTAAAATAACCTAATCGAACCAAAGATAAGCAAAAAAACAAAAACAAGAAGAAACTAGGTGCCTTTAGAACTAGAGTCATCCAAATAAATGATATAAATAAGAGATTCCCTTATTTGTGATGCCTACCATCTAGGAGGGTGGCCATAACAAGTAATATAACCTTTTTCCAAACCCCAATTAGCTAAAGCATCAACACTCTTGTTTTGATATCTGACCACAAGATTGTAATCAACTTTCAAAAATCCCATATGGATTAATTGAATCTTCTCAATAATTCTTTTTATTCTCCATTAAACCTTATGATTCTTAGAATGAGTCTTCAAAATATTAATAATGATTTGAGAGTCAGAATCAACTAACACATTTTCCTATCCAACCTTAGTAGCCTATTGAAGGCCTCTGAGGATACCATACCCCTCAGTAAGGTTACTGGAAAGAATACCCAAATTCTTAGCAAAAGTAAAAACCAGGGAGCCATATGAAAGTCTACCAATTCCTCCTACACTAGATTTTCTAGGGTTCCCTCTAGAGGCTCCATCAGTATTGAATTTTCCAATATCCTTAGGAGAAGGTTTCCAATTTCTTTTCCTATCCATATTATAAATACTCACATTCCCTTTAAGTTGGTTGCCATTAGAAGATTTAATCTTCAATATTTGCATCACTTGATCCCATATTTGATGGGACTTTTAGCGGTGATTAAGGATTTGGTGGTCTGATTAAACTAATTTGGCTATGGTATTTTTCCAAATATAGTGAATACCCTTCCTATCTTGATTAAAAATTTGGTTGTTCCTTTCATTCCAGATATTCCAAAGAAGAATGGTAGAACCCATCCAAAATAATTAGCTAATAAAATTATCAACACCCTCTTGTTTAGGCCAATCCATCCAAAGTTGTTCAAAAGTAAAAAAATTGGACCACTATAAGCCAAGTAAAGTGGTCATTCTCATCCAAATCTCAGAGGCTAAAGTACACTCAATAATAAATGGTTGAGAGTTTCTACATTCTCTTCACACATTTCACATCTAAAAGGGCCATGAAAACCATACTTCATAAGTTGCTCACCAGTAAGCACCCTACAATGCAATAAAAGCCAAGTAAAAAACCTCACCTTAGGCCAAATATTTTGAGCCCACAACTTAGAAAAGATGTCAGAATATTGGTTGGTATTATTATGGCATAAGGTCAAATAACCTTGAGCAATTGAATACTCACCCTTAGTAGTGTTGTTTCATCCAAAACAATATTTTTCATAGGACCAAGAGAGATATCTCATATGAAGGATACCTTGGATATCTTGTCTTTACCTTTATGGGATCTTAATAGGCCAGTCCTCAATAGGGATACAATATCTACCAACCTTTGAATTACTAGTACGGTATCGACAGTAATTATCCACCTTTATATAGTTAGCTTGGTGAAGCTCCTCCATCCAAGGCCTCCAATCGGGAAACTGAGTTATCAAAGGCTTGTAACCATCCCAAGAATATGTACAAAAATTTACCTATTGACCATTATGAATAATCAAAAATAAATTTTTCTTTATCAAATCCTCACCAGGTATTAAGAACTGCTAAAATGAGAGAACCTTTGGTGGGAAATTGATAGAGAATAAAGTCTCCATGACTTTTATTATGAGCATATTTAGCATAGATATTATTGGCCCAAAGAGAATTGGGGTTATGCAACATCCTCTAATATAATTTAGTATCTAAAGCTTTGTTTTTATTAATAGAATACCGGAATCCTAACCCCCCTTAATTCTTAGGAAGACATAAAGTGTCCCATTTCACCAAGGCCCATTTTATTTTCTCCTTAGTACCACTCCAAAGGAAAGGATGACTGATTTGATCTAGTTCTCGAAGAACAGCCTTTGGGATTTTCAACATGGAAGATACATAAATAGTAATAGCTTTAAGGACTGACTTTACCAAGGTGATTCTACCCCCAGAAGAAAGCCACCTGTTGGTCCACTTTCCAATTTTCTTGTTGACTTTGTCCAACAACCAATTCCAATATTTATTTTTTTGCATTTGAATATTGATGAGAATACCTAAATAAGTGATCAGAAGGGAGGTATTATTATATATTAATTTATCCAAGACCATGGATTCTGATCTAGCAGAGTAGTGAAAGAGAATAACTTTAGATTTGTATTCATTTATCAAATTCCCAATAGCCTTAGAACAAAATCTAATGATTTGCTTAATATTAGAAGCTTCCTTAACTATAGCTTTACCTAAAAGAGTAGAGTCATCCACAAATTGAAGATGAGAGATAGGTATAGCTCCATGACCAATGGTAACTCCCTCAAGGGTTTTGTTTTCCCTCTTTTTGATTATAGTCCTACCCAAGAATTCAACAAGAATGATGAATAAATAAGGGGATAACAGATTACCTTGCCTAATACCTCTAGAAGCATGGAATTACTATGAAGGCCTACCATTGATAAAAACTAAGTAGTAAATTTAAGAGATAAATCCCATATTACAATCCATCCAATCCTTAGAGAAAGCAAATTGCCTCAAAAATTTGATAAGGAAGTGCCAATCCACTCTGTCATAAGCTTTGGATAAGTCTAACCGAATGAACATGGAAGGATATTTTTGCATATCCATGGAATATATGGATTCCTGAGTAAGAAAAATCACATCTACCATTTGATGCCCTTTCACATAACCCCTTGCTCAGGGGATATAATCTTATGCAAAAGAGGCTTCAACATTTCAACCATGATTTTAGTAATGATTTTGAGAAGAAAATTACATAAAGCAATAGGTTTAAAAGCTAAGATATGATCAACCTCTTGAGATTTTGGAACAAGAGTAATATAATTTTTATTTATGACCTTAAGGATTTCTTTGGATTTCTTGGTTTATTCCACCACCTCTAATAATTCAACATGAAGGATATCCCAGAACTCTTGGTAGAACTCAACGAGAAAACCATCAAGACCTGGGGTTTTCCCTTTTTGCATTTTAACAACTACCTGTTGAAGCTCATTGATAGTAACATGAGCAATCAAAATAGAGTTCTCCTAAGAAGTTATAAGAGAAAGGATTTCTTGAAGAACATTTTTTTGAGAAGCTGAGTCAAGAGGAGTTACCAACAAAAATATTGGAAAAGTAATCGACAACAATAGAGTTCATGCAATCCCAAGTATAGACAATGTATCCAAAATTTGAATTCAGAGAAGAAATAAAGTTGTGATATCTTAGAGCTAGAAGATATTTGTGGAAGAAATTTGTGTTTCGATCTCCTTCTTTGATCCATTGAATTCTAGATTTTTGATTCCATAAGAGTTATTCTCTTTTTTCCCATTCCTCTAACTGAGTTATGAGTTTAATTTCATCTGCACTTCTATTCTCTGTGAGGCCATTTAAATGGATTTTCTTATTCAAATTTTCAAGTTTAGCAATAACTTCATATTTTTTTATGAACATCCCCAAACTCCTTATAGTTCCAAGTCTTGATTTTAGATTTAATGTATTGTAGTTTTTTGGCAAAATAGAATATATTAGTCCCATGCTTAGGCTTACCTTCCTTCCACCATTGATGCACACGAGGTCTAAAGGAACTGTCTCTGAGCCATATTAATTGAAAATGAAAAGGAGAGAAACTCACATTGTTTTTCCTCATTTCCACCATGACTGGCCAATGATACGAACCAACATTGTTAAGAGTATTCACTTTTAGGAATGTGACCATGGATTAAGAAATTTTTAGAGAGTAAAAACCTATCCAATATCTCCATAATACAAGCTAAGCCTTGCCTTATGTTATACCAAGTCATAAGGCCATTATATGGTTGGATGTCCATAAGATGGAGGTTTGCAATATATTCACCCATGAGGTCAATGATTTTGTCCAAATTTCTATTTCCCCCCATTTTATCATCTAGGGAGAGGATGGTATTGAAATATCCTCTAATCAAGATACAAGATTCAATAAAATGAGATATAATATGAGTTATATCCTTCCACTATCTTCTTTTTCTTCCAAAGTAGTCGGAGCATAAACAGTGATGCAGAGCATAATTTGGTTGGAATATCTACTTTGAATAGTTATAGCTAACAGACCCCAACTACAAACCATATGGTGAATAACTACCTCTTTTGGGTCCCAAATACAAGCAATGCCACCAGAAGTACCCTTGGAACTAAGAGAAACCACTTTTTTAGCTGGCCAATTATTACTGGTAATTGAGTCCATATCCTCCATTAACATCTTTATTTATTGAAAGAAAACAAGATGTGGATGATTTATCTGAATCATTCTTCAAATTTTATTTTGTTTTGAAAGACTCCCTTTGAGTCCTCTAACATTCTAAGTGGTGATCTTCATTAACACCAGGGCTAAAAAATTTGGCAAGGGCATTAATATGACCTTCCTCTACAATATTTTCACCTTCTTTTACCATATGATATTGATTGGTCTTGCGACCAACTTTTTTATTAGAATCCATCTTTAGTTTTTTCCCTATTTCTTGACTTACTCCAATTGAATCTGATATGGCTTCTAACCTTGAATAATGCTCGTACACAGCAAAATTTTTACTAGAGGGTTCAAAAGAGTCTATATTGGGACCTGTATTATTTGAATTTTTGACATTTAAAAGATTGTTTTTCTTGTGTAAATTTTATCCCTTTTTTTTACGTTGAAAACCTTTGATTTGTTGTTTTATATGTAAGTTATTTCCTTCATTTTTAAATTATGTTTCTAATATTTATGTTTCCATTATTTTCTCTTCCTCACTTGGGACATCATTTTTGGAAAGGATTTAAAACATATTAGCAGATGACTTTGATTGATCTTTCATAACTGGTTTTTATGAGTGTTCTTTTTCTTAGGCATTTGGAAACCTGCTAAGCTTATATATTCTTTCTTTTGATCAAGAATTTTATTTGGCAAACACTAGCCAAATGACCATATTCATGGAAAATTATACAATAAAAATGAATGTTCTCATAGTCCACTACTTGCTCCCAAGTGTCTTCCTCAAATTGTAAAGTGATATTTTTAGGTAGGGGTTTGTCAAAATCCATTAAAACACAAATATGAGCATCAATAATATGTTAAAAATTTTGAGTACAATCAGTAGTCATCATAAAATTTCCTAAAGAGTTTGCAATTGAAGAAAAAATAGTAGGATTCCAAAATTCAATAGGGAGGCCAAAGATTCTAACCCACATAGGAGCTATAGAGGGCATCGCTTCTTCAGGTTTAAATTTAGTATGCCAGGGCTTCATGAAAAGCCTTGAACTTCCAAAAAAATAGGGACCCCCTTGAAAATTTTTATCTCTATCTTCATTTTTGGAAAATAAAACAAGAAAATAACCATTTGGATAAATAGATATTTTTAACTCACCTTTGGTTTTCTAGCTTTTTGCAGCCCAAAATTTGAAAGCAGATAGGCTCGGACGAAAACCCATGAACCAACAAATTAGTCCTCTATTTTCCAAATCTTCAATGCCAGTCTAAATCTTACCCATATCAAGCTTAACAATAGGAGTTCCATCAGTTGCTTTAAGACATCCTGATTCAATTTTCCTAGGATCAATCTTAGGCATTCTTAGAGGTTTATGGAAAGCCCTAATATTAATATTAGCATTGAGATGAGGTTGTCCACCATTAAGGGCATCCCTAAAATTAGTTTTGGGGTTGAGTCTTCAAAATTATTACCTTTGACAAGGTTTTTCATAGTAGAATTATTTTGTGGGTGCACCTTAGCACCAGATTCACTTGACATCTAAGTCATTTTTTGATCAACTACTTGAAACTTATTTTGTGATCTCTTTAATCCTTGCCCTAGACACTGTGAAAAGGTATGGTTTTCACTTTTATTTTGTGTAGTAAATTGAAATCCATTGTCACTCAATTTCATAACATGATCTGGTGAAATATAGATTTCTAACCCATATTGGATGCCCTATAACATATCCTACTAAAATATTGAGCATAAACCACAAACATATCAGAATTTAGGGTCAAAATGCCCTAAAAACCAACCTCTGGAGATTCTTGCACTCAAACCAGATGAAACCCTCACACAACCACTTGCCAAAAATATCATTCACACATAGGGATGCACTAGGATCTATGTTGCTCCAAATGATCTAAATTTAAAGTCGAACAAAAGATGCCTTCTATAGGTCCCGTGTTGGTTAGCCTCTTTGGCCTCCCAATTGAATTATGGAATTCAGGTATTTTTTCTTCAATTGGAAACTCTATGGGAAATTTTATGATGAATGTTGATTGTACTAAAAAAAATTGAACATATATGCTCATATTTATGTTTTAATTGATTTTGACAAACCTCTACCTGAAAAGATCACATTACAATTTGGAGAGGACACTTGGGAGCAAGTAGTGGACTATGAGAATATTCCTTTTCATTGTAGAATTTGCCATGATTATTTTCATTTGGCTAGTTTTTTCCCAAATAAAATTCCTGATCAAAAGAAAGACGGTACAAATTAAACAGGTTTCCAAATGCCTAAAAAGAAGAACACTAAAAAAAACCAATTATGAATGATAAATGAAAGTCATCAACTAATATGTTTGAAATTATTTACACAAGTTATGCCTTAGGTGAGGAAGAGGAAATAATGGAAACTAAAATCTTATAAGCACGATTTAGATATGAAAGGAATAACTCAGATATAAACCAACAAATCAAAATTTTCAAAAAAAAGGGAGAAAATATACACAAGAAAAACAATTTTTTAAATGTTGAGACTTTAAATAATATAGGTCCCTAGATAGAATCTATTGAACCTTCCAAGAATAGTTTATCTTTGTACATGCATTCTTTAGGATTAGAAGACATCCCAAATTCAATTGGAGTAAGTCAAGAAATAGGAAAAAAAACTGAAGATGGATTCTAATCAAAAGGTAGGTCACAAGACCAATCAACATAATATGGTGAAAGAAGGTGAAAAGCATGTAGAAGAAGGTAAGATTAATTTCCTTACCAACTATTTTAGTTTTAGTATTAATTAAGATCATCACTTGGAATTTAGACGACTCAAACGAAGTCTTTCAAAATAAAATGAATTTAGAAAAATGATTCAGATATACCATCCTCATCTTATTTTTTTCAAGAAACGAAGTTTTCAATAGAGAAAATGGATTCAGTTGCTAGTAAAATCTAACCAGCTAGAATAGTTGTTTTCTCAGGGGACTTTTGGTGGCATTTCTTACATTTGGGACCCAAAAGAGGTAGTTATTCATCATATGATTGGGAGTCAAGGTCTTTTATCTATAGCTATTAAAAGTAGACATTCCAACCAAATTATTCTTTTCTTAGAATTCTCTAGACGATAAAGTGGGGAGAAATAGAAATTTGGATAGGAGCACTAACCTTATGAATGAATATATTACAAACCTTCATCTTGTGGACATCCAACCAGATAATGGCCTTATGACTTGGTCTAATAGAAGGTAATTTTTAGCTTATATCATGGAGATATTGGATAGGTTACTGCTCTTCGATAATTCCTTAATCCATGGTTACATTACTAAAGTTCAGACTCTTAAAAAAGTTAGTTCAAATCATTGGCCAGTAATTGTGGAAATTTTGAAAACCAATGTGATTTTTTCTCCTTTTTTATTTCACATAATGTGGTTTAAATACAGTTTCTCCAGACCTCGACTACAATAATGGTGGAAGGAAGGTAAACCAAGATATTGGACTAATATGTATTATTTTTTGAAAATATTGCAATATATTAAATCAAAAATCAAGACATGGAACTAGAAGGAGTTTGGGGATGTTCAAAAAAATATATGAAGTTATTGCTCAACTTGAAAATTAAGAAAATTTGTCTAGATGGCATCATAGAGAGAAGAAGCATTGATGAAATTAGACTGATAACTCAGTTAGGGGAATGGGAAAAATAGAAGAATTCTTATGGAAGAAAAATTCTAGAACTCAATGGCTCAAAGAAGGAGATCAAAACATAAATTTCTTCCACAAATCTCTTCTAGCTCGAATATCTCACAACTTTATTTCTTCCCTAAATTCAGATTCTATATAAGTTTTCTACACTTGGGATGGCATGAACTTTATTATTGTCAATTACTTTTCCAATCTTTTTGCTGCGACTCCTATTGACTCGACTTCTCAAAAAAATGTTCTTCAAGTGATCCCTAGTCTTATCATTTCTAATGAGAACTCTATTTTTATTGCTCCTATTATTATTAATGAACTTCAAAAAGTGGTTTGTAAAATGTAAAAAAGGGAAAATCCCAGGTCCTTATGGTTTTCCCATTGTCTTCTACCAATATTTATAGGATATCCTTCATGTTGATTTATTAGAGGTGGTGGAAGAAGCTAGGAAAGCCAAAGAAATTTTGAAGGTTATCAAAAAAACTTATAAAATGCTTGTTCCAAAAGATCAAGAGGATTACATATCTCAACTTTTAGACCTATTACTTTAAGTAATGTTATTCTCAAAATCATTACTAATATCATGGTAGAAGAGTTGAATCCTCTTTTGCATAAGATAATTTTTCCTGAAAAAGGAGGTTATGTGGAAGGGCATAAAATAGTGGATGACATAGTTCTTGCTCAGGAAGCCATCCATTCCATGGAAATGCAAAAATCTCCTTCCATGTTCATTTTTTTAGACTTATCCAAATCTTATGACTGAGTGGATTGGCACTTCCTTATCAAAGTTTTGACGTAATTTAGTTTGTCTCAAGATTGGATGGACTGGATTATGGGTTGTATCTCTTTAGTTTCCTACTCATTTCTTATCAATGGTATGCCTTCACAGCTATTTCTAGCTTCTAGAGTTATTAGGCAAGGTGACCCCCTCTCCCCTTATTTATTTATCATTCTTGTTGAATGCTTTGGTAGAACTATAACAAAAAACAGAGACAATAAAAATCTTGAAGGAGTTACCATTGCTCATGGAGCTAGGCCTATCTCATATTAATTTTTTTGATGACTCTACTATGTTAGGTAAAGATATAGTTAAGGAAGCTTCTAAAATTAAGCAAATCATTAGCTATTTTTCTAAGGCTGTCGGGAAATTGATCAAATAAGATAAGTCTAAAGTTATGTTCTTTCACTACTCTACCAAAAAGGAATACATGGTATTGGATAAATTAAGATATAAGAAGACCTCCCTTATGATCACTTATTTAGACATACATATCAATACTCAAAGACAAAAAAATAAAGACTATAATTGGTTTTTGGATAAAGTTAAGAAGAAAATTGGAAACTGGACCAATAGGTGGATTTATTTTGGGGGTAGAATTACCTTGGTAAAATATGTCCTTCAAGCTATACCTATTTATTTTTCTATAGTGTTGAATATCCCAAAGGATGTTCTTTGATAATTGGATCAAATTAATCATCGGTTCCTCTAGAGTGGTACTAAGGAGAAAATAAAATGAGCCTTGGTGAAATGGAACACTTTATGTCTTCCTAAGAATGAAGGGGGGTTAGGATTATGGTCTGCTATTAATAATAACAAACATTTAGCTGCTAAATTGTATTTGAGGATTTTACATAACCCTAATGCCCTTTGGGCCAATAATATTTATGCTAAATATGCTAAGAAAAAAGTCCTAAAGACCTTATTCACTATCAATTCCCTATAAAAGTTTCTCCCATTTTAGTGATTCTTAAGACTACTGAGAATTTGATTAAAAAAAAATATTTTGGATCATTCATAATGCTCAACAGACAATTTTTTGGATATATTCTTGGGATAGTCACTAGCCTTTGATAACTTAGTTTCCTCATTGGAGGTCTTGGATGGAGGAGCTTCACCAATCTAATTGTATAAAGATCACTAATTACTATCGATACCATACTGGTAATTCAGAAGTTGGTAGATATTGGATCCTTATTGAGGATTGGCCTATTAAAAATTCATAAATTTAAAGACAAGGTATCCAATGTATCCTGCATACAAGATCTCTCCCTTGGTACCATGATAAATATTGTTTTAGATGGAGCAACACTACTTAGAGGTGAGTATTCAGTTGCTCAAGGTTATTTGGCCTTATGCAATAATAATCCCAACCAATTTTATGACATATTTTCTCAGTTGTGGGATCAAAATCTCTGGCCTAAGTTGAAGTTATTTACTTGGATTTTATTGTATTGTAGGGTTCCAACTGGTGAGCAACTTATGAAACATGGTTTTCATGGCCCTTTCATATGAAAAATATGTGGAGAGAATGTGGAAACTCGTAGCCATATTTTTATTGAGTATACCTTAGCCTCTGGATGAGAATAGCCATCTTAATTGTCTTACAGTGGTCTAATTTTTCTATTTTTAAATATCTTTGGAGGTATTGGCTTAATTAGGAGGGTATTGATCATTTCATTAAATAATTAGTTTGGATGGGTTCTATCATTCTACCTTGGAATATCTAGAATGAAATAAAAAACCAAATATTCAATCAAGAAAAAAGGATAATCACTATATCTGGAAAAATACAATTGCCAACTTAGTCGAATCAGTCCAAAAACTCCTTAATCACCCCCAAGACTCCTACCAAAGATGGGATCAAGTGAAGAAAATATTGAATATTAACTCTTCTAAGAGAAATTGTCTTAAAGGGAATGTGAGTAATTGTAATATGGAAAGAATAAGGAATTGGAAACCTCCTCCTAAGGATTATGGAAAATTCAATATATATGGAGCCTATATGGGGAACCCTGGAAAAGGTAGTGTAGGTTAAATTGGTAGACTTTCATATGGCTCCCTGGTTTTCACTTTTGCTAAGAATTTGGGTATATTTTCCAATAACCTTGTTGAAGGGTATGGTATCCTTAGAGGCCTTCAAGAGACTGCTAAGTTTGGATGGGAAAAGGTGATGTTTGAATCTGAATCCCAACTCATGATTAGCCTTTTGAAGACTCATTCTAAGAATCATAATGTTTATTAGATGATAAATATAATTGTTGAGAATATTCAATTAATCCAAATGGGTTTTTTGAAAGTGGATTACAATCATGTGGTCAAATAATAGAATAGGAGTGATAATGATTTATCTAATTGGGCATTGAACAAAGGTGATCTTACTTGCTATGGCCACCCTCCCATATGGTGGGCTTCACAAATAATAGAAGCTCTACTTTTATTATTTCTTTGGATGTCTCCAGTACTAGAGGTACCTGTAGACACCAAAACAACACCAATCCGATTATGTGACTGCAAAAACTGATCGCTTTGACAAACACAGCCCGTAGGGCAGCCCTCAGAGGTCAAACAGTGGTCCTAACCACTTTCATAGCAATTTTGTAATGTCAGGAAGCAATTTGGCACATTTAGACACTTTGCTCAGTATTCGTCTCACCTAGGGATGAATACTAACTGGAATTCATCTCACCCAGGGATGAATTCTGAAATCGTCTCACCCAGGGACGAATTCCAAGTTTAACGGGCAAAAAGAAGAATGGTGCCAAGTGGCAACCCAAGACAGTCAGTTGATGACTCCTGCCTCGCACACGTGTGTGGGTGGATAGATAGGCCATTAGAGGACTGTCACAAGGGTAGTTATGAGAGCCCAAGTCAATGGAGGACTCCCCTCCCTCATGGGAAGACATGACTACCACATGGAACCTATGACCAACACATGGCATTTGTGCTTCCCTCTCAAAAGAGACCCCATGGGTCTATAAAAGGTGGGACTTTTCTCACCCAAAAAGGACATATTGGAGGCGATTTCAAGCAACGAAGTGCTGCCGAGTTGAACACCCACTTGCATCCCCTTTGATTCACCTTCTCACATCCACCAATATCTTTTGCAAGGGAGGTTGTTGGGTGGCTTTTGGAAGCTTGAATTTGACCCAAATCCAACATATGGACACATGAATCAACCAATTTGTAGAAATTCCAATCCTAAGAGGTTTTGGGCCCATCCTTAGTGGATTGGCGCCAAGATCAAGTGCCAACGGTCGGAGGCCCACTTGGGCACCCCCGCACTTTCTAAGTTTTATTCCAAAAGAATTCTAGATTATTGTTTCAGGTTTCATCTCATGTTATTCTGTTTGGTGAATTCATAGCTTCAATTTCATAACATTCTGATCAGATTTTATCATGCTTTGTGTCGCTTTGTTGTTTCACTAACTTGCAGGTGGCGACATCGAATTCCCGAGGATAGAGGCCAAATTGGGAGAATCCGACCATCTGGGTCGTCCCAAAATGGCCCCAATTACATAACCCCTCTGTTTGTAGGCATTTTGCAGGTCTCAGGATTCAACACTGGAGCAGCATCAGGTTGGCTTTTCCAACACAGAAGAATTCGTCCCACCCAGGGACGAATAGTAGTCAGAATTCATCCTGCCCAGGGACGAATTCTAGTTGAAGGAAGATTGGTCGACTGTCTCGATGGCAGTGGCCTTCTGGTGATGTTTTCTATCCTCCGTCGAGTTTTCGGGTCATTTAGAGTCATTTTACTCACTGTTTTAGACAAATGTTTGCATGCATCTTTTTGCGATTTTAGAGAATAAACACTTCTTATGTGCAGCAGGTGCTACTGACATCTTCGTTGTTTCTTTGTTCACAGGAGGAGTAGTAGATGTCAAAGACTCATCGACATCAGCGACAACATCATCTTGGCCTGTCCATTTCAAGTGTGGGCACGAGAAAAGAGGAACCTTAAGTCTCGATTGTAGTCAAATTCTTTTAACGCTCCTAGCCCCTGAAAAGGGAGGAGGCGTATTTGTAACAGAGATCAAGAAATTTTAATGAAAGGGCTACATTTTCTCCATTTGCTTGTGTCTCTTCCAATACATTTCTTTCGTTTCATGCAATTTACATTTCTAGGACTTAAGCATATTTGATTTTGAATGCATCGCAATTAGTGTTTCCTTCGCCTGGAATCTCGTGCTTTCAGTGGCGATCACGGTGGGACGCTGTTCCCTGGTTTTTAAGATCACAAAAACTGATTAAATTTTTGTGTTTTGTTCTTGACAGGTACATTTTTTTGTTGTAGACTATTATTCATCTCTGACTGTGATGAATTCTTTACTGTAATTCGTCTGACCCTGAGACGAATTCAAATTCATCTCTGGCAGGGACAAATTCTGTTCTGAAATTCGTCTCATAGAGGGACGAATTCCTTCCTGTAGATTTTTAGAGCAGAAATTCAGAAGCAACCGGTCCAGGCAGAGAAGAGGTAGGGATTTTCATAATCTCTGTTAAATTTTCTGTTTCGTTTCGTTTCTTTAATTATTTTCATTTAATCTCGCATTGCATAGGGAAAGTCATTTATGCTTGTTTCATTTTCGTTAAATAAAATGAATCCCACACACTTCACGCAATAATTTTAAACCAAGGAGCTGGTCGTAAGACCCCAGCCCTTGAGCAAGACCAACGGTGGGTTCATCACCACCTTGGATTAGCTTTGCATCCATTTCCCGATTGTCAACTGTTGTTAGGCGTAAATCCTGATGAAAGCTGACCGAGTGTCGCTAGGGTGATTCCCATGCACGCGAGGATAAGTCTTCTATGGTAGGTGCCATTAACAGGACAATCCCCCTTTCGTACCACCTATGTACCACATACCTTCTGCTCTCACGTATCTATAGTCTCCCTCTCGTAAGGATGGGTATATAGAGAGGTTGGTATATCAGCCTGGTTGGTATATTGAAGGGGCTACCATTTTGGGAGTTATATGAGCCGTCATAATGCATTTAAACATTCTTCAAAACCTACAAAAACAAAACAAAACATCAAAATGCACTAAACCAGTTTAGGGCACACCAATAATCCTTAAAAGAGATAATCACGGTTTGCGCATGTGTGTTTTTATTTCTTCTTAGTGTAGACAAAAAGAAAAATCATCATAAACGAGATAAAAATATACTTAGATAGTATAAAAGAAACGCAATGGTGTACACCCATAGCCAAGCCCAATTAAGGGCAGAAGCTCTGGAAGGTACACAAGAAGCAGTCACAAGTCGCCTTCGCTTCAGTCCTGAGGACTTGGTCATACTGCCTTATCGGTCTGGCCTACAAAAGAATCCGATTCAGAATCCTCGGTGGGGTATGCCCATTCAAAGTAGCCCCTTTCGGGAAGACACCCTACATGTAGACCTTGATGTAAACATAGAATCACCTTTTGAGGTTAGACATGAGTGGCCACAGCACGATGGAGCGCTAGAGAGGCACACTATCCATTTGGAGGGACAACGTGGATATGGCGTCCCTTCTTTACCTCCCATCAAGACGGAAAGACAAAATCCAGAGCGTAGGGATCCTTACACAGGGCGAGCTAACTCCGCCCGCCCCATCCAAACCCATGAAAGAGAGTATGAGGAAAGCCATCGCATTCCCCGAGGACAACAAACAGCGTGGGAACCTTGCGTTTTCGCACTTGCTAGGTATCATGATCATACATCAAGGCCAGAGCCTCGAGTACATGTCGCCCACCTCGACAGAGGGAAGCGACCCATTGAAAATTTAGATTAGCAAACTTGAGGCAAACACATAGGAGAAACATTTGAACCTCCTGAGAAAAATAGGGTAGACCAAATTGACCCGATAGTTGCTAGACAGGCCACCCGTCAAGCCCAAATCACGTGGCTTCAACAAAGTCATCAGGAGATAGAGTACCGACACTGCTTGGATAGAGAGCGCATGCAACGCGAAGTGGATGAGTTACGCTATGAACTACCTGAGAGGGATCCAACCCCTCACATCCAAAGGGCCAAAAAATATGAGAGGCACAATTCGTTGGTGCAGGATAGGTCTCCATGACCTCGTCAAGCTTTGCTTTCGAGATCTTACAGACCCGATAGGGAGGCCACTCCCCGAAACAATGATGGGTACCTTCAGCGAGGACTCGATCAAGGTCATAGGTCTCACCCAAAGACTCCTCAAGAAATTTATGAGGAGTACGAACTAGAAATAGAATATGCTGAAACTCCCCATCAAGGCAGGAGGATTGCCATTCGACCACCCCTCCATAGGCCCCCAGTTTACCATAACTTACAACGAGAGCGAACAAGAGAGGAAGAAATAAAATCTTTCGATGCATACCAAGCGCTATTAGAGCGTTTGGAGTCTGTGGAGACAAAAGTTGCTGGGCATCAAAAACCCACATTACGTCAACTCCGCAGTAATCCGATGCATCCCTCAGTGCCTACACCTCTTTACCCCGAGCACTTCAAGTTGCCTCAATTAGCAATCTTTAAAGGTGAAGAGGACGCACAAGAACACGTTACAAGATTTCTAAGCCAATGCTTCGGCATCCAAGATAATGACGCATTATTGCTTAGAACATTCATAACCACATTCGCAGGCCCTGCCTCGGATTGGTTCACACAACTACCCAAACATAGCATAAGAAACTTAGATCAATTAGTATATGCGTTTCTTGAACGCTTTGCCTTCAACACAAGGAAGAAGGCATCATTGAGTGATCTGGCGAGCCTCAGGAAATTTGAGGAGGAAACAATGGCAGCATACGGGAATCGATGGAGAGATTTGCTTTCTAAGTTACCCTACTATCCCCCTATGTCTGATCTCACACAGATGTTCGCAAAAAGTTGCTTAAAATCAATCTCTGGTCTATTGTTGCTACGACAATACGACAGCTTAGAAGAAGCTTTGGCACAAGCCAGAGTTATAGAAGAGATCAAAATAGGCGAAGGCGTAATCGCCAAGCCTAAAAAGAAAGAGTGGAATAAAACCACCAAAATCGGGACAACACAACCACAACATGCTGTGGTTAACCAAGTTGCGATAAATGTTCTCGCGCCTATGCAAGAAATGCAGCCTCAAAAGGCTAATTACCATGCAGTGCCTCCTACTTATGAAAGAGATAATAGAATACAGGAGCAGAATCAATAGCGTCCCCCTAGGCGATAATTCACCCCTTACACGGAGTCCAGGGACTCCCTATTTGACCGCTTGTCAGCGACAAATTTAGTCACTCTACCAGAAATTCAAAATATAGACCCTAATGCTCCTAAGCCTAGGGGATACAGAGAGGAATTGTATTGTAGATTCCATAGGCGCAGAGGACACGACTTAAATGGATGCTGGAAGTTCAAAGAACTAATCCAAGATTTGATCAACAATAGAACATTGGCCGTGGACAACCCCATAGCGCCAAACAACCAACAAATGGGGGTATTCAAGGACCCTTTGCCTACCCACGAGGCATAGGCAAAACCACTCTAGATTAACGAGGTGCGACAGAATCTTCCCATGCAGGGATTTGTGGGAATGATTAGCATAGTGACAAGGAATAGAAGGTACCCAGTAGTTGCCCCCGAGGTAGCTACGAGGGAAGTTTCGACAACATCGCAGCCTCAACAACGCCCAACGCAGTTGCCTCCGCCTAGAACCGAAATCATGATACGGACCAAACTCATGCAGATTTTGCAGACCAAATCGGCTAGGCTGTCCATTTACGAGCTTATTCAACAGTCAGCACCCCATAGGGAAGCTCTTATGGAAATTTTAAAAGCCATTGAATTACAACCTCATGAAGCAAATTCTTTCAACAACTTCGTGGGACATGTGAAACAATGTACGAAGCCGATCATCACATTCAGAGAAGATGAGGTAAAAATGATATCGAATGACATGGAAGATCCACCCCTGCACGTTATCGCGCGGGTCAACAGGATTTCGTACAAGAGAGTGTTGATAGATATAGGCTCGTCTAGTAACATCATTACTACTGCAGCCTTAAAACATTTGAAGCTGCCAGCCTCTCACATCACAGCCTCCACGTATACACTATGAGCTTTTAACGATGCAATATGCTCTACAATCGGCACAGTTGTTTTGCCTGTCCAGGTAGGAAAAAATTCAATACCTACACTGTGCCATGTGTTAGAAGGCGAGATGGCTTATAATATACTGCTATGGCGGCCTTGGATCAGGGACATGAAGTGTGTCCCTTCAATCACCCACCAGTGCTTAAAGTATTCTTATGAAGGAGAAATACATGTAGTCCCAATGGACTTAAAGCCCTTTAAGTATTGCAATGTGGTACAATTCATGCCTCAATCGACCCTCCCTTCAACAAATTTGGATTTCCAGTTAAATCCATCTAAACAGGGTCCAATACCGCAGGCACCACTGGTGACCAACAAGGCAAAATCCCAGCCAGGTGAGACTTCATCATCTGCTCCTTCATCATCAACGCCACCTGTTATGGCCAAACAGAATGACAAGGGAAAACAAATCATGGAAGAGGTTAAGCCTCTAGAAGAGAAGTTGCCCACAATTTCAACGATATCAACAGAAGAAACACCTCGCACAACGGAAGTGGAGACTCCTAAAATTCCGAACATGGAATGGACTCAGGAAGGACTCTCGTTTCCTCCCACCCAATCATCAACAATCACTATTGAAATGGCCAGTACGGGCCTGGGGGAATATTTAGTGCAAAATGTTGTGGCGACGCCAACATTGGAGTCAGTACAAGACATGGGAAGACCTCGCCTTCCCATAGGGACAGTTGTCCCTCTAGGCTACCTTCCAAACCAGATGAATTTCGTGTATGGGGGCCTTGATCATGGTCTTGAACCATGCCAACAAAAGGAAGCAGACGAAGAGCCTTTTGTTGAAAACATCAATTATCTATCAAACCCAAACTTTGCCCTAAAATATCTCGGTCAATGCAATTGGCATGGATACGGGCTAGGCAGATATGAGCAAGGGATGCGGGTCCTTTGCCAATCAAGATATCAGATGCCATATGACAAGTCAGGAGTAGGGTTCAACCACCCCCCTGCCCTTAGACATCTTGGTTGAAAATATGCAAGGCCTAGAAATAGGCAACAAGGGGGGATTGGCATTAGATCCGTATGCCAATCCAAATACAGAATACACATTGGGAGACTACCTCCCATGGTCAATAAACACCCTTGGCAACAGAAGTAATCACTCTCCTTTGCTAGAGAGAGGTGAAAGTTCAGACATTAATCCTCAAAGAGAATAGCAATGACTTTTAGACATCTTTTTGAAGTTATTCCCCTTAGAGGTTCCAGATGAAACAATACAGTGTCAAGGGAATCAGGTCCCTCCACCAAGAGTGGAACAACCACAATGGGACTAGATTAACTTACTAGAACAAGGAGGGTCCTCAATGTCGCAAGCAACAGTTGCTGAAGAGAATGAACATTTTTGGGTCTCCAAAAGTGATTCAGAAGATGATACTGAGATGGACTATCTCAGACATGCACGACGACATCACCGCCCTTTAACTCAAGAATATCTAATGGGACAGATGGGCATAATACTAGGGCATGAATGGTGGGTAGACCCTACAAGGTGGGACCAAGTATTGGATCCATGGCTCCTAATTCAAGATGATCATTGTCCACCTCGAGATCCCATCATGACATCATTGCCAAGAAAAGACCCTGCCATCCTTTTCACAAATAGGGACAAATTCGCACCTAGGGAAGATCCATTCATGCCTGTTCCCATAGAGCCAGATCTAGATCATAAGGAGCATCTAAAATAATCGAGTTATCACACCCGTGATTCTGGAGACCAAATTCATTCCATCCACATGATCTCCATTGATTTGACCACACCCATCCGCAATCCGACCGATCCATCACAATCATTGCACCTAGACATAGATGCCATCGACTGGGATCGCGTCAATTCACCTTTATCACCATCAGAGTACTGGCCTTTCGGTGAAATGCTTCATTCCACCCCAAGGACAACTCAGGATATTTTTTAGGCTGAAGAGGGACCCGAGGTTCCAAACACAGATCTAAACTTAGCTAATGATATCCATTTGATCCCAACTCCACATCAGTTGGAGGACAGATCCCACATGTCAGTCGAGGAAACGACTGACGTAGACATCGGCTTAGACCCAATGAATCCATAGATTATCAAGCTGGGGGTAAGTCTTTCCCCCGAATAGCAAGCCGAATACATCGCCCTTCTCAAAATGAAGAAGGAAGTTTTTGCATGGTCATACAAGGATATGCCGGGACTGGACCCGCAGCTAGTCATGCATAATTTAATGCTTGATCCAACAATCAAGCCCGTAAAGCAAAAACTATGAAAGATGCACCCAACAGTGGCCTTGATGGTCAAAGACGAATTACAAAAGTTTTTGGATGCATAGTTTGTCATCTACATGGATTATCCGCCATGGCTGTCCAACATGGTTCCCGTCAAGAAGCCCGATGGGAGGATTCACATATGCACCGATTTTTGAGACCTAAACAAAGCGAGTCCTAAGGATGATTTCCCCTTGCCAAGCATCGACGCGCTAGTAGACGCTACAGCAGGTCATGAAATGCTCTCCCTAATGGATTGCTTCTCAAGATACAACCAAATTCGTATCAATCCTGAAGACCAACTTAAAACGGCGTTCACAACGCCTTGGGGGACATTTTGTTATAAGGTCATGCCTTTTGGCCTTAAAAATGCTGGTGCTACCTACCAACGTGCCATGACATATATCTTCCATGATTACATGCACAAAACTATGGAAGATTACATGGATGATTTGTTAGCCAAGTCTCTTTTGCGCTCAGATCATCTCGGTGACTTAAGCAAGATCCTCGATCGCCTCATAGAGCATAAGGTCAGACTAAATCCCAAGAAGTGCGTATTTGGCATCACATCTGGAAAACTCTTGGGTTTTATAGTCTCAAAATGAGGCATCGAAGTGGACCCAAAGAAATTCAAGGCAATCCTTGAAATGGCTCCCCCAACTACCATCAAGCGACTCAAAAGTCTGCAAGGAAAGGTCGCGTCGATTAAACGCTTCATAGCACAATTATCTGACAAATTCCAGCCATGAACAAATTATTGCACAAGGGAGTTACATTTCACTGGGATGACAAGTGCCAGTTAGCCTTTGACGAAATCAAACAATACTTGGCTTCGTTGTCGGTATTGGCACCACCTAGACCAGGAGTGCCATTCTACTTATACATCTCAGCTACTGAGGTGGCACTGGGCACCATGCTAGCCCAAAAGAATGAACTTCACAAAGAACTGGCTACTTACTATCTTAGCTGCACCCTGGTCAGTTACGAACTTAACTATGCATACGTTGAGAAACTCTGCTCAGCAGTGGTGTTTGCTACCAAAAATCTATGCCACTACATGTTGAGAAACACTACATATGTTGTGTCTAAGGAGAATCCATTACGATACATGATGAGTCATACTTATCATAGTAGTCACAAGACGAAATGGATCATGTTGTTGACGGAATTTGACATTGAGTTTATTGGGCAAAAATCTATCAAAGGACAAGTCATAGCCGATCAACTAGCAGAGGCTCCTCTTGAAGATGATCAGCCTCTGGTCATAGAACTACCCGATGATGGGGTCTTCCATGTCTTAGAATCACCAAATTATGATGAGCTTGAGTCACAGGCCGACATAACCCTATTCTTTTATGGTTCTAAATGCGAGCAAGGTGGTGGCACGGGAATTGTATTCTTCACACCGCAGGGCGCTCCAATGCCCCTGTCATTTAAATTAAACTTCCAGTGCACCAACAATAATACAAAATATGAAGCCTTGCTCCTAGGTCTTTAGACAACAATCGCCATGAACATCAAACGGTTGAATATCTTTGGTGATTCGCTGTTAATAGTCAATCAAGTCAAAGGGGTATATCAATGCAAATGCCCAGTTCTGAAGGCCTATAAAGCCCTTATGGACAAATTCTTGGCAAAAATCGAATGGTACGACATCGAGGAACTCCCTCGATCATCGAATCATTTTGCAGACACAATGGCCTCCTTGGGGTCATTAATCCTGCAAGACCTTTCCGGTGATATGACAACCATTCAAGACAAAATCTTATCGCAATCCGCAATGGAGCATGCAATCTCAGACTTGACGCTAGGAATCCACATGATCCAGATTGAACCATCCTCGAATAAGTTCTTTCGAATCCGAGATCATCTAAAATGTGCCAACTGGGGGTCCTTGTTTTCCCCCACTCCCACTAATAGCAACACAACGCTATTCTTACAAGTTCTATCCCATTCAGAATTTTTTAGGAAAGAACTTCAAAAGGGATTGGCTGTTCATACTGTTGAGGTTTCCGATCAATAGGACTGGTATTTACCCATTAGAGACTACCTCAAGTTAGGTAATATTCCCTTTGGATTGACGCACGCCGCAAAACGAACATTCAAGCAGAAAGCGGCTAAGTATGTCTTGATAGGAGACATTTTGTATCGTCACAGCTATGACAAAATTTTTCTTCGTTGTTTGGACCAGCAAGAGTCCACTTGGGCAGTCGCCCAAGCGCACGACGGTACATGTGGTGGTCACTTTAGTGGTATGGCCATTGCAAAGCGCATTCTTCGCATGGGCTATTATTTTCCATCTTTAGAGCGATATTGTTGTGAATATGTCAAGAAGTGCGTGAAATGTCAACATCATGCCAATTTGATGCACGTACCTTCCCAGTCCCTATAGATAGTCCAGTCTGCTTGGCCATTTTCGTAGTGGGGCCTCGATTTAATCGAAAAGATCTCCCCTACATCATCAGGCCGTCACACGTTTATCATAACGACCACAGAGTATTTTACCAAATGGGTGGAAGCAATTCCGTTAACCTCAATAAAAGGACCCCGCATTGTGGAGTTCATCTTGCATAACATCATATGTCATTTTGGTATTCCATCCAAAATAATATCGGATAATGGGCCATCATTCAAGAACAAAGACGTGCGTGCTTTGACCACAAAGTACAAAATTCAACATAGCTTTTCAATGCCCTATTATCCGTAAGCAAACGGGCAAGCAGAGGCATCAAACAAAACACTAGTGGCCATCCTTAAAAATACAGTCACAGACAATCATAAGGATTGGCACATACAAATCCCACTTGCCCTTTGGGCTTACCGCACTAGCGTTTGGACGCCAACTGGGACAACTCCATTTTCGCTCGTGTATGGCTCAGAGGCAGTAATGCCTCTCGAGTTGGAAATTCCTTCCCTTCGCATATCAATGCAGGAGTTCATAAATGATGACACTGCACGGTAGGCCCGGTTAGACCAACTTACATTGCTTGACGAACGACACGTGAATGCTCTTGAGCACTTATGTATCTATCAAGAGCAGCTTAAGAATGCTCACAACATGAAAGTTCACCTAAGGGACTTTCGGGTTGGTGGTTTGGTTTTGAAGGAAAACCAACAGAACTCTAATTTATCGTCCCACCTAAGGGACAAGTTCATGGCAAATTGGTTAGGTCCATATGTCATTGATAGCAAAATAGGACCCGGGACATACCGGCTAGCTTCTCTTGACGGTATCAAGGAAAAAGAACCCTTGAATATCAGTCATTTACGACCATTTTATATCTAAGAGAGCCATATCCCAAAAATGCTCCAAGGATCCATAAAATTGCTTGGTCAAAAACACAAAAGCTCCAAGGATTATCGCAATCACTTGGTCAAACAAAAAAAGCTCCAAGGATTATCGCAATCACTTGGTCAAACCAAAAAGCTCCAAGTATTATCGCAATCACTTGGTCAAACCAAAAATCTCCAAGGATTATCGCAATCACTTGGTCACCCCAAAAGCTCCAAGGATTATCGCAATCACTTGGTCAAAGAAAAAAAGCTCCAAGGATTATCGCAATCACTTGGTCAAACCAAAAAGCTCCAAGGATTATCATAATCACTTGGTCAAACCAAAAAGCTCCAAGGATTATCGCAATCACTTGGTCACCCCAAAATCTCCAAGGATCATCGCAATCACTTGGTCAAACCAAAAAAAGCTCCAAGTATTATCACAATCACTTGGTCACCCCAAAAGCTCCAAGTATCATCGCAATCACTTGGTCAAACCAAAAAGCTCCAAGGGTTATCGTAATCACTTGGTCAAACCCAAAAAGCTCTAAGGATTATCGCAATCACTTGGTCACCCAAAAAAGCTCCAAGGATTATCGCAATCACTTGGTCACCAAAATGCTCCAAGGATGTCCACAATCACTTGGTCAAAAAAAAAAAAAAATCAAAAATAATCAAAAACAACAAAAATTTGCATCTCATATCTAGGCATACTCAAATTCATCAATCGAGAGCTCTTCTCGCACCTCATATTCATATTCACAAAAATAAATCCATTAAAAATACAAAAACATGTAGCTGCATTAAGCATTGCATCCGTACATTGCATATTTGTGGTCGTATAGGTCAAAGGCACCATAGGCTGTAATTGCTCTGCTAATCCATCTTGTTCCACACTGTTCCATTTTACAAAAACAATGAAAACACCATGCATTGCTTTTTACCACACTAGAGTCAGTGGTCTTTTAATGTATTAAAATTTTTCATGATTCAGTCATCATTTTCCTCTTTAGCCATGTAATGTATCAAGTCAAACAGATTTTACGAAGGTAGAGTCATACTTGAAATACACCTTGTTACATAACATCCCAACACAAATAAAAACACATAAAACAATTCCTAAGTTGTGTGAATGAAAGATGAAACCTGCACAATAATCCAGGTCACCAAAAGCGAAATGGTTATCTTGCTCATCCCCCTGTGCGGATGACCCCAAGAATGCTGAGAGTTGGAAAAAGGACAAGCATCCTCCCTACCCAATTCCCTAAGAATCCCTAGTTCTCAATAATTGCAAAATGTCAAAAATCAAATACTTGACATCTTACAGTGCAAAAATCAAAGGCACAAACAATAGTGATTTTCATCACTCCATATCCCCAATCCCTTGCTCAAAAGAAAAACAAATCAAAATAAATAGTGATCTTATCACTACAAATGAGCAAGTATCCCAATAAAATTGAAGAAAATAATGGAGTGAACTTGAATCCCTAGAACTCTCAGCATTCTAAAAGGTCATAAGGCAAGCCACAGTACCAATTTGGTTGATAGCCTATCGATAACTGGCGGTAAACCTCTCGCATGATGATATATCTGTCACATTAACTTGCGTACAGATCAATGTTTGCATGTGGATGAGCTAGCTTATGGCATCTTGGATAACACCGTAGATTAATCTAACTAAATACAACAAAGGAGTTAGTGGAGCTAATTAGGTGATCCTCGATACGAGTTCGGTTGAAAGCCCATCCGGCACCGGCAGTATCCCGACAAATACCACATAAATGAACTCAATTGCACACACAGGGATGTGAAATAGCTCGGTCAAAAACAAGTTCGATTCATACCTTGTTCAAAAGTCTTGTAAGATCAAGTACATTCGTGGCTAGTGAGTTAAAAACCGTCTGAGTCTCAGAAAACCTTAGATACATTTCTAAACCAACTGTGCTACTTTTCATCCTTACAATACCATCAAAAAATACAAAAAGATAAAAACCACATGTATACATACAAATCCATACATCATAGCAATCGCCTAAAAATGAATTAAAGAGCGTCTTAAACAGCCTATGGTGTCGTAACCAAGCACCACAAATATCATTCATCAATTTCACTTTGCATATCAAAAAGAAATAAAAAACATTTGCATTCATCATAACATAAGCATTCATAAAAATAAATAAACATGCATACATCCATAGTCATTAGCCATCATGCATAACAAAAATAAAATCATCACATGTAAGAAACCACAATAAAACCGGTATATATATATATATATATATATATCATAAAAAAAAAATTCCCGCAGGCTACAAAACTGGTCCTCAATCCCCGCAATCATATCCAAAAACCCAACCTAAAGCGTCGACCACCATAATCACAAAGGATCGGTGCGATGGGAACTACCCCCCGTGGTGTGGGTCCTATGGGACCCTGCAGGGTGGCTACTGCCAGCCCCCGCATCATGCCTGCTACCGCCTCCCTCATCTAATCGTCGGCAATGAGATGATGCTGACTGCTCAGTCGCACTATCCCTCATCCGCCATGAAGATCCACTAAATGAGGCCTTAGGTAGCCGCCCACCAAGGCAAATGACTTCCCTCTCCAAGTATATCTGATGTCGACACCACTCTGCCTCTCGCTGATGATAGTATGACATCGCATTGTCGCGTTGTGCCAGAACCCTATCCCGCTCTGCTAGATGAGCCCGTAGGAGATCCCTCTCCCATAGCGTGTCCCCCAACTCCAGATCCTGTATCTGTAGAAGCTCTATCAGTCGTACATTTTCAGCACGTATCTCAGACTCCACCTCCTCTATGTCTGCCTGACGAACAGGACCCTCTGGAACAACAGCCTGCTCTGGCTCCCACGGCTCCTCCACGTCCTGCATGTCCGGCTGATCCGGAGCGCCCAAGTCTACATCCTCATCCCCCACATCCAACATGTTTGCATCATCTAACGAACCTACCCAATCATCCCCTGCTACCTTAGCACCCTCCACTGCCGCATCCATGCCTCCCAATGGCCCCTCTCCTCTCCATCAATGTAGTACCCACCACGAGTCATACTCAGTGGTAGTCCCGATGTCATCTACGTTCGGGATGTCAATAACCGCATCTGAATTCTCACCTAATGGCACGGTGATCGGTGGATCTAAATCCCTCTCATCTCCCCATCATCGATAGACCACGGGTTCACCAGGCAACCCCTGGTGCACCCCAAACTATCGTATAACCCGGTTGTATGAAAAGAACTCATGCTCCATCCCGTGCCTCCCAGTCAACCATCGCTCCCTGCGTACTCGACGGAGCCACTCTCTAGCCTCTGGCTAGGTTGGACAGTCCCGATAAGGGTGCCAAAACACCTCCCCTAGAGTGAGCCGAGAAAAGGCATCGGTATAGTGCTCTATAGCACCTGCCCATCACCGACTCTGCCCCTGCTCCACAGACTGCCACCACAAAATTGCATAGCCTATCTCCGCATCATCCATCGCCGCTCGAGTCATCCATGGTAACCCGGTCGGCCTCTCAACTACTATGTGCTGCCAACCCCAACACTACAGCAGATAGCTACAGCTGACCCCCTTCCGCTGTTGACAGCGCACCCCATACAGCTCCCCGTAGAGCTGTGCCAACAATGTTTTTCCCCACCTCAAAATCAGTGATGCCCCTATCAGGAACTCTACCAACTACCATACCAAATCCAGCAGGTTCCACGGGAACCTCACACCTGACAAATTAGGTAGAAGCATGTTAGAAATGAGGCCCATCAAGAATGCGTGCCTCACTCCTAACACCCCCCTCTCCTGCCACCAGCCAACCAAAATCCTGCCAGCCTGGTAGTCCACCTCGACTGTCTCCACTGGGTTTGTTACACCCAGCCGCCCCCCATGCCCAAAGCATCTCGTAAGTACAATAGTCCGCTGATCATGCGGTGATGACCTAATGGGCAGTCCATCTATTGGAATCTGAAGCAACCGATAGACATCCTCCAAAGTCACAGTCATCTCCCTTGTCAGGAGATGGAACGTGTTGGTCCATGGATCCCAAAGTTTGATCAAGGCCATCAGATAGGCCTGATCCGGGACCACAGGCTCCAGTCGAGAAACCTGCTTGAGCCCAAGGGCATAAAGCCATTCCCAATAATCATCAGTCAGTGCACCCCGTGCCTCAGTAAAAGCAGCAGGTACACGGTACCGTCTCCTAACCTGCAAAAGAAAACAATCAACAAAAAAAATTAAAAACCATGGAAAAGAATTGTACAACATAAAAAGAAAATTCAAGTAGTTGTCTTCAATCAGGTTTCAGGATTTAAGTTTCAAAACACATTTTGAAAAAAAAGCATCACAAAAAAACAATTAAATAAAACAAGTGCAAATTTAAACAAAAATAAGCTCTAAAAGACACTTACAGGTTTCGCTTCGGCTCCGCCGCTCGAACCAGTTTGTGCACTCATGATGGCAGAGAGAATTCCAGCAGCGCTTCGCTTCGCAGAATTACCTCCTCCTCCCAGAGCTCCAAAATCGCAAGAAAAAATGACACAAATGAGCCCAAATGCAAGTTTTGGCCCTTAAATAGGCCTTTGAGCTGGAATTTGTCCTTGATTGGGATGAGCACTTAGGTTAGCGCTCGTCCCACCCAAGGAAGAATTCTACAGCTAGAATTCGTCCCACCCAGGGACGAATTCTATAGCTGGAATTCGTCCCACCCAGGGACGAATTCAAACCAGCACTTCAAAAACATCAAAAAATGATCAAAAATGCACTAAAAATAGACAATAAATTTGCCCGATAGGAGTGCTATTGCACCTGACATCCAGAGCATACAAAATAGACATTGGAGTCACAAATTATCACTATCCTACTCCATAAGAAGGCTACCATAGCTAGACCGCTCCACGGGAGATGGATTTTCGAAAATTTAATCCCCAAATGATGTCACAAAAAAACAACAAAAACAACAAAAAATGCAACATAAAAACAAAGCAATAAGCATTGCCGGACACAAGTGCTCTTGCACTTAACCTCTTGGCATAGAAAATAGATGTCGGGGTTCAAATTTTCACTCTCCTACTTCCCCAAGAAGGTTATCATAGCCGGACCGCTCCACGGGAAGATGGGTTGTCGACGATTTCACCCCATTATGGCATCAAAAAAAGGGTTAACACCCACCAAAAATAGGTCCAGATGTTGGAAAAATTGCACATGCTTAACGATAAACCATCTAAAGGCACCCTTGCACAAGTCATCTTGGGTCAAGTGACTCGTCACTTTTCTCATGAAGGTCATTCCCTCATCGATTCGTCGCTTGAGGGGGTAGTCACACTTAGTCACCAATCAACAATCACACACCCAATTAAGGAAAATGACATGCATTCAAAGAATCATTGACAAAGACAATTACGCTCCTTCTTGGGGCAGTAAAAAAGCAACAATCAAATCAATCAAACACTTGGCATTTCGTGAATCATGAACACAAGGTTCCCCTAAGGATAAAAGGTTGCGCCCTTTGCCTAATCATGACTGATCAATGTCCAAGTTCAAGTCACACCTCACCAAAATAGGTTAACACTTGAAATCAAACTCCTTAGCTCGTCAGAAGCAAGGATTCAAGAATGCATGCCCTTTCCATGCTTGGGGCATCAAAAGTTGGTTAGGTTACCAAGAAACCCTAATCATTAGTTCTTTGGTTATCTATTTTTGTTCGGCGCTGCGCTATGCATAGCTCATCCCAAAAAGGGGCATTTGTAGACACCAAAACAGCACCAATCCGATTATGTGACTGCAAACACTTATCGCTTTGACAAACACAGTCCCCAGGGCAGCCCTCAGAGGTAAAACAGTGGTCCTAACCACTTTCATAGCAATTTTGTAAGGTCAGGAAGCAATTTGGTACATTTAGACACTTTGCTCAGTATTCATCTCACCCAGGGACGAATACTAACTGGAATTCGTCTCACCCAGGGAAAAATTCTAAAATCGTCTCACCCGGGGACGAATTCCAAGTTTAATGGGCAAAAAGAAGAATGGTGCCAAGTGGCAGCCCAGGACAGTCAGTTGATGACTCCTGCCTCGCACACGTGTGTGGGTGGATAGATAGGCCGTTAGAGGACTCGTCACAAGTGCGATTATGAGAGCCCAAGTCAATGGAGGACTCCCCTCCCTCATGGGAAGACATGATCGCCACATGGAACCTATGACCAACACATGGCATTTGTGCTTCCCTCTCAAAAGAGACCCCATGGGTCTATAAAAGGTGGGACTTTTCTCACCCAAAAAGGACAGATTGGAGGCGATTTCAAGCAATGAAGTGCTGCCGAGTTGAACACCCACTTGCATCCCATTTGATTCACATTCTCACATCCACCAATATATTTTGCAAGGGAGGTTGTTGGGTGGCTTTTGGAAGCTTGAATCTGACCCAAATCCAACATATGGACACCTGAATCAACCAATTTGCAGACATCCCAATCCTAAGAGGTTTTGGGCCCATCCCTAGTGGATTGGCGCCAAGATCAAGTGCCAACGGTGGGAGGCCCACTTGGGCACCCCCACACTTTCTAAGTTTTATTCCAAAAGCATTCTAGATTATTTTTTCAGGTTGCATCTCATGTTATTCTGTTTGGTGAATTCATAGCTTCAATTTCATAACATTCTGATCAGATTTTATCATGCTTTGTGTCGCTTTGTTGTTTCACTAACTTGCAGGTGGCGACATCGAATTCCTGAGGATAGAGTCCAAGTTGGGAGAATCCGACCATCTGGGTCGTCCCAAAATGGCCCTAATTACATAACCCCTCTATTTGCAGGTGTTTTACAGGTCTCGGGATTCGACATTGGAGCAGCATTAGGTCGGCTTTTCCAACATAGAAGAATTTGTCCCACCCAGGGACGAATAGCAGTCAGAATTCGTCCTGCCTAGGGATGAATTCCAGTTGAATGCATATTGGTCAACTGTATCAGTGGCAGTGGACTTCTGGTGATGTTTTCTATCCTCTGTCAGGTTTTTAGGTCATTTAGAGTCATTTTACTCACTGTTTCAGACAAATGTTTGCATGCATCTTTTTGCGATTTTAGAGAATAAACACTTCTTATGTGCAGCAGGTGCTACTGACATCTTCGTTGTTTCATTGTTCTTAGGAGGAGCAGTAGAGGTCAAATACTCATCGACATCAATGGCGGCATCATCTTGGCCCATCCATTTCAAGTGTGGGCACGCAGAAAGAGGAACCTTAAGTCTCGATTGTAGTCAAATTATTTTAACGCTCCTAGCCCCTGAAAAGGGAGGAGGCGTATTTGTAATAGAGATCAAGAAAGTTTAATGAAAGGGCTGTGTTTTCTCCATTTGCTTGTGTCTCTTCCAATGTGTTTCTTTCGTTTCATGCAATTTACATTTCTAGGACTTAAGCATATTTGATTTTGAATGCATCGCAATTAGTGTTTCCTTCACCCGGAATCTTGTGCTTTCAGTACCTATTTCCATTTTTATTTGTTTTTACTTCTATTGGTTCAGTCAGGGTATTTTAGTTCCCTATCTTAGACATATTTTTCTTATCCTTCCTATGTTGAATATTTCCTTAATAGTATTTTGGCCTAGAAAGGTCATAGTTGTGTTTTTTTGTTTTTTTTTTTTTTTTTAGTTTTTCGAGGGGTGTGTGTGTTTTTTTGTACTGTTTTATTTTTGTGTTGTTTTAGTTGTTTTTTTGTGTTTTTGTATTTTTTCCTCTCTTTTTTTTGTGTTTTTGTTGTTTTTCATGTTTTTGTTTTTATAAATAAAGGGGTAAAAATTTATTGATAAAAAGTATGGATTATAGAGTACAACTGAGCTTCCAACTAGGACTCAAATAAACAACCAAATAGGCTAAAACCACTAGACTAGAATGACACCCAAAAAATACAACAAGAACAAACCACATTAAGTTTGTACATCCTTGTGGATCAACTCCCACAGGCGTTGAGAGTCCCCAGACGGAAGACTCTCCCAATTATAGATACTCCAAGGATCCAACAGCTCAGAAGCCATTTTATCCAAGAAATCGGCAACCACATTCCATTCCCTTGGAATGTGCACAAAGTATATAAATTCAAACTCTTCACTCATTCTAAGAATATGAACGGCTACAGCGGCCAACTTCCAATTAACTTCCTCCATCATTTTACTATTTAAAATATTAACCACAATTTGAGAGTCGAATCACAAATAATCCTATGCCAGCCAAGAGAAAACCCCCTCCACAAGGACTCAAGAATTGCAAGAGCTTCCATAAAATTGTTGGAGTCAACACCTTTATAAATGGAAAAGAAAAAACTGACACCACCAGTAGAATCTCTCCCAACATCGCAAATGCTAGCATGTCCAGGATTACCCCTAGATGATCCATCAGTATTAATTTTTTAAAACTTCTCTAGGGGGTGGCCTCCACCTACCATCTCTCCTAACCTTCTTGCTGAGCTGAGGAACCCTACAAGGGCTAGTAGAGTTCACACCATCCCAAAAGAGACCAAGGGCTTGTTGTACTTTCTCCTCCATATAATCCAAAAGAGGGTACACATCACATTTGATATGGATGGTTTCCTGAATCATATAGAGGATCCTTTGACAAATATGTTGAACATCCAAATAATTGCCCTAAAATATGCATCAATTCCATTCGATCCAAATTTTCCAGATGATGCAATAAGAACCCAGATTCCATTCGATCCAAATTTTCCAGATTACTCCAAAAATCCAATAGGGACAACACATGAAAACATGGATGGTTCTAAGCGCTCCACCAATGGTTCCAAATATCTCTGGAAAAGGAGCATTGGAAAAATAAATGAGAAGAGTAATCCTCATTATTACTACAAAGGACACAAAAAGAGGGACCTTGAAATCCCCTCTTTCTCACATTATCCCAAGTGAGGCATTTATTACGAGCTACCAACTAGAGAAAGAAGTTACATTTTGGCTAGGAAAATTTGTTCCACACCTTTTTCCACCAAGTGACAGGAAGACTCCCATACTTTTGCTTATCAAGAACCTGATAACCATAGGCTACTGAGTAGGTTCCCTTAGGATCAAGGTTCCAATCCAGAATATCTTTACCCCTCAATGAATAACAAGGCCTCCTCATAATAATAAGAGCAAGCACCTCTTTGTCTTTGTCCAATCCCCCATGGGACCATTCTTGTAGATCTTTCCACCTATAAATCTCCATATTTCAAAAAAACTAGATTTTTTTGAAGTCCTCCACATGAGACCAGCCTAATTCCAAGAAAAAAATGCTTAGGTAACATAACCTAGGATATTTATTCAATATAGGAGGGTGGCCATCCCAAGAATCCTCCCAAAAAAGAGCATTTGATCCTTGATTACAAATCCAAAACAAACCCTGCTTGATTAAATTAGCTCCTCTTTTTAGAGTGTCCTAGATAACTTAACCTTTTCCAACCAAGATGAATCTAGGGATCTCGGCCTCATAAATACCTCTCAAGTATTTACAAGATAATATTTTAACCCAAATATAATCTTGAGAGGTACACCATCTCCAATAAAGTTTTGTAGCCAAATCCTACCCAAAAAGAGTTGTCTATCGTAACCTAAGGCCTCCCTCTTGCACCAACCTACATATAGAATCCCACCTAACCAAACTCCATTTATATTGATCAAGTTTTATAGACCATAAAAAATATCTTGACAAAGCATCCATGTCCTTGATGAAGTGAGAGGGAGCTATTTGTACAAAACATCTATAAATGGGTAAAGCTTGAACAACATATTTTAAAAGCAACACTCTACCTACAGTGGATAGCCATCTAAAAGTCTAGTGATTCACCTTCCTTCTAAACTTATCAAGCATAGACTGCCATGAAGATCCAGGTAGAGGATGATATGAGATTATAATACCAAGATAAATGAAAGGGGTAGTCCAAACCTAGAATATTAGAATGCGAGCAATCCTATCTTGAATAAGAGAAGGGGTATTGAAGAAGAAAATAGAAGACTTGTCCTCATTAATCAATTGTCCAGAAGCACCAAGATAAATGTCAAGAGACTGTCTGATATTGCCAGCTTCCCTGATAGTGGCAACTCCCAACAAAGCAGTATCATAAACAAATTGAAGGTGGAAAAGAGGTGGCAAACTACTATCCCACTTCCACCCCTGAATGAGACCCTTCATGACTTGAGACTTGAGCAATATTCCCAACCCTTTCGCCATAATGATAAACAAATAAGGAGATAAAGGATCTCCTTGCCTCAATTCCCTTGAGGCCTCAAATAGCTCTGATGTCTCATTATTAACAAGAATAGAGAATGATAAATAAGAAATACAACTCATCACCCAACTAATCCCTTCCTCCTCAAATCCAAAATCAGCAAGAACTTTCTAAATAAAGGACCATCTGACCCGATCATAGGCTTTGGCCATGTCCAACTTAATGAACATAGTTTTCTCCTTAGAAGTTTCCATAGAGTGAATAGATTCTGTAGCAATAACAACCCCATCCAAGATTTTTCAGCCAGGAAAAAACCCTCCTTGCTCCTCAAAGATGATTTTGCTCAACCATATTTTTGTGATGATATTATACACAAAATTGTAGAGAGCAATAATCCTGAACATATCCAAGGAATTTTCTCCCTCTTTTTTGGGTATAAGCACCACAAAGGTAGCATTTAGGGCCCTTAGCATATGTTTGTTCTTTTGGGACTCATGGACCACCTCCAAAAGATCAAATTTGATTAAATCCCAAAAATCCTAATAAAACTCAATCAAGAATCCATATGGGCCTAGGGATTTTCCTTTTCCATATTGAATACAACATTTTCCAACTCCTCAAGGGAAATTGGACCCATAAAGTGCTCATTCATCTCTCTAGAAACAATCGTTGGAATACAGTTTAGAATAAGCTTTTCATTCTCATCATCTAATAGGGAGTCTTCCTTGAAGAGAGAGAAAAAATACCTCTTAGTCTCTTCTGAAATATCGCTGAAAGAAGAGAGCAGGGCACCCTGAGAATTCATGAGAGGTAATAAGGTGACCATTACGACAAGCCTTAATTGAGTTATAAAAGAAGGTTGTGCTCATATCCCATTCCTGAAGCCAATCTACTCGAGCTTTTTCTTTCCAAAAAATTTCTTCCCTCAGTTCCCATTCAGAAAGGTCTTTCATAGCCTTAGATTCCTCAACAAGAATCTCCTTCGTGAATCCCTGATATCTAATCTTCCTTGAAGCTTCTTCCATCCTCCTAAGAGCTACCAGCTTAGCCAAGGAAAGATTCCCAAAATTTAGTCTATTCCATCTCTTCAATTTATGTTTTACAAATTTTAGTCTCTTCATAAAGGAATACATAGCAGTGCCATGAGGAGGTTTTCCAGTGGTCCACCAGCCTTGCATAAAATCATGAAGCTTAGGATCACAAAGCCACATAAGTTGAAACTTAAATGAGGAATTATTTTTTAGCCCTAACTCCAAAGGAGAGAGTTTGATAGGCCAATGATCAGATCCTCTACCCTCTAGAATCATAGAACTAGCACTTCTGTTATTACTTGTCCAATAACTGGATATCAAAAACCTATCCAGTATCTCTAATATGGAAGTTTCCCCACACCTTCTATTGTGCCAAGTTAAGATCCCATTATATGGCTTGATGTCAACCAAGTTTAGGGCCTGGATATGAGCACTGAAGTTAGATGAAAAAGGCTCAAGACGGTCCACCCCACCATGTTTCTCTTCCAGATAAATGATAGAGTTGAAGTCTCCATCCAAAATCCATGGATACAGGGGAACCAAACTTCTCACAAAGTAAATGTGCTCCCACAAATTCACTTTACCATTGTAATCAATAGGAGCATACACTTTTGTAAGTAGGATGGTATCACCAGATTCATTATCATGTCCGAACATCAAAATAGACCATCTACTGGAAATCCAATTAAGAGGGGATATCTTAACCGGATTCCATAAATAAGCAATGCCACCAACATATCCACATGCACCAAAAAACTGGCATTACCCCCTTCTCCACAACTTGGGAGCAATATTGAACATACTATCAATATCCAATTTAGTATCCTGAATAAAAACCACATCCGAAGAATGCACACGAACAAAATCATGAACAACTTTTTGTCTGGGGATGTTGTTCAACCCCCTTACATTCTATGAGAGGATAATAATTTTTGGGGGTTATAAAAATGGGAGTCCAATGTTCTCACCAATCCTGATTCCACCAAAGTCTCCCCCATTAACTTAATTTTATCTTGGTCTTTCTTTCGACCCACCTTCATATTCTTATCCGAAAAACTTTTTCTAATTATTTTCTATTACAATCCCAACATCGTAGGAGTTTTGCAGTACAAGGATGACTGCATCAGTTCCCGAGTAGGAGAGGGCATAACTAAATCTATACCACTTTCTTAAATAGTTTCTCTTATAGGGCTAGACCCAACCCTGTCCCCTATACTTAGATCCAAAGCCCTTTGTTCTTCATTTAAACCCCCTAGATATGATTCCTTATGTTCCCCCTCAAGAAGAGACATATGATTCGACCTTATTGTATTTGCACCAAGTAGCGGCATATCAGGTATCTCCATGCACTGATCAAGATCATATAATATTTTAAAATGGTTGAGTAGAGCATCTGGTTGGCTATCCTTAAGGTCTTTGTTTTGTCCTTCGTCCTCTGTTTTGTTATTTTACCAGAACAAAACCTTCCTTATCTCGTTTACCTTCCTTTATCGAGGCTTTTACTTTATTAAAACTTTATCCAGACCGAGAGGACCTAGGATTTGAAGCCACGGGTGGGACAAACTTAGGGCATTTTCTTTGCAGGTGGCCATATTCACGGTAAATCCAACAACAAAATGGAAGAGCTTCATAGTCAAGTTTTTGAACCCATGTAGTTGATCCAAATTGTATATCAATAGAATCTGTAATAGGATTATTTAAGTCAGTTTCGACACAAATACAAGCAACAAAGATTACCTTTTTATCCATTATTTGTTGTGACAGTTCAACCGAATTGCCAAGCAAAAGGGCAATCTTATGTAAGATATCAATTCTCTAAAATTCCAATGGGAGCCATGGAAGCCACACCCATACTAGAACCCGCGATGACCACTCCTCTGATGGGTTGAAACCCACATGCCAGGGTTTAAGAAAGAGTCCCACTTGGTTATAGAAATAAGGACCCCATTCAAATGCTTTGTTACGATCTACAATACAAGAGAAAACCACCATAAAATAGTTGTTTGCACTCAGCATCACCTCCACATCACCTTCAAGATTCCAAGTCTTCCTGACCCAAGCCTCCACAAAGGGGAGAGAAATTTGGATGCCAAAAATTTTACCAATAAGGGTATGTTTGGTTGGATACTCCACATATTCCCCCATCGATTTTGGTTGAACCACTAGAACTGGCCTAGCTTCACATCGTTCCAAACATCCATTGTTATTTAACAAGCGGTTCCCAACATGCACTGGAAAATCCTATTCCTTCCAGTCATTTTTAGATGAAAAAACATCACAAGCATGCACTCTATGTGCTAGACCCGATGCCATCACGATATTCCTCCAATTTTTTAGACCTCCTTTGGAAGTTGCTGCCATCCCCGTAGAGCAATTTTTCTTCATCAAACCCTAGCAAAGTAGTTTTTCCTCATCAAAACCTCAGTCATTTTTCATGTTTTTTTTTTGTGTGTTTTTATTTTTCTAAGTGTTTCTGTGTTGTTTTCTTGTTTTTATGGTTTTCTTATGTGTTTTTTTGTTATTTATTTTATTTTATTTTAATTTTAATTATTTATTTATTAGATTTTTTAATTTGTTTTGTTGTTTTTATGCTTTTATGTTATTTTTGTTTTATTTTGTGGTTTTTAATTTTTGTTTTTTTGTTTTATTTTGTGGTTTTTAATTTTTGTTTTTTTGTTTGGTTATCTTTGTTTTTTATGTTGTATTTTTTTGTGGTTATTTGTTATTTTTTTTGTTGTTTTAGGCATGCTCATTGAGTGTGTTGAATGGGCATGCCAGGTGTGATTCATGGGTATTTTGGTGAAATAGATACCTTTGCCTCCTTGGGACTTACCCAAAAGTGGCATCCCCTTTGGGGTGTTTTCCACAAATAAAAATTAAAACATTGAAGCTAGTATAAATAAAATAAACTACTATATCCCAATGTATTACACATAATGACACTATACTATACAATATATTAAATAACACAAGTCCATTAAATATCCTAATTAGTAGTGGAGCTAGAATTGAAAAATATTTCAACACAAACCTTATCATACAAGGTCTTCTAAACCAATACAATAAGCTAAAAATCAATGAACCATTGAATACAAAGGTCCTTAGTATTGATTTACTATAGAATAAATATTTAAAATTGATGAAATCACAATTAATTCAACTTTATACTACAAAATAGTTATTTCTTTCTTAAGACCTTAGTATCATTTGGAATACATTTCAAAACACTGCTCAAAACTAACATATTGTGTAATAAATGAGGTATATTCCAAGAAGAACATTGATGTTTATTGACTACATATTATATGAAATATAACATATCTCATCATTATATTTTGTGGGATTACATATAATGGTTCTTAGATACTTTAATTAATTTTGATCATGTATACATATTTTTGTAATACCAGTTATGGGTAGGAGATTATAATATTCACTTAAAATTTAATTTAACTAATAATAATCCTATCCACTTTGGTAAAAAAACAAATATTACCTACTTTTAATCAATGTGAAGTGGATCATAGGTCTCTATGGTAATCTAACCAAGTTCGGTTATTAGCAAGCACTCAGCCATAGGTAGTTGATCTATCCTGTAGGGGTAATATTTATGAATAAATTTTAGAATTAATATATCTATATATATATGGTATATTAAAAATGGGTTTTTATCAAGGATCCTAAAACCTAATTATATTGAAACCTAATTACATCAAAATAAAACAACCAAGGAAATACAACAGGACAGACCTAAGGAAATCCGAAAGGAAGAAGAACAAGAATGTTTCAAAGGAAATGAATCAAGATCCTGTCAAGGATGGCACAAAGGAAGCATTTCAGGATGTGATCCAGGAAAACTACAAAGGAAAAATGAGCAAGAACAGAAAGCCCACAAGAAAATCGAAATTGAAATTTCAAGCTCCAAACAAGAATTTTGAAACTTTTCAAATGTGGAAGAAGGAGCCAAACCGCCCAAACATCCAAAAACAAATTGAAACATCCCAAAGGTAGGAAAAGGACATGGGTGCCTAAATTTGAAATTTGAATTTGAGTTTTGAATCCTTCCAAGGGTGGGAAAACTAGAAACCACCTTTAGGAATCTAGAACTCAAACAAAAACTGCTTTCCATGCTAGGGAAACTACAAATCCTTCCTGAAAAGGTATGGGAAACACCCAAGGATGGCAAAGAATCATAAAAAATGGAAAAAATGAATCCCTAGAACGCCTAAAAGAAGAAGCAACATAAAGAGGAATTCCATAGACGATGAAATCCTCATGCAATGGAACTCCAACCTAAAAAATAGTACATCATAAAGAGGATTTTTGTAGATGATGAAATCCTCATGAAGTGGAACATCAGCCTGAAATATGGTATAATTATGGTTTAGAAACAAAAGGAACTCCTTAGGCTATGAAGTCCTCAAGCAAAAAAAAGGAAGTCTTCAATAAATATCAGCCCAAACAAGGAAAAAACAACATCATAACAATAATTCTGAAGGAAAAGGTGGGAAATTGCCACAGGAAACCAAGAGGAAGGAGTCACAAGGAAGCACATCTGCAAAAATTAGAGCCCAAATCAAAATGAAGCATCCAGGCGTCCCATAAAACCTTCAGAACCATAGATTCAAAGATGCAGAAAATGAATTCCCATAATAATTTAGGAATAAGAAAAGTAGAGGCCCTACAAAAGGTCGTGAAATAAACTAAAATATCATAGGACCCACCACCACGAATCCAAAGAGTAGAGTCATAGTAGAAAGCACATGGTCCACTCCCAAACCAAAAGGATGTTGTGCAAAACTTCTCATGAAGCAAAAATTCCTAAGAACTACCAGTGAATAGCTTCAAGGACACAAAATAGGAAGTCCTATAAGGATTCAACAACAAGAAGAATAGAGGCCCCCCTAAAATCCATGAAAGGAACTGAAATCCTGCAAGAACCACCACCTCAAACCCAAAGAGCAGAGTCATAGTAGAAAGTGCATGGTCCACCCAACCAAAAGGATGTTGTGCAAAACTTCTCATGAAGCCAACATTCCTCAAACCCAACAATCCACAACTGAAGATCCCCAAAGAACAAATGTTAATAAGACTTCCAAAAACATCCTGAGAAAAAAGGAAAATTTAAGGAAAAGTGTAGAACAATGAATCAAAACAATGGAACAAAGGTTTTCCTACCACAAGGTAAGGAAAGGGGCAGAACAATGGAACAATGATCTACCCCCCAAAGGAGATCGTATAAAACACCTTCCTACTAAAGATAATGGGAAAATTAGGTGCGAGGGAAGTTGTGATAGGATTAGGGACCTAGGATATTGTCGATGAAGGGATGCAGGAAAGTGGAACAAGACTTTCATAGGAAGTCTCCTGTAGATCCCCTCATCCTTAGAAAATATATTTTTAAAATATAAGGCACTTAAATTTATAAATAGTAATTTAATAGCTCATTTACATTAACAAATATATAGGGATGTGTCATGTTACTATGTAATTATTAAGTTTAATTATTTAAATAAGCACTTTTTATAAAATGTTAACAAATATTTATTAAATCAAATACATTTAATTTATTTTAAATGATATCTATTGTAGATACTAATTATTAAATACTAATATATTTAATAATTAGTATCTATCAAGGGATGGGTATGTTGGGGTAAAATTATCTTAGTTCTCCTCTTCCTATGTGTCCTAGGGTCTTAGTTTTTTACATTCTTTTTTCAGTCTACCTCATGGAGTCTGGAGGGGTTTAGTTCTTGTCTTTCTTGCGCAGGTGGTATTTTGAATGTAGTGGTTGTGGGATCCCTTTAAAACCCTCTTTGTTTTTAATAATACCATTTTTTTTATTAAATAGTAATATAATAAATAAACAACATATAAAAATATGTGAGATCAGTGCAAGTGCAGGCTATGATTAAACCTTACCTCTTTATTTTTATAAAACAAAAAATTTCTATGAGTACATGTTTTATGATTCCTAACTTAAAGGATGTCTTGGCTAGAATTATGGATGTATTAGTTGGGGAAAAGAGAAAGGTTAAATATATGGCAAACCCACTCTAAATAGCTCATGTTACACAAGAAAATACTATCAAGGATGAAATGATCAAGCATGACATTTTTTTTCTTAAAAGTATAAGTTTAATATTTATGTTGCATGGATAGTTGTCAAGTTTTATGGAGATTTAAAATTTGATCAAATGGAAGTATGATATGATTTCAAATTACTCTATATTTTTTCAAATGGATTTTTTCCTCATCATATTATCTAATTCAAAAATAAGGATAAAATAATGGTTGATGGTACTTAATTTGAGGGGAAAAATACATTATATTTAATACAAAATAATTAATCTATGAAAATAAAAACTACTATAAGGCTTCTACTAATGGTTACTTTTATTAGAATCCAATATCAACTTATCAATAAGGATTTTTTGAATAATATTGGAAATAGTATAGGGGATTTCATCAAGGAGAAACCAAGTACTAAGGATCAAAGATATGTTGTATATACCTAGAAATGTGTTGCCATTGGTATCTCAAAATAATTACCACATTTCATTAAGATAAAATTTAAAATAGGTGAATGACATCAACATGTGGATTATGAAAAATTTACATTCTAATGTCATAAATATTATGAAAATATATACATGAAAAAAAACAATGTAAAAATGATGGAAAAATAAAAAATAAGTGGATGCGAGACATGATTCTTTAGACACCAAAACAACACCAATCCGATTATGTGACTGCAAACACTGATCGCTTTGACAAACACAGCCCCCAGGGCAGCCCTCAGAGGTCAAACAGTGGTCCTAACCACTTTCATAGCAATTTTGTAAGGTCAGGAAGCAATTTGGCACATTTAGACACTTTGCTCAGTATTCGTCTCACCCAGGGATGAATACTAACTGGGATTCGTCTCACCCAGGGACGAATTCTGAAATCATCTCACCCAGGGACAAATTCCAAGTTTAACGGGCAAAAAGAAGAATGGTGCCAAGTGGCAGCCCAGGACAGTCAGTTGATGACTCCTGCCTCACACATGTTTGTGGGTGGATAGATAGGCCGTTAGAGGACTGTCACAAGGGCAGTTATGAAAGCCCAAGTCATGGAGGACTCTCCTCCCTCATGGGAAGACATAACCGCCACATGGCACCTATGACCAACACATGGCGCTTATGCTTCCCTCTCAAAAGAGACCCCATGGGTCTATAAAAGTTGGGACTTGTCTCACCCAAAAAATAGATTGGAGGTGATTTCAAGCAACGAAGTGCTGTCGAGTTGAACACCCACTTGCATCCCCTTTGATTCACCTTCTCACATCCACCAATCTCTTTTGCAAGGGATGTTGTTGGGTGGCTTTTGGAAGCTTGAATCTGACCCAAATCCAACATATGGACACCTGAATCAACCAATTTGCAGACATCCCAATCCTAAGAGGTTTTAGGCCCATCCCTAGTGGATTGGCACCAAGATCAAGTGCCAACGGTGGGAGGCCCACTTGGGCACCCCTACACTTTCTAAGTTTTATTCCAAAAGCATTCTAGATTATTGTTTCAGGTTGCATCTCATGTTAATCTATTTGGTGAATTCATAGCTTCAATTTCATAACATTCTGATCATATTTCATCATGCTTTGTGTCGCTTTGTTGTTTCACTAACTTGCATGTGGCGACATCGAATTCCCGAGGATAGAGGCCAAATTGGGATAATCCGACCATATGGGTCGTCCCAAAATGGCCCCAATTACATAACCCCTCTGTTTGCAGGCATTTTGCAAGTCTCGAGATTAGACATTGGAGCAGCATCAGGTTGGCTTTTCCAACACAAAAGAATTCGTCCCACCCAGGGATGAATAGCATTCAGAATTCGTCCTGCCTAGGGACGAATTCCAGTTGAAGGCAGATTGGTCGACTGTCTCAGTGGCAGTGGCCTTTTGGTGATGTTTTCTGTCCTCTGTTAGGTTTTTAGGTCATTTAGAGTCATTTTACTCACTGTTTCAAACAAATGTTTGCATGCATATTTTGGCGATTTTAGAGAATAAACACTTCTTATGTGTAGAAAGTGCTACTGATATCTTCGTTGTTTCTTTGTTCATAGGAGGAGCAGCAGAGATCAAAGACTCATTGACATCAATGGCGACATCATCTTGGCCCGTCCATTTCAAGTGTGAGCACGTGGAAAGAGGAACCTTAAGTCTCGATTGTAGTCAAATTCTTTTAATGCTCCTAGCCCCTGAAAATGGAGGAGGCGTATTTGTAACAGATATCAAGAAAGTTTAATGAAAGGGCTGTGTTTTCTCCATTTGCTTGTGTCTCTTCCAATGTGTTTCTTTCGTTTCATGCAATTTACATTTCTAGGACTTAAGCGTATTTGATTTTGAATGCATCGCAATTAGTGTTTCCTTCACCCGGAATCTCGTGCTTTCAGATTCAATATGAAGCAAGGAGATCATATCATAGTAGAAAATGGATAAGATCTAAGGTTTTCCACTCCCATGAAAGTGCCAAATAAATCCTCTTTGAATCACTAGATGATTAAGGTCATTATAATTTATTGAGATCAACAATTAAATAAACCAAACAAGGACATAAGGGATATGAAGTATAATGTAGAAGTTCAAATTTAATATAAATAAGGAATGCAAATATATAGTGGTAAATTTTAAAGTAAAGGATTAAAAATACATTGAAATTATGATAAATATAATATAATGGAAATCCAAAATGCATGGTAATTTCTTGCGTGTGTTCAACACAATACTAAAATTATCATAAATGATGTTGTTATAATATTGATGAAGACAAGCAAATTTTCACTCTAAAAAATATTATTTTAAAAAACATGGTATTAAAACACTTATGTTTAGGTGAAACCTCTTCATACTTTCGATAATGCTTCTGAAAAACAAAATAAATATTTATAAAATTATTTAAATTATATTCAAGAAAAATGTTTCAACAAGTAAAGCATATATTTCAAGTATGTTTCTTCCAATAGAGTGGAAAAACATGTAAAACAATCAAGCCATACTCATGGGTACCTATTAAATATTTTTTTAAATAATAATTCCTTTAGTTTTGTTATATAAAACTAGGTTTCAATTACATTTTAGTAAGGAAACACTCGTGTGTTGTACATATATAAAATTTTGTCAAAGAAAAGCAACAAATGAAACATACAAATTGATTTTTCAACTAGTAGAGTACATTTTTATTTATTATTCTATGGATAATAAAGTGTATATATAACTTAGTTATGTTGAAAGTGTGAAATTATCTATATAATTGTATCATTAGTAGTTTCTATATTTTTACTACCTTAAATTGAATCATTATATTTTTGTGTTTGAGGTAATGCAAGCATAAAGTCCATACTTATGTCCTCCCATAACCTTATTAGTATTCATAATGGTTGATATAAGTTTTAACCTAGTATTATAACTTTTTCCTTTCTCATATTGACAAATTTGATAGACCTACACATAGCTTCACATATATACTTCATGAGTGCTTGTACTATGGAATACACCATATATTTCTTCTTGGATTCATTCAACATCTCACTAAAATAGGTAATGGGTCTATCTTCTTGTCTCAAAACACCTCCAATGGATATTCCATTGGCATAACAATCTACTTAGAAAACTATATTAAAGTCTAGAAATTCTGGAAATGGATGCATTGTGACTTACTCTTTCAATATTAAAAAGCTTATTTTTATGGTGTATATCCATTTGAATTCATTTATACCTCCTTTCACTGCTTTTGTGATTGGACCACAAATTCCACTAAAGTTTCTAATGAAACTTTAGTAAAAATTGGAGAATATTACATTATTTGGTACATGTTAATGTATCCCCATAGTACATTGATGATACAATTGTAAATATGTAATAGATTAGTGTGTGAATTTATAGTTTAGGAGTTTGATTTATATTTCCCCTTATGTATGCATTCATGTGTAGGACGTGCATAAGTGTCATGTAATAGAATTTGCTTGTGCATATATGTAGGAGTGTGCAATGCATCTTAGAATAAATATTGCAAGAGTAAATAGAGAGTCAAGATTCATATATACAAGTGGGAGAATGAGAAGCCAAAATATGTGAGAGGATCTATAGTGTGGATTGAATAGGAAAATATGCATCATGTACATATGTAAGAAGTGAAATAATAAAGTATTTAAGTGTTATTTTTGTAAGGCTATATTATGGATACAAATCTCGATGTAAGATATTAATTGAAAAATATATGTATTTCAAGCATCTAAAAAGAAGCTTGTATATAGTTTGAATAATTATATTGTTAGTTTCCTTCATGTTATTACACAAATGATATTGGCCATTTTATTTTATATGATTTTTTTTTGGTACTATTAATAAAGGAGAGGGTTTTGAAAATGACCCCAAAACCTTTTACAACAGAAAGGCTCGAAGGCCAAAATGATAAAATATAACCACCCAAAGGGATAAGCAAACACAATAATAGAAAAGACAAAAGAAAACCTAAGGAATGGAATAAAATGATAAAATATAACCACCCAATTTTGTTTGAACCCTCTCAACCACCGGTGACCAAAATGAATCTTTTAATATTGGACATATATATTTATTTGATCAAATATTTATTCCTACTTTAAAGTAGGTAGTAGATATTTTGACCAGAATTGTACTCAAGGTCACCTTTGTGCACATGTGAGAGTTGATTAAATTTTAAAAGTCTCCCTTAAGAGGGTATACAATATAAATATGTCTACCTATGTCCCACATTTATCTTATCATACTATTTTTTCTATATGCTATGTAATTATTTTGTTAAGCAATAGTGGGTAATTTTTATTTATTTTATTTTTAAAAACTACTATGAATTCTGGTAAAATACTCTTAGTTCAATATTAAATATTGTTAGAATTTCCCAACAATAGCCATACAAAGCATTACATAAAATATGAAGAGAAGAGTAGAACTGATTGATTATTCCATGGATCAACTTCGTATAAATAACAAATTTGATCATTGAGAGTCATTGGATTACAACAACTCATTAAATCTAATGTAGACTATAACTGAGAGTTCACCTGACTCATGAAGGAGTGGAAACTCAAGTAATTCTATCCTAGTAGAATTTAATAGAATAATTACTTATCCTAACACCCCCCTTAAGATATACTAAGGGTGTATTGTGCAAATAAGTCCCAAAAAAATAGCCTGATGAGGTACTCATGTACAATGGTTTATTTTTTTAAGGGATGGTAAAAAACCTATGGGAAAAACCATCTATCAAAATAATAAAACAAGAAGAGGCATGTTTTAATTTTATGAATATTGTCCAATTAATACAAAAATATTGAGTCCCGAAAACATGGTCTAATGAGGTACTCATTTACAATTTATATGAGAGATGGTAAAAAAAACATATGGGAAAAACCATCTTCTATGAAATAAAGAGGCATGTCTTCGGATGGCCAAGATTGTCCTCTTAATACACAAAAAATGAGTCTCGGTAACATGGCATGATGAGGTACTCATTTACAATTTATATGAGAGATGGTGAAAAAACCACATGGGAAAAACCATTCTTCAAAGAATACAATAATAAATGGAGAGGTTAAAACACCTATGTGTCAATGTAGCTATAATACACCAAGTTTATCTCTCAACTGTATTTAACGTGGATAAGGAAATGTCTTGGTGAAGATGTTTGCAACTTGATTTTAAGTTGGAATATAGTCCAAGTATATGTCCCCATTCTGAATATGTTGTCAAATAAGTGCAAGTGAATCTCAATGTGCTTGGTGGACTGATGCTCAACTGGATTGTGTGCAATATGAATTGTGCTCTGATTTTCACACCAAATAGTAATAGTTTTGTCATGGGAAAAACCAAATTCTCCTAGAATCTAACAAAGTCAAAGAACTTCCTGACTTGCTAAAATTACTACCTTGTATTTAGCCTCTGTAGATGATAAAGCCACTACTTTTTTTTTGCATAACCAAGCAATTGACAAAGAACCAAGACAAAAGACATAGTCAAAATTTGAACATTTGTCTTCCACTGAACCTTCCTAATATGAATCCGTGTAGCCAATGATATCCATTGATTTTGCCTCATATAAGAGCCCAAAGTGTGTAGTTGCTTGCAAGTAGTAGAGGTTTACTTTTTTTTCTTGCCAGTGACTAAAATGAGGTTGATGTCAAAATCTGGACATTAAGCCAACAACATATGAGATATCTAGATGAGTGTGAGTAAGGTATAATAGACTACCTATAAGCTGACGGTATAGAGTTGCATCACATAGAGGGGATATGCACGAAGTACTTATATTGACTTCAAACTAAAAAAATTTAGGAGAAGGTTTACAATCCATTATTTTAAACCTTTGAATAAGGTATAGAGTGTATTTGTATTGAAATAGTGAAATTACTACATCTATTTAATTTATTTGTATCCCAAGAAAGTAATGAGCTAGACCCAAATCAACCATATCAAATTTTTCAAAGAGGGAGTCTTTTATAGTCAGAATGTGAGTGAAGTTACTACCAGTGAGTACTAGATCATCAATATATAGAACAAGTATGGTTATTTTTCCTTCATTTATTGAAATTTAGACTATGTTATTAGACTCACAATGAGAAAAACCGAAGGAAAGAAAGAAAAAGTCCATTTTTTCATACCAAGCTCTAGGAGCTTGTTTGAGGCCATAGAGATATTCATTTAGCCTACAAACAATAGAGGAGTCTGGAGTGAAACCAACAGTTTGTTCCATGAATATCTCTTCCTTTAATTCCCCATGTAAGAAAACATTTTTTACATCCATTTGAAAGATAGGCCACTTATGGGAAGCAACCAGAGCAAGAACAAGTCTAACAGAATCCATTTTGGCAACTAGTGCAAAGGTTTCAGCATAATCAATTCCTTCAATTTGAGAGAAACCTTTGGCTACTAGTTGAGCTTTGTGTTGTCAATTTATCTATTAGGTCCATATTTTGTTCTATAAACCCATTTACAATTAATTAATTTCCTTCCTTTACGTAGGGTAACTAAATCCCAAGTTTCATTTTTTGTTAAGGAATAGAATTTATTTTCCATGGCATCATCCCATTATTTAATACCATTGGCTTCTTTGAAGTATTAAGGATCAGAGGAAATAGATCGATAAACAAGACCAGTGCCTATGGAGTTGGTTAATCTAGATGATGGTAAATTTTTAATGTAAGGAGTAGCTTCTTTAAAAATGGTGTGGGCCCATTTTGGCATAGTGGAAGGAGTAGAGGAAGTAGAAAGACTTTGATTTCAAGTTATAGGTTCCTCATATTGATCATCAATCTCTAAATTAATCTGTAAAGTTGATTATTCATTATATTGAGGTTCTATTATAGGAGAAGGCTCAATAGGAGAAGAGGATGGTTGAGGATATTTTTGAGGGAATGTTTCATCAAATTGGATATTCCTTTGAAAAATACCTCATGAGTCGTGGGATCAAGGAGCCTGTATGCTTTCATTTCCTAAAAATAACAAAAAAATATGAGCTTTTTGCTTTTCTTATATAGAGTCTTACTTTTCTTCTTTGGGATGTGCACCCAAGCAGTAAACCCAAAAATATTGAAGGAGACATCCGATTTTGAGCCAGTCCATGATTATTCAGGAGTTAAATTGTCAATAGCTTTATGATATGTGTGATTTTGAATATATTTTGTATAGTTAATAGCTTCTACCCAAAAAAGTTTTGGAATATCTCTCGAATGGAGCATGTAGTTTACCATTTCCTTCAATGTTTGTTTTTCCTCTCTGTAATGCCATTTTGTCATGGATTATGGGAGATAGAATGCTAATGAATGATGTCATGACTAGATAGAAATATGGAGAACTCATTACTGCAATATTCCCCCATTATCTATACAAATTTTCTTGATGTTTCAAGAGGCCTGATTTTCAACTAATGCTTTGAATATTTTGAAGTGGGATAGAACATAACTTCTGTATTTTAGGAAGTAGACACAAGTTCTTCTGGAAAAGTCATCAATGAAGGTTAGAGCATATTTTTATCCTTTGAAAGAAGGATCTGGTAAAAACATCAAGTCACTATTGATTAACTCTATAGAGGATGAGGCTTTTAGAGAACCACTTGGGTGGAAAGTATCTTGATGTTGCTTTCCAAGAGCACATACAAGACATACTCCATCAATAGAAGATACTTGAGGTAAACCTGTTACCATTTCATGGTGTTCAATTCCTTTAGGTAGTTATAACTGAGATGACCAAACCTTTCATGTCAAATTTTGCTTTCAATATCTCTATGAGCCAAAAAATAGGAGGCCCCTTATAGATTTTTGAATCCTTTGAAGTGAAATATGTGAGTTTTGTGATGAATATCTCCTTTGGCTACAAGAGAGTAGGGGAATTGAAAGTCTCTTATCTCAACTCCTGTTGGAGAGAAGAGAACAATTTTTTCCTTTTCAGAAGTACAAATATGATGGATAGAGAGGATATTTGTTGCAATATTTGGAACATAGAGAATATTATTGATAGGGCCACCATAAATGGATATTTCAGCCTTTAATTTGACTCAGATAAAGGATGAGTCACCAAATTCTATGCTACATGTTGAACTTGAGGAGAAAGAAGAGAATGACTCATTTGAAGCAGTCATGTGATGAGTTGCTCCAGAATCTAGGACCCAGTAATTAGATGAAGTATTGGTGATCTTCCCTTTGAAATTTAGGGATTTTCCTATTTTATTTTAATTGTCTATATTGTTATCCTTCATAGCTACCTCTAGTTGTTGTAATCTCTTACAACATTTGTTTACAGAATGACCATAATTTTTGCAGTGAGTACAAGTTATGGGAATTCTCTCTTTATTTTTTAATTTTTCTTTAGTGGAGGTGGATGCTACTAAGGCTTTAGAGGAAGAGGAAGAGATCTCATACTTTGTAATTTTTGTTTCTTCTCTAGTTAGTCTCTCACATAATTCTTCTAAGGAGGGCATTTTAAAACTTGCACCAAGAGCAAATTTTGTAGATATGAAGGTGGTTGAGTAAGGATTAGATAGAAAGAATTATATAGATGCATTATTCATATTTTTTATTCTTTCCACTATCTTTAAATTGAGTAAGGATTTCTTTAAATTTGGTGAGAAAGTCAACAATATTGCTAAAGTATTTAGGATAAAATGTTGTTAATTTTGCCTCTAATTGCATTGACCTTATTTGATCTACTTTTCCAAATAAGTTCTTTAGTTTCTCCTAACTTTCATAAGGATTTTTACAATCTGTAATGTGAAACCATAAGCTTTCATTTACATTAGTGCTTATAATACCCATTGTTTCATACATATTTCCTTTATGAACATATACTTCATATTCTTTCTCAAATTTTGGTTGCTTTTCTTCTAGCAAGTGAGTGAGCCCTTTTTGAGATATAAGATTTAAAATCTTGGGTTTTCAAGTGTGATAGTTATGACGGGTGAGAGGGTCAATTGTATTTATTTTTGCAAAGAAAGTTGAAGTTTAACCAATATACCCCCATTTAAAAATTTAATTTGTGATTAATGCAATTGATTTTCAAGAAGGTATGTAAGCTTTTTAATATCATAAACCTTATATTACCGCCCTAAGAAGAGGGAAAATATAAGCAATAGAGTTTTTATTTTAAAATTGCCTCTACTAATAATTGCCTTTCTTTACATTTTCTTCTCAATACCTGCCCTTAATTAAGGGAAAATTTTAAGTAATGAGTAGAATAAAGACTTGGAATATAGGCTTGAAATACAATATGAGCATCCATATTTGAATATCATAAAATCTCAATGAATCGCCCTAACGAGAGGGAAACTATAAGTAAGAGAGATATCTAATATGTGAAATTTGGCTGAGAGCAAATTCACTACCAGTGAGTAGTAGATCGTAAACATATAGAACAAGTATGGTGATTTTTCCTTCATTTCTACAAATGTAGATTGTGTTATCAGACTCACAATGAGAAAAACCTAAGGAATTACTTATTAGGACAAAGTAATTTGTTTAATATAGAGATTTTATTTAGTAATAATTAAAGAAAGAATAAAATACAGTTATTGTATGAAGATCTCTAATGTATTAAGGCATGTAATTTGAAATAAATTATCCTTACTTATATTTCACTACCAAGATATATAAATAATGACTTATAAAAAAGGTAATAAGGAAAAATTAAAAGATGTAAAAATTAACTCAATAAAACCCCCCCTGGATGTTATGATAGGTGCAAAAAAGGCACCTATAGAACTTCCCCCAAAAAATTCGATCTTTGTATTTACGTTAGATACAATTGAATCATCACTTTTTGAAGAGAGCATTTGGAAAAAGATAATATAGGTTTTTGCAAGGGTAAAATTTGAAATCAAAGAGTTTAATAAACCAATACAAAAACTAATATTATCAAAAGAGGAAAATAAACGAAGGTACCTACGGTTAGATTTGGTATAGATTTTGATGCAAATCTAAAGGACGGAGTATACACTCCTTAAAAGAGTTTGTGTTCAAACAAAGTGGATACCCCTGAAGACTTAGAAAAAAAACAATATTATAAATGATATTTCCTCGTTAAAAAAAGTGGACAGCCTGCAAATAATATGTTTAGAAATGATATTAAAAATTAACGATGCCTTAGAACATAATACAATGATTCTTCATCCTTTTTTGTAAGATGCCATAGACCCTATGCATCTTAGAAGAACTAGAAGACATGTTAATTTGATAAAGGCAGATGTTAGGATATCACGTTCTTAGCTATTTGACTTATGGTGCCACTGGTGTCTTCAAACAAGGCTCTCCCTTCTTTTAGATTGTAGCCCTAGTTTCAAGAATTGTTAACCTACAGATAAGAAGATAATAGGAGAGGCTTATAATTAAAAAAATATTGCCTATGAACTACCAAAAGGGATTACAAAATGAATTTTAAAAATTTATGAATTTGTTGCTTCACCTAAGGAGCAAATTGAAAAGACTTTCAAAGAATGAATAACAAGTAATGCGAGCATAAGAAAATTTGAATGCAATGCAAAATGAGGGCCCAAACGAGATTAATAGAAACCCAAAGACAATCATTATACCATCACCAATCAATGATAGGAGAGACCTGGTGATAAAGGAATAAAATTCTAGCTTAAGCGGGCTTTGAAGTTTACAGAGCAAATTAAGAGACATTTAAAAAACATCAAGAAGAAATATTTATATTAAAAATGAATCTAAGGGAATATTTAGAAGACGTTATTCCAAGCACACGTAGGCAAAAATAAATTAGAAAATCTTAAAACATCCCTTGTTGAAGTTTGTTGCACTGATCAAGGAAAAAATGGAGAGCGTCTCTCATAACTTCACTAGAGAGGCAGAAGATAGGTGCCACAAAGTGAAACAATGGCACCCATCAATGGGTGTTGGGAGAACAATTTGCGAGCATTTTTTTTTGAGATATCTGAGAGTGATGAAAGGGCAGCGAAACATATTTTTTCTTCAAAGAAAAAATAGTAAAGATAGGAAAAAATTCCTATGATATCAAGAACCTTTTTTTGTAAACAAATTTAATAACAGGTTAAAAAAAATGCTTGTATGATTATTTCATAGAAGAGAGCTAGTAAAAGAGCTTTTAAAAAAAACAGATCTATGAAAAAATGTGCAATTTTTCTAAAAATAATTTACACTAGAAGACAATAAATCTTCCCTTCATCAATTGAGAAGGAGACAAATATTGTTCAGAATAATCCACATACATATATCTAAAAAAAATATAGCTGAAAAAAGCTATATATAAAATCTTATTGAAGGCTTTTTTTAAAAAGAAGCCAACAAAAGATACAAAGAACCGACTCCTAGAACCTTCAAAAGAGAATGCTAGCAAGATATATCCTGCTATGGTACCATGTTAGAATTTCCCAATAATAGACATGCAAAGCATTACATAAAATATGAAGAGAAGAGTAGAACTAATTGATTATTCCATTGATCAACATTGTATAAATAACAAAGTTAATCACTGAGAGTCGTTGGATTACAACAATTCATCAAATCTGATGTAGATTATAACTGAGAGTTTACCTAACTCATGAAGGAGTGGAAACTCAAGTAAGTCTATCCTAGTAGAACTTAAGAAAAATAAATACTTATTCTAACAAATACTTCAAGAATAAATACCATCTCATCATGTGCATATAAATATTACAAAACATAACTATTTAGAATTTTTTTGTTTTGAAAAATACATCTCTATATGTATTTAAATACAAACTACATTGAAAATGAGTCAATTTATTCATTAAAAAAAAATTCATTAGACAAATATTTTTATAAATGCTTGATAATATTTTTTAAATGAAAAAATATGAATACATCATATCGTTAAATGATCCAATAATCATTATGAAAAGGGTGAATATTTGGGTTGTAAAAAAAATTGATTGTATCATCAATGTAAAGAGGATGGGGTTCATCATTAATCTTTAAATAATGTTGTCTCTCAATTTCTTAGGAATAAGAACCATTTTCATGTAGTATATGAGGGATTTTAACATGTTGATAACTAGTGTTATATGTGTGTGTAGAGAGAGAGGCTAAGGATACATGTATTAAAAAATCTGAATAATTATTAATATTTTAAATAAATTAAGGATTCATATAAAATATGCATAAATTTTGAGTACTAAACACACTTGATAATCATGATACTTATAGAAAATTGATAGTTTATTTATAAAATACAATTATATGCTCATAAAAATGGAAACTAACATTTCTAAATCATAAAATTATGTAACAACTAAAACAAATATAAATTTGGAAAGATCCATAAATAAAAAAACATAATTCTTTAATGATGAACTAAATACAATAACCTATTACTTAAACCAAGGGAACATGTTCAGATAAAAATGAGAAGTATATAGGTAAATTTGGTTTAATTACTAGAATATATTTTTTAGAAGAAGGATATTGTCTATATATTAATATTTTCTCATGCCCAAAATGAATAATTTCGCAACTTCCTTAATCTTATCCAAATGAATATATTTAAAATCCATTGAATGGGCTATAAATTATATATATTCATAGTGATTATAATAAATATATATGTGTATTTATGTACCTATGTGTGTGATGTTGGAGGTCAAGGGCAAGCAGATAAATTTTATAGATTTTTTGAAGTGAATAACCATAATATTTTATATGGAAATATTTTATTTCCAAAATAAGATATTTCCATGGAGCATGTTATGAGAAAATAATATTTGCGTAACAATATTGTATTATATCATATAAACATGATTATACGATATTATTTCCACAATAAACAAGATTTAATACTAATTTTGTTACAATAAGTATAGATTATTTGGAGGTCCAAGGTGTAGACCTATTGGTTCGACCAAACCTCATAAGGGGGATGGAGGTCCAAGGTTCAAATATGGAGTCTCACCAAACTGAACACTTGTTCCTTTCTTTCTTCTTTCAATGATGTAAAAGGTTTAAAATGATTGTGGCATGGTCGTTATAGGTGTGGACTGCACGAAGATCTATATGGTGGATTTCAAGGTAGACAACGTAGAATACTGTGGTGGTCGTAAAAGCCAAACAACCTACTTGAATTCATGGCGGCTATGGATTCTAGAATGTAAATTCAAATATATATATATATATAATTTGGTTTTTAATGAGAACACTACATCCATCCATTACATGGAGATACAATTATGTTAGAGATGACTAACAAGATATTATTGTGCTTCCTAGTCATTAAACTAATTTAAACTATAAATGTTATATTTATATCCTATCCTAAACATCCTCTTTATATTTTACATAAGTAGTAATTTTTCTTCTAATTAAATGCAAGGTTAGATAACTAGTCACATAAATATTTTTAAGAGAATTTTTTGTTATATGAAAAAACATATAACCTAGAATTCATTCATTCATGTAGCTTTATTGGAGTATAAGAGCTACTCTAACTTAAATCATGTTTGTGGTATAGATAAATACTCATTTATATGATATTATTCATTCAATATTAATTGGAGGTAAAACACATAGTCTTGTAGGAGATAAAAGTTAGTGTCCCTATCCACAACATCAAGAAATTATTATTATACATTCATTTTTTTTTACAAAGGTATCATCGATCTAGAATCTTATTTTATAAAAATAATTTTATGTTGGAAAATTTTACCATGATTATCTATCATAATTAATAATTTTTCAAACTTAAAGTTATCATACAATGACACAATAAATTAAATAATTCTTAAAATCCACTATTATAATATTCATGAGGATGCCAATGTGTCCTTTGTTCATTTTTGCAACAAATAACTCAATGTGACTAAATTGATGTAAACGGGAAAGGGTAACCCATTCCAATTGTAAGAAGTTGAATGATTTTGGAAAGGGTAATAATTAGCTACTAATTGTGAGAAGTTTGGATGTTGTAGGGATAGATTTGGAGTAATGGGGAAATCAAAGAGTTTGAAGTTGAGATCTATGTATCCATAGCTCCATACTGAGTTGGTTTCCCTAGTTATGGATAAGAAGTTGAATGATATTTTTCATAGAGATGGTCTCATGGACTACATTATAAATTTTTATGGTCACAATTTCCTACTCTTTAGGTGGGTGGCATTATCCTAGTATTAGGGATCAATCAGGGTGGATAGCTTGAGGTTTAAGATTTATGAAGATCTCATTGCCAAAGTGACCAATCTTCCACTTGATGGGAACTACCATAATAGGGATGGTCATTCCCTTATTATGGAGCTAGGCTATTTATTGTATGAAGAAGAATTTTTGTCAAATGAATGGGTTAAGGGCTAAGGCCCAACAACCTCCATAAGATCAAGTGATTTTGACTACTATGGACTATTTATTTTTGGATCCCTCATAGGATGTGGTAAGAAGATACCATGTTATATTTCTAAACCAGTTAAACAGAGGGATATGTATAAATATTCTAGCACTCTTGTTCCATTTTTTGAAGAAATAAATATCAGATGTCAAAAATGGAAGGGCCTTGAATCAGTTGGACTAGGGCTTGATCATGTTAATCATTGAATATGTGGCTAATGATAAATATATTGATATAGAAAAAATTATAAATTTTATTGAGGCTAATCTATTGCTATCTTTGAAGTTTTCAGTGCCAAAATAAACCTTCTCTACTCATGAAATTTCTAGTGACTCAAACTTTTTCCTAGACTAGGGGTCTTGCCCTAAAATTCTGATTAGAGAGATCTTTGTTTCCTCCAATGGGGTATGAGGAGGGAAGTTATACTGTCCCAAAGATTCTAGTGCCACCATTTCAAACCTTTCGAATGTGTTGTATATATGTAGAGTTTTGTAGAAGTAAATAATTGAATGAAACAATCAATTTTACAAGTAGAGTGGTTATTTATATTTACTATTAAGTGGATAACAATGTGTATGTGTAACTTAATTATGTTGAATATATGAAATTATGTATGCAATTGTAGCTTTACTAGTTTGTAAATCCTAAAATTCCATACCAAAGCTAACATATTCTTATAAAAAAAGAGTTGTACCTATTAAATACTATCCCAAGGGAATATTAGAAGGCATGGTTTCTAAATAATAACGTAATGTGTTCTTTACTACTATGATTGAAAATTAGTCAATCATTTTATTGTCTCTTTACTATGTGTGAATCTTAGAAGGCATGGTTTAGTTAGTCACTTTATTGCCTCTTCGAAATTATATTAGTTAAAAATTTAACTCTATTGTGAATATAAAATAAGGATTCTATAAAAATATCCAAGAGGATCAGTTTAAGACCTAAGAATAAGAGATAAAACTTAGTAATAAAGTCATTTGGGACATAAAGAGAAAAAAAAAGTTTTAACACGAGCTTTAAGCAAAGAGAGATTTCTCTCTTTAATGGTGGATAGTCTAATGGATTTTCACACAAGCTAAATCTTATCATTTATAATGAAATAATTAAATGTACATACAGTTAGTCAAATATCATTGCCAAGCGATATATGCATTGACTCCTAGATGATTGTAATGTCACTAAGTATTCATGATGTAATATGAAGGGATTCATTAAAATCTCATATAACATATTATAAATACGTACATAAAAGCAATGAAAATCTTGAAAAGGAAATTGCACCCAAAGAGTATTTCTTCTAAGAACCAAGCTAAATAAAATCTACAAAGGAATAAATATCAATAAAGGGATTTGTACAATGATATATGCAAGCATGATAAACAACTAGATTCTAGTCACTTCAATAATAATATAAATTTTATAGAGAATATTATGAGTTCTTATTGATGCTTAAGATCTAGACATCTACATATAAAAAGTGAAACATGTTTGATCTTGGTTTTTGGTAAAGAAAGAAGTAGTATTTTTCCCTATAAAATGTAAGTAATATTATCATTGTACAACACACAAATATAATATTGAAGTCTTAATCCACATTATAGCAAATAATAGCCAACAATTTTAAACTATGGTTTTATGCCTCTTAACCTTTGAAATTATATTGTATTAAGATATGCATTCACATAGATAATTTTTGGAGATGTATTCAAAATAATTACCATGATAATTAGAAGACATCTTATATTATTGATAAATATGAATTTGTTGTGAAAATTTTATCATTGTCGATGTGCCCAATACCCGCTTTGATTGATTGGTAGGCAAGTGATGGCCAAGTTATGGCAATATCAAGTGATTGGTGGAATATATGAACATATATTGAAAAAGTCCCTAAGGACATAGTGGAAAGGTTCTAGGAAGGAGATGTAACAAAGATCCTTTGGAAATAATATTATGTGATATTTTTAATAACCTTTTATTTATTGATAGTAGTTACTATGATTGCATAAAATTAGTACAATCATAATAGTTTCATATTACCATATAAAATATAGAGTTATATAATGTGTATGGTCATATAAAATATTCATATAGTGAAACAAATATCATGTGCTCCACATATGCCACATAAAGTGTGAATTACCTTTGTGTGCTTACCCATTTGTATATGGGTCCTCATAGTCCATCCCACATTTTTTGTACGTTTTAGATGTTTATGGGGAAAACTATCAACTTGCAATTTCAAAATTTCTTCACTGTTCCTTTGTTTTAAAACAAATGTATTATTTTTGGATTTTCTTTCTTTAACCGAATATTAACATTCCTTTTTTAATATATCAAAATCATTATTCCCCTATATCCCTTTTCATTTCATGGTGTTTCATTATATATTACAATCTTATTATAACATGCTAGGGTCATGTGCTTATCATGCTTGTGTCTTTTCATGAAATAAATTATATCTCTTCCTTCTAGTATGGGACCTAACCAAGGTCCTCTCTAAGGTTTTCCTCTACATGTTTAACATATCAAATTTAATTACTTATAGAGGGACTATTTCCTTATTTACTTTGGAACCTTTGACTAGAGATATAGGCCTTTCCTTTTTCATCAATCTCAATGTACTTTAGTTCCTCCTTGTTTGGACTTTCTTCGACATTCATTCTTCTTGTTATGTTGATATCTCTTAAAACATTGCACATGTGATTTAAGCCTTTCAATATTTTAGCCATGCCCATTTGCCTTCACCCTTTATCATAGTTATTTTTTTAAATTATTCTTTCTCTTTGTTTCTTGTATTGGAGTTAAGTATTCACCAAAAAAATATTGGTTAACCTTTCAATAATTATATTTTTCTTTATTTGATTCTTGTCTTTATTTTTTTTCATTGTAACATTTACAAACTCATATCTTCTTTCTCTTATTTCTTCCATCCTCCTTACTTAACAAATTTGTTATTTTTATTACATCTTGTACTTAAAGAAGTCTTTAGTAAGACTAATTATGTCTTTAGATCTATTGATCCTTTTACCGCTTGTATCTATATCTTGACCTCTATTACTGTTTATATCTATTATTGTTGTGTCCCATGTGTTAATAATAATAACAAAAACGAATAAAGACAATTCCTAATAATTCCAAGTTTGCCTATTAAACTATTAAAAATATAAAATCTATATAATAAGTATTCATACATCAAACATCTGCAAATAGTAATCAGGGCAATAGTCCAGAATATTGTAAAGCACTAGTGTGAGTAAGAAAGCTACATTTATGCCTCTAAAGGATTTCCGAACATCCTCCTCTTTGAGATTGAGATGTTCCTTGGAGTCCTTCACGACGTACCAACCGAAGCAGAAAACTTTTCGATCTGGACACTTCTTTTGTCGCTCATTCCCCGCTACTTGTTGACAAACGCGTGTTGATACATCCAATTTCGCTTGGACTAGAAAGTGGCCACCCGAAAAACTCTCGACTAGATTATACCCTTGTCCAATTCATCGTGGGCTGGAATAAAAATGAAAATAAAGAACAGCTCTCGCTTGTTTCTACGGGCCACATGGAACGAATTTTTCAATATCATGGCGTTGATGCTTTCTCAGCGTCATACGAAATTGAAATGCTCAACTTTGTGATATCTACGTAGGCCGGTTTCCAAAGCAAGGGTCACAACTTTTGGAGCAATCAATTTTCTCTCCTTTCTGAATCGCTCTTGTAACTTCAGATCCACCCTCAGGTTATCAGCCCATTTCATATCAAGGGGGAAAAGACTAATTTGATAATTCGACTTCGTAACTTTAGCACATTCCCATCAGATTTGTATCCGTCTTGGCGGAAATCCTTTCGAATGGCTTACATATAAGCTGCACATTCCAATCATATTTTTCATATTTTTCATTCAGCAACTTAGCACTGTCATTCATCGATTCTCTTTTAATTCAAAAAGCCATTTGGAAATTTTACCGAAGCTCAAGGCCATGGAGAAGGGAAGCCGAAAACGCCAGCGGTTCGAGTCCGGGGAGGAGTGCATCGCTTCGGAATTTGAGAACAGCTCGGCAAAGCGTTGTTAGAAATATTAATCCAGATTTCACGTCTTCGCTTAACTGCGCTCCGAACTTGGGTGAAGCCGGACTGCGCTCACGAAGTCGGGCATCCCGAATTTTTTTTTGACTTGACGTCGCACGTGCCTTCTGACAGATGTGACATCTGACAGATTCAATCGTCACAGAAGTTAATGCCAGTTTGGCGATTGGTCAGAAACCCTAGTTCAGGGTCTGTCAGAACCTATCACAGGATAACCTCTATCTTCCTTTCCCCGCGACTATATAAGGCAGTTCGGGTCTTCAGACAAAGCGTGGAGAGTGGAGGAAACTTGGAGAAACAGGCAAGAGAAAAATAGTCATTCGCAGAGTAGCATACGAGATCGTTTCAGTGAACAGAGTAGCTCATTTGTTTAATGTCCAAACAGCAGACTCGACATTTGTTTTCCCTCTCAATTTATCCTACAGCTTTAGTCTGTAGATGTTAGTTTTTCCTCAGTTGAGGACTTTTGTAAACTTTGTCTTTCAAGAATAAAATTCATTGTTGTTTAAGGCATCTATAGGGTTTGCGGTTATCTCTGTATGCATAAAATTTGTTGTTCCTTGTACAATCCCCTCGAAGCGTTATTTTTCATGTTCTACAAGTTTGAACTTAGATTCCTAACATTGCATTTAGATTCGGTGTCTCTCTCCTCCTGTACAGTTCTTGCCAAGCCAAGCAAAACATCGTTGTAGCCGCACAAGCCTCTGGACAACAAAATTCTGCAAGGCAAAAATTTGCCTAAGTCTGGAGCTATTCATCCGACTGCATAGTGAAGTCGGACTTTGCTGCCTTTGACCAAAGTAATCGGGCGTTGACCAACCGCTCCCCAAAAATTTGCCTAAGTCTGGAGCTGTCCACCCGACTACGTACTGAAGTCAGACTTTGTTGCCTTTGATCAGTGTAGTTGGGCATTGAACAACCGCTCCACAACTTAGCAATTTGTTTCATGCATAGCCCGATTTTTCACATATTTCATGCGCAACCTGACTGCCCACATAAACCCTTGCGCAGCCTGACTGCGCAAAATATGAGAGCACAACCTGAGTTTGGGTGCGCAGCCCGACTTTGGCTATGTAGCCCGAGTTCACCCCGCCCCCCTTTTGGTCTGTGCTCCCATTGATGGTAATTAAAAATTTAAATAAAACTTCAAATTAGTATAAGATCTATTGATCCATTGATGCAGATACCGAAGTAGAATAGCTCCCAGTAGCAACAACTTGTAGTTGAAGATCCCACGCTTCAACAAGAAGAATTACGATTACTGGAGCATCAAGATGAAGATCTTATTCGGATCTCAGGAGCTGTGGGAGTTAGTCAAGAATGACTACCTAGAACCAGAAGATGCAGTAGCACTGGCCACCCTCTCTCAAGCAGATAAGGACCTGTTGAAAGAGAACACGAAGAAGGACCAGAAGGCCCTCTTCTACATCATGCAAGCAATCGAGGAGTCCATATTCCCATAGATCACATCGAGCCACCAAGGCGAAGCAGGCCTGGGAGATTCTGGCCAGCTCGTACCAGGGCACCAATAAGGTAAAGTTGGTAAAGCTGCAGATGCTCAAAAGGGAGTTTGAAAATCTACAGATGAGTGAGTCCGAGTCCATGAGTGATTTCTTCACCCAGATGATGGACATTATCAACTAGATGCGGTTGAATAGAGAAATTGTGTAGAGCTAGAGAATCATGGAGAAAATTCTCAGAAGTTTGCTTGCCAAGTTTGACTCGATTGTGATAGAAATCAAAGAGTCGAGGGATCTGACAACCCTCTCGATAGATGAGCTCATGGGTTCATTGTAGATACATGAGCAGAGGTTGAGTCGTTCATCTCAGACCTCTCTAGAGCAAACATTCAAGTCTCAGGTCTCATTTCGAGATAATGACAGACAAGATTCCCACCATGACACCTCTAGTTCTCATGGAGCAAGAGGCAGAGGCAGGCATGGGAAAGGCAACAAGCAAGGAGGACGGTCAAACCCTAGCGAAGGAGAGACCAACTATAATTTCCATTAGCAAGGTGGAAGAGGCAGTTTGAAAAATTAGCAAGCTGGATCTGGTCAGAAGAAGGACATGTCAAAGGTCCAGTGCTATTTTTGCAAGAAGTTTGGCCATTACATCTCATAGTGTAGAAAATGTATGGCCAAGGAGAACCAACAACAAGCCCATTACACGGACAAAACCAAAAATACGGCAAGAGGAAACATGTTGTTGACATGCAACATTGAGGAGTTCCAGAAGAACGTCTAGTATTTAGACAGCGGGTGCAGCAACCACATGACTGGGAATAAGGAGATGTTCTCCCAACTCGATGAAATAGTCCAATCTAAGGTGAAGATGGAGAACAACAAGATTCCCATAATGGGGAAAGGAACGATTCTCATCCACACTCGACACGGTGAATGAAATCAGATCTGTGATGTCTACTATGTGCCTGTCTTGAAGCACAACTTGTTGAGTGTTGGACAACACATGCAAAAGGGACATATGGTCCAGTTCAAAGATGAAGTTTTTACCATCAAAGACAAGTCACATGGGTAGATTGCTACAGTGTCCATGAAAAAAAATAAAATGTTTTCGCTACAGATTCAGAACGAATCATTAATGTCTCTAAGTGTAGTTGTAAAAGATGCTACCTGGTTGTGGCATCTCAAATTTTATCACTTGAAATTTATTGGCCTGAATCAACTATACAATAAGTAGATGGTGAAGGGTTTGCCCCTGATAGAGAAAGAAAATCAAGTTTGTGAGGGTTGCTTAGTTGGAAAACAACATAGGGATTCATTCCCTTCTGATCAGTCTTGGAGAGCATCATAGCCACTAGAGTTGGTGCACTTAGACATTTGCGGTTCAATGTAGACCAACACGTTTGTCGACAACAAATACTTCTTAACATTCATAGATGACTTCAGCTGAAAGACTTGGATCTATGCCATCAAGCTAAAGTTAGAAGCATTTGCAAGATTCAAAAAATTCAAGGCTCTGGTGGAGAAATAGAGCGAATATCAAATCAATACTCTCAGGACAGATGGTAGAGGTGAATACATCTTCAATGAATTCCATAACTACTACAAGCAGCACAAAATTTGAAGGTAGGTCACTACCAAATATATGCCATAGCAGAACGACATAGCTGAGAGGAAGAATAAGACCATCATGGATATGGCATGAAGCATGATGAAGGTGAAGGGATTGCCACACAAATTTTGGGTAGAGGCTATAACATGTGTAGTCTACTTGCTAAACAGATGTCCCACAAAAAGTGTGAAGGACAAAATCCCTCAGGAGGCTTGGAGTGGTGTGAAGCCAAGTGTGGCTCACTTGCGTGTGTTCGGGTGCATTGCATATGCACAAGTTCCAGAAGAGAAGCGATAGAAGTTGGATGATAGATTTGAGAAGTGCATTTTCATAGGGTACAGTGAGTAGGCAAAGGCATATAGGCTATACAACCCTATGATGAAGAAGCTCATCATCAACCGTGATGTGAAGTTTCTTGAAGATGAAGCCTGGAACTAGAAGTCAGAGACTGGCCAGTCAGAGCCAGCAATAGTAGAGTCTGTTGACTTGGAATAAGGAAGTGTGCAGCCACCTACAACCTCTAGCAGTAGCAACAAGTGCCAGCAGTAGCACAACCACTCCATCTTGGTCGCCTCCATGTGCAAGTAGAATCTAGAACCTCGTGATGCCAACAAAGACAAGGAGCTTGCAAGAAATCTATGAGGTAACCCAAACCCATATAGATGAAGAGTACTCTGACTTTGCATTATTTATTGAAGTTGATCCAGTAGAGTTTGAAGACACAAGTTAGAATCAGAAGTGGGTGCAGGCGATGGATGAGGAGATTGAAGCCATTGAAAAGAATGATACATGGCAACTGACAGATCTTCCAGTAGGGAAGAAGACTATTGGGGTCAAGTGGGTGTATAAGACAAAGTTGAATGTCCAAGGAGACGTTGATAAGCATAAGGCCTGATTGGTGGCAAAGGGTTACAAGTAGAAGTTAGACATCGATTACCATGAGGTTTATGCGCCTATAGCCCGACTTGACACAGTCAGGATGATCCTGGCATTGGTAGCCCAATAGGGTTGGAATATGTACTAGATGGATGTGAAGTCAGCCTTCCTCAATGGAGTGTTGGAGGAAGAGGTCTACATAGACCAGCCACCAAGTTACGAAATTGAAGGTCAGGAGAGCAAAGTCCTGAAGCTGAAGAAGGCCCTGTATGGTTTGAAGTAGGCGTCCGGGGCTTGGTACAACCGAATTGATAGTTATTTTTAGCAAAATGGGTTTGTAAAATGCCCATATGAGCACACCCTGTACATGAAGATAAATTATGTAGGTGAGCTCATAATAGTTTGCCTATATGTGGACGATTTAATTTACACTGGCAACAACACAACATTGTTTTCCCAGTTCAGAATAGCCATGAAGAAGGAGTTCGAGATGATGGACTTAGGGCTGATGAAGTATTTTCTCAGCATTGAAGTTGACCAATCGACATATGGCATCTTCATTTCTCAGGGAAAGTATGCGAAGGATGTCCTGAAGCGGTTCAAGATGGAGGATAGCAAACCTACCATCAAACCTATAGCCATAGGTTTGAAGTTGAGCAAGCTGGATTCAAGGAGGAATGTAGATCCAACATTGTTAAAGAGGCTAGTTGACAGTCTAATGTATTTGACTGTAACTCGACTAGATTTGATGTTTGGAGTCAGTCTACTCAGTCATTTCATGGATACTCCAAAGGACACGCACTGGCAAGCAGGCAAGAGTATCTTGCACTATGTCAATGGGATGCGAAACAATGGCCTATTTTATATGAGATATGACCAGTTGAAATTGGTGGGCTTCATAAACAATGACTGGGATGGCAACATCGACGATCGAAAGAGCACCTTCGGGTATGTTTTCCATCTTGGATCAAGGGCAGTCTCATGGGTGTCCAAGAAGCAACCCATCATTGCATTGTCCACAGCTAAAGAAGAATATGTCGCTGCCACGTCAATCGCATGCCAGGCAGTTTAGTAGTGAAGAGTTCTGAGTGAACTGAACTATGCTTCGGAAGGCGCGACAACAATTTTTGTGATAACAATTCGGACATTGCACTATAAAAGGATCTTGTGTTCCATGGTCGGACGAAGCACATCGATATTCATTATCACTTCATCAAAGATATGGTGAAGTTCAAAGAAATTCAACTACAATTTTGTAGATCCAAGGAGCAGTTGGTACATATTTTCATGAAGCCTTTGAGGGAGGAAAACTTTAACATATTGCATGAGCAGCTTGGAGTCAAAGTGCTCGTGAAATCAGGTTTAAAGGAGGGTGTGAGAAATATTAATCCAGATTTCATGCCTCTGTCCAACTATGCTCTGAACCTGGGTGAAGCCGGACCGTGCTGGCGAAGTCGGGCATCCCGACAAATTTTTTTGACTTGATGTTGCACGTGCCTTCTGATAGATGTGACGTCTGACAGATCCGATCACCGTAAAAGTTAATGCCAGTTTGGTGATTGGTTAGAAACCCTAGTTCAGGGTTTGTCAAAACCTATCATAGGATAACCTCTATCTTCCTCTTTCCACGGCTATATAAGGTAGTTCGGGTCTTCAGACAAAGCGTGGAGAGTGGGGGAAACTTGGAGAAACAAGCAAGAGAAAAACAATTATTTGCAGAGTAGTAGACAAGGTCATTTCAGTGGGCAGAGTAGCTCATCTGTTTAATGTCCGAGCAGCAGACTCGACTTTTGTTTTCCCTCTCAGTTTATCCTATAGCTTTAGTCTGTAGATGTTAGTTTTTCCTCAGTTGAGGACTTTTGTAACCCTCGTATTTCAAGAACAAAATTCGTTGTTGTTTAAGGTGTCTGTAGGGTTTGCGGTTATCTCTGTATGCATAAAATCTGTTGTTCCTGGTACAATCCCCTCGTAGCGTTATTTTTCGTGTTCTACAAGTTTGAACTCAGATCCCTAACATTGCATTTAGATTCGGTGTCTTTCTCCTCCCGTACAGTTCTTGTCAAGCAAAGCAAAACATCGCTGTAGCCGCGCAAGCCTCTGGATAGCAAAAGTCTGCAAGGCAAAAATTTGCCTAAATCTGGAGCTATTCACCTGAATGCACAGACTTCGCTGCCTTTGACCAGCGCAATCGGGCGTTGACCAGCCGCTCCCCAAAAATTTACCTAAGTCTGGAGCTGTCCACCCGACTGCATAGCGAAGTCAGACTTCGTTGCCTTTGACCAACGCAGTCGGGCGTTGACGAGCCACTCCTCGACTTAGCAATTTGTTTCGTGCGCAGCCCGATTGCACACATATTTCGTGCGCAACCCGACTGCGCACATAAACCCTTGCGCAGCCCGACTGCGCAAAAGACGGGAGCGCAACCCGACTTCGGGTGTGCAGCCCGACTTCGGGTGCGCAGCCCGAGTTCGCCCCCACCTTCGGCGTGCGCTCCCGTTGACGGCAATTAAAAATTTAAATAAAACTTCAAGCGTCACCGCCACGACTCCGAATGCAGGAACGTCGAAGTTTTCTGTGAAATCGTTTCTGAAATGGATGTCCAGAACCTGGAGTGCCTGAATGAGAAATTTCAGGAAGATTTAGTGTGGGACATGATGAGAAAGCTCCAAGAAGAAATCGTGTCGAGGCCTTCGTATGACGATGAATCAAGTACAAGTAATTGTACATCTGATGAATCGAGTACAAGTAATTGTACACGTGTTGAAAGAAATTGCACCTCACTGCATGGAGAAGCAGAGTCTGCGATCAGAGAGGATAACGAAGAGAATGGCATGGAGTATAATATTTATAATGTAGAGCTGGAGTATCTGCTGAGGGCTACCAATGAGGAATTGGGTATTTGTAGAAGTCCACACTCGGGTTTCGTGGATGATGCTTCAAATGACCGTTTCTCTGCTTATAATAATCCTGACAAAGGCTTTGTTGAATGTGTTCTAATGGAGAGAGATGCCGAACAACAGCTTCTGCCGCAAAATTGGTGGGATTACGATAGTATAAACGAGCAGGACAACTGTGATCTACTCTCTCTTGAATATTGTGAGATGTTTTCTACTTACGGATAACCAGTTACTGCTAAGAAGACTCACTCAACGACGAGAGTACTAGTGTACATGAAATTTTCATGCACTTAAACGAAAGCATATTTTGACGTCTGACATGCATATTTTACTGTAGGTGCGTTTCTTAAGAGAGACAATTGCAATTTAATGATTGCATTTTATGTTCAGCCATACAGACCATGTTAAATTGATATAAAATATCAGGATTTAAATTGTAATGTTTTAACTATAAAATTTAATTAGTTTTATATAATTTAACACACTAAAAAATGAAATTTAAATGAACTTCAATTCAAAATTTTGAATTATAAATTTAAATTAGGATTGAATCCTCCATTATAGGTGCGAATTGTATCAGACTTCTCCAAATAATGTTTGAGTATGCTTTAATTTGAACCTGACCTGAAAATTTTGGCCATTTTAATATTTAAAATTAATTTATCCTTGTCTCCTTCTATGGTTAATATAGTCACAAATAATATGTATAAAAGGTTAGAAATATGTTCGTGAAGTGTAAAAATACATTGATTTTTTTTTTTATTAGTAAGAGGGTTTTGAAAGGTTTTCTTAACCTTTTACAAAAAAAAAAAATTAGTTAGAACAATTTTTCCAATCATCTAAAATATCTTTTTTTGGAAATGAGAAGATAAAAAAACATATAGATAAGTCCTTACAAGGACAAAAGAGGAATCCTTAATAAACGATAAAAGAAGCCCTCATAGAGGCAGCATGAAATAGAAAAAAAAATACAATTTCAAACTAGTACTTATAGTCCTCCAGAAGGGCAACTGGTCACGTGTCTGGGGGAGGCAACAATTAGCTCTAGTGTATCATCCATAAAGTGAGAAAAATCCCATGTGGTAATCAATGAATATGATGTGATTATAATACCTTCACACATGACTTGCAAAAAAAATCTCCATGTTGAACCACAAGCTCCAGGTGCCTCAAGGATTCATTCTATCAAGGTGAAGCCACTCATAAAAATAGATGGTAGAAATAGGGTCATTGAGCTTAGAAGAATTCCAAAGACCAATAAAATCTTCAAATATGACTTTTGAAATCACTATGCAATCAGAGGCAAATCCTTGGTTTGAGACACATGTGAAGTATTATTTGGAGCATATTTTGGCATGGGAGCAAAATTTCACAATTTTTTTGAAGGGAACAAATTGGGCAAGAAATTGACACACAATATGTAGAAGATACATCTAGCAAAGAATCCCAAACCTTGAGAGAGATCACAAAATAAAACAAGCATGGGATTACCATAAACTAGGGGTGCGGGAGAACTTTCATTCCAAATGGTAAAGTTAGGCAAAGCAAAACCCAGGTTAGCTAGATCATCAGCAGCTTGGTTTTCTTCCATAAATACTTGTCGAATGGTGGCATTAGGAGAAGAACTTAGAAAAAACTTTACCTCATATATTATGCTAGAAATATTCTAAGATGCTAACTAGGTTCCTAGAAGACTTCTAAAAATGTTCATGGAGTCACCTTCAATAATAAGGTTAGGCCAGTTTAGACTGGATAGAAGAGATAGACCTTGGATAGACTTTAGAAACATGATTGATTTGAACTCTGAGATTTTTTACAAAGGCCAACAAGATCTTCCCTGAATGATATCGAAAGATACCACCTACAAAATTATACTTGATCCATCTCAAAGGTGGAGGAGACCACTTGAAAAGTGATCAATAAACCACATAAGGAGTGTAAATATACATTGATTTTGAATAATAATAAATTTAAAGTATATTTATTCAAATAAGAAATTAAGAGAGTACATAGATTATGGTTTAATAAAAATTTAAATTATTTTTATTTTTATATGAATAGTATAAGTAAGATTTCTAAGGAGATTGTTTTTTACAAATTTTTATTTTAAGTGGAAATATATGAGTGAATTTGTAGTTTTCTTATAAATTTAAATATTGACAATTTGATGATGTCATTTATTCATATTGATTATGTTGTTAATTGGAGCAATTTCTTGTGCTTTTCAACTCAACCATCAAAATAATGGTTATCATTTACTCAATGTTTCCTAATACCCATCTATTTATCTTCAATGTAATAAAATCTAACATTAAAAAGATCTTCAAGTTATCCAAAAATTGTTTGACCATTTAGATGTCATTAAATGAATATATGAGGGTCAAATAATTTACCTTATTATTCATAACTATGTTTTATATTACCCCTCTAAATAACCTTTACAACATGTAATTATGTCTTTTACGAATTCCTTGAGAATTTGAAGCTATGAATTTTTTTTTAACATTTATATCATTTCTACACTTCTAAAGTAAATTTATAACAAATATGTTTTTTTATTTAAATATTTCAAAGTCAAATATTTATTAATAAATTCATTAATTCCTATTCTAAAGCATTTTATCTAAACATTGATCCTCATTTCTCAAGGATGAATCCAATTTAAAAATAAAGGTTTCTTAATTAAAAATTGAGATAAATACCTTGATTTTACGATGATAAAGTTAATATAGATTTTTATTTATGGTGGACCATCTATATTTAGCAGGGTTATGCATAAGGGATCGAACCTAAAATATATTTATAAAAATTTGGCAAATCGGTTTCAAAATCTAGGTGAATAGTTTCGAAACACATGTAGAAGTTTCACTATTATTAGGGGTAATGTTGAAAATTTAAACTTAAAATGGCCAAATTATTTTAAAATTGGGGTGAATCAGCCAAAAAAAAAATTGCACCTAGAAATTTTTGGCTAATGGACCCTGGTCAAAGATCCCAAATATTAGCCAATTTCAAATTTTGAAAATCCTAATTTTAGCCAATTTTGCAAAAATAGCTACTATGCATAACCTTGATATTTAGATAAGACATGAGGTGGCAATTTATTATTCTTTATTTTCAACCATCTATATTTAGATAAGAAATAGAACACACACTCATACATTAATACTTACAAGGTTGATGTACTTAAGAGAAGGATTCCATCACACTTATGCATGAATACTTATAAGGTTCATGTAACTAAGAGAATGAGAGCATCAACATTTGACTCTTTTGTGAATAAATAATTACTTCACTACTATATCTAGAAAGGAAATAATATTATTAGTAATAAATTATGCTATTGATAACAATTGCCATTATTCTTCCTAATACATATAGGTTTAGATATATGGATTTCCTTTATAAATCTAGATAAGATACAATTGCTTTTAAAGTAAAAATGTAAGGCACATTAATTAAGCCTCACATCATTCTTACTAGTACATATATGTTTAGACCATGGGATTGCTTTTAAAAATCTATTGAAGTTACATTTGCTTTAAAAGTAAAAATTTAAGGCCCATTAAATAATACTATGTTTTTTTTAAATTGTGTTCAATATTTAGTGATAAACTATAATATTATACACATGAAATTTAGGTAAATATTTTGTGCACTCTTTATTTAAATGCATTTTGATCAAAAATATATTTGTGACATAAATTTTTAAGATGGCATATAAATAATCACCATGCTACTTGACAAATGTGATAAATAGTAATTCACTTTATTAATTCTTAGATACTTTTCTTTAAAATTAACTATCATGCTAAATTTATTTTATCACATTACAACATAAATACTTGGAAGAAATTAAGGACTTTGACACATAGAATTGAAACAAAATGGCCTGAGATGACAATTATTGAGTAGATGACATCTTAAAAATATAGGTTTTTGATTTTATAATGATTTAAATAAAATATCATAAGAATATATATCATTTGTTTATACCCAAATTTGAGATATCAATATCCTATCTAATAATTTTACCATGTGGTGTTTTCTAGTATACTCATTATCCTAGCTATATTGAAATTTTAAAACAACAATATATGAAAGGCTATTTAAATTTATAAATAAATTAAAATCCTTTATACATCTAGACCAAGAGTAAAACCTTTCCTATAGAAGATAAAATTGTGCTGAAGTCTCTTACTCTAAGAATATAATTATTATAATTCATAATCGAATTTGAACATGAATAAATTGAGGTTCTTCTAATCAATAAATATCCGTCTCATTTATCATTATCCCATACCAATATAATACCTTCTTGATATCCTATAGTAGAAACCAGGGCCACATCTTCCAAATCCTTTTAAATGCATTCTTATATTTATCACTAGCTAATTATTTTTTCTATGTTAAAGTAAATTTATATATTAGTTTCTTGCTAATTATTTTTCATGTATATATCCATACCCATAATATTACAAGAAACCATCCTTATTGTAACTTTTTATTAATAAAGGAAGAAAAGTTTATCATTGATCTAGAGGAACCATGAACACTACTATTGTTTTTTAGAGGAAGTAAAACTAAATTTAAGTCTCATTAATAAAACTAATGATTATAATTCATCATTTTATTTGACATAACTAAAATATTTTCCTTCCAATATCTATCTCAAATAGTATTTATAGGTGAATCATATAAATTTATGAATCCAACATTCATATTTTTCTATTTCATTCAGAAAAGCCTACCAACCCAATTAATTCTTGGTTCTAGTAATTATTTATCCTATTGGTTATTGCATCATATTATTATATTTCCTCTTGAATTTACCATAAAAATAAATATCCTTGTATTTCTCACTACTTACTTTTATTTATTGTATTAAAAAGTTAGGGCTATAACAATAATTTTAATTCCTTGGTAAATCAAGGGCCTTATTCATACTCTAACTAAATAATTTGAGATAGCATCTTCACCATAAATTTGTATCCCTATTATTGGGCTTAATTGATGGAGAATATTACATTATTTGGTACATTCCAATGTACTACCTTGGTACATTATTGTAAATATTAGATTAGGGTTGTTTCCTAGATTTGTGGGTGAGTTAATGTTTTATGTAATGCAATAATGTTTAGGAAATGCACAAGTGTCAAATATGTAAGTGTGTACATGTATCCTTAAATTAACAATATTAATTTAAATATTCAATTCCAAGTGTGCATAGAATATAGTGTAATGTGTATGCAAGTGTCAAGTAGAGAAGCCAAGAGTCATTAGGCTTGGCATATGCAAAGTAAGAGTTATGGTAACAAAAGATTCGTTCTAGAAAGACTATATATTAATCCATAGAGAAAATAGAGATAGATCACCAAAATCACTTATATCACCCACATTGTCTACATAGTGAGAATTGCAATATTTGTAACAGAAAAAGGAGTAATACAAGTTTGCATACATTGGAGCAACTAGTATTGTAAGAATTATTATATTATATATTTTAGGCTTTACATTCATATTTAAGCATACTATTGAATGTGATCTTATTAATATTTTATAATACATATTAGTTGTATCATTTATCTTTCTTACAATATCATTATTGGATCCATTATATTTCAACTTCCTTATATTCAATCTTGTGATGATTTATATTGAGTATTAGGGTATCAAAAGCTAATAGTGATATCAGATCTACAACAAGATTGCTTGCATAGGATTTGAAAGTTACATAAGTTAAAGGATATTACCACTAGGTAAGAAAAACCAATGAAGTTAAGGATATTACCACTGGGTAGGAAAATCCAATGAAGATAAGTATTTCCACTAGGTTGAAGAAAACTAGTGAAGCTAAGATTATTTCCACTAGGTTGAAGAACAACCAATGAAGAATAAAGTTTCATATTCAAAAAGAACCAACTTAGAAGAAAATTTGGTCATTGTCATTCTACTTTAGTAATTTGAATATATTGGATTCTTAGGTAATGCTAAAAATGCTATCTAATATTTTGTTGTAGTAAAAAATTGATCTTCAAAATTTGAGAAGATTCCTACAATATATAGAGAAGACTTTCATCTTTGATTTCTTGAAGATCAAGAGATTTTCTCATACAGGAATTGGTTTGAGTTATAGCTAAGTGATCTTGATAAAAAAAAATTGATCATTAAGAAGTAGACCTTGATAAGGTATATTATGTTAGAATTTCCCAATAATAGAAATGCAAAGCATTACATAAAATATGAAGAGAAGAGCAGAACTGATTGATTTATTCCAAGGATAAACTTTGTATAAATAGCAAAATTGATCATTGAGAGTCATTGGATTACAATAACTCATCAAACCTTATGAAGATACCATTGAGAGTTCTCCTGACACATGGAGGAGTGGAAACTCAAGTGTGTCTATCCTAGTAGAACTTAAGAAAATATTCACTTATTCTAACACCCCCCTTAAGTGATACTAGGGGAGGGTTGTACAAATGAGTCCCAACAACAAGGCCTAATGAGGTACTCATGTACAATGACTTCTTTTTGAAGAGATGGTAAAAACCCAATGGGAAAAACCATTAATCAAAAAAGAAGTAAGAGGCTTGTCTTCGTATGGCGAAGATTGTCCTCTTAATAAAATAAGAAATATGAGTCCTGGAAGCATGGCCTGATGAGGTACTCATTTACAATATATAGTTGGTGAAAAAATCCCTTGGAGAAAAACCAACTATCACAAGAAAAGAGGCTTGTCTTCGGATGGTGAATATTGTCCTATTAATACAAAAGAATGATGAGTCCCAACAACTTGGCCTGATTAGGTACTCATATACAATATATAGATGGTGAAAAAACCCCTTTGGGGAAAAACCATCTATCACAAAAACATATCCAAGATAGAGGCATGTCTTCGGATGGCAAAGATTGTCCTCATAAAATACATGTTGTTGGAGAGATGATGAAAAAACCACAAGGGAAAAAACCATTCTCCAACCAATATAATGAGAGGTGGAAGACCTCTATGTCAATGCAGCTGTATTACTCCAAGTTTATCTCACAATTGAAGGTAACACAAAGAAGGAAATAACTTGGTGAAGATATCTACAATTTGATTCTCAGTTGGAATATAGTCCAAGTGTATATCCCCATTCTGAATATGTTGCCTTATGAAGTGCATGTGTATCTAAATGTGTTTGGTGCACTGATGCTCAACCGGATTGCGTGCAATATGAATTGTGCTCTGATTGTCACACCAAAGAGTTATAGGCTCTTTATGGAAGAAACCAAATTCTTTTAGAATTTGATGAAGCCAAAGAGCTTCCTGACTAGCTAAAACTGCTGCCTTGTATTCTACCTCTATATAAGATAAGGCTACTACTTGTTGTTTCTTGCATAACCAGGATATTGGTGAAGAACCAAGGCAAAAGACATAGCCAGAGGTTGAACATCTATCTTCTACTAAACATGCCCAATCTGAATCAGTGTAGCCAATGATATCCATGGATTTTCCCTTATAGAGGAGCCCAAAATGTGTAGTTCCCTATAAGTAATGGAGGATTATTTTTGCTACTTTCCAATGACTAAAGTGAGGTTGATGAGAGAATATGGATATTAGGCCAACAACATATGAGATATCTAGGTGAGTATGAGTAAGGTATAACAAACTTCCTACAAGATGATGGTATAGAGTTGCATCACATAGAGGGGATGAGTAGGAAGTACTAAGATTAATGCCAGATTGAAAAGGGGTAGGAGAAGGTTTGCAATCTATCATTTTAAATATTTGAAGAAGATCTAGAGTGTACTTTTGTTGACACAATGAAATTCTTGCATCTGTTTGATTTATTTGGATCCCAAGGAAGTAATGAGCTAAACCTAGATCAACCATTTCAATTTTTCATAGAGGGAGTATTTTATAGTCTGAATGTGAGTGAAGTTACTACCAGTGAGAAGAATATCATCAACATAAAGAACAAGAATGGTGATTTTTCCTTCATCTCTCCAAATGTAGATGGTGTTATCAAACTCACAATGAGAAAAACCTACGGAAAGAAGGAAGGAGTCCATATTTTCATACCAAGCTCTAGGGGCTTGTTTGAGGCCATAGAGAGACTTTTTTAGCCTACAAACAAGAGAGGATTCTTGAGTGAAACCAACAGGTTGTTCCATGAATATTTATTCTTTTAATTCCCCATGTAAAAAAGCACCTTTTACATCCATTTGATAGACATGCCACTTTTGGAAAGCAACAAGAGCAAGAACCAGTCTAAAAAAATTCATTTTAGCAATTGGAGCAAAGGTTTCTACATAATCAATACCTTCAATTTGAGAAAAACCTTTGGCTACTAGGCAAGCTTTGTGTTTTTCTATTTCTCCATTAGGCCCATATTTTGTTTTGTAGATCCATTTACAACGAACTAACTTCCTTCCTTTAGGCAAGGGAACTAAATCCCAAGTTTTATTTTTTATTAAGGAAGAAAATTCATTTTCCATGGTCTCATCCCATTCTTTAATTCCTATTGCTTCTTTGAAGGATTGAGGATCAGAGGAAATAGACTAATAGACAAGACCAGTGCCTATGGGGTTGGTTGATCTAGTTGATGGAAGATTTTGGATGTAAGGAGTAGCTTCTTTAACAATGGTGTGGGCCCATTTTGGCATAGTGGAAGGAGTAGAAGGAGTTGAAAGACATTGATTTGGAGTTACAGGTTCCTCATCTTGATTATCAAATTTCCAAGTTAACTTCAAGAGTTGGCTCTTCATAATATTGAGGTTCTACTATAGGAGAAGGCTCAATGGAGGAAGAGGGGGTTTGAGGATATTTTTGAGGGAATTTTTCATCAAATTGGACATTCCTATGAAAGAAGACCTCATGAGTTGAGGGATCAAGGAGCTTGTATGCATTCAATTCTTCACAATAACCGATAAAGATGAGCTTTTTGCTTTTCTTATCTAGATCCTTCCTTTTCTTCTTTGGGATGTGAGCCCAAGAAGTACACCCAAAAATTTTGAAGTAGAAAACATCATTTTTTGAGCCATACCATGCTTCTTCAGGAGTTAAATGGCCAAGATCTTTATGAGGTGTGCGATTTTGAATATAATTGGCATAGTTAATAGCTTCTGCCCAAAAACATTTTGGAAGATCTCTTGAATGGAGCATACAATTTGCCATTTCTTTTAATGTCTGGTTTTTCCTTTATGCAATACCATTTTGTTGAGGATTATGGGAGACAGAATGTTGATGAATGATGCCATGACTTGATAGAAATATGGAGAACTCATTACTATAGTATTCCCCCCATTATCTGTGTGAATTTTCTTGATTTTGCAAGAGGCCTAATTTTCAACTAAGGCTTTGAAAACTTTAAAGTGGGATAGAAAATCACTTTTATATTTCAGGAAGTAGACCCAAGATCTTCTAGAAAATTCATCAATAAAGGTTAGAGCATACTTTGCTCCTTTGAAAGAAGGTTCTGGAAAATACATCAAGTCACTATGGATTAATTCTAGAGGGGATGAGGCTTTTAGAGAACTACTTGGGTGGAAAGGATCTTGATGTTGCTTCCCAAGAGCACATCCAGGATAAAATCCATCAATAGAAGAGACTTGGGGTAAACTTGTTACTATATCATATGTGCTCAAATCCTTTAGATAGTTGTAACTAAGATGACCAAACCTTTCATACCAAATTTTGCTTTCAATATCTCCATGAGCCATAAAATAGGAGGCCCCTTCTAGATTTTGGAATCCTTTGAAGTGAAATAGGTGAGTGTTATGATCAATATTTCCTTTGGCTATGAGAGAATGGGGATATTTGAAAGTCTCTTATCTCAACTCCTATTGGAGATAAGAGAATAATTTTCCCCTTTCCAGAAGTACAAATATGATAGACGGAGAGGAGATTTGTGGTAATGTTTGGAATATAGAGAAAATTATTTATAGAGCCACCATCAATGTTTATGTACCCCTTTCCTTTGATAGGGATAAAGGAAGAGTCACCCACTTCTATGCTATAGGTAGGGCTTGAGGAGATAGAAGAGAATGAATCATCTGAAGCAGTCATGTGATGAGTAGTTACAGAATCTAGGACTCAATACTTAGAGGAAGAATTGGAGGTTTTACTTGAACATTAAAGGATTTTCCTATTTTCTTTTTACTGTCTATATTTTGATCCTTCATAGTTGCCTCTAGTTGCTGTAATATTTTCCAGCATTTTTTTGCAAAGTGACCATTCTTTTTGTAGTGAGCACAAGTTATGGGGTTCTTTTCCTTCTTTTTGAACTTTTATTTAGAAGAGGTGGAGGCTACTAAGGCTTTTGAGGAATTTGGAAGAAGAAGATATTTCATATCTAGCAATATCACAAAACTCTTCTAAGGAGGGAATTTTAAAGGTTGCACCAAGAGCATCTTTGGTAGATATGAGTGTGGTAGCAAATATTTTAAAAACACCATTTAGCTTAGAAAGGATTAGATAAATGCATTTTTCTTCTGTATTAGTCTTCCCACTGCCTTTGTATTGAGTGAGGACTTCTTTGAATTTGGTGAGGAAGTCAACAATACTGCTAAAATATTTAGGAGATAAAGTTGTTAGTTCTACTTCTAGTTTCATTGATCTTATTTGATCTACTTTCCCAAACAAGGTCTTTAGTTTCTCCCAACTTTCATGAGGAGTTTTACAATCTATAATGTGAAACCACAAACTTTCATGAACATTAGAGCTTATAATAGCCATTGTTTCATGCATCTTTCCTTTATGAACAAAAATTTCATATTCTTTCTCAAATTTTGGTTGCTTTTCTTCTAGCAAATGAGTAAGACCTTTTTGAGAGATAAGATTTAAAATTTTAGGTTTCCAAGTGTGAAAGTTATGAGGGGTGAGAGATTCAATTGAATTCATCATTTTTAACACAAAATAAAAGTTGAAGTTTTAACCAATATTTCCCCCTTAGAACTTCAATATTTGGATTAATGCAATTTATTAGAAATAATTTTATGAAGGTTTTCAATATATTAATCCTCAAAATACCCACCCTAACAAGAGGGAAACTATAAGTATTGAGGTTTGTTATATTGTTGCTTTTGAAATGCCAAATCCTCTTTATGTTCTTCTGAATACCCGCCCTTACTTGAGGGAAAATTTAAGTATAGAGAAGAATTTTTCAAGGTTTGTAGGCTTGAAATGCAGTGATATCAACCAGATTTATAATTTGGATAATCTCAATACTCGTCCTTACGAGAGGGAAACTATAAGTAAGAGAGATATCATTTTTTTTAAATGGTTGATAGAGAAAAATATATGCCAGGCATTTATACCAATTGCCTCCAAAACCCACCCTTACGTGAGGGAAACTATAAGTGTTAGAGGCAATGATACATGGAACATAGGAAAATATTTTTTGTTTGAGTTAAATTAAAGATGTTTAGAAAAGTGAAAGGATAAAGATGATTAAAACCCTTATAAAAAATAATTTAAATATTATTTTTGTTTTATTTTATATGAGTAAGAATAATATATGTTTAAAAAAAATTAATAAACAAATATGTATTTGAAGAGGTTAAATAGTGAGTATCTTCTTTATGAAATATATAATAGAATATTTCAACAATAACACCTTTTAAATAATGGTAATTAAAAGGAACTAAATGAACTTAGAAGAAGATAGACAAAAAAAAATACAACCCCCCTTAAGAAACACAAATGTGCAATAAATTAATAAACAAAATATTATTTTGTTTTACTCAAGTGTTTTATGTTTTTTAAAAAAATAATAAACAAATATGTGTTTGAAGAGGTTAAATAGTGAGTATCTTCTTTATGAAATATATAATGGAATATTTCAAAAATAACACATTTTAAATATGTTTTTCTTAAAAGGAACTAAATGAACTTAGAAGAATATAGATAAAATATTATACAATCCCCCCTTAAGAAAAACAAATGTGCAATAAATTGCACTAACCCCCACCCCACCCAACTAATATTTTATTATATTGGTTACAATATTGACTCACAAATTTCGAAGAGAGTTTTTTTGTGAAAAATAAAAGGCTCTTTGAAAAGGAGTCAAAATATATGACCCTCGAAATGGAAGGATCAAATAACCTATACAAAAAGAATTAGTAAGGAGGATAATAGATTTTTTTGTAAAAAATTTTACGGCTTCGAGAAAGAGTGGTGACCAGAATAAATAGAGATGCCTGAAGGAACAACCTGACTCAAAGTAGAGGGTGGATATTATTTTTGAGAATGATTGGCACTCAAAAATAAGGAGATGCCTACTAGAATAGCCTACAACAAAATCAACAAGATTACAAATATTTGGTTCCTTCCTCTTTGAATATGCGACACTCTTTTCAAAATTGCAGAGTTCAAACATTGTAGAAAAGAGGTTCCCAAGATGCTATATCTATATAGCTTTCAAAAATTGCTATCTGCATAGACAAGATTAAACGAACCATAGTACTTGCACAAAAGAAATAATAAAAAAACTATACCTTAAGTGTTGAATGGGGGTTCTCTAACACATGATATCGGGAGAGGTTACTATGATGAGTGCTTTATAGATGATGTGACTCCTAACGAACTAGCTATTATGTATTTGATAGAGAGCATCAGGTTTGACAGAACATAAACCATCGAGTGAACACCATGTTATTCTAGATATGGATATACATCACCAACAATAGCATCAACTTCCACATGGATATTCATCGAGGACACCATGAGGTGAGTGTTCCACATTGTGTCCAAAGAGGTACATCATGCACACCGAGCTTCAACAAGAGTGAGGATTCCCTTTGGTTTGGATATGAGGATCCAAAAAAAATCTCACACACAAATATGTCCTTCAATTTGGATTTGGTTTGAAATAAATAAACTCAATATTCATGCAATTATGATATGCCAAAATTTAAACATTGTTCCCAACTTTTGTGGGCCAAAAATAAAACTATGGAGCCACAAAATTTAAGTAGGATCACAGCGCCTGCTATGAAAAGGAGAGGGCTCTAAATTTGAATCAAAGAGAGGGAGGATATTTTGAAAAAAAAGCTCTTTTCCTTTTAGAATATGGGCTAAAATAGCACCAGGCACATAGAGTGTAAACCCTGTATTGAATATAAAGGAAGAGGTCAATAATATTTTAAAAAAAAATCACCCTCGAGCATGAATTCAAACACATATTTTTTAAAAAATATTGCAACACATATATTTTCAACAATAAAGATTTTACTGAAAGAAAAAATCGTATGGATAAAAATTGACTACTGCATTGCTTTCAAGCAAGTTAGTCAAAAAAAATTATCCAAAGAAAATGAACCAGATCCTAGAACCTTCAAGAGAGAATGCTAGAAAAATATATCCTACTCTGGTACCATGTTAGAATTTCCCAATAATAGACATGCAAAGCATTGCATGAAATATGAAGAGAAAAGCTAAACTGATTGATTTATTCCAAGGATCAACTTTGTATAAATAGCAAAGTTGAACATTGAGAGCCATTGGATTACAAAAACTCATTAAACCTGATGAAGACACCACTAATATTTCTCCTGAAACATGGAGGAGTGGAAACTCAAGTGTGTCTATCCTAGTAGAACTTAAGAGAATATTCACTTATTCTAACATATTGAGTTAACCTATTCCATGAAATCTATTCAAAATAGAAGGTAATATACAATATAAATTTAAGTATTTAATATAGACTTTGATATTGGTAGATAAAGGAGACCCAATAAAAGAGATCACATTAGAATCAATAAATGAGGCTTACTAAAAATGCCCCATTAAAGTTAGATTGAAGAAAACCAAATAAGTAGTTCCATTATATGAGATTTATTGGTCCTTAGAAAAAAAAGAGAGTGGTAATATAACTTTCTCTATAGAGATAGAAATAAAGGAAGAAAAATTAAATGTTGCAAGAAGATTTCAAGAGAGTAAGAAAACTTGAAGGTAGCAAGAAAACTTCAAGAAGAATTGAAGCAACAAATAATTTAAGACAACATTTTTGGAAGGCAAGTATCTTGAAAAATGTTTGAAAGCTATAGTAGACTTCAAGATAGCAAGCAATCTTGATTATATTCCATATTAAAGGATATATTTGAAGAACTGCTCAAGGTAGGATAATGTTCATGGTAAAACAAAATATATATTATAAATATGTAATCTTTTTTTTCAATATAGAATGTCATAAGCTGACTACTTCAAGACAATTGCAATCACAACAAGGAAATATTTAAGTTGAAAGTGTATATGATAGTATGGTGAGTATTTTTATCAAGGATGAAATCTTCAAACTCTAGAATGTTGAAGTAGTGCACCTAAACCTACTTAGAGAACAAGGAATATAAAATATTATTCAGGCACTATGATGCTCAAAATTGAGCTGAACATAGGGGGAGAGATGAAAAGGACAACAATATTTCATCTAATAATACAATAATCAAAGAAACAAGTTTGATAAATTTAAAGAGCAACAATATCAATGGTAAAGCACACTGCAAGTTAAGAATATTTTTAAGTTTTTTTTTTTTTTTTTTTTTTAAGCGAAAAACCCCTTCCAGATCTGCCTTGGTCTAAGATACCATGAACAGGGGGTTCTACACCGTCAAAGTCACCTGGGGGTCGCACCCAACCCTGCTCGCACCAACATTATCAATTGGATTTTGGATACCCAATTTAGATTTTTGGTAGGGTGGAGATTCAGTTATTTATGATTTTAGAAAATGAATTATTGTTTTCAATTTTTATCTTGGAAGAAGTTCCCATACCATTGAGCAATAACATCTATACCTACACCTACACAAATAAGAAAGATAATATTTAGATTGCAATATACAAGGCAACAAATATTTGAAGGTGATCATAGAAAGGAGCAACAAATTATCTTAATTTCACACATAATGGTACATAGTAGATCCAACTAGGGAATAACTTATAAAAACTAGAAAACATCAATCTAAGACTAGGTAGACCAAGTATCTTTGATCCATGCTTGGACAAGTTAAGCAATATCAAGCAAGAGTTTGAAAATACAATTGATCCAAAACTAAACAAAGTAGAGTAATGTATCATAAGAGAAAGTTAAAAGCCAAAGGAAGACAATATTTTGAATGGCTTGGAGAAGTGCAATTGAAAATATTAGTGGAATTGAGCACCAAGAATTGTTACATTTAGAATGCAAGAACCACTATGAAGCATAAGTATCATTCAAATGCAATCATCAAGGAATATAGAATGCTACTAAGAAGTGCAAGCATAACAAGAGGACCAAGCATCACAAGTAGTTTAACACAAGTTCTAAGTAGGAGTGCAAGCATCACCGAGTTATGAGCATCATGAGTATTGAGGAAGATAATAGCAAATCTCATTAAGCTAGAACGTAAAACCTATGTAGTAAAAAAATAATGAAATAAATAACCAAAGGAGCATCTATTAGGGCAAAATCTAGTTTGAGAGCCTATCACCACTATAGCTAAAGAACAATTTGTGTGTTGAGCAAGTGAAATGTTTGAACATTACTAGCATTGGAATGTTGAACTACAACTAAAACCTCCATGCAAAATTCCAAGTAGACACATTGAATGTGGAGTGTAGGGTTTGTAATTCTTAATAAGAAAGCATTCAAATATTGTATCATGTATAATATTACCACATATTCTCATACATTCCCACACGCTCGAAGTGAAGAATCATATAGTAGACATTTTCAAAATTTGAAAAGTTGTAGTGCCAAAGTCACCACAAGGAGCTACGCCTTCCAAGGAGGTATATTAGGGTTAATTAACTTAAAATTTTAATTATTTCTAAGGATATATTAGGGTTCATTAACTTCACATTTGAAATTAAGTTGTTTGATATTAGAAAAAAAAATTAATTTATTTTTTAACGTCAAATCCTATAGAATATTTGTAATTTATTTAATTTCTGAGAGATAAGGAAGTTTAATTCAAATTTAGAAATTGTAAATTTACAAAATTCTTTCTTTCTAGTTTCTAATATATTAGGTATCCATAAGGAATTCAACATCATAGATTTTTGATAATTTTAGAAACCTAAAAACCCATTATTCATAACCTAGGGAGACATAAGATAGTCAACTTCAAAGGTTATATGAGTTCCACTATGTCAAACAACAAATTATTTCTTTCAGAGTCTCAACATATCAAAGGTCCTAATTATGCTTTATGGAAAAACAAGGTGAAATCAAATTTGATAGTAGAAAAACTTTTGGATATTGTTAGAGGAACAAAAACTAAACCTGTTGAAGGTGATAGAAAAATTAAAAAATATGAAGAAGAAGAAGAAAAATGTCTCATGATAATAATATTTGCAATTACATATGAGATATAGCATTACATAAGCACAATATTACACTCTACAAAATATTGGAATACTTTAGCCAAGATATTTGAAGGAAAAAAAAAGCTACTATTTTGAATCTTCAAACTTAGTTGCATTCTTTAAAAGTTAATAGTGGTGAAAGCATTGAACTATTTTTTAGAAGAGTATAAGACATAAAAGGAAATTATAAACTTTGGGAGAATAGGTAAAAAATAAACTTTCTTATTCAAGTGACCTTGAGATCTCTTCTAGAAAACTACAAGCACATAGTTACATCTTTGCAAATTCTAAGCAAAGCTACATCATTTGATGAGTTAGTCAATATTATACAAGAGAATAATGTAGGGAATTTATTTAAAGATGAAATGACTAACAATGTCTTAGTATCAAAACATAACTCGCAAGGAAATCTTACTTCAACTTCAAGAGGAATGTTTAATAGGAGTAACAAATATTGTCAGATATGTATGAGGAATCATAATACAATTTTTTGAGGATATAATCCAAGGAATCGGTCTCAAGGAAATCAATTAAATTAAAGTGGTCAAACAAATAGTCCAATTTAACCAAGATAATATCAAACATAGTGTCATGCACAACATAAACGATTTTAACATTAGTACCCTTCTCAGTATCAATATAACCAACCTCAACTACAATCTAGATAAGGAAATGAAAAGGGTCATCTAGCTCAAGTAAATTCAAGGAATTCAATAACTGGAAGAAACTATTAAAGAAAATGAAGTCGTAGCTCTTTCAGCAAACTTAGTAATTTATGAAGATAATTTTTTGGAAAGTACTAATCATTCACATGATAAAAATACATAAAGGTAGCAAATTGAATAAAACAAGAAATGATAGTATAGGTCCCAGGATGAGGATAAAGACCATATTGAAGACTAAATCATTCAATAACCAAATAATATAATACATGGGGATGTTGGAAAATATTACATTATTTTCTACATGCTAATTTACTACCTTGGTATATCATTGTAAATATTAGATTAAGGTTGTGTCCTACATTAGAGAGTGAGTTAATATTTTACGTAATATAATAATATGCAGGAAATGCACAAGTGTCATGTAATTATTTTTTCCAGTGTTATTAGTGTGAATGTGCAAAAGTGTCCAATATGTAAGTGTACATATGCATCCTTATATTAGGAAGAGTTATGTGAAGAGTCAAGTCCAAGTGTGCATACAAGATAGTGTCATGTGTATTCAAGTATCAAGTAGAGAAGCCAAGAGTCATGAAGCTCATCATATGGAAAGGAAGAGTCATGACAATAAAAGAGTCATCTTAGAAAGGCTATATATTACTCCATAGAGAACATAGAGATATATCACCAACATCACTTATATCACCCACATTGTCTACATAGTGAGTATTGAGATATTTGTAATAAAAAGAGGAGTAATACAAGTTTGCATACATTGGAGCAACTAGTATAGTAATAATTATTATATTGTATATTTTAGGCTTTACATTCATATTTAAGCATATTATTGAATGATATCTTATTAAAACTTGATAATGCATATTAGTTGTCTAATTTATCTATGTTATAATATCATTATTGAATCCATTATATTGCAACTTCATTATATTTGATCTTGTGATTATTTTCCTATGATGATTTATATTAAGTATTAGAGTATCAAAAGCTAACATTAATCCTAATTCATGTTAACATGTGATATGTATTTATAGTTTTCCAAATCAATATCCATTTGAAAATTCCTTTTTACTTTGTTCATAATTTTAGGGTCTTCCTCTACTTTTTTTTATTCTCATAAAAACTTACATCTTGGTCTATTTCTTCTATTTTTCCAAATAGTTTATAACATGACTTATCATCTATAGGGTTATACTACCTTAGAAACCTAAATTACAAGGACCATCCTCCACATTAGTGATATTTTTATGGTACCTAAGAAACCCTAAATTATGATTAATATACTCCATACTTTGTATTTATGTGTGATTCTTAAACCATAACGTACAATGGATAAAATATATACTATTTTAATTTTATTGCAAGGACATTGTTTTCTACTACTTTAGAAAAACAAATATGATTTACCTATTTTAAACATTACCTCTTTCACATTCTTTATTTTGAATTTTTCCTCTATAACTTCCATCACATCTTTAATTCCTTCTAATTTTGAACTCACACGTTGCTATTCCAAATCCTTTACATCCTTCTTAGTTTCTTCTATTTTTTATTTAAATAGACCATAAAGGCATTTGTCATTTGATTAGGTAGAAGAGCTTTCTGTAACACGTCTTTAGAAATGTAGCCTTTGATCTATGGTATATTCTACTACAATATGATCTTCTTAATTTATTTTAGAGTTTTTATCATGACAAAAACTTGGAATCTCTCTCACAATTATTTTCATAGTGAAATATCTCTCAATGTGTCTAGTCTCATAGTATTTATAACATCAAATACAATGTTTTCATAGTCCACTTGCTGATATCGAAGTATACATAGAATGTCTTCACTCCTTAGTAGTTGACCCCTCATGAATTAAGACCCCTCAAATATTATCAATATTCCTGAGAAAATATTTCTTCATAAGATAATATAGAAATCAATAAAGCCTAATTTATACTATAATTATTTAAATAATTATTATGTACAAAAGAGATTTGTCACTCTATTATATTAAATAAATTTATTTCTTAACCAAAATGATGGTACATCACCGAATTTTTTACACCTGACTTCATAACTAGAGAATATGATAGTAAAAAAATCATTTTGGAAAGAAATTCGTTAATTAATTTAAACTCAATCACTAGTTGAGTTTAACCTAGTTTTGAATCTATGAAAAAAATGCCAATATCCATTAAAATTAAATACTAAACCTTTAATTTTTAGAACAATTATAATATTCTAAAGCATGTCATCATTGATAATAACTTCTAGTGTATGTTACATGACCTTGGTGATAATTGTTTTAGGTTGTTTCATCCCTTTTTCCTTGACTAGGGCATCGTTACATAAGGATTCCATAAGTGGTTGTTTAAATTTTTTTAAATTTGTAGAATAAAATATCTAAAAGTAAGCCTCAATCCTTGCTTTAACTCACATTTACTCCATTTCCACCATTATAAGTATGTCCCTATGTACTTTTAATATTTAATTTGATCTAAAACTATTTTTTTAACTTCATAATATAATACAAGATAATATTTATATTATTTATGTTTTAAAAGTCATGTTCAATTCAAATCACTAATCAAAGAATTTAAAATCTTCCCCATAAACAAATCTCCAATGATTGAGTTGAGTATATGAATATAACTCTTTACATGGGAGAGAAAACTATGTATTCAAATTAATTAGAAGAAAAGTCTTTCAAAATATCAGGTTCACCTTAAAAATGGATAAATATTGAATAATCCTTCTAATAAATAAGATAAAACTAAAATTGACCTTACAGATGAAGATATTATACAATTAAACATTTGAACTTTGATTGAGATGAAGGGCAACGATTCCATTTAATAAAATGATTTATTCTAAAGCGTTGGTGGCATGACAATAAATATCATATAAATAACTCCAATAGATATTAATTTAAATCATAACTACTTTAGATTTATGATTCATGTCTGTGTTAAATATCAATAGATATAATAGTAAAGGTTTTTATTCTATATGTTTGAATTTCAAGATATTGAAATAGATGTCTAATATCTTTTGATGTTTATTAAACATATGTATTGTAAATAACTAAGCTAATTTTATAATTAATTATAAAAATAATAATATTAAAATGAATTTTACCCTCATATAATATATTAAAATTTATTTACTATTATTATTTTATTTTTATTTAAATATATATTCCATATTTGTTAGAAAATTACTTTGTATATAGTCTATAAATAATGATTCCATAATTAATTATATATTTTCAAAATAACCACATTGTTCAACCTCAATATAGGGAAGTCTATTATCTAATTTATATTTTAATAATTATCATAATAAACATAAATTAGTATTTAGTTTATGGACTTTGCACCACTCATAAACAATAATCATAAGGAGTCTTTTCTTACTATATGAAGGGATAGATATTACTAAGGACCTATCGACTTCTTTGTAATCCAAGAAGATTACAAGCATTTTCAATGGAGGAGCAGCCCCAATAAACACCAAGATAAATTTAGCTTACACTTGAAAGGTTTTAGGTAACATTGATATGGTTCTTGTACTACCATCAATTAAGATGCTAGATTTAACTGACATCATGAAGGTTAGGATAAATTATTCTCTTTCCTCGATGTTATCCTACATCTTATAGGTGAAGTGGTATTTAAAATTAACTACAAATTTTGCCAAGGGACCTTCCTCATTTTTATTTTTACTAACACCTACCTAGCATAAACACTTAGGATGAAGTTCTTCCTTAGGAGTGAGGTTATAGGGAAAGGGATCACTTTATAGGCTTCTTCTTTTGAGGAATTAGTATTAGGCTAACACTATCAATCTTGCTTTTATTTAATTTACAACAAGTAATAATTTATTGAATCATGTGATATACTATACTTGTTTTCAAAAACAATTGTTATCCCTCCTAACTAACTAACTTATTGTTTTAGCTTATATGCAACTTGTATTTACTTTCTAGCCTATTTACACAAAATTATGGTATATCTACGTATACCAACTATACCTAGGTGTTTAGATTTTGTATTTGAATATACAATTTCCTGGCTAGATAGTACTAAATTTGCACTTTTCCTCTATCTTATAACATATAACTTCTTCTATCAGGGTCCTACCATTAGCCTGACTGTAGACCTATGTTAATTTTCTAGGCTACTCAAAAAGTCACATTAAAAATTAGCACCAATAATTTTTTTTGTTTATTGAATGGTCAATTACCTTATCAATGTGCATTTGTATATGTAGCATATTCTATATTAACTAGATATCTGCAAGCTGGATGCTAGGTACTACTTTTTGGTGTAATTTAGAATACTCTTAAGCAAAGTGTCATTTTCCTTGTAGTTGTCGTATAATCTTCAAATTATTTTGTTAGAACATGTGGTTGGCCTAATGATACAATTAATCATGGTTAATTTGTAAATTTTGTCAATTTCCTATGTGTGCCAACTATACTACTTTAGAGCCACTCAAGATTGCTGTACCAATGGTTAGTTCTTGATCATTTTTTGACCAATTAGTTATATCTACTTCAACTAGGTGCATGTTTTTTCTTCTTGATATTTCTCAATGTGGTAGGGCCAACAATATTTAGATTGAACCCTAACCATGTTTTGAATATAGGGAATGATCATTTTATCTTGTGCCAAGTGTCCTTCTATCTATTCTAATACATTTTTTGACAAGCTCATCCCAAATATGAGTGGCAAATAAATGATCATCATGTTTTGAATTTTTTCTAAGTTTAGAAACCTATGCAACAAAATTAAGACTTATTTGATGACTCCTATCTTATAGACTATGATCTCTTTGTTTTCTAGTATTCTAGAAACCATTACATTGTATCGTATACCCATCACATTACAAATTGCTTTAGGAATGATGGAAAAATCAACCTTTGGGTCAACTACATAATTGTGTGACACTCCTCCTTACAAGCACCCTGATACATATAAATACATAGAATCATATTTCTTAGGATCAAAACATGGTTGCTTTTGTACTGATTTGGGGTTTAAGAATACCATCAAATTGACTTTTGGGACATGCAAAGTTGTTTCAACTAGATTCACTTGACTAGACATTAGTGAAGCTTCCCCTAGTTCTCTGACTTTTTGGTAGTAATACTGCCTTGGGATATACCTTTTCACTATACTTCCTTTAGGTCTAGTTCTCAATAGATTTCTACCATGACCTTCCTTTGTGCATTTTTTATGAATAAATAGTATAATTTTTTGTAAGCTTATTTGCTCTAGAAATGTAGATGTAATACTTTTAGACTCCAATTCTTTGGACATGTCTTTGGACTTTGCTTTTCCTCATATTACCCTCATAGATTCAGGTTGTCTTTAGATTCATCTTCATTTTATTTATCATTCCTTTTATTTGATTCATTCAAAATTATATTTGGACTAATCAGATCCATTGTAGATAAATTATCTATTGTCATATAATTATCTAAGTCCATAGTGAGGGCTACAACATCCTGTGATTGATGATTAATTCTAGAAATAGAATTTGGTTTATTGTTATATATGTCAGGTAATGAACCCTTGAACTAGTTGTAATAGGTTTCTACCTTATAATTTTTAATTTTCAAACTCATTGGTAAGATGTTGGATGACATCCCTTATCTCTTAGGATATTTGGAGCTTCAATACCATTTGCATATTGTGATATTAGTAATGAACTATGGGTATTCTATCCACTAGAGTCACCAACTGAGGTAATGGTGAGCATGTCAAAGGAGTATGTAAGTATATTTGATGATGCAATGGGATTTCTAGTTGATTATCCTCGGGTAGAGGTTTTCCTACTGAAATCAACACATTTTCAGCGTTCATAGCAACCTAGAAAATCCTTGGAAAATATTTTTCTATATATTGTTAGATTTGGGGGGTCAAGTCTAGATTTTGAGCTTGAATTTTCTAGATATAGGTATATGCTTGTGATGGATTTTTCTCCCAATGGATTTTATCCCATCATATATTGAATATATGTTTAAAATATAGAAAAGGTTCATGATGGCCTCTTTTAATATAGAAAAATTGCATGAGTAGTGCAAAGAGATCCCTTGGATCATCAAACACCAAGACTAGTGGTTCAGCCCAGTCATCCCAAGCCCTAATGCTATTATCTTCTAAATATCTATACCTTTGCAATACCTTACCCTATATGAATTGATAAAGTAGTCTTACCATAACATCTTCAAAGATGATATTTCAAAAAGTGGTCAAGGCTAAAACATCTTGACAATACTCATAGATATTTTTTTATTACTATAAAAAATAGACAATAGCATTAATATAGCTATGGAATTTCATGGAGAATGAGGAGGTTGAGTGGTCTACAACTATTCCAAACAAGAAAAAATTATCAAACCATGGCTTTAATACTTCTATTGATGTGCTCATAGAACCATATTATTTGTACATAGTAGAATATTTTAGATTTTTGGTGCTTTTACCTTTTGATTCTGAGCTTCTTGCCATTAGAGCTACTGACTTATTTGGATTTTTATTTTTAATGGAATTTCCAAGTGAACATACAATATCCATATATGAGGTCAATACTAATCATCAAAACCGTGAGTCTTTTAGATAACTAAAACATGATATCTAAAATTAAGGTGATTGGAATATTATCTAAACACAATAGAAAACCAATTTTTTTGCTATGTTATATATATGGGGTTGTTCAAGAAAAATCTAGACTATATGGAATACTAGGTATGTTGTATGGGGAATATGTCTTATAAAAATGTTATCAATGCTACTATTGAAAAGGAAAGAGCATGTCAACAAATGAAAATATAGTTTCTCTTTCATGAATAGTATAAGGAAACCTCTTCTTTCATAGTGCTACACCATCTTGAGCATCTAGTAGGTTTTGGAGCATGCAAAGAAGAGTGGTAATGATGGGATTTTCCTTTTGATCACCCCCTTTTATTTTTCTGCTATTTATTGCTTGAAGAATATCAATCTATCCCAAAGATGTAAAGTGTAAAACCAAAAGGAGAAGTTAAATAAGAGGGGTAACATGAATATATTTTGAGACTGACTAACAAGAAATAATCACATCTAAGGGTAGGTTTGTTACGTCTAGCATGAAAATATATGAAGCATGGGTCTTGAAATAATTTTAAGTTGTATACTTTTGCTAATTACTATGGTTATGATAGTTAAGTTGTTTTATTTCATGAGAATATCATAATTAACACATTCATCTAACTTCTTCTTCACATCACCTTATTTTAAGTGTTTCTTCATATTTTTCCATCTTCCACCATTTTATTGACTCCATATCCCAATGGAAAGGTTAGCCCTATATTTCATTTGTAAACAAATCTAGTCACTTCAAGTTGTTGCGGAAGTAAAAAATAATAATTAATAAACCTCTCAATACCTTAATTATGAACTGACGCCAAAGGTGATAATGAAAAAATGAATATCTATTTAAATATGAAATGACTAACAATGTCTTAGTATAAAAACATAACTCGCAAGGAAATCTTGATTCAACTTCAAGAGGATGGTTTAATAGGAGTAACAAATATTTTCAGATATGTAAGAGGAATCATAATACAATTTTTATAGATATAATCCAAGGAATCGGTCTCAAGAAAATCAATTAAATTAAAGTTGTCAAACAAATAGGCCAATTTAGCCAAGATAATATCAAAATTGGTATCATGCACAACATAAACACTTTTAACATTAGTACCCTTCTCAGTATCAATATAACAAACCTCAACTACAATATAGATAAGGAAATCAAAAAGGTCATCTAGCTCAAGAAATTCAAGGAATTTATGAACTGGAATAAACTATTGAAGAAAATGAAGTCAAATCTCTTTTAGCAAACTTAGTAATTGTAGACACCAAAACAACACCAATCCGATTAAGTGACTACAAACATTGATCGCATTGACATACACAGCTTTCAGGGCAGCCCTCAGAGGTCAAACAGTGGTCCTAGCCACTCACATAGCAGTTTAGAAGGTCATAAAATGAGTAGACCAAAGTTGGTCGCTTTAACAGGCCTTCATTAAAACAAAGTCAAAAGCAAGCCTTTAATCAAAAGCAAAACTTTAAACTTCAGGCCTTAAGCGAGAACAAATCTTAAGCAAACTTCAAATGCAGGCAAGCCTTAATCAAAGGGGAACCTTGGCCTTAGATGTCGCGATATCGCGACGTCGCGATATCGTGACACCTAAGGCCCAAAGGGGAGCCTTGGCCTTAGATGTCATGATATCGTGACGTTGCGATATCGCGACACCTAAGGCCCGAAGGGAGCTTCGGCTGAGGGTGTCACGATATCGTGACTAAGGCCCGAAGGAAGCTTCGGCCGAGGGTGTCATGATATCGCGACATCGCGATATCACAACACCTAAGGCCCAAAGGGGGAACCTCGACCGAAGTGTCGCGATATCATGACATCGTGATATCGTGACACTTTGGCATTTTGCGCTTAAAGCAAAAGCATTCAAAGGCATCAATCAGAGACGGACTTCAGCATGGTCGCCATGTGGAAGGCATGGCCGCCACGTGGCGTCACTGCATATCATTTTTTTAAAAGAGACCCCATGGGTCTGTAGAACGGTGGACTTCACCAACTGCATTAATGAGACGAGCAGTTTCAACAGCAAATCCGATCCGAGGCCATGCCTCATAACTACTGACGTGAGTTCCTAGCGATAATCTCAGTGCGAGCCATGTCTCATAAATCACCTGACAAGGGTCAAATCTCAGCGGCCCCTGCGGATTTAGGGTTTGACATTAATGTTTCAGAGGCAAAATCCTCTATAAAAACTAGCTCAATGCAATGTAAGAAGGAGAAGATTTTTTGAGTGAACACAACAAAGTGCTGTTCATTTGAAGACCCGATTGCATCAGTTTAGACTTTACCTTCTTCACATCCAGAATCTCTTTCAAAAGAGAGGTTGGTGGGTGGTTTTCAGAAGTATGAGTCTGACCTTCAAACCAGACATTGGATCACTATATCCCATTAATTTACCAACAAAGCATTTTCAAAACGCAATGAAGTGCTGCTCATCCAGAGACCCGATTGCTTCCTGTAGGATTCATTTCTTCTACACTCTTGATCTCTTTCGTATGAGAGGTTAGTGAGTGGTTTTCTGGAAGCGTGGATCTGAACTTTAGAGCCCGACAGTGGACAACAATATTCCTTCAAATTCGACGACATCACAACCTGAAATATTTCGGGCCCTTCCTTAGTGGATTGGCACCGAAACCGAGCTTTAACGGGGGCAGCCCGCTTGGGCACCCCATGCACGTTCCTAGTCAATTTAATATATGCTATTTTTTTAATATATCCTGCAAAACTAACAGTATTTGAACAACTTATGTTTTACGTTGTTTAAATAAACTTTACGTTAGAACGTATCATGCAATACGTTATACGTTCGAATGTATCTTGCAATATGTCTCATTGAATATTATCTTGAAATCATGTATTTCGAATGTTTTTCTGCATTACGTCCTCTAATGTTTACTTGGACAGCCTGAGTTATTTTATCCGCGTATTTAATCAATCTCTGCACGTACTTCTTTTAAACGCTTTATCCTTTAGTCACAGGTGCTACTAAACAGTTTACTGTTTCTTTGAATGCAGGAAGAACAGCAGGAACAAAGATTCATCAGCAACCAGCGGCGGCAACATTTTGGCCTACCCGTTTCAAATGTGGGCATGCGAAAGGAGATCACTATTCATCTGTTGTAACTGAAAATATGTAACTGAGGAGATGTATTGTAACCGAGCCGGCATCATATTAATAAAAAGGGCTATGTTCCTGCTATTGATTTGATTACATCCGTGTTATTACATGCATTAAACTAGTTCTGTTTTTATTGCATATTAGTGTTTCTTTTATTTCCGGAATCTCATGCTTTCAGTGGCGATCACGGTGGGACCATTCCCTAATTTTTTTAAATCATAGAAACTAATCAGATTTGCTATGTTTTGTGCTTAACAGGTACCTTTCTTAAGCCGGAGGTCAGAAACAGCAAGTCCGGGCAGAGAAGAGGTAACGGTTTCTAACTGTTTATGTCATTTTCTGCTGTAATATTTCTATTTATTTTATTTGTTTATATTTTTTTTTAGTTGTAATATTTCTGCTGTAATATTGCTGTAATATTTTTGTTTTTTTTTTTTTTTTTAAATTAAAATTTCTACTTACTATTTTTCGGTCTGTAGTGTTTGTATGGCATAGGGAAAGGTTTCTTTTTCACTGCTTGTTTCATTTTTAAAAATAAAATGAACCACACACACTTCACGTGGTAAATTAAACCAAGGAGCTGGTCGTAAAACCCCAACCCTTGAGTAAGACCAACGGTGGGTTCATCACCACCTTGGCTTAGCTTTGCATCCATTTCCCCGATTGTCACTGTTGTTAGGCGTAAATCCTGACGAAAGCTGACCGAGTGTTGCTGGGGTGATTCCCATGCACACGAGGATAAGTCTTCTATGGTAGGTGTCATTAACAGGACAATCCCCCCTTCCGTACCGCCTATGTTCCACGTACCATCTGCTCTCACGTACCTATAGTTTCCCTCTTGTAAGGGCGGGTATATAGAGAGGTTGGTATATCGGTCCAACAATGGTATATTGAAGGGGCGACCATTTATGGGAGTCATATGAGCCAACATTATGCATTTAAATGTTCTTCAAAACTTGCAAAAATAAAACAAAACATCAAAATGCACTAAACTAGTTTAGGACACACTATTAATCCTTAAAAGAGATAATCACGGTTTGTGTATGTGTGTGTTCATTTCTGCTTAGTGTAAACAAAGAAAAAAAGGACAAATCATCATAAAAGAGATAAAATCTACTTAGATAGTAGAGAAGCACCACAATGGTGTACACCCGTAGCCAAGCCCAATCAATGGCGGATGCTGTGAAAGGTGCACAAAGAGAGGGCGCTAGTCGCCTTCGTTTTAGCCCTGAGGACTTGGCCATACCGCCTTGGCGGTCCAGCCTACAAGAGAGTCCATATCAGGCCCCATAAAAAAGAACTTATTGGGAACCCCCTCTATGGGGTATGCCCATTCAACACAGTCCCTTTCGGGAAGAAGCTTTACATGTAGATTTCAATGTAAATATACAACCGCTCTCTTGAGGTTAGATCTGAGTGGTCGCAGTACGATGAAGCACTGAGAGGCATAATATTCATTTGGAGAGACAACGTGGATATGGTATCTCTCCTTTGCCTCCCATCAGAATAGAAAGACAAAATCCAGAGCGCAGGGCTCTTTACACAGGGCGAGCTAACTTCGCCCGCCCCTTTCAAACCCATGAAAGGGAGTACGAGGAAAGCCATCGCATTCCTCAAGGACAAAAAACAACGTGGGAACCTTGCATTTTCGCACCTGCTAGGTATCATGATCACACATCGAGGTCGAAGCCTCAAGTAAATGGTGCCTACCTCGACAGAGGGAAGCAACCCATTGAAATTTTAGATCATCAAGATCGAGGCAAACACATAGGAAAAACATTCAAGCCTCCTCAACAAAAGAGGGCAGACCAAGTTGACCCGACAGTCGCCAGACATGCCACTCGCCAAGCCCGAATCACGTAGCTGGAGCAAGGTCATCAAGAGTTAGAGTACTTATACCACCTGAATAAAGAGCGCATGCAACGTGAAGCAGATGAGTTGCGCTATAAACTACCTGAGAGGGTGCCAACTCCTCGCACCCATAGAGAAGAGCAATATGAGAGGCACAATCCTTTGGTGCAGGACAGGTCTTCGCGACCTCGTCAAGCTTTGCCTCCGAGACCTTATAGACCCAAGAGGGAGGCCACTCCCCGAAACAATGATGGGTACCCTCAGCGGGGACTCGATCAGGGTCATAGGTCTCGCCCAAAGACTCCTCAAGAAGTTTATGAGGAGTATGAACCAGAAATAGAATGGGCCAAAACGCCCCATCAAGGCGGGAGGGCTGCCACTCGGCCACCCCCCTCATAGGCCTCCAGTCTCCCATAACTCACAACGGGAGCAAACAAAAGAGGAAGAAATAAAATCTTTCGATGCATACAAAGCGCTATTAGAGCGTTTGGAGTCTATGGAGACAAAATCTTCTGGGCATCAAAAACCCACATTACGTCAACTCTGCAATCATCCAATGCATCCCTCAGTGCCTAAACCTCTTTACCCCGAATACTTCAAGTTGCCTCAATTGGCAGTCTTTAAATGTGAAGAGGACGCACAAGAACATGTCACAAGGTTCCTAAGTCAATGCTTCGACATCCAAGATAATGATGCATTGTTGCTTAGAACTTTCATAACCACATTTGCAGGCCCTGCCTCGGATTGGTTCACACAATTACCCAAACACAGCATAAACAACCTAGATCAATTAGTAGATGCGTTTCTTGAACGCTTTGCCTTCAACACAAAGAAGAAGGCATCATTGAGTGATCTAGCCAGCCTCAAGCAATATGAGGAGGAAACAATGACAGCATACGAGAATCGATGGAGGGCTTTGCTTTCTAAGCTACCCTACCGTCCCCCTATGTCTGATCTTACATAGATGTTTGCATGGAGTTGCTTAAAATCAATCTTTGGGCTATTGCTGCTGCAGTAATACGACAGTCTAGAAGAAGCTTTGGCACAAGCCAGAGTTATAGAAGAGATTAAGATAGGCGAAGGCGCAATCGCCAAGCCTAAAAAGGAAGAGTGGAATAAAACCACTAAGACTAGGACAACGCAATCACAACCCACTGTGGTTAACCAAGTTGCGATAAATGTTCCCAAGCCTATGCAAGAAATGCAGCCCCAAAAGGCTAATTACCAGGGAGTGCCTCCTAGTTATGAAAAAGATAATAAGAAATAGGAGCAAAATCAGTAGCGTCACCCTAGGCGACAATTCACCCCTTACACGGAGTCCAGGGACTCCCTATTTGACCGCTTGTCAGCGGAAAATTTAGTCACCCTGCCAGAAATCCAAACTATAGACCCTAACGCCCCCAAGCCTAAGGGATACAGAGAGGAATTGTATTGTAGATTCCATAGGCGCAGGGGAGATGATTTAAATGGATGCTGGAAATTCAAAGGATTAATCCAAGATTTAATCGACAATAAAACATTGGCCGTGGACAACCCCATAGCACCAAATAATCAACAAATGGGGGTATTCAGGGACCCTTTGCCTACTCATGAGGCACAGGCAAAACCTCTCCAGATTAACGAGGTGCGACAGAATCTTCCCATGCAAGGATTTTTGGGAATGATCAGCATAGTGACAAGGAACAAAAAGTACCCAGCAGTTGCCCCCGAGGTAGCTACGAGGGAAGTTTCGACAACATCGCAGCCTCAACAACGCCCAACGTAGTTGCCTCCGCCTAGACCCGAGGTCACGATACGGACCAAACTCATGCAGAGTTTGCGGACCACATCGGCTAGGCTTTCCATTTACGAGCTTATTCAATAGTCAACACCTCATAGAGAAGCTCTTATGGAAATATTAAAAGCCATCGAATTACAGCCTCACGAAGCAAATTCTTTCAACAACTTCGTGGGACATGTGAAGCGATGTACGGAGCCGGTCATCACCTTCAGAGAGGATGAAGTCAAAGCAATATCGAATGACATGGCAGATCCACCCCTACACGTTATCGCACGGGTCAACGGGATCTCGTACAAGAGAGTGTTGGTAGATACTGGTTCATCCAGTAACATCATTACCACTGCAGCACTAAAACATTTAAAGTTGCTAGCCTCTCATATCACAGCCTCCATGTACACGCTGTGAGCTTTCAACAATGCAATATGCTCGATAGTCGGCACAGTTGTTCTACCTATCCAGGTAGGACAAAATACAATACCAACATTGTGCCATGTGTTAGAAGGCGAGATGGCTTACAATATACTACTAGGGCGGCCTTGGATCAGGGACATGAAGTGTGTCCCTTCGATCGCTCACTAGTGCTTAAAGTATGCTTTTGAAGGAGAAATACATGTAGTCCCGATGGACTTGGAACCCTTCAAGTATTGCAATGCGGTACAACTAATGCCTCAATAGACCCTCCCTTCAACGCATTTGGATTTCCAGTTAAATCCATCTAAATAGGGTCCAATACCGCAGGCACCACTGGTGACCAAATCACCAAAATCCCATCCAGGTGAATCCTCATCATCTGCTCCTTCATTACCAACGCCACCTGTCATGGCTAAAAATAAGGACAAGGGAAAACAGATCATGGAAGAGGCTCAGCCCCTAGAAGAGGGTTTGCCCACAATATCAACGGTATCAACAGAGGAAACACCTAGCACTACGAAAGTCGAGACTCCTAAAACACCAAACATGGAATGGACTCAGGAAGGACTCCCGTTCCCTCCCTCCCAAGCATCAACAATCACTATTGAAATGGCCAGCATAGGCCTAGGGGAGTATTTAGTGTAGAATGTTGTGGCAACGCCCACATTAGAATCAGTACAAGATATGGGGAGACCTCGCCTTCCCATAGGAACAATTGTTCCTCTAGGTCACCCACCCAACTAGACAAATTTTGTGTATGGGGGCCTTGATCATGGTCTCAAACCATGCAAGCAAAAGGAAGCAGACGCCGAGCCTTTTGTTGAAAATATCAACTATCTGTCAAACCCGGACTTCGCTCTAAGATATCTCGGCCAATGCAATTGGCATGGATATGGGCTATGCAGATATGAGCAAGGGATGCGTGTCCTTTTCCAACCAAGATATCAGATGCCATATGATAAGTCAGGAGTAGGGTTCCACCACCCCCTACCCTTAGACATCTTGGTAGAAAATATGCAAGGCCTAGAAATAAGCAACAAGGGGGGATTGGCACCAGATCTTTATGCCAACCCAAATACAAAATATACATTGGGAGACTACCTCCCATGGTCAACAAACACCCTTGTCAACAGCAGTAATCCCTCTCCTTTGCTAGAGAGAGGTGACAGTTTGGACATTAATCCTCAAAGAGAACATCAACGGTGTCCGGACATCTTTTTGAAGCTATTCCCCTTAGAAATTCCAGTTGAATCAATACAGTGTCAAGTGAATCAGGTCCCTCCACCAAAAGTGGAACAACCGCCATGGGACCAGATTAACTTCATCGGAACAAGGAGAACCCTCAATGTCGCAAGTAACAGTTGTTGAAGAGAATGAACATTTTTGGATCTCCGAAAGTGATTCAAAATATGAGACTGAGATGATCTATCTCAGACATGCATGACGAAATTATCACCCTTTAACTCATGAAGATCTAATGGGACAGATGGGCATAAGGTTAGGGCATGAATGGTGGGTCGACCCAGCGAGGTGGGACCAAGTGTTGGATCCATGGCTCCAAATTCATGATGAACAGTGCCGAGGGAAGACCCTGTCCTCATTTTTGCACATAGGGCTGATCCGTTCGTGCCCATTCCCCTAGAGCCAGATCCAGAGTATAGGGAGCATCTAGAAGAATCAAGTTATCACACCCATGGTAATGGAGACCAAATTCATTCCATCCACATGATCTCCATTGATTTGACCGCACCCATCCACAATCCGGCCGATCCAGCACGGTCATTGCATCTAGAAATAGATGCCATCGACTAGGATCATGTCAATTCACCTTTATCACCATCAGAGTACTGGCATTTTGATGAAATGCATCATTTTACCCTAGGGACAACTCAGGATATTTTTTAGGCTAAAGAGGAACCCAAGGTTCCCAACGTAGATCTAAATTCAGCTAATGATATCCATTTGATCCCAACTCCACATCAGTTGGAGGACGGATCCCACATGTCAGTCAAGGAAATGACTGATGTGGATATCGACACAGATCCAACGAATCCATAGATCCTCAACCTGGGGATCAGTATTTCCCCCGAAGAGCAAGCTGATTACATTGCCCTTCTCAAAGAGAAGAAGGAGGTTTTTGCATGGTCATACAAAGATATGCCAGGACTAGACCCGCAGCTAGTCACGCATAATTTAACGCTTGATCCGACAATCAAGCCTGTAAATAAAAAACTACGTAAGATGAATCCAACAGTGGCCTTAATGGTCAAAGACGAATTGCAAAAGCTATTGGACGCACAGTTTGTCATCTGCATGGATTATCCGCCATGGCTGTCCAACATGGTTCTCGTCAAGAAGCCCGACGGGAGGATTCGCATATGCACCGATTTTTGAGATCTAAACAAAGCGAGTCCTAAGGATGATTTCCCCTTGCCAAGCATCGACGCGTTGGTAGATGCTACAGAAGGTCACGAAATGCTCTCCCTAATGGATGGTTTCTCAAGATACAATAAAATTCGTATCAATCCTGAAGACCAACTAAAAACGGCGTTCACAACACCTTGGGGGACATTTTGTTATAAGGTCATGCCTTTTGGCCTTAAAAATGCTGGCGCTACCTACCAACGTGCCATGACATATATCTTCCATGATTACATGCACAAAACTTTGGAAGATTACATGGATGATTTGTTAGCCAAGTCTCTTTGCGCTCAAATCATATCATCGACTTAAGCAAGATCCTCGATCGCCTCATGGAGCATAAAGTTAGACTAAACCCCAAGAAGTGTGTCTTTGGCATCACATCTGGAAAACTCTTGGGTTTCATAGTCTCAAAACGAGGAATCAAGGTGGACCCAAAGAAAGTCAAGGCAATCCTCGAAATGGTTCGCCCAACTACAATCAAGCAGCTCAGAAGTCTGCAAGGCAAGGTCACGTCGATTAAATGCTTCATAGCGCAATTATCTGACAAGTGCCGACCCATGAACAAACTATTGCACAAGGGGGTTACATTTCATTGGGATGACGAGTGCCAGTCAGCCTTTGACGAGATCAAACAATACCTAGTTTCACTGCCAGTATTAGCACCACCTAGACTAGGAATGTCATTCTACTTATACATATCAGCTACTGAGGTGGCACTGGGCACCATGCTAGCCCAGAAGAATGAACTTTACAAGGAACAAGCTACTTACTATCTTAGCCGCACCCTGGTCAGTTATGAACTTAACTATGCATACGTTGAGAAACTCTGCTTGGCAGTGGTGTTTGCTACCAAAAAGCTACGCCACTACATGTTGAGCAACACTACGTATGTTGTGTCTAAGGATAATCCATTGCGATACATGATGAGTCATACTTATCATAGTAGTCGCACGATGAAATGGATCATGTTGTTGACAAAATTTGACATAGAGTTTATTGGACAAAAATCTATCAAAGGACAGGTCATAGCCGATCAACTAGTAGAGGCTTCTCTTGAAGATGATCAGCCTCTGGTCATAGAACTACCCGATGATGGGGTCTTCCATGTCTCAGAATCACCAGATTCTGATGATCCTGAGTCACAGGTCGACATAACCCTATTCTTTGATGGTTCTAAATGTGAGCAAGGTGGTGGCATGGGAATTGTATTCTTCACACTATAGGGTGCTCCAATGCCCCTATCATTTAAATTAAACTTCCCATGCACCAAAAATAATGCAGAGTATGAAGCCTTTCTCCTAGGTCTTCGGACAGCAATCACCATGAACATCAAATGACTGAATATCTTTGGTGATTCGCTGTTAATAGTCAATCAAGTCAAAGGGGTATATCAATGCAAATGCCCAGTCCTACAGGCCTATAAAGCCCTCATGGACAAATTATTAGCAAAACTTGAGTGGTATGACATCGAGGCACTCCCTCGATCATCGAATCATTTTGCAAACACAATGGCCTCCTTGGGGTCACTAATTCTGCAAGATATTTTCGATGATATGACAACCATTCAAGTCAAAACCTTATCGCAATCTACGATGGAGCATGCAAGCTCAGACTTAACACTAGGAATCCACATGATCTAGATTGAACCATCCTCGGATAAGTTCTCTCGAATCCGTGATTGTCTGAAATGTGCCAATTGGGGGTCTTTGTTCTCCCCTACTCCCATTAATAGCAACACAACGCTCTTCTTATAGGTTCTATCCCATTCAATGTTTGCTAGGGAGGAACTTCAAGAGAGATTGGTTGTTCATACTATCAAGGTTTCTGATCAACAGGACTGGTATTTACCCATCAGAGACTACCTCAAGTTAGGTAATCTCCCACTTGGATTGACTCATGCCGCAAAACGAGCACTCAAGCAGAAAGCGGCTAAGTATGTCTTAATAGGAGACATTTTGTATCGTCGTAGCTATGAAGGAATCCTCCTTCATTGCTTGGACCAACAAGAGTCCACTTGGGCGATCACCCAAGCGCATGATGGTACATGTTGTGGCCACTTTAGTGGTATGGCTATCACAAAGCGCATTCTTTGCATGGGCTATTATTGGCCATATTTAGAGCGAGATTGTTGCACCTATGTCAAGAAGTGCGTGAAGTGTCAACATCATGCCAATTTGATGCACGTACCTTCTTAGGCTTTGCAGACAGTCTAGTTTGCTTGGCCATTCTCGTAGTGGGGCTTCGATCTAATTGGAAAGATCTCCCCTGCGTCGTCAGGCCGTCACACGTTTATCATAACGGCCACAAAGTATTTTACCAAGTGGCTGGAAGCAATTCCACTTACCTCTATGACAGGACCCCACATTGTGGAGTTCATTTTGCATAACATCATATGTCATTTTGGTATTCCATCAAAAATAGTCTCGGATAATGGGACGCCTTTCAAGAACAAAGACGTGCATGCTTTGACCACAAAGTACAAAATTCAGCATAGCTTTTCAACACCCTATTATCCGTAGGCGAATGGGCAAGCAGAGGCATCAAACAAAATGCTAGTTGCCATCCTTAAAAAGACCATTGCAGATAGTCATAAGGATTGGCACATTCAAATCCCACTTTCCCTATGGGCCTATCGCACTAGCATTCAGACACCCACTGGGGACACTCTATTTTCGCTCGTGTATGGCTCTAAGGCAGTCATGCCTCACGAATTGGATATTCCTTCCCTACGCATATCAATGCAAGAGTTCATCGATGATGATTCTGTGCGGTAGGCTTGGTTAGACCAACTTACGTTGCTTGACGAACGATGCGTTAATGCTCCCGAGAATTTACGTATTTATCAAGAGCGACTTAAGAAAGCTTACAACATGAAAGTTCACCTGAGGGACTTTCAGGTTGGTGATTTGGTTTTGAAGGAAAACTAGCAAAATTCCAGTTTGTCGTCCCACCTAAGGGACAAGTTTACGGCAAATTGGTTAGGTCCATATATCATTGATATCAAAATAGGACCCGGGACATACCGGCTAGCTTCTCTTGATGGTATCAAGGAAACAGAACCCTTGAATATCAGTCATTTGCGACCATTTCATATCTAAGAGAGCCAAATCCCAAAAATGCTCCAAGGATTGTCAAAATCGCTTGGTCAAACCCCAAAAAGGCTCCAAGGATTCTTGCAATCGCTTGGTCAATCCCAAAAAGGCTCCAAGGATTCTTGCAATCGCTTGGTCAATCCCAAAAGGCTCCAAGGATTGTCAAAATTGCTTGGTCAATCCCAAAAGGCTCTAAGGATTGTCAAAATCGCTTGGTCTGATGTTTACACAATGACACTGAGAGGGGGGGGTGAATCAATGTAGCTATTAATTTTTATATCTACAGCATTTAATATGAAATAAAGAGAACTTGACCAAAAAAAAAACTTGAACAAGAGAGCACACCACAACACTCAATATACCGAGGTTCACCAATTTGGCTACTCCTCAAAAATGACTGCTTGGACTCCAATCCAAATCCAGTCTTTGCAAAATCAATTTTACAAATATTTTACCAGCACCAACTGGAAGGAGCACCAACCCCTATACTTTTCTGCTGCAAAAGATGGAGCACCAACTCCTAGTACCAAGCACCAACTTGGACTGCAATTCTGATCAATTTAGAATGACATAAAAATGTCTTCACTTTATGCACGACCTTGACTGGTCTGCAATTAACCCAACTCTACACACTCTCACGACTCGATTATTTTTCTCTTAATTCTTTTCTAACCCTCCTTTTACAGACAATTTCTCTCTAACAACAGCAACATCTTCTCTGTACGATTATTCTTTTATAACCTTTCAATCCTGCATGCAATCGAATCACATACTCTAACTGTTCGAATCCATGCAATACGGTTGTTCGGTTCCATGCACTTCGACTGTTCGAAACCCTGCAATACATATTTTGAAAACATGCAGTACGGCAATTTTGTTTCATGCACTTCGACTGTTCGAAACCCTGCAATACGGTTGTTCGAAAATGACTGTTCGAAACCCTGCAATACGGCGTTTCGATTTCTTGTAGTATGGCAATTTTGTTTCATGCACTTCGACTGTTCAATTTCTTCGAATATGACTTTTCGAATGCTTTTTCAAAATTCCATATGTGATTCTTCGAAAACTTCTCGATTCTTTATGTTCAGCTTTTCTGTATGCTTCAAATACGTCTGTTTGAATGCCTACAAATACGACCTTTCGAATGCTTTTATTATCCTTCATATTCGGCTTTTCGAATGCATTTCAATTATGCATGTTTGGCTGTTGCATTGCATGTTCAACACCTGTCAACATTTAACTATCTGTCTGACTTCAGTTACTTCTTATGTGATAGACTGCATGACGCTTTTCTGCCACGTGTCACCTTTCATGTTGCTTCGGAATTTTCTTGCCATACTGTTACTTGTCACGATATCGCGACACTTTTAACTTATGCTGACGTCACCCTCAATGCTGTCGTGAAATCGTGACCATTTTGGCTTTTAAAGCTTACCTTCTGTTCATGTCGCGATATCGTGACACTTAGAAATTTTGCTGACGTCATCATTAAGCATGTCGTGAAATCGCGACCATTTTGGCTCTTAGAAGCTTTCCCTGCATCTTGTCGCGATATCGCGACACTTTCAACATTTGCTGACGTCATCCTTAAGCATGTCGTGAAATCACGACGCTTTCGGCTTCCAGTAGCTTTCCTTTCATCCTGTCACGAAATCATGACACTTTTCAACTTTGCTGACGTCATCATCCTTCTTGTCGCAAAATCGTGACGTTTCTGACTCTTGCTGACGTCATCATCCTACTTGTCGTGAAATCGTGACACTTTCGGCTTTCGTACACTCTTCTTTGCCAGCAGCAACGAAAAAAGGAACATGTCGCGAAATCGTGACACTATGCTTCATGCAATGGCAAAATTTTTACATCTTTGTGCCTTGTGTTTTCACCTTGCCTCTTTTCATGAAATTTTGACTTGTAATATCATTGCTGCATCTTTCAGTTCTACACTTTTGACTAGTAGCGAAATCGCTACGCCTTAGTTTCCCTTTGTTTCAACATGTAGCGCCATCGCTACACCTTAGTTTCTCTTTGTTTCAACATGTAGCGCCATCGCTACACCTTAGTTTCTCTTTGTTTCAACATGTAGCGAAATCGCTACACCTTAGTTCCATCTATTTTCATCATGCAGCGATATCGCTACACCTTTGTTTCCATTCATTTCAACATGTAGCGATATCGCTACACCTTTTTTTCCTTCTCTGCCAGCATGTCGCGAAATCGCGATAGTTTTGCTCGCATCTTCTCTCTCCTCGGACATGTCGCAAAATCACGACAATTTGGCGTGCATTTTCTCTCTCCTACTTTTTGTCACGAAATCGCGACACATTTTCTCTCTCCTCAATGAAAACTCAACATGTCACGATATCGTGACATTTCTGGCTACGCCTTCTCTCTCCTCGACCATGTCGCGAAATCGTGACAGAAAACATGTCGCGATATCGCGACAGTTTTCTTCCTTGTCTCTTTTTGCCAGTTTCTGAATCTGGGTCACCTCTGTTTTCTTTGAAACTTTCTGCACTTGATCTGACTGACCTCTGAACTGCATCAATCTATCTGTGTTGACAACAATGACAATACTTTTGCAATTCTTTTTCTGCACCTTTCTCAACAATCTCCCCCTTTGGAATTGTTGGCAACACACTACAACCTTGCTTAATTTCTTCTCCCCCTTTGCCAATAATACCAAAGGGCTGCTGTAGACTCCCCCTGAGTCTATGCACAACATTATCAGACTTAAAAAGTTTGAATGCTCCCCCTGAGAATGTGTTTCCCATAGCTAGTCATTGCTTGGGTGGTGTGACTACTCCCAACTTCTTCCGAAGGTATTCAAATACTTCCTTTGGAAAAGGTTTTGTGAATATATCAGCTACTTGCTCTGTAGTTGGAACAAAATCCAATTTAACCTCTCCTTATGCAACTTTATCCTTCAAGAAATGATATCGGATTGCAATATGTTTGGTTCTTGAATGCATTACTGGATTCTTGGATATGTTGATAGCACTAGTGTTATCACATTTAATTGAAATTGGTTCATTGAAATGAATACCAAGATCTTTCAACATTTGTCTCATCCATAATATCTGAGTACAACATGTTGTTGCTGCAATGTATTCTGCCTCTACGATGGATAGAGATACTGATTCTTGTTTCTTGTTGTGCCATGCTACCAGACTGTCACCAAGATAAAATGCTCCTCCACTTGTGCTCTTTCGTCATCAATACATCCTGCCCAATCTGCATCGAATATGCAATCAAAGTGAAATATTTACCTTTTTGGTACCACAACCCATAATCCATAGTGCCCTTGAGATATCTGAAAATCCTCTTTACAGCTGTTACATGAGTTTCTTTGGGACTGGCCTGAAATCTTGCAACCATACATACTACTTGTAATATATCTGGTCTAGTGGTCATTAAATACGATGAGGCTTCCAATCATAGACCTATACATTGTTTGATCTACATCTGGGGATTTATCATCCTTGCTTAACTTGTAGCCTGTTGTCATGGGAGTGCTGACCGGTTTACTGTCTTCCATTGTGAACTTTTTCAACATTTCTTTTACATATTTAACTTGAGAAATAAAAATGCCTTTTTCATTTTGATTGACCTGCGATCCTAAGAAATAAGAAAGTTCACCAATCATTGACATCTCAAATTCTTTTTTCATTTTAATTGATATGTCTTTGCAGTATTCATCCATGCTGCTCTCCAAATATTATGTCATCTACATAAACAACAAGAACAATAAGATGACCCTTCTCTATTTTGACATATAAGTTGCTATCCACAAAACCTTTCTTAAACCCTTGTTTAATTAGATAATTATCCAGCCTTGCATACCATGCTCTGGGTGCCTGTTTTAATCCATATAAAGCTTTCTTTAACCTGCAAACAAAATCTAGATTGTCACCAAGTTGGAAGCCATATGGTTGTTCAATGTAAACCTCTTCTTCTAGTTTTCCATTCAAAAATGCTGATTTTACATCCATTTGATATACTTTGAAGTTTTTATGAACTGCTAATGCCAGAAACATTCTGATTGCCTCTAGTATGGCTACCGGTGCAAAAGTTTCTTCAAAATCAATGCCTTCAACCTGAGCATAGCCTTTACATACCAATCTTGCCTTATTTATGACAACCTGCCCATCTTCATTCAATTTATTTCTAAAAACCCATTTAATGCCAATTATGTTTTTATTTGTTGGTCTAGGTACCAATTCCCAGGTATTGTTTTTCTCTATATGATCTAGTTCTTCATTGATTGCCTTCATCCAACTTTCATCAATGCTTGCTTCAGCAACATTTTTAGGTTCAATACTAGATAACAGAGAATAGTTCCTCACTGTTGTTCTTCTTGTTTGAATACCATCTGTGGGATCCCCAATAATCTATTCACTTGGATGGTTTTTCTGCCAGTTGCCTGTTTTAAATTTTTTGTTTTCTTCTTCTTCAGATTCAGTTTTTACACCATCTGGATCAATTTTTTTATTCTTCTTTGTTTCTTTTTCATCATCACCTTCAATGACTTCTTCATACATAGGGTAGTTTTCTTGATAGTAGTTTCTTGTTCTCTACCTTCATCAACTTTCACATCAGCACTTTCAATAATTTTCTTCAACCTCTTGTTGTAACATGTGTATGCCTTGCTTTTTGTTGAGTAATCGAGAAAGATACCTTCATCAGCTCTATCTTCAAATTTACCGAGGTTATCTTCAGTCTGTTTTATGTAGCACTTGCTGCCAAATACTTTGAAATGTCTTGTTGTTGCCTTTCTACCAAACCACAACTCATAAGCTATTTTGCTTTCATGTGGTCTCAGCATGCACCTGTTTTGAATGTAAACTACAGTATGAACTGCCTCTTTCCAAAATCGTCGACTATTTTGTTTTCTCGCGACATTGTCCTTGCCATTTCCTGCACTGTTCTATTCTTCCTTTCTACAACACCATTCTACTGAGGTGTCCTAGCTGCTGAAAACCTGTCTTCTTATCCCATGTTTTTGACAGTATTCTGCAAATTCTTCGGAGATAAACTCTCCTCCCCTGTCTGATCTTAGGCATTTAATTCTTTTTCCCGATTGATTTTCAACAAGATTTTTGAAGGTTTTAAACATTTCAAAGGCTTCTGACTTGAGTTTCAGAAATAGTACCCATGTCATTCTTGAGTAGTCATCTATACATAGCATAAAATATTTGTGTCCATTTATGCTTTCAGTTCTCATGGGTCCACATAGATCAGTGTGAATTAGTTCTAATGGATTTCTAGTGAAGTATTCTTTTGCTTTGAAAGTGGCTCTGGTTTGTTTTCCATTTTGGCATGACTCATAGATGCTATTTACAAGTTTGCCAATGTTTGGTATATCTCTAACTGCTCTTTTTGAACTGATTTTTGCCAGATTGTCAAAACTAATATGCCCAAGCCTCTTGTGCCATAGCCGCTTTTCATCTTCTTGTCCCATCAAGCATGTTCCTTCTGTAGTTTTTGAAAGTGTATACAGATTTCTTGAAGTTCTTAGTCCAATGGCTATTAACTTTCCATTTTTTGTCTTTCTTACTTCACAGCCCTCCTTCTTGAAGATTACATCATGACCTCTGTCACATATTTGACTTACACTTAGAAATTTATGCTTCAGGCCAATTACAAACAAGACTTATTTTGATTTTATATTGCCATCACTGATCTTTACTGATCCCTTTCCAACAATATTTTCTCCATCATTATTTCCAAATTTCACAGAACCACATTCATAATTCTGTAAATTCTCAAACTTTTGCTTGTCACCTGTCATGTGACTGGAACAACCACTGTCAAGTATCCAAGGTGCTGATTTGTTCCGAGCTTTAAAAGCGATCCGGACAATAAAAGATTCCTTTTCTTTCCATTCTGGTTTGATAGTAGATTTTGCTACTTGTTTTGCCTTTGTTCTTTCATTAGCATGTGCCTATTTTTCAGGAAATTTCTGGTTTTGTTTCAACCCACTTGGCTGAGATTTTCTACCCTGATAATTATTTGATGCAAAAGTGTTTCTGCAGTTTCTAGAAATATGTCCAAAATTATGACAATTATAACATTCAACTGCATAATTCATTAAAGGAGAAAAAACATTTCTGCTGGTAAAATTCTTTTGAGATACATTATGCCTGCAATCTGAAATCTTATGGCCATAAGCATTGCATTTAAAACAATAACCAGAAAATGCATGATTAAACCTAGGTGCTGGTATTTGCCAGTTTGAAGTAGGAGCCATGAATCTTCTCCTCCTCGAATGTGTGAATTTTGTGAATCCATATTTGTCAGTATTCTTCTTGAATCTGGCATTATTATTTTCTTTTGCATTATTTTGTTTTTTTGGTTCAACCCTGATCTTTTCTTCTTTCTTTGTGGGTTCTATATTCAAGTTCTTTGAATCCTTTGAAGATTCTCCTTCATCAAAGCCTAAACCAAATTTGATGCCAGAAGGCCTTTGGTTATTTAACATTTTATCCAGCCTTTACAAGTACTTTCTTCAAACTTATGAAAACAACTCAATTTTCTATTCATCTCCTCCAGCTGCATCCTTAACTTAACAATGTCTTCCTCTAGCTTGTTGCATTCAACTATCTTTATAGTTAATTATTCATCAAGAACTTTAGACATTTTTTTGAATTCCTCTGTCTCGTATTTTCAGATTGTTTATTATGTCCGTGGCATTCTCTAATTTCTTTGAAAAAATTTTATTCTTCTTCCTTTCTCGCACTCAACTCTTCAAGTGCAGCAACCAATTCTCCTTCCAAATACACTTCAACTTCATCCTTGGAATTTTCATCACCTTCCCGATTTTCCTCTCGTTCTTTCTTCTTCAAGTGCCATGAATAGAGCTTCACCTCCTTCTTCGGACTCCTCATCCGTGCTTTCTTCGAATTGCTTGACATTCTTGGTTATGAAGCTTTTCTTCTTGAAGTTGTTCTTTACGAAATTTTGTTTCTTCTTCCAGCCACCTTTTTCTTGGTGTGAACCTTCACCATTTTTGGTTCTCTCCTGCATTGGACATTTGGCTGCAAAATGACCAACTCCTCCACAATTGAAGCATTTAAAAGGTAGCTTCCCTCTATATTTTCCTTTTCATTTTGTGAGTTTTCGAACAAAATTGGCTTCTGTATCATCCAATGTTCCTTCATCCTCAGATTCATGTTCAACTTTTACATTCTTATGTGCTTTAAAAGTTGCTTCTCTGTTTGTAGACTTGGTTTGTCCTATTCTCATTTCATATGATGTCAGGGAACCATGCAACTCATCCATGCTGAAGTTGTTTAGATCTTTTGCCTCTTCTATTGCAGAGATTTTAGAGTTAAATTTTTTGTGAAGTGTTTTGAGAACATTTTTCATAACAACTGCATCATCAATTTCTTCACCGAGTCCTCTGATTGCATTAATAATTCTATTGACTCTCAGCATGTAAGTCTCTATGTTTTCATCTTCATTCATTTGCAGTGCTTCGAACTGTGCTCGATGAGTTTACAGTTTTGCTTCCTTAATCTTACTATCTCCTTCATGGATGCTCTTCAGTTTATCCCACATGTCTTTTGTTGATTTACAACTCATGACTCTTATCAGTTCACTATCAACAAGCCCACACATTATGGCATTCTTAGCTTTGGAGTTGTTTTCAATTTTTTTTTTCTCAGCAGTATCTGTTGGAGGAGTAGTGGGTGCTGTGTATCCACTATCTATAGAATCCCAAATATCGTATCCCAATGCACTCAGATATGTTTGCATTCTGAGTTTCCAAAAAGTGTAATTTGTTCCATCAAATAAGGGAGCTTTGTTGGATGAAAATCCTTCACCACCTGCCATTGTTTCTTCCAAGATCTCCTTAGCTGATTAAGCTTGTACAAGGAACCTGCTCTGATACCAATTGATGTTTACACAATGACACTGAGAGGGGGGGTGAATCAGTGTAGCTATTAATTTTTATATCTACAGCATTTAATATGAAATAAAGAGAACTTGACCAAAAAAAAACTTGAACAAGAGAGCACACCACAACACTTAATATACCGAGGTTCACCAATTTGGCTACTCCTCAAAAATGACTGCTTGGACTCCAATCCAAATCCAGTATTTGCAAAATCAATTTTACAAATATTTTACCAGCACCAACTGGAATGAGCACCAACCCCTGTACTTTTTTGCTACAACATATGGAGCACCAACTCCTAGTACCAAGCACCAACTTGGACTGCAATTCTAATCAATTTAGAATGACATAAAAAGGTCTTCACTTTATGCACGACCCTGACTGGTCTGCAATTAACCCAACTCTACACACTCTCACGCCTCTGATTATTTTTCTCTTAATTCTTTTCTAACCCTCCTTTTACAACAATTTCTCTCTAACAGCAGCAACATCTTCTCTGTATGATTATTCTTTTATAACCTTTCAATCCTGCATGTAATCGAATCACATACTCTGACTGTTTAAATCCATGCAATACGGCTGTTCGGTTCCATGCACTTCGACTGTTCGAAACCCTACAATACATCTTTTGAAAACATGCAGTACGGCAATTTTGTTTCATGCACTTTGACTTTTCAAAACCCTGTAATATGGTTGTTCAAAAATGACTGTTCGAAACCCTGCAATACGGTGTTTCGATTTCTTGTAGTATGGCAATTTTGTTTCATGCACTTCGACTGTTCAATTTCTTCGAATATGGATTTTCGAATGCTTTTTCGAAATTCCATATGTGATTCTTCGAAAACTTTTCGATTCTTTATGTTCGGCTTTTCTGTATGCTTCAAATACGTATTTTTGAATGCCTACAAATACGACCTTTCGAATGCTTTTATTATCCTTCATATTCGGCTTTTAGAATGCGTTTCAATTATGCATGTTTGGCTATTGCATTGCATGTTCAACACCTGTCAACATTTAACTGTCTGTCTGACTTCAGTTACTTCTTATGTGACAGACTGCATGATGCTTTTCTGCCATGTGTCACCTTTCATGTTGCTTCGGCATTTTCCTGCCAGACTGTTACCTGTCGCGATATCGTGACACTTTTAACTTATGCTGATGTCACCCTCAATGCTGTCATGAAATCACAACCATTTTGGCTTTTAAAGCTTACCTTCTGTTCATGTCATGATATCGTGACACTTAGAACTTTTGCTGACGTCATCATTAAGCATGTCACGAAATCATGACCGTTTTGGCTCTTAGAAGCTTTCCCTGCATCTTGTCGCGATATTGCGACACTTTCAACATTTGCTGACATCATCCTTAAGCATGTCGCGAAATCGTGACACTTTTGGCTTCCAGCAGCTTTCCTTTCATCTTGTCGTGAAATCGTGACACTTTTCAACTTTGCTGACGTCATCATCCTTCTTGTCATGAAATTGCGACATTTTCGACTCTTGCTGACGTCATCATCCTGCTTGTCACGAAATCACGACACTTTCGGCTTCCGTACACTCTTCTTTGCCAGTAGCAACGAAAAAAGGAACATGTCGCGAAATCGCGACACTATGCTTCATGCAATGGAGAAAGTTTTACATCTTTGTGCCTTGTGTTTTCACCTTGCCTCTTTTCATGAAATTTTGACTTGTAATATCATTGCTGCATCTTTCAGTTATACACTTTTGACTAGTAGCAAAATCGCTACACCTTAGTTTCCCTTTGTTTCAACATGTAGCACCATAACTACACCTTAACTTCTCTTTGTTTCAACATGTAGCGCCATCGCTACACCTTAGTTTCTCTTTGTTTCAACATGTAGCGAAATCGCTACACCTTAGTTCCATGTATTTTCATCATGCAGCGATATCGCTACACCTTTTTTTCCATTCATTTCAACATGTAGCGATATCGCTACACCTTTGTTTGCTTCTCTGCCAGCATGTCGTGAAATCGTGATAGTTTTTCTCGCATCTTCTCTCTCCTCGGACATGTCACGAAATCACGACAATTTGGCGTGTATTTTCTCTCTCCTACTTTTTGTCGCGAAATCGCGACACATTTTCTCTCTCCTCAATGAAAACTCGACATGTCACGATATCGCGACATTTTTTGCTGCGCCTTCTCTCTCCTCGACCATGTCGCAAAATCGCGACAGAAAACATGTCGCGATATCGTGACAATTTTCTTCCTTGTCTCTTTTTGCCAGTTTCTGAATCTGGGTCACCTCTGTTTTCCTTGAAACTTTCCGCACTTGATCTGACTGACCTCTGAACTGCATCAACTGCATCAATCTGACTGTGTTGACAACAATGACAATACTTTTGCAATTCTTTTTCTACACCTTGCTCAACATGGTCAATCCCAAAAGGCTCCAAGGATTCTTGCAATCGCTTGGTCAATCCCAAAAGGCTCCAAGGATTCTTGCAATCGCTTAGTCAATCCCAAAAGGCTCCAAGGATTCTTGCAATCGCTTGGTCAATCCAAAAAGGCTCCAAAGATTCTTGTAATCACTTGGTCAATCCCAAAAGGCTCCAAGGATTCTTGCAATCGCTTGGTCAATCCCAAAAGGCTCCAAGGATTCTTGCAATCGCTTGGTCAATCCCAAAAGGCTCCAAGGATTCTTGCAATCACTTGGTCAATCCCAAAATGCTCCAAGGATTCTTGCAATCACTTGGTCAAAACCCAAAAATGCTCCAAGGATCCATAAAATCGCTTGGTCAATCCCAAAAAGCTCCAAGGATTCTTGCAATCACTTGGTCAATCCCAAAATGCTCCAAGGATTTCCACAATCGCTTGGTCAAAAATCAAGAAAATTCAAAAACAACAAAAATCATCAAAAAAAACAAAAATTTGCATCTCATTTTTAGGCATACTCAAATTCATCAATAAGAGAGCTCTTCTCTCACCTCATCTTCATATTCACAAAAATACATCAATCAAAAACACAAAAAAAATATGTAGCTGCATCAAAGCATTGCATCCATACATTGCATATTTATGGTCGTACAGGTCAAAGGAACCATAGGCTGTAATTGCTCTGCTAGTCCACCTTGTTCCACACTGTTCCATTTTGCAAAAACAACAAAAACACCATGCATTGTTTTTACCACACTAGAGTCAGTGGTATTCTAATGTATCAAGGGTTTTCGTGATTCAGTCATCATTTTGCTCTTTAGCCATGTAATGTATCAAGTCAAATAGATTTTATGAAGGTAGAGTTACACTTGAAATACACCTTGTTACGTAACATCCCAACACAAAAAAAAATTCCCAAGTTGTGTGAACGAAAGATGAAACCTGCACAGTCATCCAGGTCACCATAAGTGAAACGGTTATCTTGCTCATCCCCCCGTGCGAATGGTTCTAGAATGCTGAGAATTGACAAAAGGACGAGCTCTTTCCTATCCACTCACCTCCATATATAGTGGTTTTCACCACTACCAAATCCCAATCATAGTTGGTTCCCAAAGTTGTAAGGATTTGTACTACACGTCCCTTCCAAGGATGGGTAGTCATCCCCAAAACCTAAAGGAATCAACACCATTCACAAACAAAATTCCAACAAATCATCATCCTAACACTTTCCATTCACCTTTGGTCTCCAAGTTGTAAGGATTCGTACTATCCGCCCCTAACCAGGATGGGTAGTCATCCCCAAGGCCTAACAGATCAATGCCCTTACTCCATAACCTCCATCATCCCCTTGGTCCCCAACGTCGTAAGGATTCATACTATCCGCCCCTAACTAGGATGGGTAGTCATCCCCAAGGCCACAAGGATCAAAGCCATTCACAAACTCAAATCCATAATACTCAAAACACAAAATCAAATAACAGTGGTCATCGCCACTATTCAAAATCCTTGCTCAAAAAGAATTAATAGAAAATAAAAAGTGATTTTCATCACTATATAGACGAGCAACCCTCTAAATCATTCAGCCAACAAACATCCTAAACTTGAATCCCTGGAATTCTCAGCATTTGAAAACCATCTAGGTAATCCTCATTACAGGTTTGGTTGATAGCCTATCTAGCAATGGTGGTATCCTACCCGCATGACAATATGTCTGTCACATTCACTTTGCGTGTGTGTAGACCAATGTTTGCATAAGGATGAGCTAGCTTATGGTATCTTGGATAACACCGCATATTAATCTAACTAAATACAACAAAGGAGTTAGTGGAGCTAATTAGGTGATCCTCAATACGAGTTCGGTTGAAATCCCATCTAGCACTGGCGGTATCCTGACAAATACCACATAAATGAACTCAATTGCACACACAGGGATGTGAAATAACTTGGTCAAAAACAAGTCCGATTCATACTTTGTTTAAATGTCTTGTAAGATAAAGTACAGTCATGGCTAGTAAGTTAAAACCGTCTGAGTCTCAGAAAACCTTGGCTACATTTCTAAACCAACTGCGCTACTTTTCATCCTTACAATACCATCAAAAAATACAAAAAAAAGAACAAACCACATGTATACATACAAAGTCGTGCATCATAGCAATCGCCTAAAAAACAAAATAATAGAGTTCTAAACAGTCTATGGTGCCATAGCCAAACACCACAGAGTCCATCCATCCATTTCATTTTTGCATATCACATACATTTGCATTCATCATCCCATATGCATCCATCAATATAAAGTAGCATGCATTCATCAACATCAATCATTATGCATACCATAATATCATGACATATACACAAAGAAAGAAAATCAAAACAGCCAAAACATCACAAAAATGCAACACAAAAACATTGCAATAAGCATTGCCAGACACAAGTGCTCTTGCACTTAACCTCTTGGCATAAAAAAATTAATGTCGGGGCTCAAATTGTCACTCTCCTACTTCCCCAAGAAGGCTACCATAGCCGGACCGCTCCACGGGAAGACGGGTTTTTGATAATTTCACCCCATTATGGCATCACCAAAAGGGTTAACACCCCCCAAAAATAGGTCCAAATTTTGAGAAACTGCACTTGCTTAAATGGTAAAACATCTAAAGGCACCCTAACCTAAGTCATCTTGGGTCAAGCGACTCGTCGCTTTTCTCACGAAGGTCATTCCCTCATCGATTCGTCGCTTGAGGGGGTAGTCACACTTAGTCACCAATCAAAAAGCACACACCCAATCAAGGCAATGACATGCATTCAAAGAATCATTGACAAATACAATCACGCTCCTGCTTGGGGCAGTAAACAAGCAATCATTAAATTGATCAAACACTTGGCATTCCTGAAGCATGAACATAAGGTTTCCCTTGTGGACAAAAGGTTACGCCCTTTGCCTAATCATGACTGATCAATGTCCAAGCTCAAGTCACACCTCACAAAAATAGGTTAACTCTTGAAATCAAATTCCTTAGCTCGTCAGAAGTAAGGATTCAAGAATGCATGCCCTTTCCATACTTGGGGCATCAAAATTTGGTTAGGTTACCAAGAAACCCTAATCATTAGTGCTTTGGTCATCTATTTTTTCTCAGCACTGCGTCACCCATAGCGCTTCCCAAAAAAGGGCATCTCGTAGACACCAAAACAGCACCAATCTGATTAAGTGACTACAAACATTGATCGCATTGACATACACAGCTTTCAGGGCAGCCCTCAGAGGTCAAACAGTGGTCCTAGCCACTCACACAGTAGTTTAGAAGGTCGAAAAATGAGCAGAGCAAAGTTGGTCGCTTTAACAAGCCTTCGTTAAAACAAAGTCAAAAGCAAGCCTTTAATCAAAAGCAAAACTTTAAACTTCAGGCCTTAAGCGAGAACAAATCTTAAGCAAACTTCAAATGCAGGCAAGCCTTAATCAAAGGGGAGCCTTGGCCTTAGATGTCGTGATATCGCGACGTCGCGATATCGCGACGTCTAAGGCCCGAGGGGATCCTTGGCCTTAGATGTCATGATATCGCGACACCTAAGGCCCGAAGGGAGCTTCGGCCGAGGGTGTCATGATATCGCGACGTCGCGATATCATGACACCTAAGGCCCAAAGGGGGAACCTCGGCCGAAGTGTTGCGATATCACGACGTTGCGATATCGCGACACTTCGACATTTTGCGCTTAAAGCAAAAGCATTCAAAGGCATCAATCAGAGACGGACTTCAGCATGGTCACCACGTGGAAGGCATGGCCGCCATGTGGCGTCACTGCATATCATTTTTTTAAAAGAGACCCCGTGGGTCTGTAGAACGACGGACTTCACCAACTGCATTAATGAGACGAGCAGTTTCAATAGCAAATCCAATCCGAGGCCATGCCTCATAACTACTGACGTGAGTTCCTAGCGATAATCTCAGTGTGAGCCATGTCTCATAAATCACCTGACAAGGGTCAAATCTTAGTGGCCCCTGCAGATTTAGGGTTTGACATTAATGTTTCAGAGGCGAAATCCTCTATAAAAACTAGCTCAATGCAATGTAAGAAGGAGAAGATTTTTTGAGTGAACACAACGAAGTGCTGTTCATTTGAAGACCCGATTGCATCAGTTTAGACTTTACCTTCTTCACATCCAGAATCTCTTTCACAAGAGAGGTTGGTGGGTGGTTTTCAGAAGTGTGAGTCTGACCTTCAAACCAGACATTGGATCACTATATCCCATTAATTTACCGACGAAGCATTTTTGAAATGCAACGAAGTGCTGCTCATCCAGAGACCCGATTGCTTCCTGTAGGATTCATTTCTTCTACACTCTTGATCTCTTTCGTATGAGAGGTTAGTGAGTGGTTTTCTGGAAGTGTGGATCTGAACTTTAGAGCTCGACAGTGGACAACAATATTCCTTCAAATTCAACGATATCACAACCTGAAAGATTTCGGGCCCTTAGTGGATTGGCGCCGAAACCGAGCTTTAACGGGGGCGGCCCGCTTGGGCACCCCATGCACGTTCCTAGTCAATTTAATATATGCTATTTTTTTAATATATCCTGCAAAACTAACAGTATTTGAACAACTTATGTTTTACGTTGTTTAAATAAACTTTATGTTAGAACGTATCATGCAATACGTTATACGTTCGAATGTATCTTGCAATATGTCTCATTGAATATTATCTTGAAATCATGTATTTCGAATGTTTTTCTGCATTACGTCCTCTAATGTTTACTTGGACAGCCTGAGTTATTTTATCCGCGTATTTAATCAATCTCTGCACGTACTTCTTTTAAACGCTTTATCCTTTAGTCACAGGTGCTACTAAACAGTTTACTATTTCTTTGAATGCAGGAAGAACAGCAGGAACAAAGATTCATCAGCAACCAGCGGCGACAACATTTTGGCCTGCCCGTTTCAAATGTGGGCATGCGGAAGGAGATCACTATTCATCTGTTGTAACTGAAAATATGTAACTGAGGAGATGTATTGTAACCGAGCCGACATCATATTAATAAAAAGGGCTGTGTTCCTGCTATTGATTTGATTACATCCGTGTTATTACATGCATTAAACTAGTTCTATTTTTATTGCATATTAGTGTTTCTTTTATTTCTGGAATCTCATGCTTTCAGTAATTTATGAATATAATTTTTTGAAAAGTAATAATCATTCACTTGATCAAAATACATAAAGGTAGCAAATTGAATAAAACAAGAAATGATAGTTAGGTCCTAGGATGAGGATAAAGACCATATTGAAGACTAAAGTATTCAATAACCAAATAATATAATACAGGGGGGTGTTGGAAAATATTACATTATTTGGTACATGCCAATTTACTACCTTGATACATCGTTGTAAATATTAGATTAAGGTTGTGTCCTACATTAGAGAGTGAGTTAATATTTTATGTAATATAATAATGTGCAGGAAATGCACAAGTGTCATGTAATTATGTTTGCTAGTGTTAGGAGTGTGAATGTGCAAAAGTTTCCAATATGTAAGTGTACACATGTATCCTTAGATTAGGAAGAGTTATGTGAAGATTCAAGTCCAAGTGTGCATACAATATAGTGTCAAGTGTACGCAATTATAAAGTAGAGAAGCCAAGAGTCATGAATCTCATCATATGGAAAGGAAGAGTCCTGGTAAGCAAAGATTCATCTTAGAAAGGCTATATATTACTCCATAGATAACATAGAGATATATCACCAACATAACATACATCACCCACATTGTCTACATTGTGAGAATTGAGATATTTGTTACAAAAAGAGGAGTAATACATGTTTGTATACATTGGAGCAACTAGTATTGTAAGAATTATTATATTGTATATTTTAGGCTTTACATTCATATTTAAGCATATTATTGAATGTTATCTTATTAATACTTGATAATACATATTAGTTGTCTCATTTATCTCTATTACAATATCATTATTGGGTCCATTATATTGCAACTTCATTATGTTTGATATTGTGAATATTTTTCTATGATGATTTATATTGTGTATTAGAGTATCAAAAGCTAACATTAATCCTACTTCATGTTAACATGTGATATGTATTTATAGTTTTCCAAATCTAAATCCATTTGAAAATTTCTTTTTACTTTGTTCATAATTCTAGGGTCTTCCTCTACTTTTTTTATTCTCATACACTTACATCTTGGTCAATTTCTTCTATTTTTCCAAATAGTTCATAACACGACTTATCGTCTATAGAGTTATACTACCTTAAAAACCTAAATTACAAGAACCATCCTCCATATTAGTGATATTGTTTTGGTACCTAAGAAACCCTAAATTGTGATTAATATCCTCCATACTATGTATTTATGTGTTATTCTTAAACCATAACGTACAATGGATAAAATATATACTACTTTCATTTTATTGCGAGGACATGGTTTTCTACTACTTTAGAAAAACAAATATGATTTACCTATTTTAAACATTACCTCTTTAACTTCTTTATTTTGAATTTTCCATATATACCTTCCATAATATATTTAATTCCTTCTAATTTTGAACTCACATGTTGCAATTCAAAATTCTTTACATCCTTCTTAGTTTCTTCTATTTTTTATTTAAATAGACCATAAATGCATTTGTCATTTGATTATGTAGAAAATATTTCTATGACACATTTTTTGAAATATAAAGCCTTTTATATATGGTATATTCTACTAAAATATGATCTCCTTAATTTATTTTAGAGTTCTTATCATGACCAAAACTTGGAATCTCTCTCACAATTATTTTCATAGTGAAATTTCTCTCAATGTGTCTAGTCTCATAATATTTATAACATCAAATACAATGTTTTCATAGTCCACTTGTTTATATCCAAGTATACATAGAATGTCTTCACTCCTTAGTAGTTGATCCCTCATGAATTAATACCCCTCAAATGTTATCAATATTCTTGAGAACCTCTTTCTTCATAAGATAATATAGAAGTCAACAAAGCCTAATTTATACTATAATTATTTAAATAATTATTATGTACAAAATATAATTGTCACTCTATTATATTAAATAAGTTTTTTTCTTAACCAAAATGATGGTACATCACCAAATTTTTTACACCTAACTTCATAACTAGAGAATATGATAATAAAAAAATTATTTTGGAAAGAAATTCGTTAATTAATTTAAACTCAGTCACTAGTTGAGTTTAACCCAGTTTTGAATCTATGAAAAAAATGCCAATATTAATTAAAATTAAATACTAAATCATTCATTTTTAGAACCATTATATTATTGTAAAGCATGTCATCATTGATAATAACTTCTAGTGTATATTACATGACCTTGGTGATAATTGTTGTAGGTTGTTTCATCCCTTTATCCTTGACTAGGGCATTGTTACATAAGGATTCCATAAGTGGTTGCTTAATTTTTTTTTAATTTGTAGAATAAAATATCTAAAAGTAAGCCTCAATCCTTGCTTGAACTCACATTTATTCCATTACCACCATTATAAGTATGTCCCTATGTACTTTTAATATTTAATTTGATCTTAAACTATTTTTTTAACTTCATAATATATTACAAGATAATATTTATATTATTTATGTTTTAAAGTCAGGTTCAATTCAAATCACTAATCACTAATCAAATAATTTAAAATATTCTCCATAAACAAATCACTAGATGAAGATATTATACAATTAACATTTTAACTTGGAATGAGATGAAGGCAAACAATTCCATTTAATAAGATGATTTATTCTAAAGTGTTGGTGGCATGACAATAAATATTAATTTAAATTATAACTAATTTAGATTTATGATTCATGACTATGTTAAATATCAATAGATATAAGAGTAAATGTGTTTATTCTATTTATATTTTAATAATTATGATAATAAACATAAATTGGTATTTAGTTTATGGATTTTCCACCACTCATAAACAATAATCATAAGGAGTCTTTTCTTACTCTATGAAGATATAGGGATTACTAATGACCTATGGAATTTTTTGTAATCCAAGAATATTACAAGCATTATCAATGGAGGATCAGTCCCAATAAACACCAAGATAAATTTAGCTTACACTTGAAAGGTTTTAGGTAACATTGATATGGTTCTTGTACTACCATCAATTAACATGCTAGATTTAGCTAACATCATGAAGGTTAGGATAAATTATTAACTTTCCTTGATGTTATCCTACCTCTTATAGGTGAAGGGGTCTTTAAAATTAACTACAAATTTTGCCAAGAGACCTTCCTCATTTTTATTTTTACTAACACCTATATAGCATAAAACCTTAGGATAAAGTTCTTCATTAGGAGTGAGTGGTTATAGGGAAAGGGATCACTTTATAGGCTTCTTATTTTGAGGAATTATTATTGGGCTAACACTATCAATATTGCTTCTATTTAATTTACAAGAAGTAATAATTTATTGAATCATGTGATATACTCTACTTGTTTTCAAAAAAATAAATGTTATTCCTCCTAACTAACTAACTTACTATTTTAGCTTATATGCAACTTTTATTTACTTTCTAGCCTATTTACACAAAATTGTGGTATGTCTATGTACACAAACAATACCTAGTTGTTTAGCGTTTGTATTTGAATATTTAATGTCCTGACTACATAGTGTCAAATTTGCACTTTTCCTCTATCTTAGAACTTATGACTTCTTCTGTCAGGGTCCTACCATTAGCCTGATTGTAGACCTATGTTATTTTTCTAGGCTACTCAAAAAGTCACATTAAAATTAGCATCAATAATTTTTTTTTTTATTGAATGGTCAATTACCTTATCAATGTGCATTTGTCTATGTAGCATATTCCATATTAATTAGATATTTGCAATCTGGATGCTAGGTACTAATTTGGGATGTAATTTAGAATACTCTTAAGCAAAGTGTCATTTTCCTTGTAGTTGTCGTATAATCTTCAAATTAGTTTGTTAGAACATGTGGTTGGCCTAATGATACAATTTATCATGGTTAATTTGTAAATTATTTCAATTTCCTATGTGTGACAACCATACTACTTTAGAGCCACTCAAGATTGTTGTATTGATAGTTAGTTCTTGATAATTTTTTGGCCAATCAGGTATATCTACTTCGACCAGGTGCATGTTTTTTCTTCTTGATATTTCTTAATGTGGTAGGTACAATACTTTTTAGATTGAACCCAAACCATATTTTTAATATAGATAATGATCATTTTATCTTATGCCTGATGTCCTATCTATTCTATTAAATAATTTGACAAGCTCATCCCAAATATTGGTGGCAAATCAACGATCATCATGTTTTGAATTTTTTCTAAGTTTGGCAACCTATGCAACAAAATTAAGACTTATTTGATGACTCCTACATTATATACTATGATCTCTTTATTTTTTAGTATTCTAGAAACTATTACATTGTATGGTATACCCATAGCATTACAAATTGCTTCAGGAATGATGAAAAAATCAACTTTTGGGTCAACTACATAATTGTGTGACACTCAACCTTCCAAGAATCCCGATACATAGAAATACATAGAATAATATTCGTTAGGGCCAAAATATGGTTGCTTTTGTAATTATTTATGATTCAAGCATACAATGAAATTGAATTTTGGGTGATGCAAAGTTGTTTCAACTATATTCAATTGACTAGACATTAGTGAAGCTTCCACTAGTTCTCTGACTTTTTTGTAATAATATTGCCTTGGGATATACCTTTTCACTATACTTCCTTTAGGTCTAGTTCTCAATAGATTTCTACCATTTCCTTCCTTTGTGCCTTTTTTAAGAATAAACAGTATAATTTTTTGTAAGATTATTTTCTTTGGCAATGCAGATATAATAATTTTAGACTATATTGCCTTGGACATGTCTTTGGACTTTGCTTTTCCTCATATTACCCTCATAGATTCAAGTTGTCTTTAGATTCATCTTCATTTTATTTATCATTTTTTTCTTTGATTCATTCAACATTATATTTGGGCTAATCATATCCATTGTAGAGAACTTATCTATTTTCATATAATGGTCTAAGTCGATAGTGAGGGCTACATCATCCTATGATTGATGATTCATTCTAGAAATAGAATCTGGTTTATTGTTATATATGTCAGGTAATGAACCCTTTAGCTAGTTGTAATAGGTTTCTACCTTCTAATTTTTAATTTGCAAGCTCATTGGTAAGATTTTGGATGACATCCCTTATCTCTTAAGATATTTGGAGCTTCAATACCATTTGCATATTGTGATATGAGCAATGAACTATGGTATTGTATCCAAGAGAGTCACCAACTAAGACAATGGTGAGCATGTCAAAGGGGTATTTAGGTATATTTTATGATGCAATGGGATTTCCAGTTAATTAGCATTGGGTAGAGGTTTTCCTACTAAAATCATCACATATTCAGCCCTCATAACAACCTAGAAAATCCTTGTAAAACATTTTTCTATATATTATTAGATTTGGTGGGTCAAGTCTAAATTTTGAGCTTGAATTTACAAGATATAGCTATATGCTTGTGATGTATTTTTATACCAAAGGATTCTATCCCATAATACTTTGAAAATATGTTTAAAATCTAGGAGAGGTTCATGATGACCTCTTTTAATATAGAAAAATTGCATGAGTAGTGCAAAGACATCCCTTCGATAATCAAACACCAAGACTAATGATTCAGCCCAGTCATCCCAAAATCTAATTCTATTATCTTCTAAATATCTATACCATTGCAATACCTTACACTGTATGAATTGAGAAAGTATTCTTACCATAACATCTTCAAAGATGATATTACAAAATGTGGCCAAGTATAAAATATCTTGACAATACTCATAGGCAATTTTTTATTACCATAAAAAATAGACAAGAGATTTAATGTCTTCTATGGAATTTCATGGATAACTAGAAGTTTGAGTGGTCTACTACTATTCCAAACAAGAAAAAAGTATCAAACCATGGCTTTAATACTTCTATTGATGTGCTCATAGAACCATATGATTTGTACATAGCAAAATATTTTGGATTTTTTGTGCTTTTAATTTTTGATTATGAGCTTCTTGCCATTAGATCCACTAACTTCTTTGGATTTTTATTTTTAATGGAATTTCCAAGTGAACATACAATCTCCTTATATGATGTCAATACTAATCATAAAAATCGTGAGTCATTTAGATAACTAAAACATGATCTCTAAAATTAAGCTAATTGGAATATGATCTAAAAACAATGGAAAACCAATTTTGTTGTTATTTTATATATATGGGGTTGTTCAAGATAAGTCTAGACTATTTGAAATACTAGGTATGCTCTATGGGGATTATGTCTTGTAAAAAAATGATCAACGCTACTCTTGAAAAGTAAAGAGCATGTCAGACAATGAAAATATAGTTTCTCTTTCATGAATAATATAAGGAAACCTCTTATTTCATAGTGCTTCACCATCTTGAGCATCTAGTAGGTTTTGGAGCATGCAAAGAAGAGTGGTAATGATAGGCTTTTCCTTTTGATCATCCCCTTTTCTTTTCCTACTATTTATTGCTTGAAGAATATCAAGCTATGCCAAATAAGTAAAGAGTAAAACCAAAAGGAGAAGGTAGATAAGAGGGGTAACATGAAGATATTTTGATACTAACTAATAAGAAATGATCACATCTAACGGCAAGTTTGTTAGGTCTAGCATGAAAATATTTGAAGCATGGGTCTTGAAATAATTTTAAGTTGTATCCTTTTGCTAATTTTTATGGGTATGATAGTTAAGTTGTTTTATTTTAAGATAATATGATAATTAACACATTCATCTATATTCTTCTTCATATCACCTTATTTTAAGTGTTTCTTCATATTTTTTCATCCTTAAGTCATCTCTTTACATCTTCCATAATTTTATTGACTCCATAGCCCAATGGAAAGGTTAGCCCTATATTTCATTTGTAAATAACTCCGGTTGCTTCAAGTGGTTGTGTAAGTATATAAAAATAATTAATAAACCTCTTAATACCTTAATGATGAACGGATGCCAATGATCATAATGAAAAAAGGAATATCTAGTTAAAGATGAAATGACTAACAATATCTTTGTGTCAAAACATAACTCGTAAGGAAATCTTGCTTCAACTTCAATAGGAAGGTTTAATAGGAGTAAAAAATATTTTCAGATATGTAGGAGGAATCATAATACAATTTTTTATAGATATAATCCAAGGAATCAGTCTAAAGGAAATCAATTAAATTAAAGTGGTCAAACAAATAGGCCAATTTAGCCAATATAATATCAAACTTAGTATCATGCACACAATAAAAAAATTTAACATTAGTACCCTTCTTAGTATCAATATAACCAACCTCAACTACAATATAGATAAGAAAATCAAAAGGGTTATAGCTCAAGAAATTCAAGGAATTTAGAATTGGAAGAAACTATTGAAGAAAATGAAGTCAAAGGTCTTTCAGCAAACTTTGTAATTTATGAAGATAATTTTTTGAAAAGTACTAATCATTCACTTGATCAAAATACATAAAGGTAGCAAATTGAAGAAAATAATAAATGACAGTATAGGTCCCATGATGAGGATAAAGACCATATTGAAGACTAAAGTATTCAATAACCAAATAATATAATACAGGTGGGTGTTGTAAAATATTATATTATTTGGTACATGCCAATTTACTACCTTGGTACATCATTATAAATATTAGATTAAGGTTGTGTCCTACATTACAGAGTGAGTTAATATTTTATGTAATATAATAATGTGCAAGAAATGCACAAGTGTCATGTAATTATGTTTTCCAGTGTTATGAGTGTGAATGTACAAAAGTGTCCAGTATGTAAGTTTACACATGCATCCTTAGATTAGGAAGAGTTATGTGACATGTCAAGTCCAAGTGTGCAAATATCAAGTAGATAAGTCAAGAGTCATGAAGCCCATCATATGGAAAGGAAGAGTCATGGTAAGCAAAGAGTCATCTTAGAAAGGCTATATATTAATCCATAGAGAACATAGATATATATCAAAAACATAACTTATATCACCCACATTGTCTACATTAGGAGTAATAGAAGTTTGCATACATTGGAGCAACTAGTATAGTAAGAATTATTATATTGTATATTTTAGGCTTTACATTCATATTTAAGCATGTTATTGAATATTATCTTATTAATACTTGATAATACATATTAGTTGTCTAATTTATCTTTATTATAATATCATTGTTGAATCCATTATATTGCAACTTAATTATGTTTGATCTTGTGATTATTTTTCTATGATGATTTATATTGTGTATTAGATTATCAAAAGCTAACATTAATCCTAGTTCATGTTAACATGTGATATGTATTTATAGTTTTCCAAATCAATATCCATTTGAAAATTCCTTTTTACTTTGTTCATAATTTCAGGGTCTTCCTCTACTTTTTTTATTCTCATAACCACTTACATCTTGTTCAATTTATTCTATTTTTCCAAATAGTTCATAACATGAATTATCATCTATAGGGTTATACTACCTTAGAAACCTAAATTACAAGGACCATCATCCATATTAGTGATATTTTATGGTACCTAAGAAACCCTAAATTATGATTAATATACTCCATACTATTTTTTTATGTGTTATCCTTAAACCATAACATACAATGGATAAACTATATACTACTTACATTTTATTGCAAGGACATGGTTTTCTACTACTTTAGAAAAACAAATATGATTTACCTATTTTAAACATTACCTCTTTCACATTCTTTATTTTGAATTTTTCCTCTATAACTTCCATCATATCTTTAATTCCTTCTAATTTTGAACTCACACGTTGCAATTCCAAATACTTTACATCCTTCTTAGTTTCTTCTATTTTTTATTTAAATAGACCATAAAGGCATTTGTCATTTGATTAGGTAGAAGAGCTTTCTGTGACACGTTTTTAGAAATATAAAGCCTTTGATCTATGGTATATTCTACTACAATATGATATCCTTAATTTATTTTAGAGTCCTTATCATGACCAAAACTTGGAATATCTATCACAATTATTTTAATAGTAAAATCTCTCTCAATGTGTCTAGTCTCATAGTATTTATAACATCAAATACAATATTTTCATAGTCCACTTGCTGATATACAAGTATACATAGAATGTCTTCACTCCTTAGTAGTTGATCCCTCATGAATTAAGATCCCTCAAATATTATCAATATTATTGAGAAAATATTTCTTCATAAGAAAATATAGAAATCAACAAAGCCTAATTTATACTATAATTATTTAAATAATTATTATGTACAAAAGAGAATTGTCACTCTATTATATTAAATCAATTTATTTCTTAACCAAAATTATGGTACATCACCAAATTTTTTACACCCGAATTCATAACTAGAGAATATGATAGTAAAAAAATCATTTTGGAAAGAAATTCATTAATTAATTTAAACTCAGTCACTAGTTGATTTTAACTCAGTTTTGAATCTATGAAAAAATGTCAATATCCATTAAAATTAAATACTAAAACTTTATTTTAAGAACCATTATATTATTCTAAATCATGTCATCATTGATAATAACTTCTAGTGTATGTTACATGACCTTGGTGATAATTGTTTTAGGTTGTTTCATCCCTTTTTCCTTGACTAGGGCATCGTTACATAAGGATTCCATAAGTGGTTGTTTAATTTTTTTTTAAATTTGTAGAATAAAATATCTAAAAGTAAGCCTCAATCCTTGCTTGAACTCACATTTACTCCATTTCCACCATTATAAGTATGTCCCTATGTACTTTTAATATTTAATTTGATCTAAAACTATTTTTTTAACTTCATAATATAATACAAGATAATATTTATATTATTTATGTTTTAAAAGTCATATTCAATTCAAATCACTAATCAAAGAATTTAAAATCTTCCCCATAAACAAATATCCAATGATTGAGTTGAGTATATGAATATAACTCTTTACATGGGAGAGAAAACTATGTATTCAAATTAATTAGAAGAAAAGTCTTTCAAGAAATCAGGTTCACCTTAAAAATGGAGAAATCTTGAATAATCATTGTAATAAATAATATAAAAATAAAATTGACCTTATAGATGAAGATATTATACAATTAAACATTTTAACTTTGAATGAGATGAAGGCCAACGATTCCATTTAATAAGATTATTTATTCTAAAGTGTTGGTGGCATGACAATAAATATCACATAAATAACTCCAATAGATATTAATTTAAATTATAACTAATTTAGATTTATGATTCATGTCTGTGTTAAATATCAATAGATATAAAAGTAAAGGTGTTTATTCTATATGTTTGAATTTCAAGATATTGACATAGATGTCTAATAAATTTTGATGTTTATTAAATATATGTATTGTAAATAACTAAGCTAATTTTATAATTAATTATAAAAAAAGTAAGATTGAAGTATATTTTACCCTCATATAATATATTAAAATTTATTTACTATTATTATTTTATTTTTATTTAAATATATATTCCATATTTGTTAGAAAATTACTTTGTATATAGTTTAAAAATAATGATTCCATGATTAATTATATATTTTCAAAATAAACACATTGTTCAACCTCAATATAGGGAAGTCTGATATCTAATTTATAGTTTAATAATCATCATAATAAAAATAAATTGGTATTTTGTTTATGGACTTTCCACCACTCATAAACAATAATCATAAGGAATCTTTTCTTACTCTATGAAGGGATAGGGATTACTAAGTACCTATGGACTTCTTTGTAATCCAAGAAGATTACAAGCATTACCAATGGAGGAGCAGTCCCAATAAACACCAAAATAAACTTGGCTTGCACTTGAAAGGTTTTAGGTAACATTGATATGGTTCTTGTACTACCATCAATTAACATGCTAGATTTAGCTAACATCATGAAGGTTAGATGAAATTATTATCTTTCCTTGATGTTATCCTACCTCTTATAGGTGAAGGGGTCTTTAAAATTAACTACAAATTTTGCCAAGAGACCTTCCTCATTTTTATTTTTAATAACACCTATCTAGCATAAACCCTTAGGATAAAGTTCTTCCTTAGGAGTAAGTGGTTATAGGGAAAGGGATCACTTGATCGGCTTCTTCTTTTGAGGAATTATAATTGGGCTAACACTAAAAATCTTGTTTCTATTTAATTTACAAGAAGTAATAGTTTATTGTATCATGTAATAAACTCTACTTGTTTTCAAAAAAATTGTTATCCCTCCTAACTAACTAATTTATTGTTTTAGCTTATATGCAACTTGTATTTACTTTCTAGCCTATTTACACAAAATTATAGTATATCTATGTACACCAACTATACCTAGATGTTTAGTGTTCGCATTTGAATATACAATTTTCTTACTAGATAGTGTCAAATTTGTACTTTTCCTCTATCTTAGAACTTATAACTTCTTCTGTCGGGATCCTACCATTAGCTTGACTGTAAACCTATGTTATTTTTCTAGGCTACTCAAAAAGCCACATTAAAAATTAGCACCAATGAATTTTATTTTTTTATTGAATGGTCAATTACCTTATCAATTTGTATTTGTTTATGTAGCATATTCCATATTAACTAGAGATCTACAAGTTGGATGCTAGGTGCTACTTTGGGATGTAATTTAGAATACTCTTAAGAAAAGTGTCATTTTCCTTGTAGTTGTCGTATAATCTTAAAATTTGTTTGTTAGAACATGTGGTTGGCCTAATGATACAATTAATCATGGTTACTTTGTAAATTGTTTCAATTTCCTATGTGTGACAACCATAATACTTTATAGCCACTCAAGATTGATGTACTAATGCTTTTTTCTTGATAATTTTTGGCCAATCAGTTATATCTACTTCGACTAGGTGCATGTTTTTTCTTCTTGACATTTCTCATTGTGGTAGGGCCAATGCTTTTTAGATTGAACCAAAACCATATTTTTAATATAGGTAATTATCATTTTATCTTGTTCCTAGTGTCCTCCTATCTATTTTATTAAATAATTTGACAAGATCATCCCAAATATTGATGGAAAATCAATGATCATCATGTTTTGATTTTTTGCTAAGTTTGACAACTTATGCAAAAAAATTAATACTTATTTGATGACTCCTAACTTCTATAATATGATATATTTGTTTTTTAGTATTCTATAAACCATTACATTGTATGGTATACCCATAGCATTACAAATATCTTCAGGAATGATGAAAAAATCAACTTTTGGGTCAACTACATAATTGTGTGACACTCATTCTTCCAAGCATCCCGATACATAGAAATACATAGAATAATATTTGTTAGGGCCAAAATATGGTTTATTTTATACTGATTTGAGATTCAAGCATGCCATGAAATTGACTTTTGGGTCATGCAAAGTTGTTTCAACTAGATTCACTTGACTAGACATTAGTGAAGCTTCCCCTAGTTCTCTGACTTTTTTGCAATAATACTGCCTTGGGATATACGTTTTCACTATACTTCCTTTAGGTCTAGTTCTCAATAGATTTCTACCATGTCCTTCCTTTGTGCCTTTTTTATGAATAAATAGTATAATTTTTGGTAAGATTATTTGATTTGGCAATGTAGATATAATACTTTTAGACTACATTGCTTTGGACATGTCTTTGAACTTTGCTTTTCCTCATATTATCCTCATAGATTCAAGTTGTATTTAGCTTCATATTCATTTTATTTATCATTTTTTCTTTGATTCATTAATCAGATCCATTATAGAGAACTTATCTATTGTCATGTAATGGTCTAAGTCCATAGTAAGGGCTAAATCATCCTGTAATTGATGATTCATTCTAGAAATAAAATTTGGTTTATTGTTATATATTTCAAGTAATGAACCCTTGAGCTAGTTGGGATAGGTTTCTACCTTCTAATTTTTAATTTGCAATCTCTTTGATAATATTTTTGATGACATCCCTTATCTTTTAATATATTTGGAGCTTCAATACCATTTGCATATTGTGATCTAAGTAATGAACTATGGGTATTGTATCCACTAGAGTCACCAACTAATGCAATGGTGAGCATGCCAAAGGGTTATTTATGTATATTTGATGATGCAATGGGATTTTCAGTTGATTACCAGTTGATTAGCCTTGGGTAGAGGTTTTCCTACTGAAATCAACACATTTTTACCCCTCATAACAACATAGAAAATCCTTGGAAAACATTTTTCTATATATTGTTAGATTTGGAGGATCAAGTCTAAATTTTGAGCTTGAATTTAGTAGATATAGGTATATGCTTGTGATGGATTTTTATCCCAAGGTATTATATCCCATAATATTTTGAATATATGTTTAAAATCTAGGAGAGGTTCATGATGACCTCTTTTAATATAGAAAAATTGCATGAGTAGTACAAAGATATCCCTTGGATTATCAAACACCGAGACTAGTGGTTCATCATGTTCATACCAAGCCCTAATGCTATTATCTTCTAAATATATATATCATTGCAATATCTTACCCTGTACGAATTGAGAAAGTAGTCTTACCATAACATCTTCAAAGATGATATTACAAAAAGTGGCCAAGTATCAAACATCTTGACAATACTCATATGCAATTTTTTATTACCATAAAAAATAGACAATAGATTTAATGTATTCTATGGAATTTCATGGAGAACTAGGAGGTTGAGTGGTCTAGTACTATTACAAACAAGAAAAAATTATAAAACCATGGCTTTAATACTTCTATTGATGTGCTCATAGAACCATATGATTTGTACATAGTAGAATATTTTGGATTTTTGGTGCTTTTAACTTTTGATTATGACCTTCTGACAATTAGATCCACTAACTTCTTTGGATTTTTATTTTTAATGGAATTTCCAAGTGAAAATACAATCTCCATATATGAGGTCAATACTAATAATCAAAATCGTGAGTCCTTCAGATAACTAAAACATGATATCTAAAATTAAGGTAATTGGAATATGATCTAAACACAATGGAAAACCAATTTTGTTTTTATGTTATATATGTGGTTATCAAAGATAAGTCTAGACTATGCGAAATACTAGGTATGCTCTATGGGGACTATGTCTTGTAAAAAGTGATCAACGCTACTCTTGAAAAGGAAAGAGTGTGTCAACCAACAAAAATGTGGTTTCTATTTCATGAATAATATAAGGAAACCTATTCTTTCATAGTGCTCTACCATATTGAGCATCTAGTAGGTTTTGGAGCATGCAAAGAAGAGTGGTAATGATAGGCTTTTCCTTTTGATCATCCCCTTTTTTTTTCCTACTATTTATTGCTTGAATAATATCAAGCTATGCCAATGAAGTAAAGTGTAAAACCAAAAGGAGAAGGTAAATAAGAGGGTTAACATGAAGATATTTTGAGACTGACTAACAATAAATGATCACATCTAAGGGCAGGTTTGTTAGGTCTAGCATGAAAATATTTGAAGCATGGGTCTCGAAATAATTTTAAGTTGTATCCTTTTGCTAATTACTATGGGTATGATAGTTAAGTTGTTTTATTTTAGGATAATATGATATTAAACACATTCATATATCTTCTTCTTCATATCACCTTATTTTAAGTGTTTCATCATATTTTTCATCCTTAAGTCATCCCTTTACCTCTTCCACCATTTTATTGACTCCATAGCCCAATGGAAAGTTTAGCCCTATATTTCATTTGTAAATAACTCCAGTCACTTCAATTGGTTGTGGAAGTAAACAAAAATAATTAATAAACCTATCAATACCTTAATGATGATTTGATGACAAAGGTCATAATGAAAAAAATAATATCTAGTTAAAGATGAAATGACTAACAATGTCTTAGTATCAAAATATAACTCGCAAGGAAATCTTGCTTCAAATTCAATAGGAAGGTCTAATAGGAGTAAAAAACATTGTCAGATATGTATGAGGAATCATAATATAATTTTTTATAGATATAATCCAAGGAATCGGTCTAAAGGAAATCAATTAAATTAAAGTGGTTAAACAAATAGGCCAATTTAGCCAAGATAATATCAAACTTAGTATCATGCACAACATCAACAACTTTAACATTAGTACCCTTCTTAGTATCAATATAACCAACCTCAACTACAATATAGATAAAGAAATCAAAAGGGTCATCTAGCTCAAGAAATTCAAGGAATTTAAGAACTGGAAGAAACTATTGAAGAAATTGTTCATGATGAGGTTCATCTAGCACATAATATTTTGAATATATGTTTAAAATATAGGATAGGTTCATGATGACCTATTTTAATATAGAAAAATTGTATGAGTAGTGCAAAGAGATCCCTTGGATCATGAAACACCAAGACTAGTGGTTCAACCCGGTTATCCCAAGCCCTAATGCTATTATTTTCTAAATATCTATACCATTGTAATACCTTACACTGTATGAATTGAGAAAGTAGTCTTACCATAACATATTCAAATATGATATTACAAAAAGTGGCCAAGGCCAAAACATCTTGACAATACTCATAGGCAATTTTTTATTACCATAGAAAATAGACAATATCTTTAATGTATTCTATGGAATTTCATGGAGAACTAGGAGGTTGAGTGGTCTACTACTGTTCCAAATAAGATAAAATTATCAAACCATGGCTTTAATACTTCTATTGATGTTCTCATAGAACCATATGATTTGTACATAGAAGAATATTTTGGATTTTTTGGTGCTTTTACCTTTTGATTCTGAGCTTCTTGCCATTAGAGCCACTAACTTCTTTGGATTTTTATTTTTAATGGAATTTCCATGTGAACATACAATCTCCATATATGAGGTCAATATTAATCATCAAAATTGTGAGCCCTTTAGGTAACTAAAACATGATCTCTAAAATTAATGTGATTGGAATATCATGTAAACACAATGGAAAACCAATTTTGTTGTGTTGTTATATATATGGATTTGTTCAAAACAAGTCTAGACTATGTGAAATACTAGGTATGCTTTATGGGGATTATGTATTGTAAAAAGTGATCAACACTACTCTTGAAAAGGAAAGACCATGTCAACCAATGAAAATATATTTTCTCTTTCATGAATAATATAAGGAAACCTCTTCTTTCATGGTGCTCCATCATCTTGAGCATCTAGTAGGTCTTGGAGCATGTAAATAAGAGTGGTAATGATAGGTTTTTCCTTTTGATCATCCCATTTTCTTTTCCTATTATTTATTGCTTGAAGAATATCAAGCTATGCCAATGAAGTAAAGTGTAAAACCAAAAGGAGAAGGTAAATAAGAGGGGTAACATGAAGATATTTTTAGACTGACTAAAAATAAATGATCACATCTAAGGGCAGGTTTTTTAGGTCTAGCATGAAAATATTTGAAGCATGGGTCTCGAAATAATGTTAAGTTGTATCCTTTTGCTAATTACTATGCGTATGATAGTTAAGTTGTTTTATTTTAGTACAATATGATAATAAACACATTCATATATCTTCTTCTTCATATCACCTTATTTTAAGTGTTTCATCATATTTTTCATCCTTAAGTCATCCCTTTACCTCTTCCACCATTTTATTGACTCCATAGCCCAATGGAAAGGTTAGCCCTATATTTCATTTGTAAATAACTCCAGTCACTTCAATTGGTTGTCGAAGTAAACAAAAATAATTAATAAACCTCTCAATACCTTAATGATGAATTGATGCCAAAGGTCATAATGAAAAAAATAATATCTAGTTAAAGATGAAATGACTAACAATGTCTTAGTATCAAAATATAACTCGCAAGGAAATCTTGCTTCAAATTCAGTAGGAAGGTTTAATAGGAGTAAAAAATATTTTCAGATATGTATGAGGAATCATACTATAATTTTTTATAGATATAATCCAAGGAATCAGTCTAAATGAAATCAATTAAATTAAAGTGGTTAAACAAATAGGCCAATTTAGCCAAGATAATATCAAACTTAGTATCATGCACAACATCAAAAACTTTAACATTAGTTCCCTTCTTAGTATCAATATAACCAACCTCAACTACAATATAGATAAAGAAATCAAAAGGGTCATCTAGCTCAAGAAATTCAAGGAATTTAAGAACTGGAAGAAACTATTGAAGAAATTGTTCATGATGAGGTTCATCTAGCACATAATATTTTGAATATATGTTTAAAATATAGGAGAGGTTCATGATGACCTATTTTAATATAGAAAAATTGTATGAGTAGTGCAAAGAGATCCCTTGGATCATGAAACACCAAGACTAGTGTTTTAGCCTAGTTATCCCAAGCCCTAATGCTATTATTTTCTAAATATCTATACCATTGTAATACCTTACACTATATGAATTGAGAAAGTAGTCTTACCATAACATATTCAAATATGATATTACAAAAAGTGGCCAAGGCCAAAACATCTTGACAATACTCATAGGCAATTTTTTATTACCATAAAAAATAGACAATATCTTTAATGTATTCTATGGAATTTCATGGAGAACTAGGAGGTTGAGTGGTCTACTACTGTTCCAAATAAGATAAAATTATCAAACCATGGCTTTAATACTTCTATTGATGTTCTCATAGAACCATATGATTTGTACATAGAAGAATATTTTAGATTTTTTGGTGCTTTTACCTTTTGATTATGAGCTTCTTGCCATTAGAGCCACTAACTTCTTTGGATTTTTATTTTTAATGGAATTTCCATGTGAATATACAATATCCATATATGAGGTCAATATTAATCATCAAAATTGTGAGCCCTTTAGGTAACTAAAACATGATCTCTAAAATTAATGTGATTGGAATATCATGTAAACACAATGGAAAACCAATTTTGTTGTGTTGTTATATATATGGAGTTGTTCAAAACAAGTCTAGACTATGTGAAATACTAGGTATGCTCTATGGGGATTATGTCTTGTAAAAATTTATCAACACTACTCTTGAAAAGGAAATACCATGTCAACCAATGAAAATATAGTTTCTCTTTCATGAATAATATAAGGAAACGTCTTCTTTCATGGTGCTCCACCATCTTGAGCATCTAGTAGGTCTTGGAGCATGTAAATAAGAGTGGTAATGATAGGCTTTTCCTTTTGATCATCCCATTTTCTTTTCCTATTATTTATTGCTTGAAGAATATCAAGCTATGCCAATGAAGTAAAGTGTAAAACCAAAAGGAGAAGGTAAATAAGAGGGGTAACATGAAGATATTTTTAGACTGACTAACAATAAATGATCACATCTAAGGGCAGGTTTGTTAGGTCTAGCATGAAAATATTTGAAGCATGGGTCTCGAAATAATTTTAAGTTGTATCCTTTTGCTAATTACTATGGGTATGATAGTTAAGTTGTTTTATTTTAGGATAATATGATAATAAACACATTCATATATCTTCTTCTTCATATCACCTTATTTTAAGTGTTTCATCATATTTTTCATCCTTAAGTCATCCCTTTACCTCTTCCACCATTTTATTGACTCCATAGCCCAATGGAAAGGTTAGCCCTATATTTCTTTTGTAAATAACTCCAGTCACTTCAATTGGTTGTGGAAGTAAAAAAAAATAATTAATAAACCTCTCAATACCTTAATGATGAATTGATGCCAAAGGTCATAATGAAAAAAATAATATCTAGTTAAAGATGAAATGACTAACAATGTCTTAGTATCAAAATATAACTCGCAAGGAAATCTTGCTTCAAATTCAATAGGAAGGTTTAATAGGAGTAAAAAATATTGTCAGATATGTATGAGGAATCATAATATAATTTTTTATAGATATAATCCAAGGAATCAGTATAAAGGAAATCAATTAAATTAAAGTGGTTAAACAAATAGGCGAATTTAGCCAAGATAATATAAAACTTAGTATCATGCACAACATCAACAACTTTAACATTAGTACCCTTCTTAGTATCAATATAACCAACCTCAACTACAATATAGATAAAGAAATCAAAAGGGTCATCTAGCTCAAGAAATTCAAAGAATTTAAGAACTGGAAGAAACTATTGAAGAAATTGTTCATGATGAGGTTCATCTAGCACATAATATTTTGAATATATGTTTAAAATATAGGAGGGGTTCATGATGACCTATTTTAATATAGAAAAATTGTATGAGTAGTGCAAAGAGATCCCTTGGATCATCAAAAACCAAGACTAGTGGTTCAACCCGGTTATCCCAAGCCCTAATGCTATTATTTTCTAAATATCTATACCATTGTAATACCTTGCACTGTATGAATTGAGAAAGTAGTCTTACCATAACATATTCAAATATGATATTACAAAAAGTGGCCAAGGCCAAAACATCTTGACAATACTCATAGGCAATTTTTTATTACCATAAAAAATAGACAAGATCTTGAATGTATTCTATGGAATTTCATGGAGAACTAGGAGGTTGAGTAGTCTACTACTATTCCAAATAAGAAAAAATTATCAAACCATGGCTTTAATACTTCTATTGATGTTCTCATAGAACCATATGATTTGTACATAGAAGAATATTTTGGATTTTTGGTGCCTTTACCTTTTTATTCTGAGCTTCTTGCCATTAGAGCCACTAACTTCTTTGGATTTTTATTTTTAATGGAATTTCCATGTGAACATACAATCTCCATATATGAGGTCAATATTAATCATCAAAATTGTGAGCCCTTTAGGTAACTAAAACATGATCTCTAAAATTAATGTGACTGGAATATCATCTAAACACAATGGAAAACCAATTTTGTTGTGCTGTTATATATATGGAGTTGTTCAAAACAAGTCTAGACTATGTGAAATACTAGGTATGCTCTATGGGGATTATGTCTTGTAAAAAGTGATCAACACTACTCTTGAAAAGGAAAGATCATGTCAACCAATGAAAATATATTTTCTCTTTCATGAATAATATAAGGAAACCTCTTCTTTCATAGTGCTCCACCATCTTGAGCATCTAGTAGGTCTTGTAGCATGTAAAGAAGAGTGGTAATGATAGGCTTTTCCTTTTGATCATCCCATTTTCTTTTCCTATTATTTATTGCTTGAAGAATATCAAGCTATGCCAATGAAGTGAAGTGTAAAACCAAAAGGATAAGGTAAATAAGAGGGGTAACATGAAGATATTTTTAGACTGACTAACAATAAATGATCACATCTAAGGGCAAGTTTGTTAGGTCTAGCATGAAAATATTTGAAGCATGGGTCTCGAAATAATTTTAAGTTGTATCATTTTGCTAATTACTATGGGTATGATAGTTAAGTTGTTTTATTTTAGGATAATATGATAATAAACACATTCATATATCTTCTTCTTCATATCACCTTATTTTAAGTGTTTCATCATATTTTTCATCCTTAAGTCATCCCTTTACCTCTTCCACCATTTTATTGACTCCATAGCCCAATGGAAAGGTTAGCCCTATATTTCTTTTGTAAATAACTCCAGTCACTTCAATTGGTTGTGGAAGTAAACAAAAATAATTAATAAACCTCTCAATACCTTAATGATGAATTGATGCCAAAGGTCATAATGAAAAAAATAATATCTAGTTAAAGATGAAATGACTAACAATGTCTTAGTATCAAAATATAACTCGCAAGGAAATCTTGCTTCAAATTCAGTAGGAATGTTTAATAGGAGTAAAAAATATTGTCAGATATGTATGAGGAATCATAATATAATTTTTTATAGATATAATCCAAGGAATCAATCTAAAGGAAATCAATTAAATTAAAGTGGTTAAACAAATAGGCCAATTTAGCCAAGATAATATAAAAACTTAGTATCATGCACAACATCAACAACTTTAACATTAGTACCCTTCTTAGTATCAATATAACCAACCTCAACCACAATATAGATAAAGAAATCAAAAGGGTCATCTAGCTCATGAAATTCAAGGAATTTAAGAACTGGAAGAAACTATTGAAGAAATTGTTCATGATGAGGTTCATCTAGCACATAATATTTTGAATATATGTTTAAAATATAGGATAGGTTCATAATGACCTATTTTAATATAGAAAAATTGTATGAGTAGTGCAAAGAGATCCCTTGGATCATGAAACACCAAGACTAGTGGTTCAACCCGGTTATCCCAAGCCCTAATGCTATTATTTTCTAAATATCTATACCATTGTAATACCTTACACTGTATGAATTGAGAAAGTAGTCTTACCATAACATATTCAAATATGATATTACAAAAAGTGGCCAAGGCCAAAACATCTTGACAATACTCATAGGCAATTTTTTATTACCATAGAAAATAGACAATATCTTTAATGTATTCTATGGAATTTCATGGAGAACTAGGAGGTTGAGTGGTCTACTACTGTTCCAAATAAGATAAAATTATCAAACCATGGCTTTAATACTTCTATTGATGTTCTCATAGAACCATATGATTTGTACATAGAAGAATATTTTGGATTTTTTGTGCTTTTACCTTTTGATTCTGAGCTTCTTGCCATTAGAGCCACTAACTTCTTTGGATTTTTATTTTTAATGGAATTTCCATGTGAACATACAATCTCCATATATGAGGTCAATATTAATCATCAAAATTGTGAGCCCTTTAGGTAACTAAAACATGATCTCTAAAATTAATGTGACTGGAATATCATCTAAACACAATGGAAAACCAATTTTGTTGTGTTGTTATATATATGGAGTTGTTCAAAACAAGTCTAGACTATGTGAAATACTAGGTATGCTCTATTGGGATTATGTCTTGTAAAAAGTGATCAACACTACTCTTGAAAAGGAAAGACCGTGTCAACCAATGAAAATATAGTTTCTCTTTCATGAATAATATAAGGAAACCTCTTCTTTCATAGTGCTCCACCGTCTTGAGCATCTAGTAGGTTTTGGAGCATGTAAAGAAGAGTGGTAATGATAGGATTTTCCTTTTGATCATCCCCTTTTCTTTTCCTACTATTTATTGCTTGAAGAATATCAAGCTATGCCAATGAAGTAAAGTGTAAAACCAAAAGGAGAAGGTAAATAAGAGGGGTAACATGAAGATATTTTGAGACTGACTAACAATAAATGATCACATCTAAGGGCAGGTTTGTTAGGTCTAGCATGAAAATATTTGAAGCATGGATCTTGAAACAATTTTAAGATGTATCATTTTGCTAATTACTATGGGTATGATAGTTAAGTTGTTTTCTTTTAGGATAATATGATAATTAACACATTCATCTAAATTATTCTTCATATCACCTTATTTTAAGTGTTTCTTCATATTTTTCCATCCTTAAGTCATCCCTTTACCTCTTCCTCCATTTTATAGACTCCATAGCCCAATGGAAAGGTTAGCCCTATCTTTCATTTGTAAATAACTCTAGTCACTTTAAGTGGTTGTGGAAGTATACAAAAATAATTAATAAGCCTCTCAATACCTTAATGATTAATTGGTGACAAAGGTCATAATAAGAAAAGGAATATCTAGTGAAGTATGATGCTACAAAATGCATTGATATGTGTAAGATAAATGCACGTGGTACTTAGTGATAAATTTTGAATATATAGACATGATCTCAATATGGATAGCCATATGATTTGGTAGCAAAGTAATTAATGTAGGTACAAGTTGTATTAATGGAAATGTCATGTTGGTAATTTGCGATAGGCTACACAAAATAAGTAAAATATTTGGATCTCCACATGATCAAAAAAATCTACAGAAGTGGTACTAGCCCTAATAAAATCTAATTGAAATTACAATATAGCTATCATCCACATAAAAAATGGGCTATAATAGTTATAGGGATAAACAATGCATAAAGTATTTTGTGAATAGCCATGCAAATAGTTGAAGAAGCACCTACTTTTATAGCACACAATACATTTAAATAACATTATCTACATTGCTATGTAAGGAATAAGATAATAGAACCAAATACATTCCTATAGGCCTATAATATTTTTCTAAGGTAGTTCATGCAAGTGAAAATTTAGCTAAAGTTACTGATCTAGAACTAAAATAATTTTTAGCTATAGCAGAATATGCTCATGGAATTTTTTAATATTTTGGGAGGTATCTACACTTAGGTATCTCTATTTTATTTTTTCTCTCTTCCCTTACCAAAATTTTCCTCCTATTTTTATTAATGTCTTACATATACTTGTTTCACTTGGTTCCATATCCATCGCCTTACCCTATCTACTTGAGTATATTTCAATCACCACTAGCATTCATATGCTCTAGTATCATTACCTTTATTTCTTCTTGTAGCTCCATTCCTACTTAATATAAACTTCACCTATACAATCATCAATCCTTTCCCTTCCACTTCCCTACATAAATTTCCTTCCCTGATATGAAATTATTTTATTTTCATTGACTATAAGTTTAACCCATCCCACAAATTTACCCTCAATCAATTTATCTTCTAGTTTTGTTTCCTCTCAAATTTTCTACTATCCCATACATAAGGCTTACTAGGTTTTCAATTTTATAAGCAAAAATCCTTGAAATTCACCAATAATGTAATTAAATTTCATCATCTACATTCACAATCCAGGTGATTTATGATTTTTTCATGTTATATAGTCATTTTTCTAAGGAAAAAGTGCAAAACATTACGTGTAGTAGTTTTTAATGCATCAAATGAAGCCCCTATAACATATTCAAAGATAAAATATGATAAAAACATAGTCTAAAAGATTATAGAGTGATGAAAAGAGTAAAAATGTATGGTAAGATGAGATATTAGGTGAGGTAGATAGTAGAGTAGTAAGTAGAGACTTATCTAACTAAAAAATACTGTAAGGAAATAAATCCATCAAATGCAAGAAAAGACATGAAGATTTTTCTAAGGAAGAAAGTTGGTTGAACATTTAACAATATTGATGTTAGAAAATGTATAATAGAAATTCAATATATAGCACTATCCATAAGGAAGTATCTTGGAAAGCATGTCAAGACTCTAACATCCAACATTTGATGTTAAATCAAAATGTATGATATACAAATTAAATCCAAAAAGTGTAAGTGATCAGACAAACAATAATGTTGACATCATTAATGTAGCATTAAAAATTTTGTATAGTGTGAAATATAGGCCCAAATATAATAATGCATTTGATCTAGCATCTAGCATATTAATTTACAAATATTTCAAAGGATCTAGACTTTAAAATCAATGAGATCATCATTGGATGCTAAAAATACTAATAAATCCAAAATGAGTTCTCAATGAAAAATGTGTCCAAGGCATAATACCTAATAGCAAGGTACTTAGGTCCACACAAAGAAACCTAGAATCTAATACTATGCATCTACCGAAGTAACTATCAACATCTTGGATTAATGATGTCATCAAGGAATCAAATATCTAATACCTAGAAAGAGAAGATACAAAATTCTAGAATGAAGGAATAGCAAATACATCAACATTCAGCCAAGATGAGCAATTCAATATCAAGCAATAGATTCTCATGTTTATATCTTATATAAGAAATCTCTAAGCTCATACTAATCTACAAGGTTGCACATAGTTTAGAAAATCATAATTGAATCAAAATTGATATGGAAAAAATATTGGAAAAAAACAAGAATCGACAAAAAAATTGAGAAAAATTTGCATATTTTCATTGAAAACCTAAAGAAATACGTATTTTCATTGAAAATATATTTTCTCATGCATATCACAATTTTGTTAAAAAATTGGCAAAAATTGACGAAAGCTAGGCTATGAATTGGGAAAAATTGGCTTGAATGGAGATTTTTTGCAGATTTTCTCAACTATGGTCGCACCTACCAATAATCCACCAAGAAATATTATAGTTAGAAGATATCAATGGCTAAATAATCAACCATCACACACCTACCCTTTCTTAGTTGGCTAAGCATATTAGAAAAGAGTGGATAATCATCATATTTGTAGAATCCAATGATGCACCATAAAAGCTAGCTTCACCAAATAAATCATTGCCACATACGTTAGTAAAATATGACGGAAATAGTTAAACACAAATGACTTGAATGTGGCAACCACTTTTCATGCTTATTTTTATAGGCCTATAATCTATTTTGTATGCAATGATGATAAGCTAACTAAATGCTTTGTAAAAATATATATTTGAATGTAACTCATTTAGAGGGTTGGCTCTTTAGCTCTTATAATTGAATTATTTTATGATGAATATACTATGCATATTTTGACTAAATACTAAATTTTTGTTTGGCCTCTTTCTAAATCTATTGCAAAACATGTATGGATGTCAATTGAGTTACTAAGTTTTTTTTTAAAGCTATTTGAATGGTTTATTCTATTATAGTTATTTTATTGCTTGGATTTCTTCATGGATTTTTTTTTCATTAGATCTTATAATGCTTGATAATACTTAGTGTTTATAATTATTAAATTTTCTATAGTAAGAAAAGTATCCTAGTCTATTAGGCAATCTAGTTCATGTTAAATTGCAATACTTTGATACTTTGTGTCTCTTGATGTTGCTAAATCCACATCATTTTAATCCTAGTTTCTAACTTTAATTATTACTTAATTTAGTATAAAAACCAACCCTTATTAGTTAGTGTAGCTAGCAGAATAAGAAGTAGCCTACTCTAGAGGTTGAATCATAAAAAATCCTATTTTTGGATTATCTAGTCTTGGTTGAGGTTTTTTGTCACGATCCTCCCTAGTAATACAAGCTAATCAAGTTGGACTATGTATTGTAAATGATGTTTAATGCTTAGTTTATGGTTTAATGGATATATTATTTTGATATTATGTCAATTTTACGTAAGGACATGGTACTATTGATACTCTTGTGGGTGGACAAGAGAATTGGCCTCAAAGAATGAGAGATCATATTGTGAGGGAAATGATGATGATAAACTGATCATAAAATAGCTTATAGTAACATGAATGGATACCCTTTTCCATGTAGGTGTATTGTGGTTTTTGTATACTCATATTTATTCCATCAGACTAGGAAAGTTGCATACAATGATTCTTCTTGATATAATTCAGTGATAGCTTGAGTCTATATTAAATAATGATCCACTCATTTAGGGATAAAATGATGGTACAAAACTTTGAGTGAGTGCTTTTTGTTGGATTTCCTTCCTTTGAACATGTGCCTGAATGATATCCTTAATAGTTTAGATGGATTTATTCTATGATTTTTTCTTAGGGATGAAGTAAAATATCATTCAATTTAATGAAACAATGAATTATATTAATCAACTAAATGATTAATTATTTTATTTATTTAATGTTATATTTATCCATATATTGATTTATCTAATGTTAAATATTTAATTTAATAATTAAATGATTAATTGACCTAACTTTAAATGTTAGGTTAATCCTTAGAATAATTAATCTAATGAGTGATTAGTTATTTATAATCTAAATGTTAGAAGTTATGAAATACTTTTAATCTTTGGTTTATCATCATGCTCAATGTGATTTATTTTATTTTGTGCGGTGGCATTATCTATGTATTGGAGCTACCCTTGATCTTAATTGTGCTTTGTTATTACTTTGCATACTATGCATGGCGAGAGGCTTGGATTGGTAGCCAATGCATGGTGTTACTCTAGAGTGGAGGTTCTTGAGATATTTTGAGGCTCTTCCCTTGTCTTAAATAGAGGAACATTGGTCATTTGGAGGGTCGGCACAAAGGAGATATAAGAAGGAAGACAAAGTGGAGGTATAGTAGTGGGGAATATCGATAAGTGCTAAGGTGAACATAGGGCAACATCGATCAAGCTAGGTAATTCTTGTTTTTCCTTGATACTATGTGCTCCTCATATTATGTTTACCTTCTCTTGTAGTATGATTTGTTTCGTTTGGAAGTGCATCTTGGGATTATCATTCCCCTACCTTGGAATGAGTTCTCTTTACATGGTGGGAATGTGTGATATTCATAGAATATTGGATTGCCTGCATTAGAGGCACCTTGAGCTTGGCCAAGCATTTACCAAAAACTTGATGAATGTCCTCTCCCATGCTTGGTATAAAGTTATCTTGTTGGACTATTTTTTTGTTGTAACAAATATGCCTTGTTGTTGACTATGTGTTTTTTTTTGTATATATGAATGTGCTTTCATGTAGGGGTTAGACCTTATGCATGCCTCGGGTAGCATGGAAGTATGAATTGCTAGACATATTTTCGAATCCTATTATTGGCTCAATTGATTGATGTTAGGAGTCTAAGTTTAGATATAACCTATGCTTGTTGTAGGTTAAAACATATATTTATTTAAAACATTAAATGATCTAGGTTTTATTTTCATAAATTTTTAAAGAGGTTTGTAAATTCTTCCTAAAATAATAATGTTAGATTATTATCTAATAAATGAAAAGCGTTAGATTATATTTTGAATTAATCTAACGATTGATTTAATATTAACCTTAGATTATTAACTAATCCAAATAATAAATTATCTTTAATTAATCTAATGGTTAATTTAATTTTTTTATTATCTAATCCAATGATAGATTAATTGGTAATGAATATAATGTTAGATTAACTCTTTAATATTTAGATTCAAATTAATCCAATGATAGATTAATTGGTAATGAATCTAATGTTAGATTATTCTTAATATTTAGATTCAAATTAATTCAATGATAGATTAATTGGTAATGAATATAATGTTAGATTAACTCTTTAAAATTTAGATTCAAAATAATTCAATGATAGATTAATTGGTAATTAATAAAATATTAGATTAACTCTTTAATAGTTAGATTCAAATTTATCCCGTAATAGATTAATTAGTAATGAATCTAATGGTATATTAATCCTTTTAATATTATATTTGTAACCAATCCAATTATATATTAGTTTGGTAATTAATCTAATGATGGATTAATTATTTGACCTTTGGTTTTTAAAATTAATCAAACTATGGATTCAATTTCTATTAAGCTAAACATAGACTAGATTGATCAAAATATAGATTAATATTTGTACTTGCAAATGATTGTCAAGACTTAATTTTAGGTGGCTAGACTATAACTATCAATGGAATGATTTGGTTATGGTTTTGGCTGGACTTAAATATTTGTGGAAAATATTTAGAAAAGAAGTATGGGCTTCTTTATTGGAATGGTTGTGTTTTGAAATGAATGAACTTAACATTTGTGGTGAATGTTTTGAAAGGAAGTATGGGCTTATTTATTGGAATGGTTGTGTTTTGAAATGAATGAACTTAACATTTGTGGTGAATATTTTGAAAGGAAGTATGGGCTTCTTTATCGGAATGGTTGTTTTTTGAAATCAATGAACTTAACATTTATGGAGAATGTTTTGGAAGGAAGGATGGGCCTCTTTTTCTTTTGGAATAGATATGATAATCTAATATTTGTGGAAAATATTTTGAATATAAATTTGGGCTTCTTGGATGCTCCTTTCTAGAAATTGTTTTTGCATAGAATTGCAAGGCTTGAGATTTGAAATATTTATGGAAAATATTTTGGAAAAGAAGTATGGGCTTATTTTTTTTGTGAATGCATAAGTTCATGTAGATTGCATGAATACCTGCATATGAGTTATTTTAATCCCCTCATTCCTATATACCATGGAGCCAAGGAAAGAAGGTGTTAGATCATGATAGACTATTTCTTCAATTACTCCATGAAATATTTAAAAAATACTCTTATTGAAAGAAGGTTTATTGTAATAGAAGCAAAGACTATTATTTTGGTAATTCTAGATATTTCATTTGATAAGCTTTATGATACCATAATGCTAAATGGAATTATGTCTCCCTATCCATAATTTTGCTTTGATCTAAAGGTTTTGATGGATTTAATTCATAAGCTTGAATGATTAGATTTTCTTACTTCATAGAAGATGGTTTTTCTTTAGTGCTTGCAAATAGAGAGAGATGCTCTTGGCCTAGGAGTTTTCTTTTGAAATGTATCTAAAGTTGACCTTGTCTAGACTTTCCTTTTTAAGTTGGTGTTTTGTGGGATAGTAACACCTAGTTCTTATGTCCATGAGAAGTCAATCACATGGAGCGATTGAAGCTTATAGATCATTGTAAAAATAGGAAAAATATCAAGAATGAAATTTAAGGGATCATCATAGAGGTGTAGTTAAACTAGACTAAGACACTATGCCAGACATACCAACATAGATAGAATTATGGATCGAGGAAGGAATTGATATCTCCTTCTCTAAATATTGGGAAGGGATAATTCTAATGCTATAGTAAAAAATTTTACATTCATGAAGAATGCCAAAAAAGTGAGGAGACCTTTTAAAAGCATCCTTTATAAGATGAAGGTATCAAGTTGAACCATAGTTACTTATGAGGGATTGGCCTCTCATGTCCATTTGAGTGATGTCTATAGCATATCAGACTCAAAATATTGAAAAGTCTACTCGATGATTGCATTCCATGGATACTCTTCGAAAACATCTTATAAAAAACAAATATCTTTTAAGTTGGTTAGATTTTGGGGTTGTTACGTTTGGTATCAGATCTCTAGATAATACCGCTAGGAGCTTCTCTAGAAAATAAATAACTTAGAGATGTTGGACTTGATAGATGACTTCTAGGTAGATGAAATTCTATGTGAAATTAGGATTTCCATAAATATTATTAGTGGATAATAGTATCTTTATGTTAGTACATTGGATAAATATGACTAACTAGTAGGTAGGAGGTATTGTAAGGAGAACAACAACCTCATCCAAGAGATTTTGTGTGACTAGGAAACTATGGCAACAAATTTAAGGATAGGTAGAAGAGGATATTCTATCCCACTACGGTAGGTTAGGTAGAATAGAGCTAATGTTAGACCTCTTGGAGAAATTTTATGTATTTTAAGTAGAATAGTGGAGGACCTCTTTGTAGATATCGTCTATTTGTAATATCAGGTAGAGAAATAGAGGGAATATTTGGTTCAACAAGGACAAACACTAGAAACCTTAGGGAGTCAAACTTATCTAAATAGTAAACATAAGATGAGGTTGATAGTAGCATGCATAAGCCTAAGAATTTGTAGAAGGCATGTGATTTGGATCGTCAAGCCGAGCCCAACCTATAGTCGAACAAGCCTATATTTAACTATGTGGAATTTTTAAAAGAGATCGACAAGCCTTAAGGAAAATCAAAAGTGTTGGCTTTATGAAATGGGAGAAAGAAAAAAATAAGGAAATTACAGTTAGTATGACGTTGGAAAATAAAAATAGTGGGAAACAAATTAGTTTTAAGAAGAAATTCTAGAAGAGGAAGGATAATGGTACCCCTCAAGCACAAAAACAACCTAAACCACCTCACACTAATGTTGGACATTTTGAGGAATATTAGTTTTCATTGATTTCAAAAGGTTCTAAGAAAATTTGTATTTTTATTGGTTCCAAAAGAGCTTTATGTGAAGCATGATTTAAATGGTTTTTCTCAAACCATTGATGGTAAAATAAAAGGTTTTTCTTAAAACATATGGAGAGGCCTAAGGAATTAAATTAATTATAATTAAATATAATAATTTAATTATATATATATATATATATATATTAATTTTTAATTTAATTTCATAATCCTTTTGATTATTAAATTAATTATAACTTAATTATATTAATTAGAATTATTATTAATTAATCTATAATTTAATTAAATTACCTTATGGTAAGGTTGGAAAAGTTTAAACTTAATTGCAATTGTCTTTTTCCCATCGACGTCATCAAATTTTGTGGAGCACCGACGTCTAATTCAAATGATGGATTTCATGTATAAAATCCATGCCAAAGGGCATTCAAACCTTACCTTCATCGATTGATTTTTAGCGATTGAGAAAAAATTATTTCATACAAATCATTGAGGAAGAAGATAAAAATTATTTTATTTTTTAGCACCAGTAACAAGACTAGGGGGGAGGGCTTAAGGCCTCACTCCCATTGCATAGTGTGGTCAATTGGTAGTGTGCATTTCACGAGAGCATTGGGAGTGGGATTAACCATGATCGAATCACATGGAGGTTGTTGGCGTGTTTGTCTTAAGCGTTGAGGTGAAAATATTTTGGCATGAGCTCTTTAAAGCACCAGGCTTGGGAAGAAAGAGCATGTGGTGCTCTTAGCCTCCTAAGAATATATATAGTGCATGCAGTGGTCAATCCCTTAGTTAGGGTGCACGAGGAGGCAATTGTTGTGGGTTCGAATCCCAAAAGTGGCAAACGTACTTTTAATTAAATATTTTTTATTTGCCAAATATTTTTCCTTAGGTGAAAAAGAGAGTTATAAGGGTATATGAAAGGTTACTTGTTTTGTAATTAATTTATGTTATTGGAATTATGAGGAAAGTGGTTTTGATTTTTTCCAAAGTTATTTTTGCCATTAAATTTAATTAACGAGATTTTTCAGTTAATTTTGGTGGATGTTAAATTTATTTTAATTAGGACATTATAAGGTGTTATTGGAAAAATATTTTGTGTATGTTGATTTTTTTCATTACATTGTGAGAGATATTTATCTTCTAACCTCTTTGAGTTTGGTATAGAAGTGTTTATGGTTGTGGTAGATATTTGAGGTCCCTTCATCATCAAGAAAAAGGTATGAGCACATTCTTCCATAATTGAGGTGATTGGTTGGTTTTTTAAAAAATAAGTTTGAAATGAAAATGACTTAATTAGGGTTTCCCTATGGAGTGTGTTGAGTTAATGCTTCAAGGTTTTCTGGAATAAATAGTTGTTATTAAAACCTTGTTTTATAAGCATTATTGTTGAAGCCATTGGTTGTATGAAGAACTTGAACTAGGGTCTAAAAATAACATGAGTATCATTGTCATGTGAGAGTTGTTTTATAAGCATTGTTTTTGAAGTGAGTTATTGAGCAAAGAACTTGAACTAGGGTCTAAAACGAACAAGAGTATCATTGTTATGTGAGATTCGTTGTTGAGCATTGTTGGAAATATTTTGAGTGAGTGATCATATTTTTGGACAAGGTTTGGTGAGCAAGGATTATTTCATTGGAGTGATTGGTGGAGTAGAGTTGGTTGAGCCTAGTCAAGTGGATGTGTGAAGTGATTGTTCAAGTTCCAAAAATAAACTATTCTATATTCTGAATTAAATTGAGAAAGTGATTGATTTGAAGCATATTGAGTCTCTAATGATTCTCTATATGTTTTTGAAAGAGTGATTGAAATTGATTGAGCATTGTGATGAGTATAGAGCATATTGAGTCTCTAACAACTCTTTGTATGTTTCTGAAAGAGTGATTGAAATTGATTGAGCATTGTGATGATTATAGATCATATTGAGTCTCTAACAATTTTATTTATGTTTCTATGAGATTGGAAAAGTTCTAGAGTGGACTTGTTGAGCATATTTGAGGTAAGTCTTTGAGAAGACTTGTGGACAGATTTGAGTAAGCTTACAATATAGATTAAGAGTATATTTGGATAAGATCTTATGAGGACTTATTGAGAATATTTGACAAGTTCTAGAGTGGACTTGTTGAGCATATTTGAGGTAAGTCTTTGATAAGACTTGTGGATAGATTTAAGTAAGTTTTTGTGGAAGATTACAATACATATTGAGAGCATATTTGAATAAGTTCTTGTGAGGACTTATTGAGCATATTTGGATAAGTTCTTGAGAGGACTTATTGAGAAGATTGGACAAGTTCTAGAGAGGACTTGTGGATAGATTGGTGTGAGCTTTTATGGAAGCTTACAAGGCAAATTTGAGATAAGTCTTTGAGAAGGCTTGATAGCAGAGTTGATTGATTGATTTTTTCAAACCTTGAATTAAGATTTGGGGCAGATCTAACAAAATTGATTTGATATTGAGTCAAGCTTTGAGGTAAGGCTTGAGGATAGATATCAAGGACATATTTGTGCTAGATCGAAGGACTATGTTTAGTACATATTCAAGGATAGAGTTTGGTGCAAAGTTAAGGATAAATTTTTTTCATACCAGAGACAAAATTGAGGATAGATTTGTGCTATACCAAAGGATTGTGTTTAATGTAGATCAAGGGACAAATATTGAGGATAGGTTTGTGCTAGATCAAAATACTATGTTTAGTATAGATTTGACATAGATATTTGGAGGTGATAGAGTATAGAGGATGACAATATCCAGTGGATAGAGATCCATTAGCCAGGGTAGTGAATACATGAGTCTTCAGTGGATAGAGATCCATTAGCTATAGTAGTGGTGATCTAGGAGCATCCAACAAAAGGAAAAATACCACAAATAAGAAAAAGTGTTGCAATATCACGACATGTCGGCAAAGAAGAAAAAGTGTCGCGATATCATGACATGTCACATTTTTGTGACCAGAATACAAGAGAATGCGTAAGAGATAACAGTATCATGATATTGCGACATGTCATATTTTCATGACCAGAAGACGAGAGAAAGCGCAAGAGAGAAAATTTTCACGATATCATGACATGTCGCATTTTCGTGACCAAAATACGGGAGCAGGCACAAAGGAGAAAAAGTGTCACGATATCGCGACATGTCACATTTTCATGACCGAAAGAAGATAGGAAATTCTAGAGAAGAAAATGTCATCATTTCATGACATGTCACGAAATCATGACCAAAGGAGCAGAAAGAAAGAAAGGAAAGAAACTATCACGATATCGTGACATGTCACGATTTCATGACCCAAAGCAGAGAGAGAAAGCAGAGAGCAAAGCTATCACGATATCATGACATGTCATTTTTTTGTGACCCAAAGAGGTGAGAAGGAACCAGAAAGGAAGAATTTCATGATATCACTACATGTCACGATTTCATGACCCGAGATGCAAGGAGGAAGCAAAAAGGAAAAATGTCGCGATATCATGACATGTCACGATTTCATGACCTAAGAAGCGAGGAGGAAGCAGAAAGGAAAAATGTCGTGATATTGTGACATGTCATGATTTTGCAACCCGAGAAGCGAGGAGGAAGCAGAGAGGAAAAATGTCACGATATCGTGACATGTCACGATTTCATGACCGAAAAGGAGAAAGAAGATCCAAAAAGGAAAGATGTCATGATATCGTGACATGTCACGATATCGTGACCCAAAGAAAAGAAATGTAGCAAGGAAGAAAATGTCATGATATCATGAGATGTCATGATATCACGATATACTGTTGGTTCACGATTTGAAAATGCATGCGTTCCCATACGGTGTTTCCCAAGGCGATCAAAGGCCTCATTAATGCATGATTTCTTGCTCGATAAGCTTTTTGAGCATGGCGGACACTCGAATGCTATGTCTAGAGGTCAAGAACATTCAGATGGCTCATCAATGCATGATTCTATGGCTGACCCGATGGCAGTTGCCAGTTAGGGTAAAATATGTGAAGGTTTAGTCATGAAGGCGAGGAAGAGCCAAATTTTTAGATTCTGAGGATGTATTCTTCTAGGTGGGTCATTAATGGCCTAGAGGGTCGAGACCTCGAAAGAAACCCAAATATTTTAAAAGGGGAAGCAAAGGCATGCACAAGGGGTCAAAAAACTATCGAGACAGAGTTGCAGAGCTGAAGGCAAGAGGGCCACTCTAGACCTATTTGGGCTATTTTTCTTCCAAGGGGAGGCTTGCTATAAAATAAAAAATAAAAATAAACTAAGGAGTTTATTTGGCAGACTGCTACCATTTTTGTAAATCTTTTCCAGTTGTTTAATGAGAAATTTTGTGGTATTGGGATGAGCAAGTTTGGTCCCCCATCAAGTGGTATCAGAGTGGGAGTTCTTGAGTGTGTAAATAGATCACCGAAAGTGAGGCAGTTTGCACCAGGATCTATGGAAGAGCGAAAGTTCCTGAGTGTGTAAATAGATCACCAAAAGTGAGGCAGTTTGCACTAGGATCTATGGAAGAGCAGGAGTTCCTGAGTGTGTAAACAGATCATCAAAAGTGAGGTAGTTTACACCAGGATCTATGGAAGAGTGGAAGTTCTTGAGTGTGTAAACAGATCACCAAAAGTGAGGCAGTTTGCACTAGGATCTATGGAAGAGCAAGAGTTTCTGAGTGTGTAAAAAGATCATCGAAAGTGATGTAGTTTGCACCAGGATCTATGGAAGAGTGGGAGTTCCTAAGTGTGTGAATAGATCATCGATAGTGAGGCAGTTTACACCAGGATCTGTGGAAGAGCAAGAGTTCTATGGAAGAATGGGATTTCTTGAGTGTGTGAGTAGATCACTAAAAGTGAGGTAGTTTACACCAGGACCTATGGAAGGATTGTAAGATAAAAAGAAGAATGCCTCCACGAAGAAACCGTGGTGGTGGAAGAAATATGGTGCCAGTAGAAGATTTTAGAACTTTACAGAGGCAATTCCAGGCCTTACAAGAGTAGTTACACAAAGGGCTTGAACCCAGAGGAGAAACAGGAAGTGAAGGTCACTTCTCAATCCACTCCAGTTGTCTGATGCAGGAGCATCCAACAAAAGGCAAAATACTGCAAATAAGAAAAAGTGTCATGATATCGCGACATGTCGGCAAAGAAGAAAAAGTGTCACGATATCGTGACATGTCGCATTTTCATGACCAAAAGATGAAATAATGCGCAAGAGATAAAAGTATCACGATATCATGACATGTTGCATTTTCACGACGAGAAGACAATAGAAGGCGCAAGAGAGAAAAATGTCGTGATATCGCGACATGTCGCATTTTTGTGACCAGAAGATGAGAGCAGGTGCAAAGGAGAAAAAGTGTCAGATATCACGACATGTTGCATTTTCATGACCAAAAGAATATAGGAAAGGCCAGAGAAGAAAATGTCATGATTTCGTGACATGTCGTGAAACCACGACCGAAGGAGCAGAAAGAAAGCAAGGAAGGAAACTGTCATGATATTGCGACATGCCACGATTTTGTGACCCGAAGTAGAGATCAAAATCAGAGAGCAAATCTATCATGATATCGTGACATGTCATTATTTCGTGACCCAAAGAGGTGAGAAGGAATCAGAAAGGAAGAACGTCATGATATCGTGACATGTCATGATTTCGTGACCCGAGAGGCGAGGAGGAAGTAGAAAAAAAAAATGTTGCGATATCGTGACATGTTGCGATTTCACGACTCGAGAGATGAGGAGGAAGAAAAAAGGAAAAATGTCATGATATCACGACATGTCATGATTTCGTGACCCGAGAGGTGAGGAGGAAGCAGAGAGGAAAAATGTCATGATATCACGACATGTCATGATTTTGCGATCAAAAAGGAGAAAGAAGAACCGAAAAGGAAAGATGTCATGATATCGTGACATGTCGCGATATTGCGACCTGAAGAAGGGAAAGGCAGTGAGGAAGAAAAATTTCATGATATTGTGACATGTCACGATATCATGACATACTACTGGTTCACAATTTGAAAAGGCACGTGTTCCTAGACGGTGTTTCTCAAGGCAGTCAAAGGCCTCATTAATGCATGATTTATTGCTTGGTAAGCTTGTTGAGCATGGCGGCCACTCGAGTGCTACATCCAGAGGTCAGGGACATTCAAATCGCTCATTAATGCATGATTTTGTAGCTGACTCGATGGCAGTTTCTAGTTAGGGTAAAATATGTGAAGGTTCAGTCACGAAGGCGGGGAAGAGCTAACTTTTTAGATTCTGAGGATGTATTCTTCCAGGTGGGTCATTAATGGCCTAGAGGGTTGGGACCTCAAAAGAAACCCAAAGATTTTAAAAGGGGAAGCAAAGGCATGCACAAGGGGTCAAAAAACTACTAAGACAGAGTTGTAGAGCTGAAGGCAAGAGGGCCACTCTGGACCTGTTTGGGCTATTTTTCTTCCAGGGGGAGACTTGCTGTAAAATAGAAAAAAAATAAACTAAGGACTTTATTTGGCAGATTGCTGCCATTTTTGTAAATATTTTTTAGTTGTTTAATGAGAAATTTTGTGGTATTGGGATGAGAAAGTGTGGTCCCCCATCAAGTGGGGGTAACAGTTCTTCTAGAAGATCACCAACCAGATCAAGAGGAGAAAGGAGTTCTCCTATGGATATAGATCCACAAGATTGATTAGGGGATTTGTATCTCCTTTGGACAAATGTCCATAAACATTGCAATAGTGAAAGGATTCGAAAGAGATTTATTGAGAAAATATTAGTGAAATATTTTCTTCGTGGAGTCACCCACATTAGGTGAACCACGTTAAATTGATGTCTCTATTGTGTGCGATGATTTGTACATTTATTTGGTTATTGCTTTTTATATTGCCATTGATTATATTGGATAATACTATTTGGTAAAAAAAATTAAAAAGTGATCTTATACATTTCACCCCCCTCTCAATATAAGTTTGTGTTCTTCAATTGGTATCAGAGCTAGTTCCTTTGAAAAGGGTTTAACAACCTGAAGGAAGATCTTACAAGACCACAAATGGAAAAAAAAAGCAAAGGTAAAACCATGATACACAAGAAGAAAATAATACACATGGTCATGAAAGAAAAGGATGATGAGTTTGATATTTTTGTGTTGGGAGGAAAAGTGGACATATATTCAAGAGATAAATCAAGCAGTGGAGAAGAGATCATATGGATAAATTTTTGTACCAGATGTAGGAATACAGGTCACCATGCAGCTTATTTTCCACAAGAAGGTGAAGACTATTTTTTTTATGGTCAAATTGATCATGATGCGGGTTATTGCAATGGGTTTAGTAGTGGTGAATATGAATATGATATTCTTGGAAATGAAATCCTAGATGTTGGTTCAAGAAAGGATAACAGGGAAAATCAAAATAGGTATGAGGAAAAAATTTTACTTTCAGTATTAGAAGAAAATAATCCTATTGAAGATCAAATAAAAGAGTGAAATTTAGAAAAATAAAAGGAGGAAGCTACTCTTAAGGAACTTGTTAAATTGAAAAAGGATAACTTAGAATTAATGTATCAAATACAATATGATGAGAAATGTAATACAAAGCTCCTACAAGATCTATCTGACTTGAAAGATAAGGTTGAAGAGGTACGAAAAGTTTAAAAAGTATGGTTGAACAATTAAAGGTAAAAGAAATAGAATGTGAAATACTTGTGGTTAATATTGTAGAATTAAAAATGGAGAACTCAAGATTAAGGTTTCAAGATCAAGAATATGAGAAAGCAAAAGTAAAGTTTCTACAAAAACTCACCAACTTCAAAATCAAGGTTGAAGAGGTAAGAAAAATTGAAGAAGGTATGGCCAAAAAATTAAAGACAAAAGATCTAAAGTGTGAAAGATTAGAGCATGATATAGTTTTACTAAGGATGGAAGTAAATGAATCTAAGGACAAGCTTCACAAGTTTAAGGAAAATTCAAATACTTTAGACAGGATTATCAATGCACAAAAGAACAAAGGAAACAGGAATTAGAGTCAAATTCAAACACCAAAAAAGAAGAAGCATCAGAAGAAGTAAGTAAAAGAGAGAGTGATACTTATAAGGATGAGTTGGACAATATAAAGTTCAACAAGAAAAGGCACAATATACAAGTAAGGAACATATGGAACAAGAAACATGATAGGGTAGAAGATACTAAGAGACCAATGGGGTCTAGGAAAGGTTTCTTCAATGGAATATATTTTTCATGTCATAAGTTTGGGAACATGGCTTCACAATGTAAAACACATGAAAGACAAGAATATGGTAAGAGATAGCTTTTCCATGGGTATTGCTACTTATGTAATCATTTTGGTCATAAGACAATATATTGTAGGGTTCATGACAAAAGAATATATTGCTTCACTAGGATAAATTCTAAGAATTTTGAACCTCCAAGGAATAACAACATTAAGTGTTATAAGTGCAATAATGATGGTCACATAGCAAAGTGGTGTAGAGTAGACATTCCAAAAGAAAGTATGAACAGGATCAGGAATAGGAACAGGGATATGAATATGAACAGGAATATGGATATGAACAAGAACAAGAACATGGATATGAATAGGAACATGAATATGGATATGAATAAGAACAGGAACAGGAACAAGAATAGGAACATGGACATGGAAAGGAACAATAAGAGGAATAAAAAGGATCAGATAAGAAGAAAAGACGATAAAGCTAAAGAATAATGCTTGTTGGGAGTAGAGATACTCCCACCCCATAATTAACCACCTCAAGAGGAGGTGGGGGAGGGGCTAAGCTAAGAGTCTCATTCTTAGCCCCTAGCCCCAAATGTGACCCTTTGATGATTTTATTAAGGGATAGATATTTGGTATTTGATCAAATAGGATAGATTTGAGCCAGGGGAAGCAATGTCCCAAGGGGAGCAGAACCCAGAAAAGTTTAACTTTCTAGTGAAAAGAGTTTGTGTTACCATCAATGACAAAGGGGGATATTTTTGGAAATTTTGAGGAATATTAGTTGTCATTTATGTCAAAATGTTCTAAGAAGAATTGCATTTTCATTGGTTCCAAAAGAGATTTATGTGAAGCATGATTTAAATGGTTTTTCTCAAAACCATTGATGGTAAAATAAAAGGTTTTTCTTAAAACATATGGAGAGGCCTAAGAAATTAAATTAATTATAATAATTTAATTATATATATTAATTTTTAATTTGATTTAATAATCCTTTTGGTTATTAAATTAATTATAACATAATTAAATTAATTAGTATTATTATTAATTAATCTATAATTTAATTAAATTACCTTATGGTAAGGTTGGCAAAGTTTAAACTTAATTGCAATTATCTTTTCCCTTCTGACATCATAAAATTTTGTGGAGCACCGACGTCTAAGTCAAATTATGGATTTTGTGTATAAATTCCATGCCAAAGGGCATTCAAACCTTACCTTCATCGATTGATTTTTAGCGACCGAGCAAAGTTTATTTTGTGCAAATCATTGAGGAAGAAGATAAAAATTGTTTTGTCTTTTAGCACCAGGAATAATACTAGTGGATAGGGCTTAAGGCCTCACTCCCATTGGACAATGTGGTCCATTGGCAGTGCGCGTTTCATGAGAGCATTGGGAGTGGGAGTGACCATGATCGACTCACATGGATGTTGTTCATGTGTTTGTCTTAAGCACTGAGGTGGAAATATTTTGGCATGTGATCTTTAAATAACCATGATTGGGAATAAAAAGCATGTGGTGCTCTTAGCCTCCCAAGTGCGCGTCTAGCACAAGCAGTGGTCAAGCCCGCATCTAGATAACACACGAAGGCAGTGGTTGTGGATTCGAATCCCACAAGTGGTAAAGGTACTTTTAATTAAAATATTTTTTATTTGCCTAATATTTTTCCTAAGGTGAAAAAGGGCGTTATAAGGATAAATGAAAGGTTTCTTGGTAATTAATTTATTTTATTGGATTTTATAAGGAAAGTGGATTTGATTTCTGTCAAAGTCCTTCTTGCCATTAAATTTAATTAAGGAGGTTTTTGAGTTAGTTTTGGTGGATGTTATATTTATTTTAATTCAAATATTATAAGGTGTTATTGGACAAATATTTTATGTATTTTTATGGTTGTTTTTAAATATGGAGTGATAAGGTGTAGTTGAGTTTTTGCATTATATTGTGAGAGAGATTTATCTTCTAACCTCTTTGAGTTTCGCATAGAAGTGGTTTTTGTTGTGGCAGATATTTGAGGTCCCTTCATCATCAAGAAAAAAGTATGAGCACATTCTTCCATAATTGATTTGATTGGTTAGTTTTCTAGAAAATAAGTTTGGAGTGAAAAGGACTTAATCAGGGTTTCCCTATTGAGTGTGTTGAATTAATTCTTTAAGATTTTTTGGAATAAATAGTTGTTATTAAAACCTTTTTTAATAAGCATTGTTTTTGAAGTCATTGGTTGTGTGAAGGACTTGAAATAGGGTCTAAAAACAACTTGAGTATCATTGTCATATGAGAGTTTTTTTATAAGCATTGTTGTTGAAGTGAGTTATTGAGAAAAGAACTTGAACTAGGGTCTAAAAATAACATGAGTATCATTGTTATGTGAGATTTATTGTTGAGCATTGTTGGAAATATTTTGAGTGAGTGATCATATGCTTGGACTAGGGTTTGTGTGAAAGGATTATATCATTGAGTGATTGGTAAAGTAGATTTGGTTGAGCCTAGTCAAGTGGATGTGTGAAGTGATTTTTCAAGTTACAAAAATAAACTATTATATATTCTGAATTGAATTGAGAAAGTGATTGAGTTGAAGCATATTGAGTCTCTAATAATTCTTTGTATGTTTCTGAAAGAGTGATTGAAATTTATTGAGCATTATAATGAGTATAGAGTATATTGAGTCTCTAACAATTCTGTTTATGTTTCTATGAGATTGGAAAATTTTTGGAGTGGACTTGTTGATCAGATTTAAGGCAAGTATTTGAGAATACTTGTGGACATATTTGATTAAGATTTTGTGGAATCTTACCATACATATTGAAATCATATTTGGATAAGTTATTGTGAGGACTTATTGAGCATATTTGACAAGTTCTAGAGTGGAGTTGTTGAGCAGATTTGAGGCACGTCTTTGAGAAGACTTTTGGATAGATTTGAGTAAGCTTTTATGGAAGCTTACAATATAGATTGGGAGAACATTTGAATAAGTTCTTGTGAGGACTTATTGAGAAGATTTGGATAAGTTCTCGAGGGGACTTATTGAGTAGATTGGACATGTTCTAGAGAGGACATGTTCTAGAGAGGACTTCTAGACAAATTAGTGTGAGATTTTTTGTAAGCTTATAAGGTATATTTGAGATAAGTCTTTGAGAAGGCTTGAGAGTAGAATTGATTGATTTATTTTTTCAAAGCTTGAGTTAAGATTTGAGGTAGATCTAGCAGAGTTGATTTTATATTGATTCAAGCTTTGAGTTAAGGCTTGAGGACAGAGATCAAGGACTGATTTGTGCTAGATCTAAGGACTGTGTTTAGTAAATATTTAAGAATAGATTTTGGTGTAGACTTGAGGATAAATTTGTGCTAGACCAGAGACATATATTGAGAACATATTTGTGCTAGACCAAAGAATTATGTTTAATGCAGATCAGAGGACAGATATTGAGGATAGATTTATGCTAGACCAAAGTACTATGTTTAGTACAAATTTGATATAGAAATTCAGAGGTGATAGAGTATAGAGGATGATAGTATCTAGTGGATAGAGATCCATTGGCCAAGGAAGTGAGGACAAGAGTCTTCAGTGGATAGAGATCCATTATCCATAGTAGTGGGGGTAATAGTTATTCTAGAAGATCACCAACCAGAGCAAGAGGAGAAAGAAGTTCTCCTATGGATAGATATCCACAAGCTTGATTAGAGTATTGGTATCTCCTTTGGACAAAGTTCCATAAAAATTGTAATAGGGAAAGGATTCCAAAGATATTTATTGAGAAAATATTAGTAAAATATTTTCTTCGTGGAGTAGCCCACATTGGGTGAACCACATTAAATTGGTGTATCTATTGTGTGTGATGATTTGTTCATTGCTTTGGTTATTGTTAATGATATTGCCATTGATTATATTGGATAATATTGTTTGAAAAAAATAGTAAAAAGTGATCTTATAATGTTCACCCCCCTATCAGTATAAGCTTGTGTTATTCAATTGGTATCAGAGTTGGCTCCTTCAAAAAGGGTTTAATGACCTAAAGGAAGATATTACAAGAACATAAATGGAAAATAAAGGCAAAGTATATCTTGATTTGTAGTTTAGGGTTATTTTTCCATGTTTAGAGAGTTCCATTCCATAATTAAACCATATTGAATGCTTATGAGGTGGATTTAATCCACGAGGCTCTTATGTGGCAACATTCTATTCTATAAATAATACATGTATGATGAGTTGATGAGTTTTCTAATTTAAATAACATAGTATGACCATATGCTTTTGACCACTGCCTAAGTTGTCAGGTGGCATACCTTACTATAAATATGGGATACTCGGATTATTGGAGCTGATTGGTGGAGTTCTAATATAGGTCTCCCCAAAATTTCATATCAAGAAACGTATGAAGTTTTGGGTGAAATTTGGGGTGGTTTCCATGCCTAAATGTGTCCTTGCTTCCTTTCACCATACTAGGGTTTTAGGTTCTAGTGTTTTTGTGCATCTTCTTCTGCCATTTCCTACACCTTCACCTCTAATTGGGAAAATCCCGAAGTAAATTGTAACATTGATAAAAAATCCAATAAAGAAAACATTATTTAGCTTTTTAATCCTTGATAATAATCCCACATGTGTTGCTTTATGACATATGATAATGTTTAAATAACATAAAGCACATTTATTAGATCATGACAAAGCAAGATGATGTTTTAACCATGGTAAAGGTTTGGGCTACAACTATCTCTAGGTGTACTGTCTATAATGTATTGTTAACTTGCTAGAGTTTGTCATGGTTGAAATGTTCAACTTCCTGGCCAAAGGCCCAAATTGTAACAAGAGTTAATCAAAGAGAACATTCTTTTAATATGCCCAACCCAATTCAAATTCATGCCTAAACCATTGATTTTGTCTTATAATATTCTTCATTTTCTTTGGGTTACCTTTAGTGGTTACCTCTTAGGTTTTTGTTCCTCTTTGAACCATCTTAGGGTTTGTACACACTTGAGCGTAAGGACTAAGCAATTCAAGAGACTTAGGTTCCAAGGTATTTTCCTAAAAAGTCTAAGGTACACAACTTAAAATCCATATAGGAGGGTTCGCTTAGCTCTTCCACTTTCGAACAACTATGGATCTACTTGTGGGGGATAGGTACTCAGACATCATCATCCCAAGCATTGACCTTGATCTTACCAAGTGTGCATTTTAAAATTGTGGAATTTCCTCTTGAGTTTAATCTCATACCCCAAGTATTTGCTAACCTAGGCTTTCACTAGAGCCTGTCAGTCAGCTTGGGCTCTAATACCAACTATAACAAATCCATATTCTACTCTTTGACTAACAAATTATATATATATATATAAATATTATTTTTCATATGGAAAAATACCTAATCATGCCTTAGGATAGACATATTCCATGTAGATTATAATTTTCAACGTAAATAGCTTTAGGAGCTATAAAGACTTGATCATAGTCTCTTCAAGTAGAAGTGATCAGCTTCCATGAATCCTTCATACCTTACTTGGTATGAGTACGCTGGACAAGTGTTAGATTTCATCCTCATAAAAGGAGGAAGTCACTAAATGGTCCACCAAGACTAGGTGAATGCCTTGAAGATGGAGTACCACACCCATGGTAAACCATCAAAGATGAAATAACCACACCAATGGTTATTTATAAATATTAACTCTGATCCATTTCATTATGAAGGGAGTTATGAGACAACTGTATCTCTATCATGATATAAATCCATGGAATATTCCTTTTAACATGATTACATATCTTTAAGCCTCTTATATTTTAGTGGTATACCCTCCATTAAGGAAACCCTCAATTTTTGTTCATCTTGAGATTATTACCAACAAGGGCTTCTCTTATCCCATAAGGGTGTTCCCTTCAATTCTTGGCTTAAAATGTAGGGTTTATCTTGATTTGTAGTTTAGGGTCATTTTTCCATGTTGAGAGAGTTCCATTCCACAATTAAACCATATTGAATGCTTATGAGGTGGATTTAATCCATGAGGCTCTTATGTGGCAACATTCTATTCAAAAATAAGTGATTAATGTTTATATTAACATGAATCCAATTATCCCCTTAGGAGTTAGCTTCTATTATATAATAATTCTTGGATTACGACATAGATTAACCAACATGAATATAACCAATGATGTATATGTAAAGGTGCATAATTCACAAATAGTTATTCCACAATAATCCATAAATATAACAAATTCCATTTATTCTCAAACACACTTAAGTGAGCATACATCCATTACACGAGATTATTAATTGAACAACTCCCTCTACTAGTATAATTCATCAATACCCATTACATTCAAAACTAAATGACATAATTAAATTAAATTACTAACATAGAAATTGAGTATACTTTTCTAGAATCCATACATATTTAACGTACTAGAGGTTTAGCATACATTACCATGCATAAAATAAACACTACATATAACATATATCATTTTAATTTTGAATGTAAATGTAACAACCATAATAAACAATAAGGTAAACCACAAATTATTGACACAATGATTTATCTTGGGAAACCCCTAATAGAAAAAACCCAACCTCCAAAATATGTATTTTCCTCATATTCATAAGTTCAATATGTTGATTATTACAAGTATATAAGGATATCAACGGGTCCTTCTTTCTCAATATACAATCCAAGGAATACAACTGATTCCTATATACATTCATGATGCAATTAAGGACTTATTTGGTTCCTTTATCTAAGACACCATGATACTATTAAGGTATTTCCCATACCAATGAGGAAATAAACTATTTCCTTATAATAGTATGTATTTAAGGAACCCCCTGGTTCCTTGCTATAAGTAGTTTTAGATTTTTATAACATCTTGTGTAATCTTATGATAATGATAGGGTCCATATCTTGGATATGCCTCTTTGACGTTAGAGAGGACTTCATAATCTCTTTTCAAGAATGAAATTCAAATTCATTTTCTTGATAAGATAAACAATCCACCCTTCCTTCATAAATTAAAGTCCCATACCCTTAATTTATGAATTAATAATAATTTTGTTAAATAACGTATACATCATATCCATTATCACTTACTATAATGATAAGGCAAACAAATTACCACAATAATACTCCTTATATCTTAATGAAGAACTGAATATCTTACTAAAAATTAAGATTATCCTCTTGCAATACTACATAAGATCTATGTTTCTTTCAATATTCGATGGAAACTTTAACTAAATATCATCTAACCATTAATCCATATTCCTTTTTAATGTAATCTAGTGCACTTTTATATACATTCTATATATATATATATATATATATATTTTATGGAGCAACTTATGCTTAAACTTATCATTATGTAACTTAGATATATCATGGAACAAGGCCCACAATTCATATCATTGTGTTATGATCTTCTATGGAATTATTCTTAACTAATTAGTCCTCTTAAGGACTTTTCGTAAGGTACTCCTAGAGAGGAGTCTATATGGGAGATTTTTAAGCCATTAATACAAAGCAATCCCTATACTCTTTCTATTATTCCAAAAGATAATTTACTTAAGTGAACTCACTTCTCACTTTCCTAATATACCTATGTATACGACCATTCATAATCTTAATTTATGGAGAAATTGTTCTTAACCATATATGACCTAATATTCCTATGGGATTACCCTTAGAATAAAATAAAATCCATAGGAGAGTCATGGTTATGAGTGTCATACGATTCACTCAACTTTTGGATAGGTCATCACAATGTTAGAACTCCTTCCTTAATATTGGCAACACCTTTAGATGTTGGCTTGGTATTATCATAGTGCTCATCAACGGTGAAACTCACATGACATGAAATTTAAAGTAAATACAAAAAGAGATTTTTGACTCCAAGTTGTGTCCCTTATCTAGTTATACTAACTGATTGGTAGATACCTCAAAAAATGATTGGTCATTTCCTTGAAACATACAACATTTATTAGAGTAAATTGCAATCCAACCTATGAGTCAGATTTCATTAACGATTGATTTTACCTTCGATGACTGGGATTAGTTTTAGGGTCATCCTTATTTTTCTTATATTACCAAACCCAAAACAGGTTTCATATTCGACCTCCTGAACAATAGATTGCAATCACTCCCAATAGTATGACAAAATCCTATTCAAACTATTGGTTCTACCCCTGCATTTACATCTAAGCTCAAGATTTTAGGTGGCATGTGATCTAAAGGTGTATAATTGATTCAGTCTACTGGTTTACATCAGATCCATCTGCTGCCTAGATATATCCCCTTTTAATTGGTGATTTGTAGATATATTCAACTATACTTACATGGAGGTTATAAAGGTAGATTGAGCATACCTTGCCCTTGTTTATCGAGTTCTCTAGTATTGGGGATTTCATTAAAAATGTTAGAGGAATTTATTATGTAAAATAGTAACCATTACTCCTTACTCAAGCCTATAAGGTATGAATGCATCAATCCATTTGCTATAGTTACCAAAGTGAAGATTGTTTCAACCAAAAAAACAACTCTCGATAGGAAATACGTGGGTGGGAAGAGTGATTACTAAAAATTATACTAAGCTTCCACTATGACCCATAAGAATGAGGTCGATAGTCCCTTGTCGGTATGATGGTGAAGCATTCACTTAATACGATCTCTAGTATAGGTCACCACTCCAGAGATTTAACATAGTACTCAAGGTCTGATAACCCTTGATGTATACACAACAATGACCTCTTGGTTCACTTTTAATCTAAAATGGGATGATTCAAGGTTTTTTGTCATCTTTCAATACAACAGAAGATCGAGAGGAATGTTATCATCAAAATGTTAACTAGAAATAGGGTCATCTTCTATGAATGGATATCCCATATAGAATGCACTCTCACCGGTGTTGGGGATGAGTGCTATGTCATGTGGTATATCTTTGTATACCATCATTTAGGATCTAATATTGATAAGACATAATATTGTAATTTAAACTAATTTCCTAGCATAACACCACTGCCAGTTTTATAAATGATTTAATTTCTATAAAATATTTACCATCCCCATTTTTATTCGCATACTACAAATCTTTAAACGAGTCATTTTAGATATAATCCAAAATAATGAAAGTTGTTAATAAAAGGAGCTTTCATAGTATGAAAGAAGACAATTTTGGAAGCCTAAGATTTTATTAGCTATCTTTTCAAAAAACTAAAACATTCTCCAAATATATTAATCATGAAAGCATAGGATGGAGAGATCCAACCTTGATTATTTTGCCTTCCCTTCTCTTTGAGCTCACCTTCAAGGACATCTTCTTAACTTACTTCTTGACTTGCAAACTTTCTCTTCACTACAACTAGAAGATCTTTCAAGTCTTCTAGCTTCTGATCCACCCCATTGGTGAAGAGCATACTCCCTAGACCATTAAGACTCTAAAACCCTAGATAGCCATTTCTTCCAAAAATTCCTTCTATTTATAGGGGGATTCCCCACTCATGGGTCAAATAGTGGCCACATTATATTAATATTAAATAGATGCCTAGGACCATTATGACTTCATCATGTCCTTCAAGGGTTCTCTAGGGATGAGGTGAGTGATAAAACTCATGCTATTGAGGTTTGGGATAGTTACAAGGTTAGAACTATTCTTGATAAGCCATGTGATTCCTTTCCTAACTCCCACCAATGTAGGGTACCCACATGAATACTTCCCAATATATGGGATGACCCATAAGTTATTTAAAAATTCCTTAGTCCCTTTTTAGGTCCCATCCACCTTGGGTCCACTAAATCTACTCATAATTTATTATATGGTTATAATTTTGTAAAATATAATTCTTTAAATTTATCTTTTATCAAGCCTCATAAATAGCCCTTAAATAGTTAATATTTCTTATCCATTATAAAATTCTTTTATTAGAATTTTTGTAGGATTCTTTAGGGTCATGCCCCTTCTAGTAGGCATTAATTGATCCCCCAAGATCAATTAATATTATTTAAATGAGGTAGGAAGGTAACGAGTCATGACATACACCAACCCTTAGATTAAACATAGTCCTTTGTGTTTGCACATCTACCTTACAAAAAACACATTTGTATATAAAAAATAGCATTCATCCTGTTGTTTTGCATTCAAATTCTTCTATCATCCAGTACTTCAATATTGATAGCAAGCTCCATCTTCCATCCAAGCGAGTACTTGGCCTTGAAAAAATAAAAAATAGCAATAGTATCATATTCTTGTAGACAATATAACATCCATATTTCATATCAACAAGTATTGAAAGCATCATCAATACACAATATTAATACACAACTAGAATTTTAATTCATTTCAAATTGCACCAACAATTGATCTAAAAAATTATAGAATTGCAAAATGATGTTACAAGGATATCATGAAATTATGCATTGTACCTTACTAGACATAAAAAAGTCTTATTAGTTTTATCAAAACTCCCACCAAGGAGTATCACAGTATAATTTGGTTAACCTTTGGCATGAATTAACCTGATAAAATCAAGTTCTAACAAATATACAATATAATTTTAGAACATAGATTCAAGATATTCACATATATCCTAATATGCATTTTGATTCCAGAGCATCCACCCATATGTCTTATGGTTTATATCATCATGGAAAATTCCCATAGATTATCCAAGAATGGACACCAATCCATTCCTCATATTCATTTTAGTCCAACAAAATTCAAGATTCATGCATTCTCTTGTATCACAAATTTACCATAAACAATAATATTCAAATAACCTTCAAACAAAAATATAAAATTCAAAATTTGCTAATGTTTATGCCTCATCCTTGGCATTAATAGACTACTACAAAATGATGGCCTATAGAGTGGTGGTTTGAAGGACCTTAGGGTTGATTCTCCTGGGTTTGTTTTCCTCCTTGTGTTGTGATGGTACTTATGGCTGGAGATGGCAATGGAGCTACTGTTCCAGAAGTATCTTGAAGCATACCATGACTTATAAAGGCAACCAAACAATATTACAAGAACGTTGCAGTGAATTCATCCCTTAGTTGAAAAAATTAGGGATTTTTTGTGAGAATGGATGCCATAACTGTTGCTCTCCAATTATTTCTTTGTAATATATCTGATTTGAGCTGATCCTGCTCTGCCATGGAAGTATTCCTTTCTATTATTAACCTCAATATTTCTTGTGCCCAAGCATCCTCTTGAGCATGTTGCACTAGAGATTTCCTCTTTGTTTCATTGATGTGTTTCCTAATTATTACCATAGTTATTACACCTGGTATATCTAGTGTTGCTTCAAATTATCTTTTGTCCTTTAGGGTATGTGCACCAATAGATCGATAATCATAAGCACAAGAATCATAAAGTATATAATGGGATTCATTCCACTTAAAACCAATATCATCCAAGTGACTCCTGCCATAAATATGATTGCAGTGAACATCATGGAGTAAGGCTTCTCCAATACACAAATGACCATCAGGTCCATCTACATTGATTTTTTTACACACATTTATCAATCGAATCATGACAATATCAAGGTTCATCTTCCTTTTCTTCGGCTTGATTGTCCTATAGATGATTTTGTGTTGACTAACCAAGGCACATCATACCTTTTTCAATTTTTGATATGGCACATGTCCTCTTGTTTTCACATGAAGTCCTATCATTGTCCTCTTCCATAATTCCATTAGCTTTTATCGTGCACACTTATTTCTAGTATGCTTTTCAAAATCTAAATGAAATCAAGCATTCTTGAAGTGAAAGATATTCCCTTACCTCCCTTTGGTTGGAAACCAATTTAGCCACAATGTTTATCTATGAGGAAGCTCAACATGAATTCTATGAGTCTCTAGTTTGGAATCCTTTATACTTGCTTCGAGAGAGGGAATAATTATATAATTTCTTACAATATCAAGCTATCGAAGCTTGAGACGTCCTCCTATCCATGGATCAGATTTATTGTAATACTTTTGTCCAATATTCTCACTGTGACATTTGGTTAAGGAACAATTACCATAATTACTTAGCATTTGAGAGTCCTTTAAGTCATTTTGAGTGGTTTGACCAATTTTTTAGTTGGCCTAACTAGACTTTCCATGTCTCATTTGGAAATTCCTAGTTGCATCCCATAAGTGATCCTCTAAATATCCCCTTTTAGTTCCTACCATCATGTTATTTGGAGGTAGTGAAGAAATATTTCCCCATCAAAGAAGCATCTTTCTATAGTGGTCTTTACCAGATCCTTATTTATTGAAGGTATGTACAGACGCACTTGTTCTAGAAAATTGAAAATATATTCGCTCTGACTCAATTTTTGACAAAAATGGATATTCTATTACCTCGATATCATGGCACTCCTTGGCCATATTATGCATTTGATAGATACTTAATAATCCATTATAATGTTTCTCTAGTTATTTACTCTAAGCATGACTAGTCTCCAAACTAGGATGTGGATAGCTAGATTCGGATTAGTAACTTGATGGTTTTTCCTCTATCATTTTTAATATGTCCAGGTCTTAATTTTGGCATCTTTGTATTCACAGTACTTCTTAATAGAGTATTCTATGTTTTGGTCTACTATTTGATGTTCCATTTTCCTTTGATAAATAATACCACATGTATGATGAGTTGATGAGTTTCCTAATTTAAATAACGTAGTATGCCCCTATGCTTTCGACCACCGCCTGAGTGGTCGGGTGGCATACCTTACTATCAAGCTAGGATACTCAGATTATTGGAGCTGATTGGTGTATTTTTTATACACGTATCCCCAAAATTTCATATCAAGAAACATATGAAGTTGATGAGGATTGATGTTTGATCTTTCATATGACCCCTCTAGTAGTTCCTAGCTAGGTTTGCATAGTTTATTTCTTGCAAATTAATAATTGTAAGTGAGTCTCCTTCTCACATGCACTTGTGGGCACTAGTTATCTTCTAGTTGTCATTTAGAGTGTTAGTTAGTAAGTGTGAACTCAAAGTAGGAAGTGTGTACTTCAAGATAGCTAAAATGGATCTTCTAGTTAGCAATATTCCTTTTCTCTTAACTTAGAAGTTACGTGCATTCTCCCTTGCACTTTTGTAGCTTATGGTTAAGCATATTGGATCAAATCCATGATTTGATGGGTTTGGTTATGTATTTTGGGCCATTAGTGCCTATAAATTGAATTGTAAATAATAGAACACTTAGTTGGATTTTCAATCCTTTTCATTGGTAGAGCCTAGTTCATGTTTGCACTAGGGCTTGTGAGGTGAGAGGATAGGAGATAATTTTGTTATGAGAAATTCTTTCTCATTGAGGACTCGGTTTAAGCTCAAGGGGAGCTTGAAAACCATTCGAAGAAGGAAGTTCCTTCGACGACAAACTCCTCGTTCCAACTTTTTGCTTATGCTCAAGAGGTATAGGAAAAGTTTGCCTCAGAGTTCTTCTTATTGTGATCCTTGGAAGGGATTGGATCGTAGCTACGGTCCAATTAGGATTAGGGAGCCATTTAACCCCACCCCCCCCCCATTTTTGAGTACTTGAAGAGCTCCAGGAGGTCATCAAAACTAGGTCGTGTGTCGACTTAGGTCTGGTTGCCTTTCAAACGTTGGTCGTGTGTCGACTGGATCTTGAAAGGAGAGCTACTGAAGGGATCTGGTTGCTCGTATTTTTATAATTTAAGTTTTTCAATGCTTTTGGAATTAACCCTCCTGGTTAATTTTTAAAATTTTCTAGTTTGTATTAGAAAAGCTTCAATTTTCATTAATATATTATTTTCTTAATATATTAATTTGCTGCATATTGTAAAAAAAAAAATATATTGTATTTTTTTTTTGGGGCAGCCGAAGGCCTTGAAGCAGGCTTCGGCTACATTCGACAGCATCGGCCAGGCCACGACGGCATTCGGCAGCCCATGGTGCCTGCTCGTTGTTGCCTACTAGCTTGTCTGCTATTGGGCTGACAGCCGACGGTAATCACTATCTGTTGTGACAACGATTGGGGCTGTCACCTGATGTAGCTATCAGGTATGATAGAAGTTCTGACCTTACTGTTAGACTAACAATGCTAGGCGAGCCAGCCTCGGTCGTTGCTACCCACTGACAATGCTAGGTGGGAGTCTGCCTTGGAGTCAGGCCAGTCGCCTAACGTTGCTATCAGATCTGACAGCAGTGTAGTAAGGTGTTGTGGCCTAACTTGACTATCAGCACTGACAGTGGCAGGCAAGCCTGACCGCGCTATCAGACTAATAGTGTCGACAAATAGCGTGCATGCTCAAGGGCACGTGCTACTTCGACGTCAAGCCAACCAATGCTTAACGTGCTGTCAGACTATTTTTAGCAGTCGGGCAGCACTTGGAGGCAGCTGTCGCATGGGTGCTCGACCTTGGAGGTCGCACCACTGTTCCCACCCTCAGGATTGGAGCCTAACAGGATAGCCATTGGGTCCAAAAAACTATGCAGGCTTAGATCCTCGAGAATCGTGCCACTGCAACTGGCCAGTAGATTCATGCCTCGGGATTAGTGCCACTGTAGTTTGGGAAGTTGCATGAAAATCAGGGTAATTTATTGTAATTTTTAATTTTTACTATTCTAAGGTTGCATGTTAAATTTTGTTTTTATTAATTTAATTTTTAATAACTTGATTAAATTCATTAATCTTTGATTAATTGAAATTTAATTTTTAATTAAGTTATTTTTAAATTAATAAATTCTAAATTGCACCTTAGGTTAGTTTAAAATTTCAAAATTTTGAGCCTTAGGAGTAAATTTTCAAATTCAGAGGCACTCCATTGTAACAAGGAAAATTTTCATTTTCTTTCCTTGATTTAGTGCTTTCTCATTTTTTTACTCCTGGCTTATACCCGGTTGCATATGGCTTCTGACTTGGCTGCCCAAGTGGCAGAACTTGCCCATGTTGTAAATGCTTTAGCAGATAAAGCTAATGATACTACCATGGCAGAAGTCCTTGGCAATCTTGCCATGAAGGTAAATGACATTTCTGTGCATAATGCTTCAACTTCTGCTCATGATTCTCGTCTGAGAGTTCATTGTGAAGTTCCATTTTATGATGGATCCAGGAACCCTGATGTCTTGAATAGTTGGATTCTTGACATGAGTTCTTGGTTTTCTTACTCTCAACTTTCAGATGAAGATGTGGTTCCTTATGCTAAGCTAAAACTTTCTGGTTTAGCTAAAGTACTTGTTGAACGAAAAAGAGGTCATGATGAACTCACCTCATGGGATGAGCTTGTAGATTGTCTTAAGACCAATTTTTATCCTTCCAATTATTCTAAGGAATTGGTCATTAAATGGTTTCATTTTCGACAAGGTACTAATATGTCTGTACAGGAATATATTTTTCAGTTCAACAGGTTCAGGATACTTGTGAATGTGGAGGATGATGTTCCAGCTTTGATTCTCAAATTTCAAAGTGGCTTGTTAGAGCATTTGTACAGGGAAATTATGTTTGTTTCTATGGAAACATTGGATTCAGTTTTCAACCAGGCGCAACTTGCGGAGGACAAGTTCAAAGCGCACTCGCAGGCATTCCGCACTCCTGCTACTCAAGTGGTTGCAAACTCATCAAAAGGGAATAATTCTTTCTCACAAAAGAAGAATTTTGCTCAAAAGAAGAATGTTTCTTCTCCATCTCCTTCTTCTCCTTCCCCTTCCGCTTCTACTCCTTCTTCTTCTTCTAAACCTTCTTCTTCTTCTTCTTCTAAAAATTTTTGTAACTATTGTAAGAAGAAAGGTCATGAAAAAGCTGATTGTTTTAAGCTTAAAAAGAAGAGTTTAGTCATTACTACTCAAGAGGAGGATGCTCCCAAAGGTCCCCTTGAGTCAGTAGGAGAGAGTAGAGTATACACGAAATTACGAGGTAAGCTCAATGAAGTTACCTTGGTAAATGTAAGTTCATCAGAGGGCGCTCGTGATGCTTTGTTCATCACTCGAGCTCATTTGCTTCATAATTTTGCAACAGATTGTATAGTGGATAATGGCTCGCAGAAAAATCTAATTGCGAGGTCCATTGTCGAGCGTTTGAAGTTACCTATGGAGCCTCATCCTCAACCTTATTCTTTGGGTTGGAAGGATAGTGGAAGAGGCTCAGAAATCACTCACACTTGCACATTAAAATTTGCACTTGGCCCACATTTCATAGATCAAGTCACTTGTGATGTGACTCCTATGGATTGTTGTGGGATTTTGCTTGGACAACCTTTTCAGTATGATAGGAGAGTTGTTTATGATGCTTTCAAAAGAACCTACACACTTCAAAAATATGGTAAGGTCTTTCTCATTAAAAGCACCAACACTCCTAACATCATTCTAAGTTCCAAGCAAACAAAAAGAGTAATTAAAAAAGGTGGTGATGTTGCTCTAATTTTCATTCGCTCTCAAAACACTTCTACATCCACATCCATTCCAAAGCAACACTCTTCAATGGATAAAATATTGCAAAGTTATTCACACATATTTCAGGAGCCAAAGTCTCTTCCTCCAATTCGCACAATTAATCACAGCATTGAAATCATTCCTGGTTCTTCCCTTCCTAATGCTCCCATGTATAGACAATCTATTTTGCAAAATGAAGAAATAAAAAGGCAAATAGAAGATTTGTTGTCTAAGGGTTTCATTAAGGAAAGTACTTCTGCTTGTGCCTCACCTATTTTGTTGGTTCTTAAAAAATATGGCACTTGGAGATTGTGCATTGATTTTCGTGCTTTGAACAAATTTTTTGTAAAGAATAGATATCCATTACCACGCATTGATGATTTATTAGATCAGCTTCAAGGAGCTAAGTTCTTTTCAAAAATAGATCTCAAAAGTGGATATCATCAAGTGCGTATCCAAGCTGAGGATACATGGAAGACAACTTTTAAGACGAAGATGGGCCTCTTTGAATGGTTGGTCATGCCTTTTGGTCTTACTAATGCTCCTGCAACCTTCATGAGGTTGATGAATGATGTATTTCGTGATGTACTTGACAAATTTGTAATAATATATCTTGATGATATATTGATTTTCTCAAAAACTTGGGAGGAACACCTTAGGCATATCCAAAAAACCCTTGATCTTCTTGCGAAGAATCAATTATATGCCAATTCTTCCAAGTGTTCTTTTGGCAATACTTCAGTTTCTTACCTTGGCTATGTGATTAGTGAAAGTGGAATTCAGGTAGATCCCATAAAAGTTGATGTTTTACTTAAGTGGTCCCCTCCTACAACTCTCACTGAGTTAAGGAGTTTTCTAGGACTTGCGAATTTTTATCGCAAGTTCATTCCTCAATATTCCACCCTTGCAGCTCCATTGCATTATCTCACTAAGTCCAAAATTCCATTTCATTGGGAGAAAAGCCAAGAAGTTGCCTTTGAGAAACTCAAAAAGAAACTTTGTACAGAACCTGTGTTAACTTTACCCGACCTCTCTCAACCTTTTGAGATTGAAACGGATGCCTCTAAAGTTGCCTTAGGAGCTGTGCTCAAACAGAATGGTCATCCAGTTGCTTATCATTCAGAAACTTTTTCTACTGCTAAGTTGAACTATTCTACATATGACAAGGAGTTGTATGCATTAGTTCAAGCTATTAAGTATTGGAGACATTATCTTTTGGGAAAAGATACAGTAGTACACACTGATCATATGCCTCTCAAGTTTTTACAATCTCAAAGTAAAATTGAAGAATCAAGACATATGAAGTGGGCCTCTTACCTCCAACAATTTCACTTGGTGATCAAGTACAAAAAGGGGAAGAGTAATATTGTTGCTGATTGTTTGAGTAGGCCTCCAGCCGCTCTTGCCTTAATAGTTATGTCCACTTCACACTTGGGATTTCAGACTTGGCCTAATCAGTATTCACAGGATCCTGATTTTGGGAAAATATTTGAGCAAGTGAGTAAGCCTTCTTCTTCCAATTTGCGTCCTTTCCAAGATTTCTACATCAAAGAAGGACTTCTTTACAAATTGGACAAGGTTTGTGTTCCTTGTGAGCCTAGAGTGTCACTTCTTAAGGAAGCTCATTCTACACTTTATGGTGGTCACTTTGGGAAGCATAAAACACTTCATCATTTGCAAAGATTTTTCTATTGGCCTAAAATGTAGAGGGATGTGTTGAGATTTCTCAAACAGTGTGCGGTTTGTTGTCGCTCAAAACCAGCTAACAGGAAGTTTGGCTTAGGCATGCCTTTGCCCATTCCTTCCCATCCTTGGGAAAGCATTTCCATGGATTTGGTTAGTGGTTTTCCTATGACAGTGCGCCAACATGATTGTGTGTTCGTGGTGGTTGACAGATTCAGTAAAATGGCTAAGTTTATTCCATGCCGCAAGACAAGTTCTGCAGCAGACTTAGCCCAATTTTTCTTTGACAGCATTTGGCGTTCCTTTGGTCTACCTACCAGCATTATCTCGGATCATGATTCATGCTTTGTGGGTCACTTTTGGCGTTCTTTGTGGAAGATTTTGGGAGTTTCCCTTAACTTTTCCATCGCCTATCATCCGCAGTCCGATGGGCAGACTGAAGTGGTAAACCGTACCCTTGTGCAAAGTTTACGAATCTATCATCACGCTTCACCAGAAAAGTGGGACTTGAGTCTCACTCATATTGAACATGCCTACAATAGGGCCCTACATTCTTCTACAGGTCATTCACCCTTTGAGGTTTGTATGGGATTTCAGCCCTTGGCACCTTATGAGTTACCTTTGTCTTTGCCTTCTCCTGTCACTTCACATCTTCAGAAGGAGCAAGACAAGGCACACTCATTTATTCAGCATTTGCACAATCTGCAATCAAAGGTGGTTGAGATTTTGCAAAAGACACAACAGTAGCAAAAAAAGGCCATGGATCGACATCGAATTCCTCATCCATTTCAGGTTGGTGACAAAGTTTGGTTGCATCTTGACAAGCGACGTTTTTTTGATAAGACTCATAGTAAAATCAAACCAATTCGCTATGGGCCTTATACTATTCTTCAACAGGTGTCCGAGAATGCTTTCCGCCTTGATCTTCCCGCACACTTGGGAATTCATGACGTCGTCAATGTAGATCTTTTGAAGTTGTACTTTGACTCTACATTGGAGACTGCACCAGCTATCAGTCATCCTGTGGACGTGGTTCCTGATGCTCAGTTACCATTGGATGCAGATCAGATCTATGACACAAAGATTCGACAGACTCGCCAGGGGTCTACCACCTCATATCTTGTGGCTCGACGAGGACAGCTGCCGCATCAGGCTCGTTGGATTTCTTTTCATCAGATGTCCCGTGACTTTCCTACTCTTCTGAAAGCATTGGAGTCCAATGCTTCTATTGTGGGGAGGCATGATGAGGATTGATGTTTGATCTTTCATATGACCCCTCTAGTAGTTCCTAGCTAGGTTTGCATAGTTTATTTCTTGCAAATTAATAATTGTAAGTGAGTCTCCTTCTCACATGCACTTGTGGGCACTAGTTATCTTCTAGTTGTCATTTAGAGTGTTAGTTAGTAAGTGTGAACTCAAAGTAGGAAGTGTGTACTTCAAGATAGCTAAAATGGATCTTCTAGTTAGCAATATTCCTTTTCTCTTAACTTAGAAGTTACGTGCATTCTCCCTTGCACTTTTGTAGCTTATGGTTAAGCATATTGGATCAAATCCATGATTTGATGGGTTTGGTTATGTATTTTGGGCCATTAGTGCCTATAAATTGAATTGTAAATAATAGAACACTTAGTTGGATTTTCAATCCTTTTCAAAAGTTTTAGGTGAAATTTGGGGTGGTTTCCATGCCTAAATGTGTCCTTGCTTCCTTTTGCCATACTAGGGTTTCAGGTTCTGGTGTTGTTGTGTGGCTTCTTCTACCATTTCCTACACCTTGACCTCTGATTGGGAAAACCCCAAAGTAAATTGTAACATTGATCAAAAATCAAATAAAGAAAACATTGTTTAGTTTTTTCTCCTTGATAATAATCCCACATGCACCGCTTTATGACATATGACAATGTTTAAATAACGTAAAGCACATTTATTAGATCACAATAAAGCAAGATGACATTTTAACCATGGTAAAGGTTCGAGCTATGACTATCTTTGGGTGTACTATCTATAATGTATTGTTAACTTGCCAGAGTTCGTCATGGTTGAAACATTCAACTTCCTGGCCAAAGGCCCAAATTGTAACAAGAGTTAATCAAAGAGAACATTCTTTTAATATGCCCAACCCAATTCAAATTCATGCCTAAACAGTTGGTTTTATCTTATAATATTATTCATTTTCTTTGGGTTACCTTTAGTGGTTACCTCTCAACTTAACAGGTTTTTGTTCCTCTTTGAACCATATTAGGGTTTGTACACACTTGAGCATAAGGACTAAGCAATTCAAGAGACTTAGGTGCCAAGGTATTTTCCCAAAAGAGTCTAAGGTACACCACTTAAAATCCATATAGGAGGGTTCACTTAGCTCTTCCACTTTCGAACGACTATGGATCTACTTATCGGGGATAGGTACTCAAACATCATCATCCCAAGCATTGACCTTAATCTTACCAAGTGTGCATTTTTAAATTGTGGAATTTCCTCTTGACTCTTTTCTAACCTAGACTTTCACTAGAGCCTGTCAGTGAGCCTGGGATCTGATACCAACTGTAACAAATCCATCTGTTACTCTTTAAGACTAACATATTTCTTTTTATAAACATTATTCTTCATATGGGAAAATACCTAATAATACCTTAGGATAGATATATTCCATGTAGATTGTAATTTTCAAAGCAAATATATTTAGGAGCTATAGAGACTTGATCAGAGTCTCTTCAAGTAGAAGTGATTACCTTCTACGAATCCCTCATACCTTACTTGGTATGAGTATGCTGGCCAAGCGTTAGGTTTTATCCTTATAAAAGGAGAAAGTCACTAAATGGTCCACCCAGACCAGGTGAATGGCTTGAATATGGAGTACCACACCCATGGTAAAATATCAAATATGAAATAACCACACCAATGGTTATTTATAAATCTTAATTCTGATCCATTTCATTCAAAAGGGAGTTCTAAGATAATTATATCACTATCGTGATACGAATCCATGAAATATTATTCTTAACATGATTACATATCTTTAAGCTTCTTAGAGTTTAGTGGTATATCCTACATTAATGCAACCATCTTTGTTCGTTCATCTTGATATTATTACCAACAAGGGCTTCTCTTTTCCCATAAGGGTGTTCTCTTCAATTCATGGTTAAAATTGCTGGTCTAGCTTGATTTGTAGTTCAGGGTCCTTTTGCCATGTTGAGACAGTTCCATTGCACATTTAAACAATCTTGAATGCTTATGATGTGGATTTAATCCATGGGGCTCTTATGTGGCAACATTCTATTCAATAATAAGTGATTAATGTTTAGATCAACATAAATCCAATTATCCCCTTAAGAGTTAACTTCTATTATATAATAATTCTTGGATTACAACATAGATTAACCAACATGAATGTAACCAATGATGTATATGGAAAGGTGCATCATTCATAAATAGTTATTCCACAATAATGGATAAATATAACAAATTATATTGATTCTCAAACACACTTAAGTGAGCATACATCCATTACATGATATTATTAATTGAATAACTCCCTCTACTAGTATCATTCATCAATACCCATTACATTCAAAACTAAATAACATAATTTAATTAAATTACGAACATAGAAATTGAGCATACTTTTCCAGCATCCATACATATTTAACCTACTGGAGGTTTAACATACATTACCATGCATAAAATAAACACTACATCTAACATATATCATTTTCATTTTGAATGCAAATGTAACATCCACAAGAAACAATGAGGTAAACCATAAATTATTGACACAATGATTTATCCTAGGAAAACCCTGATGGGAAAAACCCAGCCTCCAAAATATGTGTTTTCCTCATATTCATAAGTTCAAGATGTTAATTATTACAAGTATATAAGGGTATCAATGGGTCCTTCTTTCTCAATATACAATCCAAGGAATACATTTGATTCCTATATACATTCATGATGCAATTAAGGACTCATTTGGTTCCTTTCTCTTAGACACCATGATACTATTAAGGTATTTCCATAAAAAAGAGGAAACCAACTATTCCCTTATAATAGGATGTATTTATGGAGTCCCCTAGTTCCTTGCCATAAGTAGTCTCAGAGTTTTATAACATCTTTTGTAAGCTTATGATAATCATAGGGTCCATATCCTTGATATGCCTCTTTGAAATTAGATAGGACTTCATAATTTATTTTCAAGAATGAAATTTAAATTCATTCTCTTGAGCAAATAAAAAATCCACCCTTACTTCATAAATTAAAGTCACATTCCCTTAATTTATGAAGTAATCATCATTTTTTTAAATATTTTATACATCATATCCATTATCACTTACTATAATGATAAGGAAAACAAATTACCACCATAATACTCCTTATATCTTAATGAAGAATTGAATCTCTTACTAAAAGTTAAGATTCTCCTCTTGCAATACTACATAAGATCTATGTTTCTTTCAATATTAGATGGATACTTTAACTAAATATCATCTAACCATTAATCCATATTCCTTTTTAATGTAAGCTAGTGTACTTTTATATACATTCTATTATATATTTTAATTTATGGAGCAACATATGCTTAAAATTATCCTTATGTAATTTAGATATATCATGGAACTAGGCCCACACTTCATATCATTGTGTTATGATCTTCTACGCACTTATTCTTAACTACTTAGTCCTCTTAAGGACTTCCCATAAGGTACTCCTATAGCGGAGTCTATATGGGAGATTTTTAAGCCATTAATACAAATAAATATATATACGATTTCTATTATTCCAAAAGATAATTTACTTAAGTGAACTCACTTCTCACTTTCCTACTATACCTATGTATACCACCATTCATAATCTTAATTTATGGAGTAATTTTTCTTAAAAATATATGACCTGATATTCCTATGGGATTGCCCTCTGAATAGAACAAAATCCATAGGAGAGTCATGGTTATAAGTGTTATACCATACACTAAACTTTCATACAGGTCATCACAATGTTAGAACTCCTTCCTAAATATTGGCGATACCTTTAGATGTTAGCTTGGTATTAGCGTAGTGCTTATTGACGATGTAGCTCACATGACATGAAATTTGAAGTAAATATGAAAAGATATTTCTGACTCCATGTTGTGTCCCTTATCTAGTCATACTCACTGATTGGTAGATACCTCAAAAAACAATTGGTCATTTCCTTGCAACATACAACCTTAATTAGAAGAAATTGTAAACCAACCTATGAGTCAGATTTTGTTAAGTATTGATTTTACCTTCGATGAATGGGATTAGTGTTAGGGTATTCCTTATGTTTCTTATGTAACCAAACCCAAAATAGATTTCATATTCAACCTCCTGAACAATAGACAATGATCGCTCCCACTAGTATGATACAATCCTATTCAAACTATTGGTTCTACCCCTGTATTTACATCTAAGCTCAAGATTTTAGGTGGCATGTGATCTAAATGTGTGTAATCAATTTAGTTTATTGGTTTACATCAGATCCATCCGCTTTTCGGACATGTCCCCTTTTAATCGATGATTTACAAAGATATTCAACTATACCTACATGGAGGTTATAAAGGTAGATTAAGCATACCTTGTCCTTGTTTATCGAGTCCTCCATTATTGGGGATTTTAGTAAAAATGTTAGAGGATTTTTTTGTGGAAAATAGTAACCATTACTCCTTACTCAAGCCTATAACGTATTAACGTGTCGATCCATTTGCTATAGTTACCAAATCAAATATTTTTTGAACCCAAAAAATAACTCCTGATAGGTAATGCATGGGTAGGAAGAGTGATTGTACAATCATACTACACTTCCACTCTAACCCATAAGAATAAGGCCGATATTCCCTTGTCAGTATGATGGTGAATCATTCACTTAATATGATATCTAGTATAGATCGCCACTCCAAATGTTTAACACAACACTCAAGGTCTAAGAACCCTCGATGTATACACAAAAATGACCTCTTAGTTCATTTTTAATATAAAATGGGATGATTCAAGGTTTTATATTGACTGTCAATACAATAGAAGACTAAGAGGAATGTTATCATCAAAACGTTAACTAGAAATAGGGTCATATCCTGTGAATGGAGATCCCATATAGAGGGCACTCTCATCGGTGTCGGGGATGAGTGCTATGTCATGTGGTATATCTTTGTATACCATCATTTAGGATCTAGTCTTGATAAGACATGATCGAGTAATTTAAACTGATTTTCTAACATAACATCGCTGCCAGTTTTATGAATGATTTAATTTCTATAAAATATTTAGCGTTTCCTTTTTAATTCACATGCGACAAATATTTAAACAAGTCATTTTATATATAATACAAAGTAATAAAAAAAATTTAATAAAAAGATCTTCCGTAGTATAAAAGAAGACAATATCGGAAGCCTAATATTTTATTAACAATCTTTTCAAAAAAACTAAAACATTCTCCAAATATATTAATCATGAAATCATAGGATGGAGAGATCCAACCTTAATTCTTTTGACTTCCCTTATTGTTGAGCTCTCCTTCAAGGACATCTTCTTAATGTACTTCTTGACCTATATACTTGCTCCTCACTACAACTAGAAGATATTTCAAGCCTTCTAGTTTCTCATTCACCCCATGGATGAAGAGCATACTCCCTAGACCATTAAGACTCCAAAAACCTAGACAACCATTTCTTCCCAAAATACCTTTTTTTTATAGGGGGATTCCCCACTCATGGTCCAAATAGTGGCCACATTATAATAATATTAAATAGATTCCTAGGACCATTATGACTTCATCATGTCCTTCAAGGGTTCTCTAGGGATGAGTTGAGTGACAAAACTCATGCTATTGAGTCTTAGGATAGTTACAAGGTTAGAACTATTCTTGATAATCCATGGGATTCCTTTCCTAACTTCCACCAATGTAGGGTAGCCACATGAGTACTTCCCAAAATATAGGATGACCCATAAGTTATTTAAAAATTCCTTAGTCCTTTTTAGGTCCCATCCACATTGGGTCCACTAAATCTACACATAATTTATTATATGGTTATAATTTTGTAAAAGATAATTCCTTAAATTTATCTTTTACCAGACCTCATAAATAGCCCTTAAATAATTAATATTTCTTATCCCTTATAAAAATATTTTATTAGAATTTTTGTAGGATTCTTTAGGGTCATGCCCCTTCTAGTAGATATTAATTGATCCTCCAGGATCAATTAACATTATTTAAATAATGTAGGATGGTAACGGGTCATGAAAAAAAGGCTCTAAGGACAAGCTACACAAGTTAGATGAAAATTCAAAGACTTTGGACAGGATTATCAATGCATAAAAGTCATTAGTCACCAAAATAGGACTTAGTTCTAAAGAAGAACAAATGAAACAGGAAGAAAAGTAAAGATCAAACACAAGAAAAGAAGAAGCGTTAGAAGAAGTAAGTAAAATATAGAATGATACTTCTAAGGATGAGTTGGACAATAGAAATGTCAACAAGAAAAGGAACAATACACAATTAAGGAATAGATGGAACAAGAAACAAGATAGTGTAGAAGATACTAACATACCAATGGGGTCTAGGAAATGTTTCATCAATGGAAGATGATTTTCATATCACAGGTTCGGGCACATGGCTTCTCAGTGTAGGATACATGAAATATAGAAATATAAAAAAAAACAACTTTTCCATGGGTATTGCTACTCATGTAATCAGTTTGGTTACAAGGCAATGAATTGCAGGGTTCATGAAAGAAGACGATATGGCTTCACCAGGAGAAATCCTAAGATATTTGAAACTCCAAGGAATAAAATCATTAGGTGTTATAAGTGGAATAATGATGGTCACACAAAAAAGTGGTGTAGAGCATACATTTCAGAATCAAGTATGAACAGGAACAAGAATAGGAACATAGATATGAACAAGAACTAGAACATGGATATGAATAGGAATAGGAATAGAAACAAGAACATGGATATGAATAGGAATAGGAATATGAATATAAACAAGAATAAGAACAATAATATGAATAGGAATAGGAACATGGAAAGGAACAGTCAAAGGAATCAAAAGGATCATATAATAAGAAAATAATATAAAGGTAAAAAAAAGTGCTTGTTGGGAGTAGAGATACTCCCACCCATAATTTACCACATCAAGAGGAGGTGGGGGAGGGGCTAAGATAACAGGCTCATTCTTAGCCCCTAGCCCCAAAGGCGACCCTTTTCCATTGATGTCAAAGTGGTAGAGATTTGAGTAAGGGAGAGATATTTGGTATTTTAGCAAATAGGAGAGATTTGAGCTAGGAGGAGCAATGTCCTAGGGAGAGACAGAACCCAAAAAAGGTTAAGTTTCTAGTAAAAAGAGTTTGGGTTACCATAAATGACAAAGGGGGAGATTGTTGGACATTTTAGGGAATATTAGTTTTCATTGATGTCAAAATGTTCTAAGAATAATTGCATTTTCATTGGTTCCAAAAGAGATTTATGTGAAGCATGATTTAAATGGTTTTTCTCAAAACCATTGATGGTAAAATAAAATGTTTTTCTTAAAATATATGGAGAGGTCTAAGGAATTAAATTAATTATAATTAATTATAATAATTTAATTATATATTAATTTGTAATTTAATTTAACAATCCTTTTGGTTATTAAACTAATTAAAACTTAATTATATTAATTAGTATTATTATTAATTAATCTATAGTTTAATTAAATTGCCTTATGGTAAGGTTGGAAAAGTTTAAACTTAATTGCAATTGTCTTTTCCTCGCTAATGTTATCAAATTTTGTGGAGCGTCGATGTCTAAGTCAAATGATATATTTTTTGTATAAATGCCATACCAAAGGGCATTCAAAACTTACCTTCATCGATTGATTTTTAGTGACCGAGCAAAGTTTAATTCATGCAATTCATTGAGGAAGAAGACAAAAAATATTTTATCTTTTAGCGCCAGGAAGAAGACTAGTGGGGAGGGTTTAAGGCTTCACTCCCATTGGACAGTGTGGTCCATTAGTAGTACATGTTTCACGAGAGCATTGGGAGTGGGAGTGACCACGATTGACTCACGTGGAGGTTATTGGCGTGTTTGTCTTAAGCGCTAAGGTGGAAATATTTTGGTATGCACTCTTTAAAGTTCCAAGCTTGGGAAGAAAGATCACATGGTTCTCTTAGCCTCCCAAGCATGCATCTAGCACATGTGGTGGTCAAATACATATCTAGGGTGTACGAGGAGGCAGTGGGTGTGGGTTCGAATACCAAAAGTGGCAAAGGTACTTTTAATTAAATATTTTTTATTTGCCTAATGTTTTTACTAAGGTGAAAAAGGAAGTGATAAGGATAAATGAAATTTTACTTGCTTCGTAATTAATTTATGTTATTGGAGTTATAAGGAAAGTGGATTTGATTTTTGTCAAAGTTCTTTTTACCATTAAAATTAATTAAGGAGGTTTTTGAGTTAATTTTGGTGGATGTTAAATTTATTTGAATTGGGCGATTATAAGGTGTTACTGGACAAATATTTTATGTATGTTGATGGTTGTTTTCAAATATGGAGTGATAAGATGTAATTGAGTTTTTGTGTTACATTATGAGAGAGATTTATCTTCTAACCTATTTGAGTTTGGCATAGAAGTGTTTGTGGCTGTGGTAGATATTTGAGGTCCCTTCATCATAAAGAAAAATGTATGAGCACATTCTTCTATAATTGAGTTGATTGGTTGGTTTTATGGAAAATAAATTTGGAGTCAAAAGGACTTAATTAGGGTTTCCCTATTGAGTCTATTGAGTTTATGCTTCAAGGTTTTCTGGAATAAATAGTTGTTATTAAAACCTTGTTTAATAAGATTTTTTTGAATCCATTGGTTGTGTAAAGAAATTGAACTAGTGTCTGAAAATTACATGAGTATCATTGTCATGTGAGATTTGTTTTATAAGCATGTTGCTAAAGTGAGTTGTTGAGAAAACCACTTGAACTAAGGTCTAAAAATAACATGAGTATTATTTTTATGTGAGATTTAATGTTGAGCATTGTTGGAAATATTTTTAGTGAGTGATCATATGCTTGGACTAGGGTTTGTGAGCAAGGATTATTTAATTGAGTGATTGGTGGAGTAGAGTTGGTTGAGCCTAGTCAAGTGGATGTGTGAAGTGATTGTTCAAGTTCCAAAAATAAACTATTCTATATTTTGAATTGAATTGAGAAAGTGATTGAGTTGAAGCATATTGAGTCTCTAAAAATTCTTTGTATGTTTCTAAAAGAGTGATTGAAAGTGATTGAGCATTGTGATGAGTATAGAGCATATTGAGTCTCTAACAATTCTTTGTATGTTTCTAAAAGAGTGATTGAAAGTGATTGAGCATTGTGATGAGTATAGAGTATATTGAGTATCTAACAATTTTGTTTATATTTCTATGATATTGGAAAAATTATAGAGTGGACTTATTGAGAAGATTTGAGGTAAGTCTTTGAGAAGACTTGTGGACAAACTTGAGTAAGATTTTGTGGAAGATTACATTACAGATTAAGAGCAGATTTGGATAAGTTATTGTGAGGAATTATTGAGAATATTGGACAAGTTCTAGAGTGGACTTGTTGAGAATATTTGAGGCAAGTCTTTGAGAAGACTTGTGGAAAGATTTGAGTAAGCTTTTGTGGAAGCTTACAATACAGATTGAGAGAATATTTGAATAAGTTATTGTGAGGATTATTAAGCAAAGTTAGATATGTTATTGAGAGGACTTATTGAGCATATTGGACAAGTTCTATAGAGGACTTGTAGACACATTAGTGTGAGCTTTTATGGAAGCTTATAAGGAATATTTGAGATAAGTCTTTGATAAGGCTTGAGAGCAGAGTTGATTGATTTATTTGTTCAAATCTTGAGTTAAGGTTTGGGGTAGATCCAAAAGATTTTATTTAATATTGAGTCAATATTTGAGTTAAGACTTGAGGATAGATATCGAGGACATATTTGTGCTATACCGAAGGACTATTTTAGTACAAAGTCGACAAAAAATTTTGTTGCAAACTTAAGGATAGATTTGTGCCAGACCAGAGACAGATATTGAGGGTAGATTTGTGCTAGATCAAAGGATTGTGTTTAGTGTAGATCAGAGGACATATATTAATGATAGGTTTATGCTAGACCGAAGGACTATGTTTAGTACAGATTTGAGATAGATATTTGGAGGTGATAGAGTATAAAGGATGATAATCTCTAGTGGATAGATATCCATTAGTCACATTAGTGGGGGCACTAGTTCTTATAGAAGATCACCAACCAGAGCATGAGGAGAAAGGAGTTATCCTATTGATAGAGATCCAAAATATTGATTAGGGGATTGGTATCTCCTTTGGATAGAGGTCCATATATATTATAATAATGAAAGGATTCCCAAGAGATTTATTGAGAAAATATTAGTGAATGTTTTTCTCCGTGGAGTATCCCACATTGGGTGAACCACATTAAATTGGTGTATCTATTGTGTGTTATGATTTTGGCATTACTTTTATTATTGATATTTATATTTCCATTTATTATATTAGATAATACTATTTGGGAATTAAAAGTAAAAAGTGATCTTATACTGTTCATCCCCCCTCTCAGTATAAGTTTGTGTTCTTCAACTAAGTGGATAGAGGAAAAGAAATGAAATAGATATTCATGTCCTAAAGGAGTTTTCTATGATTATGGGGGATCTATTTATGCAAACAAATATCCAAATAGATCAGGATCAAGTAACAAGATAGAGGAACCCAACCAAAAAATCTATGTTGCAATTGGAAACAAGTCTCTAAACTATCAAGCCACACCTTTGATTATATATGGTAAGTTGTTTGATAAGAAAGTTAAGATATTGATAGAGAGTGGAGCTACATATAGTTTCATTTATTCTAGTATAGTCAAGGATTTTCTAGAAATATAAATATTTTTGGAATAAGAGTGGAAAGTCAAGAGTGGGTCTGGGTAGATCTACATAGTGGATCAATGAATCTCCATAGTCGATATCACCCTACTCAATGAATATACCATATGGAACTTATACATAGCATCAATACATGCCTTTGATATCATCTTGGGGATGAATAGGCTAAAGGCCCATGAAGTATTAATTAAATTCCAAGATAGATGGATAAAATATACAAGTAAATACTAGCAAAGACTAAGGGTGCACAATGAGCAAGGGTTTTTTTAGATGATATTTGCAATGCATATAAAGAAAGCGATCAAGAAAGGTGGTACAATCTAGATCATTAAATTGAATTATAATATTAAGGATTATAAGAAGAAATATTTGTTTGAGAAACATCCAATACTATGAGAATTTGGCTTTACCATTGAACTATTGCTAGCTTTAGAACCTATTCATAGAAGCTCCTTATAATATGAACCCTATATAAATGCTAGAGTTGAAGGTACAAATTTAGGGGTTTCTAGAAAATATGTATTGTTGATGAAACCTAGCATATAAACATGGAGAGCAATAGTTCCTTTTATTAAAAGGAAGGATGGTTTTCTAAGGTTGTGCATAGATTATAAAATACTCAACAAAGCAACTATTAAGAATAGGTACCCTTTACTTGTTAAAGTATATTACATTATTTGGTACATGTTAATGTACCATCTTGGGTATATTTCTAGATTAGGATTTTATCTTAGATTATGGTTTGATTAATTACTTCAGGAACGTAATAAATGCATAATTTTTATAATGTGTAATGATGTAAATGTACATGTAGTCCACATGTACATGACTCATAGAATAGGTATATGAAAATTCATGGGTAGAGTAAAGGCCAAGGTACATATCCTCCTATATATATACCTTGAGATATAGATAAGAGAATGAGAGTAGAGAGTGAGAGGAATGATATCAAGATAGACAGTAGTGAGTAGGTACAATGTAGTTCTTCATTAAAGATTTTAAAGTGTTCAAGTCCTCCATTCTATTGCATTGTAATATTTTTATGAGATTTTATTAATGGCATATTACTAAGCTATTGAAAAATTGTATCATGTTGTTTTCCTTCATATCATAGTGCCATTATCATATATTTATCATAGCTTACTTATTTTACATATTGTGGTTGCATTTCCTTTAATATACATCATCAAAATCTAATACTGGTATGAGAGACACAATATATCAATACAAAATATAGATAGATCCATAAGTGAGGTTGAGAGGAAATAAAAAATATCATTTTCAAAATTTCTAAAAATTGCATTTGGCTACAGTCTTTCCACAGGGTTGTAGAAAAACTTGTAAAGGCTAGAACTTAGCAATGAGTCCACTAGATTTACAAATGAACTAGTGAAGGTTGATTATCTCTATATGTATATTTTATTCTATTATAATCTTAATAATTTATTGAAATAAAAGGAGATTCAAATAAAGTCAAGAAGCTTCCTACAGAGAGCTAGGAAGAATATATTCTTTAGAATCAATATAGTAGCTAAAGAAAAAAACAAAATATTAAAAAATTAGAGGCCTAAGTATAAGGTACCATTGCAATATTATAGACTTATAGATTTTATAAGAGATAAATTGGTCAAAGGACCCTTATTAAAGAAAAAGAGACTCCAAATAAGAGTCCAAGAGAAGATTGGAGGTTGGATATATCCATTAAATATTGAAGACCTATAGATTATATAAGGATAAAACATCTCAAGAAGCTAGAGAAACCCACAAGAGGTCCCATTGAAAAACTTCCAATCTTGGAAGATTGAAGATAGATAAGGACTAACAAAAATCCTATTCTAGTTTCTAAAAGTAGTAGATTTCACAGATCCAAGAGGGAGATCTCATTGCAAAACTTCCAAAGTTGAATATTGAAGAAAAGGTCTCATTAAGAAGACTAGAGAATTTGCAAAAAATTAAATACCCTAGAAAAGAGGTCTCAAGGAAGGAGAAGGCTAGGAAAGCCTCATTGCAAAATTTTAAGAAGACCATTAAAGTAGTTTCTAGGAGAACTTATTGTATAAACATACTAGCAAGAAGGAATTATTGATAATGGAGGTCTTAGGATAATTATTGCCATCTGAAAACAAGCCCAAAAGGAGAATAATGTACTAAGGAGTTTGCCAAATTTTGGAGGTGAGTAGTAAAGACCTCAAGATAGTTAAAATTTTAAGAAGTAGGCCACTAGATAGGCCAAGGTCAAACTTAGAATTCAACAAGGAGGTTGAAGGAGAAAATATTTAGAATATTCCATCAAATCTAAGAGATTTGAATATTGCCATTGAATGCTGATTAAAAGAAAGGAACTTGCTAGATTATATAGTACAAAATTTAAGATTTTTAGGATAATATTTACAACTACAATTTGGAGGATTTTCCTACCAAAATGAGGGAATTCAAGAACAACATTTTGAAGGAGAAATTAACTATGAAAGGGCAGTAATTTGGGTAGAATTACTAGATGCTAATTTACATAACTCAAGGGAGCATAATGAAGGATAGTTAAAGCCATCAAACTATATTTTTTAGGTAGCAAGTTAGAGGGTTTTAAAGCTACACATTGGTGGGATAAATAGGTGTTTTGGACATCAAGGAAAAGATGTGATTTAATATAATACAGGGCAACATTTGGGTGAATCTAATCACCAAGATTTCTATTATCTAAAAATTTCATTAAGTGAAAGCATGAGGATACAGAAGCAAAATAGAAAGCGAATATGCGATGCAAACAAAACCGAACTTAGCGCTAAATCCTAGGAATTTGAAAGTGCATGAAAAGGGGGAAAAGCATGAGCGAATCGAAATGAAACAAATATGAATAAAGAAGACAGCCCTTTTTATTGATATGTTTCACAACTCGGTTACAATGCGCATCCTCCCCTTCCAAGGGCTAGGAGCGTTTAAGTATGCATTCTTGTTACATCCATGGGTGCCTTTCCTTCTTCCGCGTGCCCACATGTAAAATGGGCGGACCAAACATCGCCGCCGCTTGCGTTGATGAGTCTTGACTCCTCGCTGCTCCTCCGATGTCCAAACCCTACGTTCAAAGGAACAAGAAATGGTCAATAGCACCTACGGATAAAACAAAGCATGCAATCCCCAAGCCTACGATAAGTGAATGAGAAAAATGAATTAAACTATGACTAAAACAGGTCCAAATGCTCTAAAAATTTGACAGGGGCATCAAGACACCACCAGGAAGGCCCTGCAAAAAGAACAGTCAGGAAATTCCTCGCCGATTTGAATTCGCTCCGGGGCGGGACGAATTCACCTACAACAAAATGCCGAAAAGGTACTATCCCAATGTCCTACCTAGGAAGCTCCAAAAGACCTGCAAACTTGGGGTTAGCTAATTGGGGGCATTTTGGGAAGACCCAGATGGTCAGATTTTCCCAATTTGGCCTCCATCAATGGGAATTTGATGATGCTACCTGTAGGTTAGTGGAAGCGAGCAAAGATAGAAATATGATCAAAATTGTTCAAAACGAGACGAAATTCAAATGACAACCTATCTAAGCATCATAGAATTGAATGCAAAAATGAAAGAAAGCAAATCTACCATGGAATTCCCATCGCTCCGAAAGGGGGCGATTAGGATTGTGGCAGTGTGGGAGGGGGCGCCCATGGGGCAGGCCGCCCGTCGTTTGAGGCCTGATTTCGGCACCAATCCACTTGGGATGGGTCCAAAACCTCTTGTGTGGTATTGTCGAAAAATTTGGTGGGATATTGTGGCCAAATGTTGGGTTTTGGGTTCAAGATTCATCCTCCCAATAGTCACCCAATGACCTCCCCTCTAAAGGAGATCAAGGATGTGAAAGGCGCAAATCCAAAAGGTGTGAGGTATGACAATAAAATGACAGCACTTCGTTGCTCTAAAATGCTCCTTCTCTCCATATTTTGGGGTGAGGAAACTCACCAATTTATAGACCTGGAGGTCTCTTGAAATGGGCATGCAGAGGCGCCACTTGGCAATCATGCCTCTCCAGGGGAGGGAAGATTCCTCCCTGAATAGGGACTTCATGACTGCCCTTGTAATTGCCTCTAACGCTCGAAAACGCTCACCCATACTCCCATGCGATGAAGGAAGCGTTGAGTGGCGGATCTGAGCTGCCATTTGTCAAGATTTGACTTTTTGCCCGTCAAACCTGCAATTCGCCCCACCCTGGAGCGAATCCAGAATTCGTCCCTGGGTGGGGCGAATCCCAGTTTGAATTCGTTCCAGGGTGGAACGGATATTGAGCAAAGTGCCTGAAGGTGCCAAATTGATCTCTGACCTTCCAAAACTACTGTGAGAGTGGTTAGGACCACTTGTTTAACCTCTGGGGGCTGCCCTTGGGGCTTGTGTGTGTCAAAGCGATCAGTGTTTGCAGTCACATAATCGGATTGGTGTTGTTTTGGTGTCTACAGATGCCCCTTTTTGGGATGCGCTGTGCATGGCGCAGCGTCGAGCAAAAATAGATAACCAAAGCACTAATGATTAGGGTTTCTTAGTAACCTAACCAACTTTTGATGCCCCAAGTATGGAAAGGGCATGCATTCTTGAATCCTTGCTTCTGACGAGCGAAGGAACTCAATTCAAGTATTTAACCTTTTTCGGTGAGGTGTTACTTGATCTTGGACATTGATCGGTCATGAATAGGCAAAGGGCGCAACCTTTTGTCTGTGAGAACCTTGAGTTCATGATTCACGAAATGCCAAGTGATTTGATCAGCTTGTGATTATTGCTTGTTTACTGCCCCAAGCAGGAGCGTAATTGTCTTTGTCAATGATTCTTTGAATGCATGTCATTTTCCTTAATTGGGTGTGTATTTGTTGATTGGTGACTAAGTGTGACTACCCCCTCAAGCGACGAATCGATGAGGGAATGACCTTCATGAGAAAAGCGATGAGTCGCTTGACCCAAGATGACTTGTGCAAGGGTGCCCTTAGATGTTTTAGCATTAAGCGTGTGCAATTTTCTGACATTTAGACCTATTTTTGGTGGGTGTTAACCCTTTTTGTGACGCTTTTGGAGCTGAAATTGGCAGAAATCCATCCTCCCGTGGAGCGGTCCGGCTATGGTAGCCTTCTTAGGGAGTAGGATAGTGACAATTTGTAACCCCAACATCTATTTTGGATGCCAAGAATGTCAGGCGCGAAGGCGCCTTCGTTCGGCAATGTTATTACTATTTTTGGGTGGGTTGCGACCCGTTTGGACGACGCCGTTTGGGGATGAAATTCTCGAAAATCCGTCTTCCCGTGGAGTGGTCCGGCTATGGTAGCCTTCTTAGGGAATAGGATAGCGAGGATTTGTGACCCCGACATCTATTTTGCATGCCCGGAATGTCAAGTGCCAAAGCACTCTCATCGGGCAAGTTTATTAGCTGTTTTGGTGCATTTTTGTTCAATTTTTGTTGTTTTTTGAAATTTTTGCCCTGAATTCATTCCGGGGTGGGACGAATACCAGCTTAGTATTCATCCCAGGGTGGGACGAGCGCTAACCAGTGCTCATCCCAGGGAGGAATGAATATAAGCTCAAAAGGCTTATTTAAAGGCCAAAACTAGGGTTTGGGCTCATTTGCATTCGAATTTTCTTGCGATTTGGAGCTTAGGGAGGAGGAGGTTAATTTGAAGCGAAGCTTGAATTTCTCTGACATCATGAGTGCACAAATTGGATCGAGGTAGCAGTGAACATAAGTGCTCCTTAGCGTTATTGCTTTTGTTTGTTATATGTTTTAAAACTGAAAGTTATTTGTTTGTTTTTTTTGTTAATGAATTTTTGTGAATTTTGTTGTTTTTGAGTTGTACATTGGTAGGTAGTGTTGTATATTCATGTTATTGTTGTACAGTTTTTCATGATTTTAATGTTTTTGTGTTGTTTTCTTTTGTAGGTTGTGAAGAGCCGGTATCGTGTACCTACTACTTTTGCTGAAGCATGGGGGGCGCTAACTATGGCTGACTAGGAGTGGCTTGATGCCCTTGGGCTCAAGCAGGTGGCTCGACTGGAGCCTATGGTCGGGGATCGGGCCTATCTGATGGCCTTGATCAACCTATGGGATCCCCGGACCAACACCTTCCATCTCCCAATAAGGGAGATGATAGTGACCTTGGAGGATGTCTATCGGCTTTTGCAAATTTTGATAGATGGACTATCGATCAGAATGTCATCGCGTGATCAGTGGACAGCTATCGATACGATGCTTCGGGCATGGGGAGGAGCTGGTGTGGAGAGCCCAGTGGAGAGGGTAGAGGGTGACTGCCAGATTGGTAGGATTTTGGTCCGATGGTGGCTTGAGAGAGGGGTGTTGGGAGTGAGGCACGCAGTACTTATGGGCCTCATTTCCAACATGCTCTCCGACTCGTCGGTGCGAGGTTCCCATGGAACCTCTTGGATGTGGTCCTGGCTGGTAGAGTGCTCGATGGAGGCACCATTGATCATGAGGTGGGGGTAGACGTTGGCATAGCTCTATGGTGAGTTGTACGAGGTCCACTATCGAAGGTGAAAGGGGATTAGCTATAGCTATCTATTGCAGAGCTGGGCTTGGCAACACATAGTGGTGGAGAGGCCAATAGGGTTATCGTGGATGACTCGGATGGAGATGGAGGATAAGGATATAGGCTATGCGGTTCTGTGGCGGTGGTCTGAGGAGGGACAGAGTCGATGGTGGGCAGGTGTCGTAGGGCACTATGTCGATGCCCTCGCTCGGCTTACTCTAGGGGAGGTGTTCTGGCGCCCTTATCGGGACTGTCCAGCCTGGGTGGAGGCTGGAGAGTGGCTCCGATGGGTACGTAGGGAGCGGTGGCTGATTGGGCGACATGGGACCGAGCATGAGTTCTTCCCTTATAGTCGGGTGACATGATAGTTTGGGGTGTGCCAGGGGTTGCCTGGTGAGCCCGTGGTCTATCGATGCTGGGGGACGAGAGGACTCTAGATCGACCGGTCATCGCACCACTAGGCGAGGATTCAGATACAGTGATCGACATCCCGACGTGGATGACGTCGGGACTACCGTAGAGTATGACCAGTGGTGGGTACTATGGCGATGAGGGAGAGGGGCCACTAGGAGGCAGGAGGAAACAGGGAGGGTTCGAGGCACCAGGAGATGATTGGGGAGCTCCTCGGGAGGATGCAGACATGGTGGAGGTGGAGGATGAGGATGTGGATTTGGGGGTTCTGGATCAGTCGAAGATGTAGGACATCACGGAGTAGTGGGAGCCAGAGTAGGCTACTATTCTAGAGATGCCTATGCCTTAGGTGGATGCGAGGACATAGAGTCTGGGCTATGCATCGAGATTGCACGGTTGGAGGGGTTGCTATAGAGGCACAATGAGGAGCTGGGGATGCTTAGAGAGGGATCTCCTGCGCATGCGGTGGAAGAGGAGAGAATGCATTGGCTGCCTACCATCGATAGGATGGGGGTAGTGATGCTGCATGGGAGAGGGATCTCCTATGGACGTAGCTAGTGGAGAGGGATAGGGCTTTGGCGTAGTGCGAGGAGAACTTGGCAATGTATCGCCAGCGAGAGATGGACTCGATGTGGTAGTGGTTGGAGCTGGAGGCAGAGATTAGCCACCTTGGTGGGTGGGTCCCTACGTTCAGTGGAGGTGGATCGTCATGCCACTCGAGAGGGAGTGAGACTGAGCAGTCAGCATCCTCTCGATGTAGGCGACTGGATGAGGGGGCGAGTAGGCATGATGCGGGGGCTAGCAGTAGCTACCCTGAGGGGTCTCATAGGACCCACACCATGGGGGGTAGTTCCCGTCGCACCGATCCTGCATGATCATGGTGGCCGACGCCCTAGGCTTGGGGGTTTTTGAGCTTTTGGATTTTGTTGCGGGGTCACAGGACCAGTTCATTGTAGCCTGCGAGCATTTTTGATGATATATACAGATGACTTTATTTTGTTTATGCGAGTGATGATTTGATTTTATGCATGATGAGTGATGAGTATGGATGTATGCATGTTAATTTATTTTGATGGATGCATATGTTATGATAAATGCAAATGTTTCTAAATTTTAGGATATGCAAATGTAATGGATGAATTGAATTTGTGTTGTTTGGTGAGAGCACCATAGACTGTTTAGACCTTTGTGTTTTTGGCGATTGCTGATGGCAATGCGAGGATGAAAGATAGCGTAGTTGGTTTAGAAATGTAGCTAAGGTTTTCTGAGACTCAGACGGTTTTAACTAACTAGCCATGACTGTACTTTATCTTACAAGACTTTTGGACAAGGTATGAATCGGACTTGTCTTTGACCAAGTTATTTCACATCCCTGTGTGTGCAATTGAGTTCGTTTATGTGGTATTTGTCAGGATACCGCCAGTGCGAGATAGGCTATCAACCAAACCTATACTGAGGATCACCTAATTAGCTCCACTAACTCCTTTGTTGTATTTAGTCAGATTAATCTACGGTGCTATCTAGGATACCATAAGCTAGCTCATCCACATGCAAACATTGATCTGTACACGAGTTAATGTGACAGATATATCGTCATGCGGGAGGTTTACCACTAGTGACCGATAGGCTATCCACCAAACCGGTATTGAGGTTTGCCTCATGACCTATCGAAATGCTGAGAGTTCCAGGGATTCAAGTTCGACTCCCTTCTTTTCTTCAATTGTATTGGGATACTTGCTCTTTTGTAGTGATAAAAATCACTGTTTATTTTTATATATTCTTCTTTTGAGCAAGGGATTTGAATTTCGAGTGATGAGAATCACTATTGTATGTGCCTTTTGATGTATGCACTTTGGTGGTGATGTCAAATTTTTGGAGTTTTGACTTTTTGCAAAATTTTATGATGTTTGCAACTTTTGAGAACTTGGGATTCTTAGGGAATTGGGTAGGGAAGATGCTTGTCCTTTTGCCAACTCTCAACATTCTTGGGGTCATTCGCACAGGGGGATGAGCAAGATAACCGTTTCGCTTATGGTGACCTGGATTGCTTGTGCAGGTTTCATCTTTCATTCACACAACTTGGGAATTTTTATGTGTTTTAATTTGTGTTGGGATGCTACGTAACAAGGTGTGATCCAAGTAGAACTCTACCTTTGTAAAATCTGTCTGACTTGGTACAGTATGTGGCTAGAAAGCAAAATGATGACTGAAGGACGAAAACTCTTGATACATTAGAAGACCACTGACTATGGTATGGTAAAAATAAGTGAATGGCATTTATTTTTGATGGACTGTTTATAGAATGGAGAAATGTGGAACAAGATGGATTTGCGGAGTAATTATAGTCTATGGTGCCTTTGACCTGTATGACCACAAATATGCAATGTATGGATGTGATGCTTAATGCAGCTACATATTTTTGTGTTTTTGATGGATTGATTTTTTTGTGAATATGAAGATGAGATGCGAGAAGAGCTCTTTATTGTTGTGATGAGTTTGAGTATGCCTAGAAATGAGATGCAAATTTTTGTTATTTTTGATGATTTTACTGTTTTTGAATTTTCTTATTTTTGACCAAGCGATTGTGGGAATCCTTGGAGCTTTTTGGGATTGACCAAGTGGTAATGGGTACCTTTGGAGCATTTTGAGATTGACCAAGCGATTGTAGGAATCCTTGGAGCATTTTGGGATTGACCAAGCGATTGTAGGAATCCTTGGAGCATTTTGGGATTGACCAAGTGATTGTAGGAATCCTTGGAGCATTTTGGGATTGACCAAGCGATTGTAGGAATCCTTGGAGCATTTTGGGATTGACCAAGCGATTGTAGGAATCCTTGGAGCATTTTGTTTGGGATATGGCTCTCTTAGATATGGAATGGCCACAAATGACTGATGTTCAAGGGTTCTAGTTCCTTGATTCCATCAAGAGAGGCTAGCCGGTATGTCCCAGGTCCTATTTTTCTATCAATTACATATGGACCTAACCAATTTGCTGTGAACTTGTCCCTTAGATGGGACGACAAACTAGAGTTCTGTTGGTTCTCTTTTAAGACCAAGTCACCAATCTGAAAGTCCCTCAGGTGAACTTTCATGTTGTAAGCTTTCTTAAGTCGCTCTTGATAGATACGTAAATGCTCGAGAGCATTAACGCGTCGTTCATCAAGCAACGTAAGCTGGTCTAACCGGGCCTACCATGCAGTGTCATCATCGATGAACTCTTGCATTGATATGCGTAGGGAAGGAATTTCCAACTCGAGAGGCATGACTGCCTCGGAGCCATACACGAGCAAAAATGGAGTTGCCCCAGTGGGCGTCCGAATGCTAGTGCGATAAGCCCACAGGGCAAGTGGGATTTGGATGTGCCAATCCTTATGATTGTCTACGATTGTCTTTTTGAGGATAGCAACTAGCATTTTGTTTGACGCCTCTGCTTGCCCATTTGCCTGCGGATAATAGGGTGTCAAAAAATTATGCTAAATTTTGTACTTTGTGGTCAAAGCATGCACGTCTTTGTTCTTGAATGACGTCCCATTATCCGAGATTATTTTGGATGGAATACCAAAATGACATATGATGTTATGCAAAATGAACTCCACAATGCGGGGTCCTGTCGTAGAGGTAAGCGAAACTGCTTCCACCCACTTGGTGAAATACTCTGTGGCCGTTATGATAAACGTGTGATGACCTGACGACGCAGGGGAGATCTTTCCGATTAGATCTAAGCCCCACTATGAAAATGGCCAAGCCGACTGGATCGGCTGCAAGGCCTAGGAAGGTACATGTGTCAAATTAGCATGGTGTTGACACTTCACGCACTTCCTTACATATGCGCAACAATCTCGCTCTAAAGATGGCCAATAATAGCCCATGCGAAGAATGCGCTTTGCGATGGCCATACCACTGAAGTGGCCACCACACGTACCATCGTGCGCTTGGGCGATCGCCCAAGTGGACTCTTGCTGGTCCAAGCAATGAAGGAGGATTCCTTCGTAGCTACGATGGTACAAAATGTCTCCTAACAAGACATACTTAGCCGCTTTCTTCTTGAATGCTCATTTTGCGGCATGCGTCAATCCAAGCGGGAGGTTACCTAACTTGAGGTAGTCCCTTATGGGTGAATACCAATCCTACTGATCGGAAGCCTCGATGGTATGAACAACCAATCCCTCTTGAAGTTCATCCCTAGCAAATGTTGAGCGGGAGAGAACTTGTAAGAATAGCGTTGTGTTGCTATTAATGGGAGTAGGGGAGAACAAGGACCCCTAGTTGGCATGTTTCAGATGATCATGGATTCGAGAGAACTTATCCGAGGATGGTTCAATCTGGATCATGTGGATTCCTGGCATCAAGTCAGAGCTTGCACGCTCCATCATGGATTGCGATAGTGTTTTGACTTGAATGGTTGTCATATCACCGAAAAGGTCTTGCGGGATTAGTGACCCCAAGGAGGCCATAGTGTCCACAAAATGATTCGATGACCGAGGGAGTGCCTCGATGTCGTACCACTCAAGATTTGCCAAGAATTTGTCCACAAGGGCTTTGTAGGCCTATAGAACTGGGCATTTGCATTGGAATACCCCTTTGACTTGGTTGACAATTAACAGCGAATCACCAAAGATGTTCAGTCATTTGATGTTCATGGTGATTGTTGTCTGAAGACCTATGAGCAAGGCTTCATACTCTACATTATTGTTGGTGCATGGGAAGTCTAATTTAAAGGACAGAGGCATTGGAGCCCCTTGCGGTGTGAAGAATACAATTCCCGTGCCACCACCTTGCTCACATTTAGAACCATCAAAAAATAGGGTTATGTCGGCCTGTGACTCAGGCTCATCAGAATCTGGTGATTCTGAGACATGGAAGACCCCATCATCGGGTAGTTCTATGACCAGAGGCTGATCGTCTTCGAGAGGAGCCTCTGCTAGTTGATCGGCTATGACCTGTCCTTTGATGGATTTCTGTCCAATAAACTCTATGTCAAATTCCATCAACAACATGATCCATTTCACCGTGCGACTACTATGATAAGTACGACTCATCATGTACCGCAATGGATTCTCCTTAGACACAACATACGTAGTGTTGCTCAACATGTAGTGGCATAGCTTTTTGGTAGCAAACACCACTGCCAAGCAGAGTTTCTCGACGTATGCATAGTTAAGTTCATAACTGACCAGGGTGCGGCTAAGATAGTAAGTAGCCTATTCTTTGTGAAGTTCATTCTTCTAGGCTAGCATGGCACCCAGTGCCACCTCAATAGCTGAGATGTATAAGTAGAATGACACTCCTGGTCTAGGTGGTGCCAATACTGGTGGTGAAGCCAAGTATCATTTGATGTCATCAAAGGCTGACTGGCACTCGTCATCCCAGTGAAATGCTACCCCCTTGTGCAATAATTTGTTCATGGGTCAGCACTTGTCAGATAGCTACGCTATGAAGCGCTTAATTGACGTGACCTTTCCCTGTAGACTTCTGAGCTGCTTAATGGTAGTTGGGGGAACCATTTCAAGGATTGCCTTGACTTTGTTTGGGTCCACTTCGATGCCTCGCTTTGAGACTATGAAACCCAAGAGTTTTCCAGATGTGACGCCAAATACGCACTTCTTGGGATTCAGTCTGACTTTATGTTCCATGAGGCGATCGAGGATCTTGCTTAAGTCATCGAGATGATCTGGGCGCAAAAGAGACTTGGCCAACAAATCATCCATGTAATCTTCCAAAGTTTTATGCATGTAATCATGGAAGATGTACGTCATGGCACGTTGGTAGGTGGCGCCAGCATTTTTAAGGCCAAAGGGCATGACCTTATAACAAAATGTCCCCCAAGGCATTGTGAACGCCATTTTTAGTTGGTCCTCGGGATTGATACGAATTTGATTGTATCTCGAGAAACCATCCATGAGGGATAGCATTTCGTGACCTATTGTAGCGTCTACCAATGCGTCGATGCTTGGCAAGGGGAAATCATCCTTAGGACTCGCTTTGTTTAGATCTCAAAAATTAGTGCATATGCGAATCCTCCCGTCGAGCTTTTTGATGGGCACCATGTTGGACAGCCATGGCGGATAATCCATGCAGATGACAAACTATGCATCCAACAGCTTTTGCAATTCATCTTTGACCATCAAGGCCACTGTTGGGTGCATCTTACGTAGTTTTTGCTTAACTGGCTTGATTGTCGGATCAAGCGTTAGATTATGCGTGACTAGCTATGGATCTAGCCCCGACATGTCTCTGTATGACCATGCAAAAACCTCCTTCTTCTCTTTGAGAAGGGCAATGTAGTCGGCTTGCTCTTCAGGGGATAAGCTTACCCCCAACTTGATGATCTATGGATTCATTGGATCCAAGCCGATGTCTACGTCAGTCATCTCCTCGACCGACATGTGGGATCCGTCCTCCAACTGATGTGGAGTTGGGATCAAATGGATATCATTTGCTGAGTTTAAATCTACGTTGGGAACCTCGGGTTCCTCTTCGGCATGAAAGATATCCTGAGTTGTCCCTAGGGTAAAATGAAGCATTTTACCAAAAGGCCAATACTCTGATGGGGATGGAGGTGAATTGACGTGATCCCAGTCAATGGCATCTATGTCTAGATGCAAGGACCATGTTGGATCGGTCGGATTGTGGATGGGGGCGGTTAAGTCAATGGAGATCATGTTGATGAAATGATTTTGGTCTCCATTACCATGGGTGTGATGACTCGAACATTCTGGATGTTCTCTGTGCTCCGGATCTGGCTCTAGAGGTATTGGCATGAATGGATCGGCCCTATGTGCTGATAGGAGGACAGGGTCTACCCTCGGCACTGATATCACCCTAGGGTCTCGGAGTGGAAGGTGCTCTTCGTATACCTAGAGTGGCGGATCCAACACTTGATCCCACCCCATTGGGTCTACGTACCACTCGTGCCCTGGCACTATGCCCATCTGTTCAAATATGTCGTTAATCTCCAAGGGGTATGGTTGCAGCCTCTGCCGCATGTGATTAAGATATGTCATTTTTGTTTCATCTTCGTAATCACTATCGGAGATCCAAAAGCCCTTGTTGGCTCCGACAACTATTTGAGGCATTACAGGCTCATCCTGCTCGAGCAAATTAATCTGGCCCCATTGTGGTTGTTCCACTCTCCGTGGGGGGACCTGATTCTCTTGACGCGGCACTGGCTCGCTTGGAGCCTCTAGAGGGAACATTGTCAAGAGGCTCTCTTGACAGTCATTCATGGGGATCACTTGTGAGTGATCACTATCGGATTCGAAGGGATCATATGATGCTGGTTCATATTCTGATTCATCCTCCGAAGATCCCTCTTGACACTATTTATACCTTCCTTGAAAGTGAGTCCCCGAACTTTCGCCTCTCTCTAGCAAAGGAGAAGGGTTATTGAGGTTAACAAGGGTGGTTGTTGACCATGGGAGGTAATCTCCCAATGTATACATTGTGTTTGGGTTGGCATAAGGATCTGATGCCAATCCACCCTTGTTGCCTATCCCTAGGCCTTGCATGTTTTCCACCAAGATGTCCAAGGGCAGGGGGTGGTTGAACCCTACTCCCGACTTGTCATAAGGCATTTGGTATCTTGGCTGGCAAAGGACACGCACTCCTTGCTCATACCGCCTAGCCCGTATCCATGCCAATTGCATTGGCCAAGATATCTCAGAGCGAAGTCTCGGGTTAGACAGATAGTTGACATCTTCTGCAAAAGGCTCTTCATCTTCGTCCTCTTGCATGCATGGCTCGAGTACCATGATCAAGGCCCCCATACACAAAATTTGTCTGGTTTGGTGGGTAGCCTAAAGGAACAATTGTACCGATGGGGAGGCGAGGTCTCCCCATGTCTTGCATGGACTCTAGCATGGTCGTTGCTACAACATTCCACACGAGATACTCCCCCAGGCCCGTATTGGCCATTTCAACAGTGATTGTTGGTGATTGAGAGGGAGGGAACGGAAGCTCTTCCTGAGTCCACTCCATGTTGGGTGAACTAGGAGCCTCAACTTCCATTGTGCTAGGCATCTCTTCGGTAGAGATGGTTGATACTGTTGGCAGTGCCTCTTCTAGGGGTTGAGCCTCTTCCAGGGTTTGCTTCCCTTTGTCCTTCTATTTAGCCATGATAGGTGGCATTGTTGGTGAAGGACCGGACGATGAAGATGTACCTGGCTGGGGTTTTGATGGATTTATCACCAGTGGTGCTTGCGGAATCGGACCCTGTCTAGATGGATTTAACTAAAAATCCAAGTGCATCGATGGGAGGGTCGATTGCGGCATCAGCTGCACCGCATTGCAATATTTGAAGGGTTCTAAGTCCATCGGGACTACATGTACTTCCCCTTCAAATGTATACTTCAAACACTGATGAGCTATCGAAGGGACACACTTCATGTCCCTGATCCATGGCCGCCCTAGCAAGATGTTATAAGCCATCTCGCCTTCCAAAATATGGCACAATGTAGGTATCGTCTTTTGTCCTACTTGAATGGGTAGGACAATTGTGCCAACTATCGAGCATATCGCATCATTGAATGCTCGCAGTGTATAGGTGGAAGCCATGATGTGAGAGGCTGGCAACTTTAGATGTTTCAATGCTGCTATGGTAATGATGTTACTGGATGAGCCAGTGTCTATCAACACCCTCTTATACGGGATCCCGTTGACCCGCATGATAACGTGCAGGGGTGGATCTGCCATGTCATCAGACACTGATTTAACTTCATCCTCTCGAAAGGTGATGACTGGCTCCGTGCATCGTTTGACATGTCCCACGAAGTTGTTGAAGGAATTCGCTTCGTGGGGCTGCAACTCGATGGCTTTCAATATCTCCATTAGAGCCTCCCGATGGGGTGTTGATTGTTGTATAAGCTCGTATATGGAGAGCCTAGCCGACGTGGTCCTCAAACTCTGCGTGAGTTTGGTCCGAATCATGGCCGTGGGTCTAGGCGGAGGTAGTTGCATAGGGTGCTGTTGAGGTTGTGACGTCGATGGAACCTCTCTTGTGGCTGCCTCGGGGGCAACTCCTGGGTATCTCTTGTTCCTAGTCACTATGCTTATCATTCCTACATACCCTTGCATGGGGCAATTCTGTTGCACCTCATTGACTTGAAGGGGTTTTGCCTGTGCCTCATGGGCAGGCAAGGGGTCTTTGAAAACTCCCATCTGTTGGTTGTTTGGCGCTACGGGGTTGTCCACTGCCAACGTCTTATTGTCAATCGGGTCTTGTATCAATCCTTTGAACTTCCAACATGCATTCAGGTCATGTCCCTTCCGCCTGTGGAACCTACAATACAAGTCCTCCCGGTATCCCTTAGGCTTGGGAGCATTGGGATCTATGGTTTGAATCTCTGGAAGGTTGATCAAGTTCGCCATTGACAAGCGGTCAAATAGGGAGTCCCTAGACTCCGTATAAGGTGTGTACTGTCGCCTAGGGTGACGCTGCTGATTTTGCTCCTGCTTCTGGTTTTCTCTTTCATAATTATTAGGAGGCACTGCCTGATAGTTAGCCTTTTGAGGTTGTATTTCTTGTGCAGGCTTAGGGACATTTATAGCAACTTGATTGACCGCAATGGGTTTTTGTTGCGTAGTCCCTATTTTTGTGTTCTTGTTCCATTCTTTCTTCTTAGGTTTGGCAATCTCGCCATCCTGTATCTTGATCTCTTCGATGATTCTGGCTTGCGCCAGAGCTTCCTCTAAGGTGGCATATTGCTGCAGCTACAATAGCACAGAGATCGATCTCAAACAACTTCGTGAGAACATTTGTGTAAGGTCGGACATAGGAGGGAGGTAGGGTAGCTTGGAAAGCAGAGTCCTCCATCGATTCCCATAGGCCGCCATGGTCTCTTCCTCATACTGCCTGAGGCTGGCCAGGTCACTTAGTGATGCCTTCTTCTTGGTGTTGAAGGTGAAGCGTTCGAGGAACGCATCCACTAACTGATCCAAGTTACTGATGCTGTGCTTCAGCAACTGAGTGAACCAATCCGAGGCAGGGCCCATGAATGTGGTTATAAATGTCCTTAGCAACAACGCATCATTGTCCTGAATGCCAAAACATTGGCTCAGGAATCTGGTCACATGCTCTTGGGCATCCTCCTCACCCTTAAAGATTGCCAACTGAGGCAGCTTAAAGTGTTCGGGGTAAGGGGGTGCAGGCACTGACGGATGCACAGGATGACTACGGAGTTGGCGTAACGTGGGCTTTTGGGGCCCAAAAGCTTTGGTTTCCATAGACTCCAAACGCTCTAGCAGCGCTTTGTATGCATCGAAAGATTTAATCTCTTCCTCTTTAGTTTGCTCCCATTGTGGGTTGTGGGAGACTTGAGGCCTATGGGGGGTGGCCGGATAGCAACCCCTCCGCCTTGGTAGGGCATTTTGGCCCGCTCTGCTTCTTGTTCATACTCCTCGTAAGCTTCTTGAGGAGTCTCTGGATGAGACCTATGACCCTGGGTGGGTCCCCGTGGAGGGTACCCATCATTGTTTCGGGGAGTGGCCTCCCTCTCAGGTCTAGGGGGTCTCGGAGGCAAAACTTGATAAGGTCATGGAGACCTATCTCGCACCAAGGGATTATGCCTCTCATATGGTTCCGCTCTTTGGGTGCGAGGGGTTGGAACCCTCTCAGCTGGGTTATGAAGCAGCTCATCTGTTTGGTGCTGAATGCGCTCCTTGCTAAGGCGGTATAGATGCTCTAGCTACTGCTGATCTTGCTCAAGCCACATGATCTGGGCTTGGCGGGTGGCATGTCTGGCGACTGCCAGGTCAATTTGTTCCGCCATCTTGAGCCTAGGAGGCCTGGATGCCTCTCCTATGCATTTACCTCGGTCGTGATGATCCGAGATCTCAATGGGTCGCTTCCCTCTGTCGAGGTTGGCGGCATTTACCCGAGGCTCTGGCCTTAGTGGGTGACCATGGTACATAGCGGGTGCGGAAGCGCATGGCTCCCACATTGTACATTGCTCTCGAGGAATGTAATGGTCTTCCTCGTGCTCCCTTTCATATGTGTGAAAGGGGTGGGCGGAGTTAGCTCGCCCTGCTTGAAGAGCCCTGTGCTCTGGGGTTTGTCTATTGGTTCTAACAGTGATGGGGGGCAAAGGAGGGATGCCATAGTCATGTGGCCTCTCCTCATGGACACTATGCCACTCTAGCACTTCATCGCATGGTGGCCACTCATATCGAGCTTCTAAGGGAGCTTTCTTGTCTATGTTGAGTGCCACGTGTAAGGACTCTTCTTGAAAGGGGCTATGATGAACGGGCGTGTCCCCCAAAGGGGTGTCCCTATAGTTCCATCTTGACATGGAATGATGCGGACTCTCTTGTGGGTCAGGCCACCAAGGCGGTATGACCAAGTCCTTAGGGCTATAGCGGAGGCGACTTGTGCCCCCTTGTACACTTTTCGCAGCTTTTGCCCTTGATTGGGCTTGGCTACGGGTGTACACCATGGTGTTGTTCTTCTACAAGCTAAATAGATTTTTATCTCTTTTTATGATTTTTTTATGCTACACTAAATAGAAAAGAGCACACACATACACAAAGCAGTGATTATCTCGTTTAAAGATTAAAAGTGTGTCCTAAACCTGGTTTAGTGTGTTTTGTTTTTGTTTTTTTTGTTTTTGAAGGTTTTTGTAAAGAACGTTTAAATGCAAAATGAGGGCTCTTATGACTCCCAAAATTGGTCGCCCCTTCGATATACCATTGCCAGGCCGATATACCAACCTCTCTATATACCCGCCCTTACGTGAGGGAAACTATAGGTACGTGAGAGCAGATGGTACATGGAACATAGGCGGTACGAAAGGGGAATCACCTTGTTTATGACACCTACCATAGAAGACTTATCCTCATGCATTGGGAATCACCCTAGCTACACTCGGTCAGCTTTCATCAGGATTTACGTCTAGCAACAGTAGCGATCGGGGTTTATGAATGCAAAATTCAAGCCAAGGTGGTGATGAAATCCACCGTTGGTCTTGATCAAGGGCTGGGGTTTTACGACCAGCTCCTTGGTGTTTAATTTTCCACGTGGTGTGTGGGGTTATTTTTATTTTGCATGGAACAAAATAAACATGCAGCAAAAATTTTCCTAAGCACGCAAAAAGAAACCAGAAAAATAGAAAAATAATAACAAAAAATGACAGGAAAAGTTCAGGACTCTTACCTCTTCTCTGCCCGAATCTGTTGGTTCTGAGTTTCTACCCAAAAACTTCATAGACTAGAATTCATCCTAGGGGGAATGAATTACAGGACTATATTCATCATAGGGTGGGGCGAATTCCCATTCGTCCCTGGGTGAGACGAATTACAACTCTGTATTCGCCCTCTGATGGAACGAACAACAGTCAGCGTATGAAAATGCGGTACCTACAAGCAAAAACAACCAAGTTTGGATCAGATATCTGATATTAAAAATAGAGGACAAGGTCCCACCATGATCACCACTGAAAGCACGAGGATACGGAAGCAAAAAGGAAAGCGAATATGCGATGCAAACAGAACCGGACTTAGCGCTAAATCCTAGGAATTTGAAAGTGCATGAAAAGAGGGAAAAGCATGAGTGAATCAAAATGAAACAAATGTGAATAAAGAAGACAGCCCTTTTTATTGATATGTTTCACAACTCGGTTACAATGTGCATCCTCCCCTTCCAAGGGCTAGGAGCGTTTAAGTATGCGTTCTTGTTACATCCATGGGTGCCTTTCCTTCTTCCGCGTGCCCACATGTAAAATGGGTGGACCAAATGTCGCCACCACTTGCGTTGATGAGTCTTGACTCCTCGCTGCTCCTCCGATGTCCAAACCCTACGTTCAAAGGAACAAGAAATGGTCAGTAGCACCTACGGATAAAACAAAGCATGCAATCCCCAAGCCTACGATAAGTGAATGAGAAAAATGAATTAAACTATGACTAAAATAGGTCCAAATGCTCTAAAAATTTGATAGGGGCATCAAGACACCACCAGGAAGGCCCTACAAAAATAATATTCAGGAAATTCCTCACCGATTTGAATTCGCTCCAGGGCGGGACGAATTCACCTGCAACAAAATGCCGAAAAGGTACTGTCCCAAATGTCCTACCTAGGAAGCTCCAAAAGACCTACAAACTTGGGGTTAGCTAATTGGGGGCATTTTGGGAAGACCCAGATGGTCATATTTTCCCAATTTGGCCTCCATAAATAGGAATTTGATGATGCTACCTGTAGATTAGTAGAAGCGAGCAAAGATAGAAATATGATCAAAATTGTTCAAAACGAGATGAAATTTAAATGACAACCTATCTAAGCATCATAGAATTGAATGCAAAAATGAAAGAAAGCAATTCTACCATGGAATTCCCATCGCTCTGAAAGGGGGCGATTAGGATTGTGGCAATGTGGGAGGGGGCGCCCATGGGGCAGGCCGCCCACCGTTTGAGGCCTGATTTCGGCACCAATCCACTTGGGATGGGTCCAAAACCTCTTGTGTGGTATTTTCAGAAAATTTGGTGGGATATTGTGGCCAAATGTCAGGTTTTGGGTTCAAGATTCATCCTCCCAATAGTCACCCAATGACCTCCCCTCTAAAGGAGATCAAGGATGTGAAAGGCGCAAATCCAAAAGGTGTGAGGTATGACAATAAAATGATAGCACTTCGTTGCTCTAAAATGCTCCTTCTCTCTATATTTTGGGGTGAGGAAACTCACCAATTTATAGACCTGGAGGTCTCTTGAAATGGGCATGCAGAGGCGCCACTTGGCAATCATGCCTTCCTAGGGGGAGGGAAGATTCCTCCCTGAATAGGGACTTCATGACTGCCCTTGTAAATGCCTCTAACGCTCGAAAACGCTCACCCATACTCCCATGCGATGAAGGAAGCGTTGAGTGGCGGATCTGAGCTGCCATTTGTCAAGATTTGACTTTTTGCCCGTCAAACCTGCAATTCGCCCCACCCTGGAGCGAATCCAGAATTCGTCCCTGGGTGGGGCGAATCCCAGTTTGAATTCGTTCCAAGGTGGAACGGATATTGAGCAAAGTGCCCGAAGGTGCCAAATTGATCTCTGACCTTCCAAAACTATTGTGAGAGTGGTTAGGACCACTGTTTAACCTCTAGGGGCTGCCCTTGGGGCTGTGTGTGTCAAAGCGATCAGTGTTTGCAGTCACATAATCGGATTGGTGCTGTTTTGGTGTCTACATTAAGGTAAGCAACTTTGGTGCAAAATATTCATTGCTTGAAAATTAGTTACTTGGTTCATTATTAAGTTTTATTAAACACCATATTAGAGTTTAAAAAGTTGCAAGGAGAAGGTTACATATTAAATTATTCAAGGGAGTGCATAATATAGTTTCTTATAAGGTTAAAACCTGTACATAAAAAAAGAGGAGTTAGATATATTTTAAAAGAAATGAAAATATCAACATCCCATCTTCTAGTGAAAGCAAAGAAGATAGTATTCTTAAGTGAAGGTTGCATAGATTAAGAGTTCAATTAAAGGAGCAATACGGGAAAATTACTATAGCATCATACTAGTTATTGAAGGTGCATTACATATTTAAGATAAGGTGAAAATTAGTGTAAAGTTAAGCCATCAAAAAGGGCATATTAGTTGCATTATTAAAGGATTGGATTTATTATTGCAAAGTTATCCAAGAAAAGGAATTATAGAAGAAATTTGTCTAGTAAGGAAGGCAACATCAAATCATTGTTTACCACCAAGGAGTAGAGCAAGAAGCTACCTCATCAAGGAAGAGAAAAGTATTGAAAAGAAAGGGAGATTTAAAGGTCTCAAAATATAGGTGCAAGTTAAGGTATTTTTATAACTATTTCAAAGCTATTTGCATTACATTAGTGCACCATATTTGTCTTGTCCTATGTAGCAAAATGAGGACAAACTCCAGAGTGTCTCAAGACACTACAACAACATGCTTATTACATCTACAAGGTGGCCATATCATCAAGTTAAAGGAGTAAAATTCAATTTGAGAAAGAAATCCAATAAAGGGCTCAATAGCCGAGTTTCAAGGTGTCTAAAGATACCAAATATAGCATCATTAGACTCATGAAAAGAGCACCTATGAGCAATATAAGATAAGTAACCTACAACATAAAAGAACCTACATAAGGTAGAATAGCATATACTACAAGTCTAACATAAAGTAAGAAGAATAACACAAAGAATAATGAAGTGAAAATTACAATAGCACATCATACACAAGTTACATAAAAGATGAACTACCAACTAAGAGGATTACCCAAGCAATAGCTTAGATGAACTACCAGGTAAGAGGATAGCTTAAAGCACTCTAGAGCCACTATCATTGAAGAAGAACCACCACCTAAGAGGATAGAATTTGGGCACCTAGAACCACCATTGTTGGAGCCAACTTCATTGGAGAATAGAGCCACAATTTTCTAGATAAGGAACATTGAAAGCAAATCCAAACAACTTGCATTTATTTACAAGAAGCGTTGAGATATAAAAGATGTTTAAGGTGGAGTTACATGCATAGGAAATAATTTCCACTTACTACGTCAATTTAAGGCATATTATACCACTTGAAACAACAAAATAAGGTGCCTAAAATATTCTTTATAATGCCAATGCAAGAAGCAAGCATCCAAGATAGAAATAACACTCATATTGAAGTTTTCAATGTATCATTCAAAAGCTGAACACACATAATTATTGTGCATAATTAAAAGTAAGAGTGTTTAAGGCTTACAAACTAATTATTACCAATATATTAACCTCCATTTTCCACCTACACACTTGAGCAACATACGCACCATGTGTCTAGAGCATCAAGAAGGAACAAAAGATATTAAAGAACCCAAGTTGAAGAAGAGTGTAGATATTGGAAGCACACAAATTAAGCATTGAGAGTGACGTCAAAGTGCCTTTAATGAGAATAATAATACTAATAAGTTTCCCATGATAAATAAATGCTCTCTATCATACATAGAAGACTAGCATTACGGTACCAAAGATTGGATTAAACAGTAAAACTAGAAGTCAATCAGCACACACATCTCAAATTGTAATGAAGGTAAAAGATTTACATGATTTAATATTAGATTTTATTAAGTATAAGTATTTATATGGTGCTTAATATAAGGTTGAAGTTTATTTATTACTATATTGAAGAAATAAGTAAATACCAACCTTATTGAATTAGAAGGCAATCAAATCTAATGGAGTATATCTTAAACAATATTACAAATTGCATGAGATTCAAACATTAAAATATTTCTAAATAATTAATTAGGAGATATAAGGATTTTCAACATTGAAAAATTGAAATACTATTTTACAAATATTATTACTTTCTAAATTTCCAAATTAGGGAGATATAAGGAGTACTACATCAAACTTTAGAACATTGGAATATAGAAAATTGAATCATTCAAATTTAAGAAAAAAATAAGAAAATTCATTGATTACTTAAAATAGTTAGAATCTACTGCTTATACTTATCTCATATTCACATTAAAAGGGATAAAAGGAATCCAACCATAAAGTCTTGAAGTTAGAGAACTTCATCTAATTTAAAAGTGCATATATAAATAGGAAAAAATAAGGTGATATAGGAGTTGATCATTATATTCAAAACACTAGGAAATCAACTCAAAGGAAAATCTAATAGATGCCAGACATTTTATCAAAACCATAGCATACTATAATCACTTGGGAGATATAAGGGATTCTACAAAATCCAAGATTTGATAAGGATTTATCAAGTTAGTTCACATACTCTAAACTAGGGAGTCATAAGGTAGACAACTACAAATTTTTGAGATACAAAACTTCTATCAAAATTGTTTTCTTGTAAACAAAGAAAGAAACAATGGAAAGGCTTATTAAATACATAGGTCTCAAAGAATCAAAGTGGTTCAAAGACATACTTGATTCTAGAATTGATAATAAGGAAAATGCAAGAGAAGAACCAATATGGTTTAGAAAGACTTCTAAGAATTCACAAATCAATAGATTGGTGAAAGTAAATTCTTCATAAATATCTCTCAATGATGTCAACTATATTCAAAAGGTAGAAAAGGATATTCATCAAAAATATATCCTACAAATTTTTGAAAGAAGCAAGTATGAAATAGCTTCAATCGTACATAGATAGTTTCAAAAAATAGAAAATAAATTGAGATATATTCACTATGCACTTATCATAAGAAATTTGGTCATGAGAAATCAAATTTCTGGAACCTCCATCAATGTAAATATTATGGAGGAAAATATCATTCATCTTTATTTTGTTACTATAAGATAAGTACTATAAAATATTTAAAGAGAGACTAATATTTAGATTAGATTGCTTCTTCAAAGTTTTTATTTCAGAAACATACACTAATAATGAATTCAAGCTTGACATTTTTGAATATCAAGGAGATAGGTCATTTAGAAAAATAAAGGAAAGAAAATGGAGCAATTCTGACCCACTTGTGACCTGCAAGATCATGAGATCTCTAGTTCATCAAAGATACTTTGAAGACTCCAAGAACAAGGATTCTACCAAGCACTTTGAAACAATAGAAACCAAAGGAATGAAGAAGACAATGAAAGACAACATGAATATTGAACCTAATGAACGAGAAGAACCAGATCAATTTGAAGAGTATTCTAAATATGAAGATCCATATTGAAGACTAAAGTCTTCAATACCCAAATAATGTAATATATGTAGGTGTTAGAGTATATTAAATTATTTAGTACATATCAATGTACCACCTTGGGTATATATCTATATTAGGAGTTTCTATTACATTAAGGTTTGAGTAGTTACTTCAAGCAAGTAATAAATATACAAGTGTTAGAATGTGTAATGATGTAAATGTACATGTAGTCCACATGTACATGAGTCGTATAATAGGTAAATGAAGATTCATGGGTAGATTAAATTCCAAGGCACATATCCTCCTATAAATATGCCTTGAGATATAGAGAAGAGAATAAGAAGAGAGTGAGAGGAATGATATCAAGATAGAGAGTAGTGAGTAGGTACAATGTAGTTCTTCATTAAAATTTTTGGAGTGTTCAAGTCATCCATTAAATTGCATTGTACCATTTCCATGAGGTTTTATTAATGTCATATTAATGAGTTATTGCAGAATTTTATCATCTAGTTTTCCTACATATTATAGTGTCATTATCATATAGTTATCATAGCTTACTTATTTTACATCTTTTGGTTCCATTTATTTTAATATACATCCTCAAAAGCTAACATTATCCAAGATTAAGTATTTGTTTTACCAACTCAAAGGTGCCACCATATTATCAAATATTGACATGAAATTAGGATACCATCAGCTAAGAATAAATGATGAGGATATTCATAAGACAACTTTCAAGACGAGGTATGGACATTATGAGTTTACAATCTTGCATTTTGGTTTGACCAATGCCCTAATAGCCTTCATGAATTTGATGAAATTTGTGTTGATAGAGCATTTAGATTAGTTTGTATTAGTATTCTTAGATGATATTTAGATACATTCCCATAATAAGGAGGAGCATGATAAGCATTTAAGGATTGCGATCAAGTTGTTGAGGAGGAACAAACTCTATGGGAATCTATCAAAATGTGAATCTTATGTTCCTAAGTTGCAGTACCTAGGATATATTATATATATTAAATGGATAGTGATAGATACCAAGAAGATGGAGGTCATATTGAGTTGGAAACTGCCCACTAATGTTATTGAAGTGTAGATCTTAATAGGTATAACAAGGTATTATAAGTGATGTGTAAAGGACTACTCCAAGATAGTCTATTCTATAATAAATATTTAGAGAAAAGAGAAGGAATATAATTAAAAACATAAGTTTAAAGCCACTATTGAGTTGCTTAAATACAATCTTACTACTACACATATTCTCAAGATTCCATATCCACATTTTTTTAGTTTATATTGATGCTTATTTGGAACATTTGAGAGAAGTCCTATCCTAGGATGAGTCATTTATAACGTATGAGTCAAGAAAAATTAAGAAGCATGCAATAAACTATGCTAAACATGATATGAAACTGGAAATTATATTTCACACGCTAAATATGTTGTGGCACTATCTACTAGGTAAGCCTTTTGAGTTAAGGATTGACCACCAAATCTTGAGGAACATATTTACCCAACTAATGGTTAATGCATAACAAAGAAGGTAGGTCGATTTCTTAGTAGAATATGATTCTGGTATAGAATATATCAAAGGAAATGAAAATAATGTTTTTGATGCCTTAAGTAGGATATGGCATATAACTACTTTGACTCGATGTCACATGTACATAATGGGCCATGTCAAAGAACTATAGGAATAGGATTAGTTTTGCAATGTAATTTAGGCCAATATGGAAAGGAACTTTGAGGAGAGTAAGAATTTTGGCATAAAATATGGACTCTTATATTTTAAGGAGAGGGTGGTGATCCCTAAAGCTAGTGACTTAAGGAATTTGATCATGCAAGAGATGCATAGATCTCCTTAATCTACTCACCCAAGAGGGGCTAATATGAGGGAGAACATGAAGAATACCTTCTATTGGTAAGGAATGAAGAATAATATCATTTATTTTGTGGCTTAATGTTTGGAATATCAAAAGGTGAAAGTTGAAAATTGACATCCAATAGGACAATTGTACCCACATGATATTCCAATACAAAAGTGGCAGGTGATATATGGACTTCATAGTAGAGTTACCTAAGACTAGGTAACAATAATATGCAATACTTGTGGTGGTTGATAGATTGACCAAGGATGCTCATTTTATTCCAAAAAACTCTAGGGATGATGCCCTAATAGTGGCCAATAGATCCACCAATAAAATTTTTATGTTGCACTGTTTTCCTAAGATGATCATTTCAAATAGGGATTCTAGATTCACATATAAATTTTGGTAAGTTCTTCATCATGTATTTCACATAAAGGTGAGTATTAACTCCGCATATCATATAGAAATAGATGGTCAAATGTAAAGGGTGAACTAAATATTGGAATAAATGCTCTGTATGTATTGCATGGACTAAAAGTATTTATGGGAAGACTTTTTGTATTTAGTTGAGTTTTCTTATAAAAATGGATATCATGCTTCCTAGAAAATCACCCCATTTGAAGCCTTGTATGACAGGAGATGCAAAATTTCCCTTATTGGGATAAACTAGAGCATCAAGTTGTCATTGGATCAAATACAGTTAGAGATATGGAAGAGTAGCTTAAGATAATTAGGAAAAGGCTAAATGAAGCCATTGATCATAATAAGAGCTATGCTAATCTAAAGTGTACACCCAAAGAATTCTCTATAGGGGATAAAGTTTTCCTAAGATTCAATTAAATGAAGAGTTTCATCAAGTCTACTATATTTGGATATTTATTTTATTGGGCCTTTTGAAATCACTAAGAAGATCAATATGGTGGCTTCCAAATGTGTCTTACCACCCAACCTATTAAATATCCATGACTCTTTCCACATATCCCTACTTAGGAAGTATGTTACTAATCCTAACTATGTGTGGGATGTCTCAAAATTATAGGTGATAGATCTATCAACAATTGAAATAAGGCCAGTAAGGATTCTAGAGTTTCATTCCAAAGCAATAAGAAAATGAACTTTGGATCAATGTATGGTCCAATGATACCAATATTCTAAGAAAAATACCACTTAGAAAAAAGTATGTTATGAAAAGATATTTTCCTATTTTTTTGAATAAAGATAAAATGTAATGTTTCTATAGTAAAATACAATGGACTATGTTTAGTCCAAGGGAGTAGTATATCACAACCCTCCTTGGTAGTACTAGCTACTGAAGTTGGACTATTTATTGCAAATGATGTTTAATGCTTTGTTTGTGGTCTAATGGATATATACTTTTGATATTGTATCTATTTTTGAAAAATGATATGGTACTATTGATACTCTACTTGGTTGCAGGATTATATACTCTCATGGGTGGACAAGAGAATTGGCCATAGAGAATGAGAGACCATATTGTGGGGTAAATGATGATGATGACTTGGTCATAAAACAACTTAGGGTAACATGAATGAATACACTTTTTTATGTAGGTGCATTATGGTTTGTGTATGCTCATGTTTATTCCATAAGACTAGAAAATTTATGTACAACGAGTCTACTTAAACTGAGTCGGTGATAGCTTGAGTCTATATTAAATAAGGAGTCACTCATTTAGGGATAAAATCATGGTACAAAACTTTGAATGAATGATTTTTTTTGCCTCTCCTTCCTTTGTGCATGTGCCTAAATGATCTCCTTGATAGATTAGATGGATTTATTCTATGATTGCTTCTTAGGGATGAAGTATAAGATCATTCTATTTGATTTGTCTTGTTTAAGAAAAAATTAATGTTAGTTCAATTTAATGAAATAATTAATTAAAATCAATCAACTAAATTATTAATTGTTTTATCTATTTATGTTAGATTTATCCATAGATTGATTTATCTAATGTTAGATATTAAGTTAATCAACTAAATGACTAATTTTCTTATATTTTAATATTATTTTAATCCTAAGAATAATTAATCTAATGAGTTATTAATTATTTAATAACCTAAATGTTAGAATTTATGAAATGATTTTGATCTTTGGTTATGATCGTGCTCGACGTGAGTTATTTTCTCCTTTGTGGTAGTGCTATCTATGCATTGGAGTCCCCATTGCTCTTAATTGTACCTTGTTGTTCCTTTGCATGTTCTATGTGGTGATAGGCTTGGCTTGGTATTCGATGCATAACTTTTGTGTTACTCCATAGTGGAGGTGCTTGAGCTCTTATGAGGCTCTTTACTTGTTTTAAATAGAGAGACGCTAGTCATTTGGATGGTGAACACATAAAAAATAGAAGAAAGAAGTCAAAGTGGAGGTACAGTAGTAAGGAATATTAAGAAGTGCTAAGGTGAATATAGAGAAACATCCATCAAGCTAGGTAATACTTGTTTTTTCTTTATGTTGTATACCCCTAATGTTTTGTTTACCTTCTCTTACAGTATGCTTCATCTAGTTTGGTACTACATCTTAGGATCGTCATTCCCCTCCCTTGGAATGAGTTCTCTTTGCATGGTTGGAACATGTGATATTTGAGGAATATTGGATTTCCTACACTGGAGGCACTTTGAGCTTGGCCAATCATTCAATGAAACCTTGATGAATATCCTCTCCCATGCTTGATGCAGAGTTACCTTGATGGATTGCTTTGTTGTTGCCTTAGATATGCCATATTGTTGACTATGTGTTTTATTTCATATGTGTGAATGTGATTTCATGTAGGGATTAGAACTTACGCATGCCTAAAGGAACATGGAAGCATGGATTACTATATGTATTTCTAAACCCTAATTTTATCTAAATTAATTTATACTAGGAGTGATAGTTTTGCTATAGACTTGTGCTTTGTTGTAGGTTAAACCTTAGATTTATTTAAATGATTAAATGATCTAGGTTTTATTTTAATAATTTTTTAAAGAGGTTCATAAATATTCTCTTAAAATAATAACCTTAGATTATTATCTAATGAATGATAGTTTAGATTTTAAATTAATCTAATGGTTATCTTATTGTTTTTATTAACCAAGTGTTAGATTAGATTTTGAATTAATCTAACGGTTGATTTAATATTAACCTTAGATTATTAACTAATCCAAATGATAGATTAGTTTTGAATTAATCTAATGGTTAATTTAATATTTTTTTCTAGTGTGAAACACCTTGAGGGGTAACCTTGGTCTGAGAAACCATGACCAGGGGTTCTACACCTTTAAAATCACCCATGAGTCACACCCGAAACTGATCGCATCGGTATTATCAACTAAATTTTGGGTACCCATTGTATGTTTTTGTAGGATGGACATTCAGACTAGGGACCTCCCTCAGAGGATTGCCCTACCCTATCTAACTCGCTTATAGTACATGGGTGTTAATTTAATTTTTTATTATTTAATCCAATGATAGAATTTATTTGAATTAACCTAATGATAGATTAATTGGTAATGAATCTAATGTTAGATTAACTCTTTAATATTTAGATTCAAATTAATCCAATGATAGATTAATTGGTAATGAATCTAATGTTAGATTAACTCTTTAATATTTAGATTCAAATTAATCCAATGATAGATTAATTGGTAATGAATCTAATGGTAGATTAATTTTTTTAATATTAGATTTGTAACCAATCCAATGATATATTAGTTTGGTAATTAGTTTAAATATGAATTAATACTTTGACCTTTTGTTTTTAAATTAATGGATTAACTTTCTATTAAGCTAAAGGTAGATTAGATTGGTCAAAATATAGATTAATCTTTGGACTTGCAAATGATTATCAAAACTTAATTTTAGGGGGCTAAAGTATAACCATCGATGGAATGATTTGGTTATGGTTTTGGTTGGACTTCAATATTTGTGGAAATTATTTAGGAAAGAAGCATGCGCTTCTTTATTGGAATGGTTGTGTTTTGAAATAAATGAACTTAACATTTTTGGTGAATATTTTGAAAGGAAGTATGGGTTAATTTATTGGAATGGTTGTGTTTTGAAATAAATGAACATAACATTTATGGTGAATATTTTGAAAGGAAGTATGGACTTCTTTATTAGAATGGTTGTGTTTTGAAATGAATAAACTTAAAATTTGTAGAGAATTTTTTGAAAGAAAGTATGTGATTCATTTGATTTTGGAATATATATGTAAATCTAATATTTGTGGAAAATATTTTGAATATAAGTTTGGGCTTCTTGGATGTTGCGTTATGGAAATTGTTTATCCATAGAATTGTAGGGCTTGAGACTTGAATTATTTGTGGAAATAAGTATGGGATTATTTTCTTTGTGATTGAATGAGTTCATGTAGATTACATTCATACCTACATATGATTTATTCTGATCCCTAAATTCCTATCAACAATCATAGAGGCCAAGGAAAGAAGGTGTTAGATCATGATAAACTAGTTCTTCAATTACTCAAAGAAATGTTGGAAAAATACTCTTGTTGAAAGAGGATTTATTGTAATATAGAAAAATACTATTATTTTGGTGATTCTAGAACTTTAATTTAATAATATTTATGCTACTTATATTTGCTTACTTCAAGCTTGAATGCAATTATGTCTTCTTATCAAGCTTGAATAATTATATTTGCTTACTTCATAGAAGATGCTTTTTCTTTAGTACTTACACACACACATAGAGAGAGAGAGATACGGGGAGAGTTAATATTATCTTAGAGTTTTTTATTTGGGAAGGGATCTAAAGTTGATCTTATCTAAACTCTTATTTTTAATTTGAGTCATTTTTTAATAGTAACACCTAGTTACTATGTCCATGGGAAGTCAATCACTTTGAGTAATTGAAGCTTAGAGGTCATCACGAATATGGGATCACCATGTAGTTAAACTAAAATAAGACACTACACTAGATAGACCAACATAGATGGAATTATGGCTAGAGAAAGGAATTGGCATCACCTTCTCTAAATACTGAAAAGGGATAATCCTAACACTAAGATAAAAAAGTTTGTATTAATGGAGAATATCAAAAAGTGTGAAGACTTTTTAAAGGTATCCTTTATACCATGAAGCTATACAAGGTGAAGCCTAGTTACTTATGGAGGCTTGGCCTCTCCTGTCGAGACAAGTGATTTATGTAGCAACTTAGACTTAAAATGTGGGAATGTTTAGTCAATGATTACATTCCATGGATACTCTTGGGAAACCTCTTATAAAAAAATCTCTGTTGGGTTGGTCGTCTTTTGGGATTTTTATATCTTGAGGGCACAACCCATCCACCTAGGCAGATTTTGGACTAAGAATTCCTTGTCTATTTTATTCCCATGTTGGTTATATTGGTTAGTACATGGGGTGATAATATGCATCAATGCTTGCTTTCACTAGATCACCTTCATCCTCCATGGTCATTATTGATGTTTCCACCATGATTATCATAGGCAAGGGGTGGACAAGTTATATCAATGTCAAGTGTTGGCAAAAATGAATGAGCTTTTGTGGATAAAGGACCCTAAGAAAGCAGTGGAAGGGTTCTAGGAAGAATATGTAGCAAATATCCTTTATTAGTAATGTTATTTTCTGACATATTTTATTTATACCTTTTTATTTACCGATAGGAGTTACAAAGATTGCACAAAATTAGTACAAACATACGAATTTGTATGACCATACAAAATGTATAATTATTTAAAATCTATGGTCATATTAAATATTCATATAGTTAAACAAATGATATGTGCTCCAAACATGATATTCAAAGTATGAAACACCTTTTTGTGCTTACACATTTGCACATGGATCCTCATAGTTCATCTCACATTTTGTGTAGGATTTAGATATCTATGGGGTAAATTTCAAGTTGTAATTCTAAGAGTTCTTTCCTTTTCCTTTATTTTAATACAAATGTATTGTTTATCTAGGTTTTTCTTCTTCAACTGAATATTAATGGTCCAAATTTTCTCTATCAAAATTATTATTCCCCCATATCTCTTACCATTTCATGTTGTTTTATTTCATATTGTAATCTTACAATAACCTTCAAAATTTATGGTCATTGCACCTATCACGCTTATGTATTTTTGTGAAAAAAATTATATTCCTTCCTTCTGCTATGGGTCCTAACCTAGGTCCTCTCCAAGGGTTGCCTCTACGTTTCCAACATACTAAATTTAACTATTTATGGGGTACCATTTTCATATTTACTTTGAAATATTTGACTAAAGATATAGGCCTTTCCTTTTTCACCTATGTTGATTTACTTTTATTCCTTTGTGTTTTTACTTTCTTCAACTCCCTTGTTGTATTAATGTCTCTCAAAAAATTTGAGAAATAATATAAGCCTTTCACTTTTTAAATTATACCCATTTCCTTTCATTCCTCCTTGTCCTTACTTTTTAAATTTCCTACTTCTCTTTTTCTTGTTTTGGAATTAAATCTTCATCTCGCAAAAATTGTAAACTTTTTAAATAATTCTATGAGTTTTCATTTCTTATTATAATAACAATGATAAACCTATATCCTCTTATTTCTTCATCCTTCTCACTTAGTAGATTTTGTTTCTTTTAGTAGTTTGTCTTAAAGGGCCTCGTGCGTTTAGCTTCTCCATAGTTCCTTGTCCCCCTAATAACTATATTAATTAATTTATCAACTATGTTTCTTTGACGTGTCTTGTATGTATATTAGTTTATTTTTTACCCATCTCTTATTTCCTTCCTACCGATCCTTTTACTGATTGTGTCAGTATCTTGACCTCTTCTATTACGTTCATATCTATGATTGTTGTGTCACTTGTGTTAGTAATTATGACGAGGGATAAAGCAATTTCTAATAAATCCAAAATTAGAGATAAACCTATTAAAAATATAAAAATAGAAAAAAAAAAACGTTGAATAAAGGTTTCTACATCAAATATTTGCAAAAAGTAATCAGGGCAGTAGTCCGGATTATTTTAAAACACAAGCGTGCGTAAGAAAGCTCCATTTATGGCTCTAAAGGATTTCCGACCTTCATCCTCTTTGACATCGAGAAGTACGTTGAACTCCTTCACTTCTCTTGTCGCCCATTCCCCGCTACCTCGCGGACGTGCAACTTGTCGACAATTCTGTGTTGATACATCCAATTTCGCTTGGACCGACGTCTTCAACACTACTCCGACCAGGACCAGAAAATGGCCACCCGAAAAACTCCCGCGCAGATTCTATTTTTGTCCTACTCATCGTGAACTGCAACAAAAATGCAAATAAAAGACGCCTCTCGCCTGTTTGTACGGACCACATGGAACGAATTTTCCAATTTAAGTCCATCTCTGTCTTGATGCTCTCTCAGTAGGCCGGTTTCCAAAGCAAGGGTCACATCTTTTCGAGGAGTCAATCTTGTCTACTTTCGAGATTGCTCTCGTAACTTCAGATCCACCCTCAGGCGTATCAGCCCATCTCGTATCTTCTATCAACCCATTCGTATCTTCTAGGGGAAATAAAAAATATTGATATTTTGTCTTAGTAACGTTGTGTTTCATCCGTCTTTTACTCAATCCCTTCGAATGGCTTATATATAAACTGCACCTTCCCAACAGATTTTTCATTCAAGAATTTAACACTGTCATTCATCGTTTCTCTTTCAATTCAAACTTATCATCCAAACCATTGGGATTTTACAGAAGCCGAAGGCCATGGAGAAAGAGAGCCGAAAACGCCAGCGGTTTGAGTATCGGGAGGAGTGCATCTCTGCGGAAACTGATAACAGACCCGCAAAGCCTCTCTGCCACGAGTAGGGTCAACGGTTTGAGTATCGGGAGGAGTGCATCTCTACGGAAACTGAGAACAGACCCGCAAAGCATCTCTGCCACGAGTAGGGCCTTACCTACACTGGACTACGCCTCCAAGTGTTCGCACAGCAAGCAAATAGACAAGCCAAACAATATATGTATATGTATAGGTGAAGCAAAACAACGCAAGGGTAGTACAACAATGCAATGCTTCCAAAAGATAGCCAACACAAGAGTTGCGAGAAGCAAAAAGGTTTATTTGTATTATATATCGCAAAATGGATTATAGGTTGGCACAATGGCCTGCACTATCAGCCCAATTACACCAACAGTACAACAGCACAACAGCACACACTGCCCGCTGATAGGAACGCTGAACGTCTCCTGATACTAAGCCTGGTGAGTCTAGATACGCGTCCACTCGTATCACTCACACCCTCAGGCAGCTCCCCTCCCCTCGCCTTAACAACACACGGCAACTCACGGCAACTTCACAACAGCACTTGGCACACACGGCAACTTGGCAACAACAATAGCATAGAAGGCAATGAGCTTGGCGGGAGCATATGGACGTGGGTAGCGAACTTGCAGGATTGCATTAACGTCGATGTTTTATGTGAAATCGTTTCTGAAATGGATGTCCACAACATGGAGTGCCTGAATGAGAAATTCCGGGAAGACTTAGTGTGAAGAAGAAATCATGCTCCGAGAAGAAATCATGTCAAACCCTTCGTCTGAAGAAGACGAATCGAGTGCAAGTAATTGTACATGTGATGAAAGAAATTGATCCTCGCTGCATGAAGAGACAGAGTCTGCGATCAGAGAGGATACGACAGAGAATGGGATGGATTATAATAGTTATAATTTAGAGCTGGACTATCTGTTAGTTGCTAGCGATGAGGACTTGGGTATTTCTAGAAGTCCACACTCCGATTTCGTGGATGCTGCTTCAAACGACCGTTTCTCTGCTTACAATAATCTTGAGGAAGTCTTATTTGAATGTGTTCTAATGGAGAGAGAGGCCGAACAACAGCTTCTGCCGCAAAATTGGTGGGATTACGATGGTATAAACAACCAGGGCAACTGTTATCTACTCTCTGTTGAAGATGGCGAGATGTTTTCAACATAAGGACGGCCAGCTGCTGCTCAGAAGACACACTCAACAAACGAGAGTGATAGTGCACATGAAATTTTCATTCAGTTAAAGGAAAGCAGATATTGACGTCTGAGATGCATATTTCCTGCAGGTGCATTTCTTAAGAGGCAATGTCAATTTAATGATTGCATTTTCAGTTGATCCATACAGATACGGCGATTTGAATTGTAATTTTTTAAGTATATAATTTAACATATTATAAAATAAATTTAAATAGTTATTTGTCATAGTCAAAACATAGAAATGATGTAATTTATAACAAACTTTATATGTGTGCTTAAATACTTTGAGGGGACAATTACCTTAAAACACTTCGATTTTTTTATTTTTTTTTGAATTTACATGGTGAAATCGGTAGCTGCCACAAATCCGGGCAGGTTGTCCAGATTTTTATGGCCGCCACAATATTCTACGTTGTCTGCTCCAAAAACTGCCACACAGATATTCGCGTAGTCCGCCCCTATAATCACCATGCCACAATCATTTTAAACCTTTTACGTCGTTGAAAGCACCAGGAAAGGGACAAGCGTTCAGTCCGGCAAGGCCCGATATTTGAACCTTGGACCTCCGCCCCCTTATGGGGTTTGGATGAACCAATTGGTCTACACGGACCTAAAATAATTTGATTTTAACTATAAAAAAAGATACATTTATTCCTACCCTTTGTATTTTAAATACTTTATAATCCTACCTAACGCTCAAGCCTAGTTTACATGGAAAATATCATCTCAGTTAGAATCTTCTACTAAATAAAATAGTTACATTCTTTATAATAGTTATATAAAATGGTGTCACTTGTCTAGGCATCTCTAATGCCATAAAATATTACATAATATCATTACAAAATATTATAATAGGATCCCCTCATTAAGAAAGAGGTTATTACATAGTAATGTTAGGATGGGTTTCTAACATGCTCTTCCCCTTCAAAAATATTTGTCCTCAAAGTTAAAGATGAGAAAACTACTGCTAAATCTATTGGAAGGACTCCCAAGGAGTATCTTTAGGTTGTAATCCTCGCCATTGAACAAGAACATTAATGATGACATGGTGACAAAGGGTGCATGGTCTTCAATCCAAAATTCATTAGGCTCAATATTAATGGATCCTTATTTTTCCAACTTTGGTAATGTAGATTGTACCTTAACCTTGTTGCCAATGAACTTCTTGAGAGAGGAGACATGAAATATTGGGTGAGTTATAGAAGTGGCCAAAAGGGCTAGTTTTTAGGCTATTGACTTTATCTATTGTAACACATAGTAAGGACCATTGTATTTGGCAGGAACTTTTTGGTATCCATGAAGTTGGAGAGATGATTGTTTGTAGGGATGTAGGTAGAGAAAATCCATATCTCCAACTTCAAAGTTACACTCAAAGTGGTTTTGATTAGCTTGCTGATGCATTTAATTTTGGATCAAATCAAGATTGACCTTAAGTTTTCAGAGAAGGGTAGCATGATGTCTAAGGGTGGAATCAATAGATTGAACCCTGGAACTTCCTAGAATGTAAGAGGAGGGTATTGGTGGAGACTTACCATATGCTACCTAAAATAGAGTAACCTTAATAAGTAGTATGATATGATGCATTGTACCACCATTCAGCCAAAGGAAACCACTTAGCCCACTATGTAGGATATTCTAAGGTATAGCAATAGAGGTATATTTCCAAGCAATTATTAATAATTTTAGTTTGGCCACCACTTTGAGGGTGATTAGCCAAACTCAATTTGAGCTGAGTTTTTCTATAACTTGAACAATTCCAACAAAGTGATTTGTAAAAGTAGAGTCCCTATTTGAAACAATGGATTTTGACATTCCATGGAGGTAAAATATGGAGTCTAAAAATATTTGGGTAATGAAAGAGGTGGTGTAGGGATAGGATAAGAAAAAAAAATAAGCATACTTGGTGAGACAATCCACTACCATGAGAATAATTGATTTCCTTATTGATTTAGGTAAAAATTCAATGAGATCTATAGAGATATCTTTTCATACTTATTATAGAATTAGCAAGGGATGAAGGGCTCTAGGAGAAGACATATTTTTTCCTTACATGCATTGGTATCTATCACATTCTGCTATAAAATTTTGAATGTCCCTTTTCATTCTCCTCCAAAAAAATGTATGCTTTGTCCTTTCATAGGTTTTTAGGAACCTTGAATGCCCAACTATTGGGAATACATGTATTTTCTACAGGATGAGGACTCGTATTTGTGAATTTTAGGTAATGTCAAGTCAGTCATAATATATCAAGTCTTGACCATCCTAAGTATAATTGGGGCATGAGTTAGGCTCAACTTTGATTTTGTTAACCAAAGTTTACAAATAGGAATCCTTGATCATTTCTTCCCTAAGATGATGGATCCATTATGGAAGTGGTATAGAGATAGTGTGTAGAATTCCATAATCTTTATATTGTTGGCATAAGGCATCAACCACCACGTTCTCCTTGTTTTTCTTATTGGTGATTTTATAATCATAGCCTAATGATTTACAAAACCCATTTTTGTCTTTTAGTGTGGCCAACCTTTATTCCAAAAAATATTTGAGGTTTTGATGATCAGTATTTATGGAAAAGTGATTCCCAATGAGATATAATTGCCAATGATTAATAACATGTAATATATAAAGCAACTTCTTTTCATGAGTAAACTTTCTTAAAGTCTGATAAAAATTTTCTCTATTCGTGAATGTTAATGGTCTTCCTTCTTGAGTAAAAAATATCCCAATGCCATTACTAAAAGCATCATTTTTAATTATAAAATATTTAAATAAAATAGGTAATGCTAACACAAGGGTGGTGATCATAGCTTGTTTTAATGCTTCAAAATCCTACTATGCTAGTTATGACTACATAAAAAAACTCTTTTGCAATATGGATATCAAGGGAGTTACTCTCTTTCGATAATTCTATATAAATTTACGATAATATCTAGTGAGTCCCAAAAATATGTGAAGTCCTTTAAAGGTTTAAGGCTTAGGTTTGTCTTGGATAGCCTAAATCATTTTAGGATTCACTTTAATTCTATATTTTGTTACAATGTGACCCACATATTCTATTTCTTGTAACCCAAAAGAACACTTGGACCTCTTGGTATAAAGCTAATTTTATAGCAAAAGTTGTAGTGTTTGATCTAAATGCTTAAGATGCTCCTCTCATGAATGAATCTAAAACTAAAACATCATCAAAGAAGACTAGAATGGATTTATGAATTAAAATTCAAAAATGAAATTCACCAAACTTTTAAAAGTGGAAGGTGCATTGGTCAACCCAAATGACATAACAAACAATTCATAGTTCCCTTAATGAGTTCTAAAATATGTTTTACGAATTTCATCATCCTTTATTTGAATCTAACGACATAATGACTACAAATATAATTATGGAAAACCCATTACTAGAATAGGGAATTTATCTTTAATAGTGATTTTATTAAGTTCCCTAAAATCTACACATATGTGCCAAGACCCATCCTTCTTTTGGACTAACAAAACTAGATAATAATAGGGACTGGCATTGGGATAAATAACCCTTACATCACAAATTTCTTGCATTATTTTCTCAATTTCTAATTTCTAGGCATATGGATACTTGTAAGGGTGGACATTTGGAGGAATATTACTAGGAATAAGTTGAATGCATGGTTGTGAGTGTGAAAAAGGGATGGTCCTTTGAGTTTATCAAAAACCAAGGTATGTTTTTGAAATAAAATCTATAATTACTCTATATGGTCCTTATCCCTTTGCTTGGAAGCTTGTATAGTAAATAATCGAGCCACAACCTCATGGGAGAATGTTTTTAACAACTTTTCCATATTATGTGTTAAAATAAATTGAGCAACTCCAATATTAAGGAATCGTAACATGTATTTTTTTCCTTTTTGGCTAAATTTTATCCATACCTTAAAAAATATCACAATATGGGATCTAAAATGAATCCACCTAGTGGTAAAAAATGACATCAAACCCATCTAGTGGTAAAGTAAATATATCCACCTTAAGATTATAATCCCATGTTTGTATTTTAACATCATGACACTTTCATTTATATGGTAGGGTGCCCCTATTGGTAATCATAGCTTCATAGGAATTACAAGTATTAATATAAAAATTCCCCTATTCGGATACACATGGATCAATAAAGTTATGTGTGATTCCTAAGTCAATAAGAATTATTACCCATTATCCTTTGAAGTGTCCTATCACTTTTATTGTTTGAGGATTTGATATACCTACTAAAGCATGCACTAAGATTTTTGGTTGGGATTCATCTATAACTTTTGACTATTGTCAGTGTTCCCCCTAATGATCCCCTTCCATATCCAAATATTCTATGGTTGTTGCCTCATCCACATAAAGCATATATATTTTTTGGTGTACACACTTATCCCATGAGGAATACTTCTCATCATAGTTATAGCATAGCCCTTGATCCCTTTTATATTCCATCTTTACTTGTGTTATTTTTTTGATGGTAGGAGATATATTGGTAGGAGTTAGTGTTGGCTTGGATAAAAATGATGGTCGAGATTGAGAATATTTGGGGGTGCATACTTGAGCCTTAAATTTTTTTTTCTACCAATATAGCCAAGGCTATTACCTACTAGAATGATTGTGGTCTCAATATTTTAACTTCAACTTTAATATCATCCTTCAAACCACTCACAAAACAACTTTGGAAGAATTTGGGACTCAAATATATGGTTGCCTATTTTTTCAAACTGAATTTGATAATCTCAAATGGTTGAAATTTTTTTGATTTTACAAAGGGCTCTTATAAAATATTCAAACTTACTAGTACCAGTCCAAGTAAGTGTTTCTCAAATTCAATTCAAGTAAGATCAGGGTTTACTTTCCTAATTCATTGAAACCAATGTAATGAATTTGATTCAAAATTTAAATAGGCTATTATTAAGTACATATGATGGGGAATATTATGAAGAATAAAGTATTATTCTATCTAACACATACATATCAATGGATATTTTCCATATAACTTTAGAAAGTCTAATTTAGATAGTTTATATCCCTGGTTATTGAGGGCTTCCCATTGTTGATTGCTATTTCCTTAATCCTTATGATCATGAGACCCAAATTGACCATTTGTGTTAGTATTATTAGCTATATGACCTTCCAAGTCTTCAATTTTTCTATTTTATTTCTCTTTTATTTATTTTTATTCCCTTGCTACATGGATCAAGGAGTTATGTAGAGCTTTGATATCTAATCTTAAATAATTTAAACTATCATTTAACTTATGTCCTACATGATTTCCGCAATATCCTAAATGATTGACAATTTTTTATCTAATTATTTTACCTTTTGTTGTTCCCTAGTACATATAGCTATGCTCTATGATGTTTGAAAATTTGATGGAAATTACTAAAAATACAAATTTGGTTCCAAGAGTTACTATTTTTAGTAATGAGCTAGAAAAAGTGTTTGGGTGTTATATATCAAAATGACCAGTTTGAAAAGATAAACATAATGGGCTAAGTCCAACAATGAAATTTTTGAGCACCTTAGAAAAATTTTGTGGAGTCTATATATCAAAATTATAATCTTGAAAAGACAATCACAATGGGATATATATCACAACACTCTATTTTGGCACCCAATTTTTTTTTTTAAGGGAAGTGCTTTCTTCAAGTATCAATTTTTGTTCTATAGTCTTGGTTCACTTACAAAATTAACTTTTGTTTAGCAACCCCTTACTAGACTTTGTACTATTTTTTAATGATAATATTTCATCTGATACTATTCTATCATTAACACTATAGTTAACTATCTTTGATGACTATGTGGGGTGGTTCTATTACTAAAAATTCTTTATCTATTATGATTCCAAATTATCAAAGACAATTGTTGTTTACTTTGACCAAATTCATACTCAACTATTACTAACTACTCCTGATAGAAAATATCTTGACTATTATGTTCATCACAAATTATTTCATTTATTTCACGTAATAATATTTTAATAGTCTACTTTCCTTAGTATGCTCAATTTCTATGATAGGATTTTGGTTTCAATTTTAACATTTAATAGAAATAGGGTACTCTAGTCTAGGGTATGTGTACTTCCTATATGATCTTGATTATACCATAGTGATAAATAATAGTGCTCAGACCAATATTTTAGGCCACTACTCATGGAATATTCCACACATACCCTTGATTAGACTACCTACATTGTTGATAGTACAAGAGGGTGATATTATGGAAAATACATGGTCAAGAATATTTCTAGGACTAGAGGATTCTCCTAATCCTAGGGGGTCTCTCAATATACCTAAAGATATATGGGATCTCAATTCCATATATGGGTGTTCTCTAAGGCTTAGGAATTGGATCTTGATTACCCCTCTTTTCACTAGATGCTTAATGGGTAATCTAGATTAGCCAATAATAACAATTTCTTTCTGATATTTTAAAATCCATGGAACATGGTTTCTAACAATATAAACTAATGTAAAAAATGGTTAATTTTTTGTATATTTTTTTTTAAAATAAAAACACAAAAAATTTATATCCAGTAGTTGAAATGATAGGGCAAGAACTATTGTAGTCATAACGGAATATGGTCGTACAAAGTACATTGATACCACTTGTTAGTAATATTTTAATTAAAATAATAACATCCACAAATATTTCTATGAAAGTAATAAATATATGAATGGACATAATAGTGCAATACAAAATATAAATGTAGAAATCTCACAAATCATAATATAGAATCATGGGCCTCTTTTAGGGGTAAACCTCCTTTAATTCTTTGATTTAAGTTATACAAAAATAGACATCCATTCATACACCTCATAGTTTTAAAGACTTCATAACCCTACCTAATGCTCAAGGATGGCTTACATATAAAATACCACCTAAGCTAGAATATTTTACTAAAAAAATAGTTATATTATTTATAATAATTACATTAAATGGTTCCACTTGTTTAGGGACCTCTAGTGCCACAAATACTTACAAAATATTACATAATATCATTACAAAATATTATAATGATATCCCCTCATTAAGAATGGGATTATTAAAATATTATGTTAGTATGGGATTCTAATAGAATATGCTCCAAGGGCTATGTATCCTACCTAGAAATCCCTTTTGGGAATTATTCCCAATAATTCTTCCCCAAGAGACATCCCTCACAAGCACCACAAGAAGAATAAATAGGATAAATACCAATAACTAATTGATGTTGATTCATGTACGTCAAGGATCCAATGTGCCCATGTCTATGATGTCATTCCTTGTTATTGTCATATGACAATGCCACCATAGTAATAATATCATTCTTCTTAAAGGAAGAATAAGAAGATGGTTGGTCACAAAAAATGTACAAATGAAAAAATTCAACACAATATCCAATGATAATTGTCTCAAAATAGTCATTAATATCTTCAGTCACATATTAATGCAACCAAAACGTAATCTAGTTATTCATATAAGTGATGTGATATATCTAAAAGAGATTTGGTTTAACATTGGAAATGTAAATAACTTCATCAAGTAAAGAGTAGAAAAATATTACCTCACTATATCTAGACATCTAAAAGGAGGATTCTAAAAAACAAGAATTTACTCTCAAGAATGTTATCTACTATAATAATATAAAATATAATGATTCTTACTCTATCAAAACATGTGTAATTTGATCTTATTAGTCCAAAGCCAAAAATATTATGAAGTGCATATGAGCGCTATTAATATAACCTACAATCATGTGATTATGTAATTCTATGGGCATTCATTAGTTATGCAAGACTATGGACACATTTATATAAGGCAAATATCCCATTGCATATTCCACCCTTAGTGGTATTGGTTAATCCACATTTATGGATAATCTTAAAGGATATAATTTATCATTATTTTATTATAAGTTAACCTCAAGGTCAAGTCAATATAGGCTTGATTTTAACCTCATTGGGGTTTTGGCATTACAAGAAATACCCCTCAATGAGGATCTATTCATATCATAAATACAAATAAAATATAATCTATTGTAGTGCCCATAAGCACCCATCTTCTATCTATTGTTGGCATATTTCTTTCTCTTTACTTCATTTACTACTACTATATTTTGAATCACTTCTACTTCTTTTTTGCATATGATTGTAATAAATGCATGTTTAAAATATTTTCTAGAAAATATTATGAAATTGACCATGGCATTAGAGTTGGGTACAAAGTTATATCACTCATTTATATAAGATAATGCTTTATTGCTGATTAAAGCAATCACATCCTCAAATTTTAGGCTATGTTATTGTCAATAAAAATTCAAATTTTTAAAATTACATTTTCCAAAATTTTCTTCCATTGAAAACAATTGTGACTTTATCTATTTTATGAATATACCACACATATTTTTGTTAATTAATTAATGAATTTTGGTGCTATATATGTGATCACACTAGTGTAGATAACATGATAATATCATCACATGGTTTTTTATAGGAAGAGACAAGATCAAATCTAGATGTATCTTTTTTTGTCACTATCATATCCAATCATATTTTTATGAAATATCATTCTCTCTATTTCATCAGAACTGAGTGACACAATGGTAAAGACAATTATTTTTTGATTGAATGTCACAAGATCATGTTATCAAAACTAAACTTTTGCAAGGTAATTTTTTTTTAAGGAATTGTGCCCATGCATCAGATTCAAACCTTAGACCCCTTTGATCTAAATCATTAAGATAGTCTACCATAGAAGTAATACCGCATGAAAATTTTGGAACCAAAAGGATTACCTTTGATAAATATACCATAATATCACATGATCCAAAATCCTCTTTTTTCTAATAAAAAATAATATGATGGAAATATAACACATTCCCCTTAGGGAGGAACAACTTCACACAAAGCTTCCTAGCTAATAAATTATACAACGTGTTATTTTAAAAGAAACTAATGCATAATGTTGATGTCTTCATATTATACTAATCCATACCCAAATGGTTTCCACTCAAGCAAAAATATATACAAAAAGTCATTAACTAATAACCAAGTACCATGGGTGCATTACCAAAGGAACATAAAACCAAAAAACCATATCCTTAAATAGGTTTTAAAAAATATTAGATAAAAATGAAAAATGACTGGGAAAATTTTAGCCTAGGATCACAGAATAATATTATAAGAAAAAATTGTGTGGGATATTTTTCGTAGGACTGCCCAAACTACTGAAAGTATTTTGACCATATTTCACTCATTCGAACTCAAATTGAGCTGAAATTTTAAGGGTAGACACCTGAAAACCCTAGAATGTCTCCACAAAATTTTAGATCATTTGGAGTAACACAGATCCTAGAACATACCTATGTGTGAACAAGATTCTTGACAAATTATTGTGTGAGAGTTTCATCCATATTAAGTGCAAGCAGCTCTAGAGTTTGGTTTTTTGGGCCTTCGGGCCCTAGCGGTCAATATTTTTGTGGTTTCTACTCAATATTTTAGTAGTAAATATTACAGGGGATCCAAGATGAGTTATAAATGTATATTTCAATAGATATTCATCCTATGAACTTGAGTGACAATGACTTGCAATTTGCTACACAAAAGAAAAGTAAAAATCATACCTTTCCATGGCATCTAAGGCATGGATTAAAGAGATCACAAAAAAAGTTTCAAGTAGCTGATAAAAATGGCTCAGATATCAAGTGAATATAGTGCTAAGGTGCACCTATAAAATAAATCTACTATGGAAACCCCTGTCAAGGGTAATAATTTCAAATAATCAGCCCCAAAAATGAATTTTAGGGATGCCCTCCGTGGTGGAAAGCCTTAGCCTAATTCTAATATTAATATTAGGGCTTCTCGTAAACCTCTAAGAATGCCTACGATTGATCCCAAAAAAAAATAGTCAGGATGTCTTAAAGCATTTGATGCAACTCCTATTTTCTTCCACAAATCTCTTCTAGATCAAAGAAGGTGATCGAAATATAAATTTCTTCCACAAATATCTTCTAGATCAAAGATATCACAACTTTAGTTCTTTCCTAAAATCATATTTTGGAGATGTTTTTTACACTTGGAATGGCATGAACTCTATTTTTGTCAATTACTTTTCCAATATTTTTATTGCTACTCCTCTTAACAAGATTTCTCAACAAAATTTTCTTAATGCAATCCCTTCTCTTATCACTTCTGAGGAGAACTCTATTTTTAATGCTCTTGTTACTATCAATGAGATTTGATAGGTAGTTTTTAAAATTCAAAAATGGAATACCCCAGGTCTTGATGGTTTTCCCATTGATTTCTACCAAGAGTTTTGGGATATCCTTCATGCTGATTTATTAGAGGTGGTGGAAGAAGCTAGGAGAGGCAAAGAAATTTTGAAGGTTATCAATAAAAATTATATTAATCTTGTTCCAAAATCTCAAGAGGTTAAACATATCTCAACTTTTAGACCTATTTTTTTATGTAATTTTATTCTCAAAATCATTACTAAGATCATGGCCAAAATTTTAAATCCTATTTTGCATAAGATTATTTCCACTAAACAAGGGGGTTATGTGGAAGGGCATCAAATAGTTTATGAGATAGTTCTTGCTTAGGAAACCATCCATTCCATGGATATGAAAAAATCTTCTTCCATTTTCATTCGGTTAGACTTATATAAAGCTTATGATATAGTGGATTGACACTTCCATATCAAAGTTTTGAGGCAATTTGGTTTTTCTCAGGATTTGATGGGTTGGATTATGGGATGTATATCTTCATTTTCATACTTATTTGTTATCAATTGTAGGCCTTATCAATTGTTCCCAGCTTCCAGAGGTATTAGGTAAGGTGACCCCCTATCCCCTTATTTATTCATCATTATTTTTGAATTATTAGATAGGGCTATAACCATAAAGAGAGAAGAAAAAGCCCTTGAGCGAGTTACCATTGCTCATGGAGCTAGACCCATCTCTCATATTTAATTTTTTGATAACTCTACTCTTTTAGGTAAATCTATAATTAAGGAAACTTCTACTATTAAACAAATCATTAGCTATTTTTCTATGGCTACTAGGAAATTGATCAATGAGGATATATCTAAAGCTATTTTATTTCATTGCTATGCCATACAGGAATCCATGGTCATGGATAAATTAAGATATAAGAAGGCCTCCCTTACAATAACTTATTTAGGTATTCCTATGAATATTCAAAGATAAAAATATTGGAATTGGTTGCTGGACAAAATCAAGAAGAAAATTGGAAGTGGACCAATATGTGGCTTTCTTCTGGAGGTAGAATAACCTTGGTAAAATCAATCCTTCAGGCTATTCCTATTTATGTTTCTATCATGTTGAATATCCCAAAGGTTGTTCTTCAAGAACTATATCAAATTAGTCATTTGTTCCTCTGGAGTGGTACTAAGGAGAAACTAAAATTGGCCTTGGTGAAATGGGACACTTTATATATTCCTAAGAATTAGGGGGAATTAGGATTTTGATCTGATATTAATAACAATAAATATTTAGCTTCTAAATTATATTGGAATATTTTGCATAACCCTAATGCTCTTTGGACCAAGAATCATCATGCTAAATATGTTGAGAGCAGAAGTCCTAAAGACCCTATTTGCTATCAATTACCTTCCAAAGGTTCTTCGATTTTAGAAGTTCTTAATACTTGTGAGGATTTGATAAAGAAACAATTATTTTGGATCATTCGTAATGGTCAATAGGGAATTTTTTGGATAGATTCTTGGGATGGTCACAAGCCTTTGATAACTCAGTTTCTCAATTTGAGGCTTTGGATGGAGAAGCTTCACCAAGCTAAATGGATAAAGTTGGCTAACTACTATCAGTACCATACTCGTACTTCAAATTTAGGTATATATTGGATCCCTATTGAATACTAGCCTATTCAAATATCATATAAGATCTCTCACTTGATCTAATCATAAATATTTTTTTGAGATTGAACAACACTACTAAGGGTGAGTATTCAGTTGATCAAGGTTATTTGACCTTATGCCATAATAAATTAAACCATTTATCTGACATATTTTCTCAGTTGTGGGATCAAAATATCTTACCTAAGGTGAGGTTATTTACTTGGATTTTATTACATCATAGGATGCTTACTAGGGATCATATTATAAAGCATGGTTTTCATAGCCCTTTTAGATGTCAAATGTGTGGAGAGAACGTGGAAACTCTTAGCCATATTTTTATTGAGTGTACTTTAGAATTTAAGATTTGGAGGAGAATGGCCACTTTACTTGGCTTACAGTGGTCTAATTTTATTAATTTTGAACAAATTTGGAGGAATTGGCCTAATCAAGAGGGTGTTGATCATTTTATTAGGCAGTTAGTTTTGATGGGTTCTACCATTCTTCTTTGAAATATTTGGAATGAAAGTAATAATAAAATTTTTAATTAATAAATAAGGACATTCACTATATCTAGAAAAATACCATTGCCAACTTAGTTGAATTAGTCCATCAGCTCCTTAATCACCCCCAAAAAATCCCACCAAAGATGGGATCAAGTGATGCAAATATTAAATATTAACTCTTCTAAGAGAAACCAGCATAAATGTAATGCGAGTAATTGCAATATGGATAGAACAAGGAATTGACAACCTCCTCCTAAGGATTTTGGAAAACTCAACGCTAATGGAGCCTCTAGAGGGAACCCTGAAAAATCTAGTGCAGGAGAAATTGGTAGACTTTCGAATGGCTCCTTGGTTTTTACTTTTACTGAGAATTTGGATATTCTATCCAATAACCTTTATGAGGGGTATGGTTTCCATAGAGGAATTCAAGAGGCTACTACGGTTGGATGGGAAAAGGTACTAGTTGAATTTGACTCTCAACTTATGATTAATATTTTGAAAACTCCTTCTAAGAATCATAAGGTTGATTAGAGAATAAAATAATTATTGAGAATATTTAGTTAATCTAGATGGTATTTTTTAAAGTTGATTACAATCATGTGGTCAGAGATCAAAACAAGAGTGCTTATGCTTTAGCTAATTGGGCTTTGGACAAAGGTAGTCTTACTTTCTATGACCACCCTCCTAGACGGTGGGCTTCACAAATAAAGGAAGTTGTTCTTTCTATCATTTCTTTGGATGGTTCTAGTTTTGGAGGTACCTAGTTTCTTCTTGCATATTTTTTCTTCTCTTTGGTTTGGTCGGGGTATTTTAGTTCCCTAGCTCAGACTAATATTTCTTTTATTTCCTCTATTGATTCTTGCCTTAATATTTTTTTTTATCTATAAAGGTCATTGTTGTGTTCTATTTTTTTTACTTTTTATTTTCTATTTATGTGTGTATTTTTTTTTGTTTTTTTTTTGTTTTTTGTGTTGTTTTTTGTTGTTCTCGATTTTTTGTCATTATGTGTTTTTTGTTGTTGTTCTTATGTTTTTGTTGTTATTGTCCTTGTGTTTTTGGTATATTTGTGTTCATTTGTGTTTTGTGTTTTTGTGTGTGTGTTTTCTATATTTTTATTTTACTTTTATTATTTTTTAGGTTTTGGTTGTTTTTTATTTTCATGTTTTTGTTGGTTGTATTTGTAGTGTTCTGTTGTTTTTTGTTATGTTTGTGTTTTGTTATGTTGTTCTTGTGTTTTTCTATATGGTTCCTGTTGTGTTTTTTTATATATTTTTGTGTGTGTGTTTGGTTGTACTTTTTCTTTTTGACACACTCAAGGAGTAGGTTTTTTACTTTTTGTTTTATTAATATTTTTGTGTGTTTGTGTTTGTGTGTTCTTGTTTTTTAATTTTCAGGTTTGATCCTTGAGTAAGTCAAATGTGGTAGGCCAAGTGCAAGCCCTAAGCGATTTTTACGGAAGAGATACCCCTGCCTCCTTGGGTATTACCCAAAAGTGGCATCCCTTATGGGATGTTTTCCACAAAAAAAAAGTTTTAAAAAGTAAAACCATGAAGCTAGATGTCTTTCCTATAGAAATGTAAAAAGTGCTATGTTTCCATGAATGGAATATTTATAAACTATTATTTTTTTTTTAAATTTAAATTTTGTAAAAGCATTCAAATCATAATCCTTTTGACATAAAAAATTAAAATATGTTGAGATAAAATTATAAGTGTTCAACTATGAACTCCTAAAATCTAGAAAGAATCTATAAGTGTTAATTATTCATCCATATCTCCCATGGTTTTCCTACAAAATTGTTTTCTACAACATAACTAGTAAGTCCATCCTCTATTTCCAATATAAAAAAAAAAATTGCTATACCATGTTAATAAAATTTTCAAGTAGATTAAAGGTATTTGCACCAGATCTACGAATCATTGTGAATGAAGATCATGAATGTAGTGCATCTAAATATCAATGTGCTTAGGTCTTTAATGATATAATATTTTTAAAACTAGATCAATAGTTAATTATTATTTTAAATTAAAGTAACCAATTATTTATCAAGAATATCCAACTAGTGAATAATCATAAAAATCCATAAAAAATGCATTATGACCTAATTAGCACAATGATACTTTGATTTTAATAGAATATATATATATATATATATATATATATATATATATATATATATATATATATATATATATATATATATATATATATATATATACGTAAAAAATATTTTCAAACATGAATTCAACCAAGGAAAAATAGAAAATGAATGATGGAATTACTCATACTGATATTAGGGACTAATTTGCATTACATTGCCTTTATAACACAATAGAATCTCTTGTAAAGTAGTGAATATCAAAAAACATAATATAATTGATGAAGCACACTCATATTGATATTAGGGACTAATTTGCATTACATTGCCTTTATAACACAATATAATCTCTTGTAAAGTAGTGAATATCAAAAAAAATAATATAATTGATGAAGCACATGCCCTTTCAGATAGCCTTTTAGTAACTCTTATGAGGTTTTTACATGTATCTAAACAAATAGATAATAGTAAATGCTATATTTTTCAATTACAAGTGAGGTAAATAGGAATTCACACTAAATATTAATGAATAGTCCCCAAAAATAATTAAGTGTAGCATTTAGTGTGTAGCTTCAATCTAGAAGCCAATGGGATATATGTTAGCTTATAATATTCCATTCCAAACTATTATGCAATATCTAAAGCTTATTGAGGCTAATAGAAATGTCCCTATAAAAGACCAAATAATCTAAATACTCAATATATAATGAAATAAGATCACATATATCATCTCAAAATAGTTTAAATTTGTAGCTTCATGTGCCAAATTATGAAAATCAAACATTTAGTGATGTCCAAGTTTTTTAACACATACCAAAATAATGAAAAATTTGACCATCATGATGTTTAAAGTAAACATCCTACCCCAACTTGTATAATAAAAAAATACAAAATATAAATAAAGAATGAATCCTTTCGTAACATGCATGAAGTGCTTGCCTAATTCCATATAAATATTTCATAAGTATTGTTAATTATGGATATGGGTTCATCATTAGAAAGCTATAAAACTAATACCTATAGATATCCTTGTAAATATCCCTATGAAAAAATACACCATTTATGTCCATATAATTTACCTTTCATCATAATAAAGTAGTAATAAAAATAATCATAAAAATAAAGTACATGCAGTCCATAAGGATGAAATCCTATGATAGTAAAATCTCTTATTTTTAGAGAAAATATTGAAAACAAGCCATGTCATGTGATTATAAGTTTAATTATCAACACCAAACTTGGTCTTGCATACCTATTTACATTCAATAATTTCTTATTCTTTGAAACGTTAATCAACTCCTAATTTTTCTTCTTCATTATAGGATAAAACTTGCATAGCATCCTCCAATTTATGATGTTTTTGTAATATTTGTACCAAATATATTTTTTAAGTTTTATATAAATACAAATAACTTTTTTCAATTATTCTATATTAATAACTATTAGAAAAGGGAAAATATAGGTTTGATAGATATTTGATAAGTATGTAAAATGCTAAATAAATTTAGATCAATAATTACATTCAAATATTTTATTTTTTAAATTGTAATTATTACAAACCTCTTCAAATTATGAGACAAAAAGGAATACAAATCATGTTGTTGTGATAATACACCTATGTCCCTCTTGCAAAGACTCCAAGATATACAACCATGGTCTTACCTCTATGAGCACCCTTCCATTGGCTCCTATACCAATCCATTCTCCAACCAACATATATGTAGAGTGGATTGGTATATGGGCCAATGGAATAGGAGATCATAGGGAGAGATCTATGCTCATTGGTCTTATCATTACTGGTGGTAAATCTTTTATCATAGTTGGCGGGGACTCTATGGTGATGCCAAAGTCCCCTGTTCTAGGTTTTTCTAATCCACTATTGTTCAACTATCTAGGTGGTGGTGAAACATATTTTATGCCTTACGGTGACCTGATATTAGTATCAGAGTCCCCTAGTCCAACTTTTTCTAAAATGCTATTGTTATTTTGGTTGGGCAGTGAATGAGAGATTTTTCGATCCAAGGGAAGTCTTTGTTTTCTTTTTTATTTTTGGGTTCCTTTATTGGGGTTCTTCTATTATTATGCATACCAGTAGGATTAGAACCCATAGGGGTGGGGGTTTTTTCTCATTGGTTTTCTATGGGGTTTGAACCCATAGATCCCAAGGTTTTGGGTCCTTTCTAAAAACTTGCTCTATGGCCCTTGTTTTGGTTCTAATATTGAGGTTTAGTATAAGTTATTATCTATAGTATAGAGGATGATTGGAATCCAACAAGATCTATGGGTTTTTAGTCTTGACATGGAGGATTTTACTATTTCTGGGGAAATATGTTACAAATATCCATTTTTTTTGGTTGGTTTCTATTTATTTGGTTGAGCGGGTGATCCAAAGTTCAAATCCTTCTTCTACGCTCATGTCCCAATGGTGTTCTTAGGGAAGAATTTTTTTCATTTCTGTGGAATTTTAGGGGCTCTATGTTTTTTATGCCTCATATATGAATTATTGATACTTTGAGTCTTGGTTTTTAGAGTTTCATGGCACTATTGGTTGGTTGGTTGGTCCCCCGCTAGGCGGGATGAGGATAATTTTGAATTTTATTTTGTGTTAAAATTGTTATGCTACTATTGGATGGTTATGTAAGTTTGATTATTTTTTCTTCCAGCAACTTTTATATTGAACCTGCCTTTGTGCTAGATTAAAGATTGTAATTTTTGGTGATTGGCGGACTCCTTTCGAAGGTCTATGTACAAGTTTGTTGTATCCTTTCAAAACCCTCACATTTTACCTACCAAAAAAATACACCTAGGTCCCTCTAAATAATTTACAGTATTTATAAGTGATGATACTTCTAAATGATGTAGATATACTTCTCACATAAGCTTAAGTACATAGTATAATTTATAATTAATAGTACAATATACTTTCAATGTCTTTCCACTACTATTATATCGTTAAATTTTAAAATAGAGGTGCACAACATGCACATTCCTTGATATGAATATAACATGATCCTCTACATAGATGAGATAAAAATGGAAGAGTTGAATCTTTTATATATAATTTCTTAATGATAAGTCTATGTTATGTATAGATCATATAGATACTCAGCTACATCATAATTTTTCATTTATACAAAAATAAAAAATAAGGATTTAGGTTTTAATAAAATCCTACCATTATCGAGAATGATTGGCATTGAACAAACATTCAATTCTAGTACTAGGTCAAACAAATTCTCCAAAAATGCAATAAATATTCAAAATCTAAATTTTAGCTTAGATGATACCAATTAGGAATATTATTTAATTGCAATACCACCATCATTCAACTTTTTTTTCTAAAAATATCCTTGATAAATGGGCAAACAATTTTACCAAAAATATTCTATAATTATGGAATGAAAATACAAATATATGTAATTTATATTAAATGGATGTAAAATTATAAAATATTGTACAAATATTTGTATAAAGAAAGAATAATACAATGATAAAATCTTTTCAAGAAATTAGAAAACATTGTGCAAAAAAACTTGATACAATAATACATCTATGATAATAAGGAAATATACTATTGGATATGAAATAAATACCTAAACAAGCTATATTTACATAATATTATAGATTTGAAGAATAAATGCTTGTAATAAAATCGAAATAAAAATATAATATCTACCAAAAAATTAAATAAATATTAAATGTTCATCATCATAGATAAATATTTTAAATGAACCTTACAACCAAATGAAAACATTATTGATACAACTGATTATGAAGGCAATGCTAGTTTAAATATAATACTGAATGTAATATGTTATGTTCATTATAATTTTTATAAAAAGCTGAAAAACTATTTTTAAAAAATGTTCTTAAACTACTAACTATTTTAATATTGAAAATGTTCTTAAGAATGAAAATCTAAATGGAAGGAGGCATTTCAAAATAACTTATTTCTTATCAATAAAAAACAAAATAATATTGTATTTGATTTTGAAATATAAAACAATAATAGATGGGATAATATGGACTTGAAATGTAAATAATAATTTAAATATCAGTGAGATATCCCAAATCCAATTGAAAAAATGATTATTATTTGATGATTTATTACAACACAATAGATTATAACATTCATCAACCAAGATTTAAGCTAACATAAATAAAATTATTAACATACTTAATAATTGGTAACATACTACCACAATGTTTTAAAATAAATAAATTTATCTCAAAATCTTATACATAATGATATTATACTATACAAAATATTAAATAACACACATCCATTAAATCTCCTAATTAGTGGTGGAGTTAGGATTGAAAAATATTTCAACATAAACCTTTTCATATAATGTATTTTTGAGCAATACAATAAGCAAAAAGCAATGATCCATTCAATATGGAGTCCTTAACACTGCTATAGTAAAGAAGAAGTATTTAATATTTATGGATCACAATTCACTCAAATTTATAATATTAATTATTTCATGTTAATACCTTTGGGTTATTTGTACAAACTTTCAAAACAATGCTCAACATTGGAATATTTTATAATAAATGAGGTATCTCTTATAAGAAGAGAACTAAATTTTATTGACTAGATATTATACTAAATATAATATAAACCCACAAAAACGTTTTATAGGCTTATATATGCTATTTATTAGAGTATTTTTTATTATATGGAAAAAGGGGTTTTAATAGGGACCCCAAAAATATTATAAAAGTGGGTCAAACAAGAAGTTAGGAAGAAAAGAGCAGAGAATTAGCTGAAAAAGATCTAAAGATCCAAGATCTAGAAAACTTCATACAACCGAAGAGACAAAAAACATCCCACAACTAAAACTATTCATTGAAAAAATAAATACTAAGAACAACTAGGATCAAATAACAATAACATCCCATGTAGGAGACAAAACCATCCTAAATACACATATACTGAATCTATGATTAATGAATCTATCCACATGTACTTGTGCCACATACTATCGATATTTAAATTACTCTTATGATTAATGAATCTATCCACCTATACTTATGCCACATACTATCGATATTCAAATTGTAGGCACAAGATTTAGACCATTTCAAATTCAAAATATGGTGGGATATTAAATTCAAATCCCTATAAATAGTCACCATATCCATAGAATTCCATATAACATAAACTAAGGGTAGAAATGAGGGCATATCATATTATTGTAATATAATTGCATAATTGATTTAATATGATAGGAAAATCTTCTTACAAAAATGTGCACCTTTCCTAGGAGAGCATCAATTTTACTAGGAAATTTGTAGATCAATTCCCTTCCCTATAAATATGGTTAAAAAAATAGAATTGAGAGCTTTAATCCAACTCAGGGCTTCGTATAACTCAATTTTAAATAGACCAAGAAGGTTTTTGGGAGCTTTTAAGCATTTTAATAATATCAAAGGAATCCCCTTCAAAAATAATCTTCTTGCTAAACACAAAATCCAAAAGAGAGACCCCACAAAAGAGAGTACACACCTCAACAAAGTGACTGGTTTGATAATATAGGTTCTTCACCTAGACAACCAAAATATTCCCATAAGTGTCCACAAATAAACTACCAACATCCACTAGACTAGGATTTCCCTTAGTTGCCCCATAAAAATTGAGTTTCAACCATATTAAAGGGGGCTTCCAAACTGTTTTAGAACTTGTAGAGACTATAGGGCACAAATCGGGAGAGGGGTTGTATCAAAAACCAAGGGTTGATTCCATAGATGTATCTTTGGAAAGGGAGAATTTATCCCATAAAATACAATTAATATTCCCAATGGTGGCCACTAGAGCATGAAGAGAAACAATATTTTCAGGATGAGAAACATTCTTAAAGGTACGATAATTACACTCCTATATGTAACACTAGATATGAGGTAAACCAAATGACTAGAAAGCACAAAGTTGAGGGGATAAAAAGGGATACTGCCATTGCATAATAAATTTAGAAAAACCTTGGAGAAAAACTAGTTCACACCAATAAAGTAGAGAAACAAAAAATAGATTGAGAGAAAGAATAGACAAAAAATAGATGAACAGGAGATTCATCCATGCTACCACATAAATAAAACTTGTTTAGGAATACAAAACCTCTCTTCTATAGATTATCCGACATCATACATTTTCCTTGGGCTACCAACCAATAAAAAATGTTTATATTAGGAGTAAGTCCCTTCAGCCAAATATTGCTAACAAGGAACCAAGGAATAAAAAATACCTCTATAAGAGAGTAGGATGATTTATCTAAGAAGCAACCATTCTTCTTAGCTCCCCACACAAGATTATGTGGCTTGTACCAACTAGAAATGATATTCTACTTCAATATATTGATCAGAGCTCTAGCAACCATCTTCTCATCTTGCGAGACCCTAGGGAAATAAAATATTTTCCAATGCTTTATAACATCAATAATCTCAATGAAATCACATACCTTTGGGTCAAAATATTGATCTATCAAAGTTTACACTAGGATTAAGTTTGGATATGAGCCTAATGGATGGTCGGTAGCCTATTTGTCTTTCCAATAGTTGATACTATGACCATTTTCCAATTGCCATATTTCTTCTTTTACAATATCAAAGTGACTTTTAATAATGCTCAACCAGAATGCCAAACCTTGAGAAGGGATGGGATCCAAGAGGAACTCACCACCATTACCTAAATATTTGGTTGATAGAATTTTGACCCAATTAATATTATATTTCTAAACCAATATCCATATATTTTTAGAGATAAGTGCTCTATTTAAAGTATTCATCCTTCTCAAACCAAGATCACCCATCTCCTTTCTATTGCACACTTGATCCCAAGCCACTAGAGAGAATTTCTTCTTCTCATAACGACTATACTAGAGTAGAGATCACTAAATTTTCTTAATATTCTATAGAATATTTCCTATAAAACTAAAGAGAGATAAATTAGATCAGAATGCTCTGTAGGGTAGATTTAACTAGTATGATTTTACCTACTTGGCTCAAAAGGGCCCCTTTCTAGCTCACCAACTTTTTTGGATTCTTTCCACAACCGGTTCCCAAAGGGAAGTTTTGATACCACCTTTGAATAATGGCATTCCCAAGTACACCGAAGGGAGGGAGTCAATTTCACATTGTAGAATCTCGTAAGTTCTCCTCTGCCTACCAGGGGGAGTATTAAGGAAGAACACTTTACTTTTTTGTAAACTCACTTTCTACCCAACTGCTCTTTCATAATCCAAGAGGATTTTTATAACAACTTTGGCTTGAGGGATGGAAGCAATAAAATATAACAATGTAACATCAATGATTTGATTATGAGTTATCAAGGCAATGATAGAAGCAAGTATTAGGGTTATTCCCAATGACTTGACCATCAAAATAAAAAGACATGAAGAAATAGGGTCACCCTGGCGAATACCATTAAAACTGCTAAAGTATCTTGCCAGTGAAGAATTTGTAATAATTGAAACATTTCCAAGGAAATACAAGCTCTAATCAGATTAATCCATATAGAATTGAAGCCAAACTTCCCCAAGACTCTAATAAAAAAAACCCATGAGACTTTGGCATAGGCTGTATTCATGTCAAGCTTAAGGAATATCATTGGTCTTTTGCTTCTTTCAACTAAATTGATAAGTTCATGCACTGTGATAACATCATCCATAATTTGTCTACCTACCACAAAGCAAATTTTTGGGTGATCAATTAATGGTGGTAGATAGACTTTGATTCTTTTAGCTAAGGTTTTAGTAAGGATCTTAATAATGGTATTACAAATACTAATGTGTATGAAATTTGAGGTCCTTGGCACCCACAAACTTGGGAATAAGAACTAACATCAATTAATGATGGTAGATAGACTTTGAGTCTTTTAGCTAAGGTTTTAGTAAGGATCTTAATAATGGTATTACAAATACTAATGGGTATGAAATCTGAGGTCTTTGGCACCCACTAACTTGGGAATAAGAACTAAAATGTAGAGTTAACATTAGATGGAATGAAATGAGACTTCTAAATTTATATCATGGATAAGCATATATCCTTACCAACAATATGCCAAAACTTTCTAACTAAAATGGGAGAAAAAATCCATCTAGTCCAAGGGCTTTCAGGCCTCCCATAAAAAAAAAAAAACTATAATTTCCTCATCCCTAAATGAAGCATAGAAAGCTTTATTCCTCTCTTCAAAAACTAGGGAGGGTATATCCTGTAAAATCCTATCTTCATCTTGTTGGTCCATGGAATTTATTGAATAGAGGAGGAATTTAAAAATCTTCACCACCTCATCTTTGATTTATTTAATTTCCTTCATGCTTTTATCATTTGACTTAAAAATTTCTCTAATTTTGTTATAGCTCCTATGCCTTAACGTGGATGTTTGGAAATTTTAATGTTTCTATCCCCTTAACATAGCCAAAGGAATCTTGAATTTTGGTACCACTGGGTCTCTTCTTCAACAAGAACATATTGTAAGTCTATGAGGATTTTTCTTTTCTTAAACCCATCCGTTCCATGATTACACCCAACTCCAGGGAAGATTTAATATCCTTTAAATGACTTGTTATTTTCTTTTCCTTCAAGAGCACATTTCCAAAAATATACTCATTCCAAATATTAATATTAGCCTTGATAAATCTAAGTTTGGAATCTACTTGAGAAATAGGAGTACTTATGGAGTCCCTCAAGCACCACTATCAAATTTTGGACTCTAAATCCTTATGTCACAACCACATAGCCTCAAATCTAAAATGTCTAGGAAAGAAGCTGGTCTTCTAAATTCTTTTGAACACCAGAAGATTACGATCAGAGCCAACATTAGGAAGGGAGCAAAGGGACACATATCCAAAAATGGGAAGACCTTCCTTAGAGACCAACACCCTATCCATCCTACACTGAATATTTTGATTGCCTAAACATCTATTGCTCTAGGTATATTTACATCCCTTCAAATCTATGTCCATAAGTTTCTAGCTATTGATAAAAGAGGTAAAGTCCTCCATGCTTTTAGAGACATAATCACCACCACATTTGTTTTCTGAGGGATGAAAATAGGTGTTGAAATCCCTGGCCAAGATCCAGGTTTCCCATTTAAAAATATCCCTCATAGAGCTCAATTATTCCCATAAGAGAGCCCTATTGGGGCCCATATTAGGAGCGTAAACATAGACATGATCCATAATTTTGAGTCTTTAAAAAAAATATATTAATAGACCTATCATATATAAGGAGGATTGATCCATGAAGTTTATTTGAGTTCCAAACACACATTAGTCCCCTAGAAGATCCATTGGTAGATTTTAAAACAAAACCTGCCTCCTTCCAAACTATGTTTTTAACTACCTCAAAATTAGAATTATCCATCTTAGTTTCCTAGATAAAAATAACATCACGATTTACGTATTTCCTCATTAGTATAAAAATTTGTTGTTTTGAAGTCCCATTGAGGCCTCTTATATTCCAAGTTAATAGCTTCATTTGTAGGATTTGAAAACAATTTCTTCATTCAAATAAGCAAGGGAGCTATAGAATGTATCAAATTTTAGTTGTTTACCCTTAGTATATTTATCTTACTCAAATTTCAACTGATATTAGAGATCATCCACTACATCCAGATCTACCTCAATAATCCTTAATGCTTTATTGGAGGGCCTACCTACCTTCCAATTAGCTCCAACATCTATCTAAAATTTTTGGTTTCTTCTAGTTTTAGGTCTAGGTTTGGCTATGCCCAAAGAACCTACTCAAAGAAATGATGATTTTTTTAGCTCAAGAAGCATGGTATAATGCTGACCAAGGCAATAATTTTCTTCTAAGGATAATAGGGATCCACAATTAATGAATCTTGAAACATAAGACACTAATAGTTCTAAAGAAACTTTTTTAGAATGGTTACTTCTGTAATTAAGTTCTCCATAAGAACCTGATCAATATTCCCATCATTAGGTGATTCATACTATGCAATATAGATTTACCAACTTCATTAACCTACACTAAGATAATTTTATCCATTGCCCTTTATTTTGTCTCAAGTTTATCTTGAATCAAGGGTTTAGTCCCATCAAGGATCGATTGAGCTTTAGCCTTACTGGTTGGATTTTGAGTCTCCTTATTTATTTGGTTACCACCAGTTGGAGCTATGCGTTATGATTCTAAAAAGTGGCTAAATTTATTATAAGAGGAGCATTTAATGGTTTTGTTTTCATAAAAAAATGGTTGAGTCTAGGGACCTTACCTGGAAATCCACCTTTGGGTCAACCATGATGCACATTTTGAAAATATTTTTTTAAAAATGCTTTACTATTATAATACCCACTTGAAATTTACTTTTACTAAAAACTTTACGTTGAAAAATAAATATTAAAGAATAGATATTTTTTGGACATAGTGGAATGTGTAACTACTTATTATTATCTATTTTCACTCAATGGTTCAATTTTGGATACTACCATTGTAACCCCTACCCACTCTTGGTAAATATAGAGTGACTACACACTATAAGAAATGTGAAGTGGATGATTAGACCATAATGGAATCTAATCGAGGTTGGTTGTTGGCAAGTAGTAAACCACAACTAATTGATATATCCTCTAGGTATGGTATTTAAGAATTAATTTAATAAAATATAATTTTAGTACATGATGCATTAATAAATTAAGAACAATTGATTTTTACCCTTTAAGGGATAAGTTAGTTGGTAGTGGTCAAGTGCTTGTTGGTGGGCTACCCTAGTTCAATAACTTCAAGGGTCAAGGGTCCCCTTGGAGGCTATGGATTATAAAGGTTACCTACATAAAATAAAAATAATTTTAATATATCATTTACCTTAAGAAAGAGATAGAAACATGCCATATTACTATGTAATTCTTATTTTTGAATAGCTAAATAAATTAAATTTATAAAATACAATAAATATTGATAAAATCACAACATATCATTTATTTCAAAATTTAATTATTAGAGATACTAATTAATAAATAATAAATAACAAGATCTCATCCTAATTGAAAACATGGGTTTCCAAAAACTCATTGTAGAGGGTGATTCATTGAATACAATCAACTTTTTGGGGTCCTCCTCCTATCCAAGTTGGTCAATTGAAAATATTATATCTGAAGTAATTATAATTATTAGCTCTAGAGAGGAAGTATGTGTTCAACATATATTCCAAGAAGGAAAATCTATGGTAGACTTTATGGCTAATTTAGGCATCCAGCAATAGGAGCTAAATATTTGGGTTACATATTTCTCTCCTTGTCTCCAGAGATAGATTAGTTATGATAATGGTTGATCTTAGTATGCTTTTATGTAGGATGGAAGTGGATTTTGGTTTTCCTAGGGGTACTCCTAATATTTTATCTTTGAGGGGCCCATATTCGAGTATGTCATCCTATTGGTGTTCTTGTGTTCTTCTCTTGATGCTCAGTGGGTTTTTTTCCTTTTTAGTGAGTGACCCTTGATTCATGTGGGCTTAGGATAAGATAATTATTTATTGCATTGTTCTCATGGAGCCTTGGGTAGTTGTGTTGGTTCTAAATAATATTATTTTGATCTCTAGACATTTGAGTCCTTGAAATAGTGTTTTGTTGGCTAGCGAAGTATCAACCCAGTCTTAGAGAATTTAGCCTATACCATTAGAGGTATTAGATTTCCTGGTGGTCCCTCTATATTATTTTGTGGTTAGATATCCTATCACTATTTGGTGATGGATTAATGTGTTTGGATGTGTTTTGTGATTGCTTTCCTCAACCATACCTCCCGTGGTACAATATTGGTACCTTAAATATTGGTAACCTCAAATTAATGGATGGTCTCTAGAGTTCCTCAATTATGCTTAATTTTCTTGGTTAGGAGTATCTTTTATCATGGAATTAATTCCCCTGAAAAACTATTCAATTTCTCATTGAAGACACTTGTTAGGGATGGCCTGAGTCGTTATATTGATCCTGTAGGAAGTTGGTTTTATTCTACGCTTGTTGTGGTAGAGTGGAATTTTTTACAACTAGGTTTATGCCTTATTGTCTCTTTAGTATTGGAAAGCACTCTGCTTAGAAAGTGTGTAAGGTTTTATTTTAGCCTAGTTATTTGGAGGATGATGAGGAGGTGAGGAGAATATTAAATGATGAAGGCCTTCCGAGTTGTGTTCATTTTTTCCATGGGTACCATAGCGCTCTTTCTAGGGAATTGCCTCACTTGTGGAGTATGGATCATGTTTAGGTAGAGGGAATTGTGTTTCAAATATTTGAGAATTTTATTGGTGAAGTGATGGGCTTACCAGTGGATGGAACTGGACATAATAGGGAGAAGAAATATCTTAAGTAGAAAATGAACTACTTTAGGGGTAAAGGAGGGGATCTACCAAAGTGAAAATATGGTTTTGATGTTAAAATTTTCAAATTACCATGGGATTGAGTCCTCATGGTTATCATGGATTACTTTATCCTAGATGTGAAGAGATATGTACTCTGAAGCTCTAATTTGATATTTTAAAACTAGATTCATAGGAATAAACTCATGAATGTCCCTCTATTTTTGTTCCACTCATTGGAAAAATATCTTAGATATGTTAGAGGTGGGAAGGAGCTTGATCCTATATACCAAGGTATTATCCTACTCATGTTTGAGCATGTGGCAAATTCAAAGTGGGTCGTTTTGGAGGAGGTGCTAGCGAGAATTCGGTTCCACAAAATTCCATGAATTTTGAGCTCGAGTATGACTTCACTCAAGGGATTCATTTTAGTGTTGGGATCTTGAGGACTAATTTTACTCATCACAAATAATTAAAGGTAGCTCTAGTACTGACGTAATTTTACTCCCGTTAGTGATAATGAGAACAATACTTGATGATGCAAATGCATATCATTCAAGCTTGGGAAATATAAAGAGCCACGGGTCTCTATCAAAAATTCATTGTCTAAGGATGTTGATCATATCTAGAAAAATATTGAACCTGATAAAAATTTGACTATTGCCCTAGGTTCTCCCTCAACAAATATCTTTGTTCCAGTGGCATTTTTTGCCATTCCTATAAAATATGGATGAGAAACATCAATCTCTGTTGGGATCCCTTCAATTGGCAATTTCCTTCATCAATGACATCCAAGGTATGGTCGTCAAGAAGTGCAAGGGGGAGAGCTCCTAAGGTGTTAGGCACTTTTGGATTTGATTTGAGTTTTGGATCCTTATTTTTAGATGTGGTTTTGGGTTGTAGATATTGATGTGGTTGCATTTTCAGTTTTATGTGTTTGTGGCTATGTTCCTCTTTTGTTGGGTTTTTATCTTCAGGTATGTAGTTCTCACCAAATATTCAAAGGTTTCCTTTATATCTAGTAGTTAGTATTTATATAAAAGGTGGGGTCCCTTTCAAAACCCTACTTATTATCCAATAAAAAAATAATAAATAACAAGATATAAATATACATGATTTAAAAGAAAGTGTGAGCCATGATCAAAACTTACATTTTTTTATATAAAATAAATAATTTTTCATAGTGCAAGCAATAAGAAAGTGATAGGGATGAGGAAGCCTCACTTTTTTTTCATATATTTAGGAAATTTAAAAAAGTAAAATATTCTTATGAGAAAAATCTATATAGCATAGTAGGAAAGTTATTTTTAATTATCCTAAGAATGCCCAAGCTAGAAGTATGGATGTAGTATTTGGGGATAATAGGAAGATCAAGTCTATATAAAACCCAATTCAAATAATATATGCTACACAAGAAAATATCATCAAGGATGAAATGATCGATCATGACATAAATATTCTTAAAAGTAGATGATTAATATATAGCCTTCATGGACACTTGTCAAGTTTTATGAAGATCCATAATTAGATCATGTTGAAGTAAGAATTGATTTTTACTGCATAATGTTTTCTAAAGGGAGTTTTTCCTCATAATATTCTCTAATTTAAAATAAGGAATAAAATAACGGTTTATGGCCCATGATTTAAGGGGACAAATACATTATATTTAAGATGAGAATTAATCTATGAAAATAAAATCTACTATAAGGTGAGTGTTGGCTATTTTTATTGGACTCCAATATCAACTTACCAATAAGGAGGTTTTGAATGATATTGGTAATAATATAGTGGAGTTCATCTAGGAGAGACTAAGAACTATGAATTGAAGGCATGTTGTATTTACCTTATGTGTTTCCATTGATATCTCAAAAAAATATCACATTTCATTAAGATAAAATTTAAATTAAGTGAATGACATAAATGTGTGTATTATTATAGCAATAAATTCTAATACCATAAATATTATGAAACTAGATACATGACAAAATATTACATTATAAAAAATATGAAGAAAGAAAAAATGAATATGAGTCATGCTTCAATATTAAAAATGGATCAGATCTAGATTTTTTCACTCCCATGGAAGTGGAAAATAAATCCCATTTGCATTATCAAATGATGATAGAATTCACTTAGACCAACCATTAGAAAAAAATAATAAGCACATAATATATACGAAGTATAATGCACAAGTTAAAATTCAAAATAAATAAAAGGTGAAAAGATAGGGAGTTAAATTTTAAATCAAAGTAGGAAAATACATCAATATTAATCTAGGTAAATCATCTTCATTTTTATCAAGTAATATGAAATTATCTTCTTGCAACAAAATTAAGTAGCATAGAGTGTGTCCCTTGCAATTTATAGTTTCAAGAGCAACACAATAAATAAATGAGTATGGAGAATATCAGTTGAAATTTAGGGTTTACAAGGCAACATTTAGGGTTTCCAGAGTTGAATAAGAAAGTAAAAACTATGGAGGATCATTCATGCATTTTGAAGAGGCTATTCCTTACACTTAGTATTGTTTGGGTTAGCATAAAATTTCATAATACAAGTATCACAATGAACAACATTAAAATAAAATATATTAATAAAGAAGAAAGTATTGGTGGAAACCTAGAGGGATATTGATCTAGACAATTAGAAAAAAATATCATAAGTGTTAATAAGAAGTGGGAATAAGCCTACAAATAAAAATAAAAAATGATGATAAAAATGGTATCAGGGAGTATTAATAAGTATGTAAAAGACCCCTAAAAAATAGTTATTATAGGTTATTATAGTAATGATTTGGTTTTAATATAGGAAATAGAAGAATGTAGTTAGGAACATAAGGATGAATTCAAAAAAAAAAGTGGAAGATGGTGGATTATGTGGTAATTTATTCTATAGGTACTTATGAAGGTTTTTCAACAATATGGAATAAAGTAAAATAGGATGTATAATTACTAGAAGCAAAAGTAATTAAGTTGTGGGTCTATTTTGTAGGAAAAAAGGAGAATATCAAAATTGAGATTATAAAATATATGCTTGAACTATTCTTAAAATTGATTTTTTTTTTGAAATACCTCAACATTTTTTGTCAAGTTCAATAATAATTCATAATTATAATCTATGTAGTCTTCAGGGATTTGAATATTCTTCTATTTTATTCAAAATAAAATAGTTGCACTCTTTCATAGTCTAAACCAATGTAGGATTTTACATTATTTTTCAATTGAATTGGTCTATGAAATGATATTTATTATGAAATATTAAGTAGAATAAATATTGCATAGGTTTTTATTATCTAATACACAATTTTAAATAGTGTATATAGTCTATTTAAATATGTTATTGTGAGTTGGATTAAATCATAGACCCATTATTTTGAGATATGATCTTGTCAATCATGGTCATCCAAATAAATTTAGATTTTAATATATCTATCTTCACATTATTGATTTAGTCTAGATGGTTATTTTATGGTGGGATGAAGCAAAGTTTGAAGTATCATATATTTATAAGTTTAAAATTTGAAATATATAAAGGATCAATGAAGATTTGGAGTGCCAAACATTTCAAAAATATATAAAAAGCAAAGCATAAAATTGAATCCAAGCTTATTTTTTATAAGAGAATAGAAATGAGTCCAACGGGTAAAGAAACTTATGTGCATGAAAAACAATTATTTTAGGATTATTCTAATATATTGATAATAGATTTAGATTGGTTCCAAAAACCTATTGAGAGATGGACTAGGAAAGCGGATAAAATACCAAATTGTTTCCTGATATAGATAAAATTGATTTATCGTTTTATTACAAAAAAATTATTTCAACTCTAGATGGAAGAAATATTGAGGAAGAAGAATATATTAGAAATGAAGTAATTTTCTATATGATGTTGGGCAAGATAAGGAGACTTTATGTAAACTTTTGTACATTATTTCATTGACTATAAGATAAGAATAAATTAATATTGACAAGGAAGATCTCTATAGGGGATCTACATGAGGGAGTTTTATTTTCCCACCATAAAAAGGTATTGGCATTTATGGTTTCCCTATAATTTATTTCAAAATTATTAGAATTAGTTTGAAAACTGATATGTTGGATGTAATTTAAGAGCTAAAAAATAGAAGGATATGATAAGTGATATCAATGCCATCTTTATTGCATTGTTCCTAAGAAAAGAAAAATAATATTTTTTAATAAATTTTCTTCAACCTTTGTATTATGACCTATAATCTCATTTAAAAATTATACCAATCATATTTAAAAATATTCCATAGTATGTTTTATCAAATTAACAAGGTGGTTTTATTCATGGTAAATAATTTCTTGATGGTGTATTTATTGTATGAGAGGATATGTATTATATTTATTCTATAAAAAATTGTGTGCTTATAAAATTAGATATGAAGTAAGCATATGATAGGGTTTGTTAGATTTTTGTGCATGATATTTTAAAAAATATATTTTGATAATTGTTGGTAAGAATAGATAAGGTGTTATTATACCACTCCAAAATATTTAAAATCATTAGTAGAGACTCATATAGATACTTTGAACTATCTCATGGACTTTATTAAGGTGATCCATTATTGTTAGATAATTATGTTTTTTGATCATATGTTCTTTGATAATTATTGTTCCTTAAAAGATTGACAAAGATCATCAACCTCAGTAGTCTCTGCTACTACTCTCTCCTGTCGAGTCATGCTGCGAGTACGAGGTCTATCCAAATTCAAATATGATGGAGTGGATAACTTTGAGTCCCTGATTGTACTTATATACCATTTTGGATTCTTCTTCTGTGATGATGGAGAATATGAAGAAGTAGAAGGACCTCTAGTTTTAGGTGATGGAGGGGACTTCTCATCTTTATATTCCATGAGATATAGGTATACATTAGATGTGCTTTGTGATGTGAAATCCTCATCAAAAACAACATCTCTACTGACATGAATCTTCTTTGTCAAAGGATCAATCAAATGATAACACTTGGAGTGCTCATCATATCCAAGAAGAATACACTTCAATTTCTTCTCATCTAGCTTCTTCCTTTTCTCTTTTGGTATGTGTATAAAATCTTTTCATCCAAAAATGCGAATATGAGAGATGGAGGTTTTCGACCACTCCATGCTTCCTATGGAGTCATTCCTTTTAGGGCCTTTGTGGGTGCCCTATTCAATAAATATATTGTTATGGTGATAGCCTCTGTCCAATATTATTTCCCAAGACTAGCTCCTATGAGCATACAGCAAACCATTTCCATGATAGAATGATTCCTTCTCTTAGCAACTCCATTTTTTGTAGGAGTATAAGTAGTAGTTAACTATCTCATAATTCCATGTGCAGTCAAGAATGCAGAAAAATATTTAGAGGTAAAATCCCCCCTTGATATGAGTGGAGGGTCTTTATAGAAGTCCCTAACTCCTTCTCAATAGATTTCTTGAATTGCTAGAGTAACCCAAAGGCTTTATATTTTAGCTGAAGAAAGAAAACCCACATCTTTCATGAGTAGTCATCTAAAAAAAACTAAAATTACCTCTTCCCCCCACAACTGATGGGTGTGAAAGGACCACATAGATCGATGTGAATCAACTTCAGAGGTTTCTTTGCTCTTGTAGAGCTCTTTTAAAAAAGTACTCTATGTTGTTTTCCTACCAAGCAGTCAGAGCACACTGGAAATATTTAAGAAAGGTAAGGGAAACCCATTACCATCTCGTACTTACTCAGCTCAAGTAAGTAGCCAAAACTAAGATGCCCATATCTCTTATGCCATAGAGAAGTTGCCTCCTTTGTAGAGACTATCATGGAAACATGGGGAGTAGATATAACATCTAAGGAAAATAATTCATGCTTAAATGAAGATGATAATATGTGCTTACCCATCTTGGTAATAGAAAAACACTTCTTGCCATCCTCAACATGAAATTTTACAACCATATTCTTATCCTGAATTTGTGTGACTAACAAAAAATTATTCGCCAATCCTGGAACATAGAGGACTTTGTCAATCTAAAACTTACCATCAGGAAGAGTGACTGAAACTATACCTTCTACCTTAACCTTGTATATTTTATCATCAAAAATAGTGTAGGTGTGCCCTCCTTCGCCTGAAATTACTCAAACCATGATATTTCACTAGTCATATGCTTACTAGCACCAGAATCGACATACCATACAAGATTCTTATGCTTGAAGGCTATGGTAGTCATGAGAACCTTGTGTGACCACTCAGAATCTGAGTCAAATTCTTCAACAACAACATTTACTTTGGGTTACTTGCTCTTATTTTGTGGTTTGTTCTGGCCTTTCTTTTTGGGTTTCTTATTCTTGTGCCAACATCTGTTGGTTTCATGATTATCTTTATCACAAATTTTGCAATATCTATTCATTTGTTGAGGTTGTTTCCCTTTTGAATATTTTTGAGAATTTCCTCCCTTCTAAAAATTACCCTTCTTATAACCCTTCATGTTGGAGTATAGGGTTGTAGTAGAAGAATCATCTCTTTGAATTTGGCATGCCTCATATTCCTGAAGCAGATTGACCAACTCAATAAAGACAACTTTTCTCTGTGACACCTGAAGTGAGGTGATCAACACCTTGTAAGAATTAGGTAAAGCTCTCAATACTACTAAATTAAAGAGCTTATCATTAATAGTTTATCCCAAAGAACTAAATTTTACTTTCAACTCAAACACTCTACATAGAAAGAGTTCAACTGTCTCACCCTACTTCATACTCAAATTGTGAAGTTGATATTGAAGGTAAAGAATGGTGGAATCATTCTTTCCTTAATAAATGGTTTGATGGGCATCCTATGCCTCTTTACCATGTTCTTTGACAGCTATGTGAGGTTGAACTTCATCTAAAATAGGAATCAAGATGAACACTCTTGCTCTACTATATTTCTTGTCAAATGCTATATGATCTATAGTTGGAGCTATAGTTGTTGTTGATCCAGATGTTGGTGAAGGTCTTGTTGTTGCTCCAGAAACAACATCCCATAAGTCTTCCATGACAAGGATTGCCTTCATATTATTTTTCCATGGTGCATAATTAGGACCTTTAAATAACTAATGATCATCATTCATTAACTTTGTAGCCATAGTGAGGGTTACTTATAACACAAAATGGTCCCCATTTTGATATACATTTTACCAGGCCATTATACCGTATAAAATACTTGTCCTTACGTGAGAGAGACTATAGGTATTTTGAAAGATAAAAAAAAATCACCCGCCCTTATGTGAGAGATACTATAGGTAATCCTCATGTATGAAAGGGAATCCTCATGTATGGGGCATAACTTCCCCTAAACAATTAGGATATCAAAACTTTCATCAGGATTTATGCCTAAACATGAGAACTATTAGGGTAGTGGAATGGAGTGAAAAATAGCAAAAAATGGCACACTTATATCTCCTTGATGATTGATAGAGAACAAGCTCAGACGTCATTGTTGCAGCTGTATTAGGCTATAGATACAGTATCCCAGTTGTGACAGCATTACCTATAAGCATGGGCCAGAGGTATCATTAATATCGAACGTTGTTGTGCAATTGAATTGCACGGATGGGTTTCAAATTTTGGAACTTAGGAGTTTTGCTTTAGAAGTATTGCAAAAAAATAAATGCACCATACATCATTAAAGCATCCAAAAATGAACCTAAGGTGTCGGTTACCACCGAGAATGCACCTTTTACAATTTTGCAAAATTTTGAAGAAATGCTTAAAATTTTCTCACTCCCCCCCTAGAAATTTTGCACCCTTATAATTTTGAAAAAAAAAATTCAAAAACAAAATTAATTAAAGAATTTCTTATAAAAAAAAAATAATAATAATTATTTTTTTATTTTTTATCAAAGAAATTAAAAAAACTTTAATTAAATTATGAAAAATGAAAAAACAATAAAGAAAATAAATTTAAATCAAAAATATTATAATAAAATTTTACCTCATTTGATCGAGGGGGGGGTCGGAGGGATTTCATCCCTCGACCTTGTCTAGGCTAGAGCTCAACCAAAGACCAGTCTAGCTACTACCTCGAGTGAGTCTTAAAGGCTCAAAGCCTTTATTTTACCTAGGTGGACGTGGCCCGTTCCTTTGAAGCGATTTCGCTTGAGTGGCGCCACTCGGGGGGGTAGTCGATTGGCCTTTGGGCAATGGTAGCTGCTCCTCTTGGTCAGTAAAAATGGTTACAAAAATGGTAGTTACCACGATAGAACCTCCTCATATAAAATTCACTCTACTATCTACAAACCTCCACAGATCCATTCTACAAATTGATCTCTGCACACATGCAAAACTAGTAGCTTTATGGTGCATAATGACGACTAATGGCGAAAGAAACAAATGATCTGAGGAGATCTGAGGTGTGAGATAAAAATGTAATCCACCAAAAGTGGTTGAAATTACACTAGAAATCCAGTGATGGTTAAATAAATGAGATCTATCATGGCATATCGCAAGGAAAATTCAGGTTTTGATTTGCAGGCTAACGTTGTGAGATGGACGATGACATAGTTTGTAAAAAATAAATTATACAAATTATCCCACATGCATGGGGTAGGGAAAAATGTGAGGTTTAATATATGGAACCCTCACCTGTGAGGGTGTCTCCTCTCAGGGAGATGCTGCCCGAGAGGGTGGTGGGGGTTTCTCTCATGTGGGGTCGCCTGGCTACCACGGTGGGGGAGGTTTCTACCGCTTTCACCTTCGATCCTCACCTCCATTTTGTATGTTGTTAACCAAAATTTTGGGTTGGATAGTATGGCCTGTGTCGAGGGTCGTATCACATCTGAGATAGCCTATCCAGCCTACGTCCCAGTCATCAGGTCACATCCATCATCAGGTCTTGGTATTCGAGTCTAGTCCTGTTAGTTGTGTTAGGTCTCGATCAGATCTGACAGTCTGTTGCATCGAGTCACCTTGATAAATATGTTGAGGTGCTCACAGTTGTTGACCTTAGGTATTATGCCTGGGTCAGTGCAAGCCTCAATATCTATGCAGATGAAGGTGTCAAAATAGGTATGGCTCTAATACCATATGATCAAACAAACATAATTGACATTGAACTAATAAAATAAATAGTACAATGTAGCCCGAGAATAGTTCGTAGGTTATGGAACCACCCGAGGAAAAAATAGCAGAGGTTACAAAAATATAACAATACTAACCTATAATGTAATAACCATAATAGCTATGCTAACACTTGCATTGAATAGTTGAATAATTTAGCCTTAGCTTCAAATTCCTAACTCATTCTTTTTTTTTTTCAAATTTGAAAAACTATTAAAAAGGAGAAGAAAAAAGAAAAATAAATAAGAGTGAAAATAATGAGAAGAATATTTCATTAGTTTTGCAATCTACTATAGTATTTGTGGGTAATTAAATGTAAATTTAACTCTAGTGAATATTCTTCAAAATTAAAAGCGGGTAGTAAAAAGTTTTTTTGCAAAAGGTGTTTTTTGATGGTGACAAATAGCTTCAAATTTTTAAAGCTATTTGGTTCCAAAATTTTCAAGGTTTGTATATAAATTAAACACCTACTAAATGACACTCAAAGCATTTAGTATAAATGATATCTCTGACTTGCTTTTATAATTAAAGCTATTTTTTTGAGCTACTATGTCTATAGCCTAAAAATCTTGCCATGACAAAATCAACGAATCAATACTTTAAATCATTGGGGATATATAAGGACATTATTTTTTTGTGATTCATTAACTCCAACATTTTCTATCTTATTCATCACTATCACTAGAAATAATTCTTAAATTTAAGAAATTATGAGCATAAAAGGAAGTTATACCTATGTACAAGGATTTATCCTTAAGGAAAATCTCTTTTGTACTAACTAGGCACCTCATTTTATTATATTTCTTGTACCTTTAGTTATCTCTCACATACAACTATGTATATTGAAAGGACTAGCTTATTTCATGTATCGATGGGTATATAGAAAGGAAAGGTATATAGAAAGATATGGTATATTAAACTAGTGGTATTTTATAATGGGGACAATTTGGGAGTCATAGGGAACCTCACCAAGGCAACATCATATTTTTTCTTACAAAATTATAGAAACTCAAAGGTCCAAAGTTTGGACCATAGAAGACCAAAAGAGGACTATCCTAATAATTGAAAAACTATGGGATATTGTCATTGGAAAATTCACTCAACCTCAAGAGAATGAAGAGTCTCAACAATAGTTTCATGATGCATATGCCAAAGAACTAATGATCAACATACTTTCCATAGAATATGTCATTTTCCCAGATATTTGTGAAGCACAAATATCTAAGAGGACATGGGACACACTTTCTACCATTCACAAAGGGAATAATGAATCCATAATAACTCCACATTTTAATATTTCAAGATATAGATAGTATTAATGAACTTCTTTGGAGGGTTTTTAAATTCAATTTAAAAATAAATTCCATGGAGGAAATAGTAGAAGATAGACTCTTAGTATCAATCATACTTAAATACATAATAGATTCATTTTAAATATTGATTATATATTTGCAAGTATCAAATAGGAATGTCTACTTTGATGAATTAGTAAATACACTTCAACATGAGGAAGCAACCAATTAGTTAAGGCATCAATTAAAAAAAAATACACTTCTTTTCATAAATAATCCACAAGAATCATGATCATTATCATCACATAAAAAAATTCAAAAACAAAGGAGGTATTGTTATATATGTAAAAGAGAAAAATATCATACAAAGTTTATTGATATAACTCTTTGACTCAAAATTTATATAGTCCAAACCATGTTATGAGTATCTAAAATAACAAGGGTATGTTGTGCATGAAGAATCCAAATATGATTTTGAATAATATGTTGAATTATAACATAACATACTAATATAAAAGGAAATAATAAAATCAAATAATAGCATTTGATACATTGATTCAAGTGCTAGCAAGCACGTGACTAGGAACAAATGATGTTTTTACTCAAAAGGCAAAGATCAAAAACTAGTCACCATTGTAAATGATAAGACCAATCATGCTAAGGAGTGGGAAATGTTTATCTCAGTCTTGGTAATGGAAAATACACAATTGAAAAGCTAATATATATACCAATATTAACAAAAAAATTGCTATTTATATTATAAATTATGGACCAAGATATGGTATTCAAATTTTAAGTTACTGATGGTAAAATGAGGTGTTTTATCACAAAGCATGGAAAATTTGTAGTAAATGGTTCCTATAATAATATCTTGTTTTCACTCAATGTCATATAATCTCCCAATGTTGTATTATCCATAGCCATAATAGATGTTACCTTCCTTTTGCATAGGAGGTATGGACATATGAGTTCTAGATACTTAATATAGCTGAGTAAGCATCACATGGTATTAAGTATGCCTATATTTTTATCCAAATTGTTAATATGCTTGCATTTTTTAACATGGAAGGAACATTGAGTACCTTTAAGTTAAGTAAGCATAAAGCCAATGACTATTGGATGTAGTACACACCATTTTGTGTGGACCCATGCCATCTAGTTATAGTGGAAAAAGGTAAATTTAGCTATTTATAGATAACTCCTCAAAGAAGATGTAGGTATGTTTCATATCACTAAAGTTAGATACTCTTTAGATTTTCTAACAGTTGAAGAATCTTGTTTAAATATAAACTAGGTGTTCTATTCAAGTCCTCCACTTAGATCAAGGAGAAATATGCATCCAATAACTTTTAAGGTTTTTTTCATAAAATATGATCAAGTTACAACTCATTCTTTCTTACACTCCATAACAAAATGAGGTTGCTTAGAGAATAGACCATTCCATCATGGACATGGTTCACTATATGCTCACATGTGCTAATCTAGATTTGTAGTATTGGATTGAGGCTATCTACACTATGATTTATCCTAAAAATAGAGTTCACATAAGTGCACTTTAAAGAGTTACACCCAAATAAGCTTAGTCTATGAGGAAGCCTTCAATTGCATATATCAAAGTATTTAGAAGTAAGGAATGCATACATGTACCAAAGCAAAAGAGGATGAAGTTGGATGTGAAGAACATATCTTGCATATTTCTTGGCTATGATAAAGTGTGAAAATATTATCAACTGATATGCTTAGTCACTAATAAAGTGCATATAAGTAGAGATGTGGGGTCTGATGAAGAATTTAAAAATAATATAAACACCAAATATTCTAAGTAATTTGAATATGCCACATTTATAGTGGTGAGTATTGAGTTAAATAATGAATTTTATGAAGAAATTCTAGGAGTTTAGTTAGATGTGAAAGATCATAAAGAAGTTTTAGGAGTTGTTGATGAACCAATAGTAGTTGCTTCATCACAACAAAGAAATACTCTAAAATGGATCACTAATACCATGATATGTTAAATTTGATGCACTAATTCACCTCACTTCCACATAACCACATACTCATAGTAGTACATGAAAATATGTAATTATGGTCTTGATGACTTTAGAAATAGAAATATTAGAATTAGTAGCAATGGTCAATGATAGGTGGGCTAAGTGCAATATTTCTATTTTATGGGTCCTCATGTTGGATTACCTACTTATAATGGTCAATTAGAATTTCCAAAACCTATTTTTTACCCATTTTAATAGGGATAATTGTATTTTTTATTTAGTTGTATCTTAAGACACCTATTATATTTGTTAAACTTTAATTTTATCCATGTATTTTAAATCTATATAGAACGTATCAATTTTTATAAGTATATGGTGGATTAGTAACAACAATGTATCCTCATATACAAGAAATACAAAGTCAAACTGGCTACCCTATCTCACTTACATATACTATACGATTATCACACAATGTTTATTATAGTAGTCATGGATTGATGACAACAATAGCTACATCACCAAAAATATGTAAACAAAATGTCAATCCTAATAGTTACATATACTTTAGGAGTAGTACCCAAGATCTAGAGTCAAATATAAAATCAAGAGCTAGACCCAATCCAATATCACATGGCTATCAAGCATTCTTGGAAAGATAAATAATGTAATAAGGAGTTATATAATTATAATTGCATTATTTAAGGGAAATTTTAAAAGAAAAGAAACTAGTCTACATCAAAATGAGAAGCACCAATAGTCTTTGGAGACACCAAGAGCCATATCATTGTATATAAAAACTTATATAACTCTTGAAATAATATAGTATAATATCCTTTTCTTGCTATATTCTAACAATTATCTCCCTACCTATTTCTAATTCTTATGAAGACATTAAGGAGAACACTTTCAAAGGAAAAAACAAAAAAATACAAATTAGAGGTGTTCGAGTTACTATAAATGATATCCCTAAAACTTGTCTTCAATTTTTCAGTTATGGTTTTACTTTTAGGTCATCCCTCAACTAGTGAGGTCATTGTGTTTAAATCTATGTGATCATGCTATCAGAAAGTTGTTGGAGAATTGGTTAAACATAGAAAGTTGGTATCATTTTTATTAACACTACACTAGATTTACAATAGACTCTATGGATGTTTTAGGATTTTTATTGTGTTTAAATCCATTAGTGATTTGTGTATTTATTTGTCTAATAAAAGATATAATAAAGAACTTTATCACTTAATTTTAGATATAATGGAATTGTGTTTCATAGTTTTGGAAGGCAAGTTTCAAAATCTGAATTACACACACACACACACACACACACACACACACACACACACACATATATATATATATATATATATATATATATATATATATATATATATATATATATATATATATATATATATATAGATAGATAGATAGATAGATAGATAAATAGATAGATAGATTCCAATTAGGTATATCTTATAAATTTGAAATTTTTTAAAGAGACTTAGTTTGAAAAAAATGCTAGGGTTGTAATAAAAAATTAGAGATATTTTTAAGTATGCTTTGTGTGTGAAGAATCTAGAAACATAAGATATTTTACTTTTTATTATCTCTTTCCTTACACCATTTGAGCTTTTTCTTCTTCTTTTTTAAAACATAAGAATGTATTGGGTAACTCCATCAACATTGAAATAGTTGATGAAATAGTGGACTATTTATTTTAAAACTAAAATAGTGTATATTGATTTATCCTTCCTTTGTTTGTTGGAATATGCAACGTCAAAGGAATACTAAAACTTTTTAAACTAAATCTGAAAATTATACTCAATTGCTTATTCATATTATTTCCTTTCTTATAGAATGATATCATAGAGATGGTGATCATCATAGAAAATCTCAAGTACAAATAAAAATATGTTGGTCTCTTTGTTACATCATTTGAATATACATAAAAGGATCACCTACAACAATGAAGCTAATACAATGGATTTGCTTCATCTATGGTATTACAGAGATGCCCAAAAATTGGGTTTATCAAAATTAATTTTGATGGTGCTTCCAAAGGAAATCTAGGAAAAGCTAGTAGAAATGATGTTTTGTGAAATAATGTAAGTGAAGTTGTCCTCATTTCACCCTCATTTACTGATGATTGTATGAAACTTCAACTAACAACTATGCAGAGGCAAAGACACTTATTATAGAGATGAACATTATAATTGAAAAGAGATGCAAATATATATCAATTGAGGTGAACTCATAAATTACCATCAATGCTGTCAACAAAAATGGATATGGAGATTGATTAAAAAATAACATTATTGTTAATTCTAACGACTGTCTGTCCTAACCGATGGATGCTTTGAGTTGGAAACTCCTACCTGCGTTCATCGCTCACTGCTATCATTAGAATCCCGCCAATTTTGCAGGAAGAGCTCTTCTTCGGCCTCTCTTTCCATTTGGATACATTTGAAGAAGCCATAATCGGCACTACAATAAGTAAAAGAGAATTCATCTGCGCCACCATCCACGATATTTGCCCGTGGGCTGTTAGGAATACCCAGCTCGTCATCGCTGGCCCCCACTAAATATTCGAACTCTGCGTAATAACTCTGATATTCTACCCCGTTCTCGACCGAATCCCCTCTGATGACAGGCTACTCTTCTCCCTGTGGCCCTTTGTAATTCCTTTCATCACAAGTAGAATTATTTGCACTCGATTCATCTTCACACGGATGGCTTAGCATGATTTCTTCTCGCAGTGTTTCCATCATATCCCACACCAAATCTTCCCGGATGTTCTTGCTGGAGGAATCCACGTCTCGTGCATCTATTTCAAAAACGATTTCATAGAAAACATCAACGCTTCTGCAGTCAGTCAGAGCAGTGGCAGAGGCGCTTTGCCTGGCTGGCGTCTGCTTCCTCAGAGGTGAAAGCGCTTCTACAGTCCTGGTGGGACTCGAACCGCTGGCGTTTTTGGGTCTCCTTCTGCATGATCTTCAGCTTCTCTAAAAGTACAAAAGCTTAGAGAATACGTTTGAATTCAAATGCAGATAAGTAATTATGATTCTCAATTATGGGAACGGACACTTCAATGAAAACAACCTCTGGGCCAACATATACACTAGTAATTCCAAACGGATATGCTTTATGGAAAGGATGGAAGGAAAGTGACAAAGCGGCAGATAACTTTTCGTAAAGTCAAAATCTGCTTCTCCCTTATCGAAGATATGGGACGATCCGATAATCGTGACGGTGTGCTCAACTTGATGATCTTAAATAACAATAAATATGCAGAGCGGAGATACGGTTGTTTAATCCAAACCTTCTGTCCCTTCGGAAATCCGGCCTACGCAAACATAACAATGTTAAGTATTTCAATTCCGTTGAAGGAGGAGAAACCACCAAATTGGACTTAAAATTAGAAAATTTGATTTCGGCTGGTCCGTCGAAAGAAGGCAGAGGCGTGTCATCTACCGTGATTTTTTCTGCACGTTGCAGCGTATCGTGCGGAAGGGGACAAATGTATAGTTTGACCCATCGTTCTCAGATTTGGATGTATGTTGGTGAAGTCGCGTAATAGTAAATACGTCTATCCAAGCGAAATCGGATGCACTGTCCCAATTTCCAGGGGAAGGTGTTACCCAGAACCATAAACATTGCTTTACTAGTCACATTGTAGATTTATATATTTTTTAATTCTTCCATGGAGTGATGTAATGTTTGACAGTATTAATAAAAGAACAGAGAATACTAGGGTGAGAATACTAGGGTGCAGTTTCAAATGACATTTCTTTCAATAGGCTGCTTTTAGATTTTTTTCTTTTTTCCTTTAAGATAATTGTTTGCTAGTGGTTAAAACTTTGATTTTTTTTACAAGGTTTAAATCATTAAATATATCATATTATATATATATTCCTAACCTAATCCTAAAGTGGTAAGTGTAAGTAAAATATTCTTAAGATAAACTTACATTGGTGAGTTGGGGAGTGGAGCCAATATGAAAATGTTAATGGTTTGTGTCTTCACAAACAATCGAAAGTATCTCTTGTAACAACCTAATTCTAACCAATCCAAGAGAGGAAACATTTTCTTTTTTATACACAAGTAAGGTTCACCAAAGACATTCCAAATAGATTCAATAGAAGTTTCTCACCACATTCCATGCTCTAGATGCTATAGCAATCCTAGATATTAACCTTGTACACTGCCCATACAGCTTAAAGGATATCTTAGATATGGTCTCACTATTTCCTTAACTTCCTTTGAAGGATATTTTATCTCATCTTTTTGAGAAGGGATACCAATTTTCCTACTAGTCTCATACAATTTCCACTAGTAGCTAGGCATGAATCTTCTTATAGTTTTATCCACTATACCATGTGTAAAACTATCATGCTCAATTAAACCATCCCTTTGATAATTTAATTGAGGTAACTATTAGCCATCTGTCATCGCTCACTTGGATGCCTAGCAATAAATTGGGGTTTCTAGTGACTGACACACCAAATGACATCCCTCAAAGGTTTTCCATAGTCAATTAGATTCCTATGACTATAATTTGCATGATATCTCTCACATGGATACCTCACCGTCCATTATGGTTGTGTAGACACCGAAACAACACCAATCCGATTATGTGACAACAAGCGCTGATCGAAGTGACAAGCACAGCCCCCAGGGCAGCCTCCAAAGGTTAAAACAGTGGTCTTAACCACTCCCACAATAGTTTAGAAGGTCAAGGGTCAATTTGGCACCTTTTTGGCACTTTTCTCCCTACTCGTCCCACCCTAGGATGATTACAAACTGGTATTCATCCCACCCATAGATGATTAGTAGCATTCGCCCCAGGGTGAGGCGAATAGCAGGTTTGACTGGCAAAAATTCAAACCTTGATAGGTCTGCCAGTTAACTACAACTTCAGGACATGCAATTGCAAGGAACGACTTCAAATCAAGGAGAGAGACTTCAGTCATGCATGTCTTTATTTTAGAGGCCTCATGCAAGGAGACTCTAAGTTAGGGAATAATCTTTTCTCTCAAAATAGGATAAGCAACTCAAGTGGTGCCCTCACATGCGCATTCAAATAGAGAGACCCTAGGTCTATAAATTGGTGAGTTTTCTCACCCAAAAAAGAGAGACGGAGAGGAGCCTTTGGAGCAACGAAGTGCTACCAAATTATATCCTCACCCATCAATTGTGCTTTTACATCCTTGATCTCTCTTTTGGAGGGAGGTTATTGGGTGATTATTGGAAGTGCAATCTAGACCCAAACCCAAACATTTGGCTACAATATTCTACCAAATTTATCGACAACACCCCATAAGAGGTTTTGGACCTATCCCAAGTAGATTGGTGCTGAAACAAAGTCCCAAACGGTGGGCATGATTACCAACACATGAGGATAAGTCTTCTATGGTAGGTGTCATAAACAGAGCGATTCCCCTTCGATACCGCCTACATTCCACGTACCATCTACTCTCACGTACCAATAGTTTCCTTCATGTAAGGGCGGGTATATAGAGAGGTTGGTACATCACCCTGGAAATGGTATATCAAATGGGCAACCATTTTTGGGAGTCATAAGAGCCATCATATTGCATTTAAACGTTCTTTACAAAAGCTATCAAAACAAACATCAAAACACACTAAACCAGATTTAGGGCACACTTTAATCTATAAACAAGATAACCATTGCTTTGATTGTGTGTTTCCCTTTTGTTTAGTTTAGCATAAGAAATCCTAAAAGAAGATAAAAATGTACACATATTTAGGTAAACATCACCATGGTGTACACCCGTAGCTGAGACCAATCACAGGCAGGAGCTACAGAGAGTGCACAAAGGGGGACAAGTCACCTCTGATATAGTCCTGAGGACTTGGTCATCCTGCCTTGGTGGCTTGACATTGGCGGCCTGATACACAAGATAGTCCACATCATGTCATCACAGAATAGGACTATAGAGGCACCTCTTTGATGGGCACCCCTTCTCAGCATAGATCCTTTCAAGAGGAGGACCTACACATGGCACTTAACATCGATAGGAGGCCTCTCTTGGATGCTCGTTATGAGTGGCCTAGTGATGAAGCACTAGAGCAACATAGGGTCCATAAAGAGGGGCCACATGATTTTTTCATCCCTCCTTTGCCCCTTATTACTATTAGAAACACTAGAACAAATCCAGAGCACAAGGCTCTCCAGACAAGGCAAGCCAATTCTACCCACACATTTCACACATACAAAAGAGAGTACGAGAAAGACCACTACGTTCCTCAAGAGAATTACATAGCATGGGAGCGATGCACCTTCGCACCTGCTATGTATCAAGATCACCCATTGAGGCCAGAGCCTCGGGTGAATGCCACTAACCTCGACAAAGAAAAGCAACCCATAGGGATCTCAGATCACCACGACCAAGGTAGACATGTGGGAGAGGCATCTAGGCTTCCTCAACATGAGACGGTAGAACAAATTGACTTGGCATTTTCCACACATGATGCCTACCAAGCACAAATCGTGTAGCTCAAGCAAGATCAACAATAGTTAGAGCATTTGTACCACCTTAGCAAAGAGTGCATTCAGTGTCAGATAGCCGAATTACTTCATAACACTATGCCTTAGAAGGTCCCAACCCCTCATAGGGATCTCGGATCACCACGACCGAGGTAGACATGTGGGAGAGGCATCTAGGCTTCCTAAACATGAGATGGTAGAAAAAAATGACTTGGCATTTGCCACACATGACGCCTGCCAAGCACAAATCACACAGCTTAGGCAAGATCAACAATAGTTAGAGCATTTGTACCACCTTAGAAAAGAGTGAATTCAACGTCAGACAGTCGAATTGCTTCATAAAAATGTGCCTGAGAAGGTCCCAACCCCTCATGTGCATAAAGTAGAAGTGTATGAGAGGTGCAACCCCTTGGTGCAAGACAAGTCCCCGCGACCTTACCAAGTGCTACCTCCAAGACCTCCTAGACCTGATCGGGAGGCCACTCCCAGGAATAATTATGGGCACCCCCCATGGGGACCCACCCATGGTTATAGGTCTCATCTAGAAAATCCTCAAGAAGCCTATGAGTATGAGCAAGAAGAAGAGCGGGCTGAAACGCCCTACCAAGGCGAAAGGGTTGTTATCCGGCCACCCCTCCATAGGCCTCAAGTTTCCCATAACCCACAATGGGAGCAAACTAAGGAGGAAGAAATTAAATCTTTCGATGCATATAAAGCACTGCTAGAGTGCTTAGATTTTGTGGAGACCAAGACTTTTGGGCCCCAAAAGCCCACTTTATGCCAACTTCGTAGTCACCCTATGCATCCGTCAGTACCGGCACCCCCATACCCTGAACACTTTAAACTGCCTCAGTTGGCACTCTTTAGAGGATAGGAGGATGCCCAAGAGCATGTGACTAGATTCCTGAGCCAATGTTTTGGCATTTAGGACAATGATGCTTTGTTACTAAGAAAATTTATAATGACATTCACAGGCCCTACCTTGGATTGGTTCACTCAGTTGCCAAAACATAGCATCAGTAACTTGGATCAGCTAGTGGATGCGTTCCTCAAATGCTTTGCCTTCAAAACCAATATAAAGGCATCACTAAGTGACCTAGCTAGCCTCAGGAAGTATGAGGAAGAAACCATGGCGACATATGGGAACCGGTGGAGGACGCTGCTTTCAAAGCTACCCTATCTCCCTTCCATGTTTGACCTGACCCAAATGTTCTCAAAGAGCTATTTGAGATAGATATCTGTGCTATTGTAGCTATAGAAATATACCACTTTAGAGGAAGCTCTAGCACAAGATAGAATCATTGAGGAGATCAAGATACAGGATGGCGATATTGCCAAGCCCAAGAAGAAAGAATGGTCTAAGAAAACCAAAACAGGGACCACACAACAAAAACCCACTGCGATCAATCAGGTTGCTATAAACATCCCTAAGCCTGCACAAGAAACACAACCTCAAAAGGTAAACTATCAGGCGGTGCCTCCTAACAATTATGATAGAGAAAACTAGAGGCAAGAATAAAATCACCACCATCGCCCTAGGCAATAATTTACACCTTACACAGAGTCCAGGGACTCCCTGTTTGACCGCTTGTCAGTGGCAAACTTGATCAACATACTAGATATTCAAACCATAGACCCCAATGCACCAAATCGTAATGGGTACAGGGAGGACTTGTACTGTAGGTTCCACAAACGAAAGGGACATGACCTTAATGCATGTTGGAAGTTTAAAGGCTTGGTGCAAGACCTAATCGACAACAAGACGTTGGTGGTGGACAACCCTGTAGTGCGAAACAACCAACAGATGGGAGTATTTAGAGATCCCCTACCTACCCATGATGTGCAATCAAAACCCCTTAAATTCAATGAAGTGCAACAGAATTGCCCCATGCAGGGGTATGTAGGGATGATAAGCATAGTGACTAGGAATAGGGGGTACCCAGGAGTTGCCCCTGCAGTGGCCACCGGAGAAGTTCCATCGACATCACAACCTCAATAGCACCATACGCAACCTCCCCCACCTAGACCAGTGCCACGATTCAAACTAGACTTACCCAAAGTCTAATGACCACGTCGACTAGGCTCTCCATATACGAGCTCATTCAACAATTAGCAGCCCATAGGGAGGCTCTAATGGAGATATTAAAATCCATCGAGCTGCAGCCCCACGAAGCAACTATTTCAACAACTTTGTGGGACATGTAAATCAATGTACAAAATTAGTCATCACCTTTAGAGAAGATGAATTGAAATCGGTGACTGGTGATGTGGTAGATCCAACCCTGCACATCATTGCACAGGTCAATAGGATTTCGTATAAGAGGATGTTGGTGGACATTGGATCATCCAGTAATATCATTACAAAAGTAGCATTGAAACATCTGCAGTTATTGGCATCTCACATCGTAGCCTCCACCTATACCCTTTGAGCATTCAATGATGTCATATGCTCGATGGTTGGCACAATTATCCTACCCATCCAAGTGGGACAAAAGACTTCATACATTGTGCCACATCTTGGAAGGTGAGATGGCCTATAATATCTTGCTGGGTCGGCCTTGGATTAGGGACATGAAGTGTGTCCCTTCAATAGCTCATTAGTGCCTAAAGTATAAATTTGAAGGACAAGTGCATGTAGTCTCGACAGACTTCGAGCCCTTCAAGTATTGCAATACGGTGTAGCTAATGCCACAATCGACCCTTCCATAAATGCATTTGGATTTTTAGTTGAATCCATCTAAATAGGGTTCGATTTTGTAGGCGTCCTCATTGACAAGTCCATCAAATCCCCAATCGGGTCCATCTTCCTCATCTGGCCTTCAAAAATGATGCCACCTATGGTGGCCACACCAAAGGACAAGGGAAAGAAACCCCTAGAAGAGGAACCACCCCTAGTCTCAACCATATCTACCGAAGAGATGCCTAGCCAAATGGAATTCGAGACGCTTGGTTCACTCGACATGGAGTGGACTGAAGAAGAATTCCCATTCTCTCCCCCTAAACCATCAACGATCACCATTGAGATGGCCAACATGGGCCTGGGAGAGTATCTAGTGTGGAACATTATAGCACCACCCACACTTGAGTCCATGCAGGACATGGGGAGACCTCGACTCCCCATCAGCTTTGTGCTTCCTTTAGGATACCCACCCAATCAAACAAACTTTATTTATGGGGGCCTGTATAATGGTGTTGAACCTTACATACAAGAATACAAAGATGAAGATCCCTTTGCTGATGACGTCAACTATTTTTCCAACCCAGATTTCACTTTGATATATCTTGGCCAATGTAATTGGCATGGATATGGGTTGGGCCGGTATGAACAAGGAGTGCATGTTCTATGCCAACTGAGATATCAAATGTCGTATGACAAGTCAGGAGTAGGATTTAACCACCCCCTACCCCTGGACATCTTAGTAGAGAACATGCAATGCCTAGGGATAGGAAACAAGGATGGGTTGGCATTAGGTCCATATGCCAATCCTAACACAACATATACATTGGGGGATTATATCTCGTTGCTAACAACCAACCTTGTTGACCTTAACAACCCTTTCCCTTTGGTCAAAAAGGGAGAAATTTTGAGGACTCACCTATAAGAGGGATATGGACAATACCAAGAAGGGTCTTCAAAAGATGAGTTAGAGTATGAGGTAGCACCTTGGGATCCTTTTGAGTCTGATAGCAATCATTCACAAGTGACTCCTCTGGATGATTATCAAGAGAGATTCCTCGTAATTTTCCCTTTAGATGCTCTAATCGAGCATATGCTACCTCAAGAGAACCAGGTCCCCCCGTAGAGAGTGAAACAACCTCGATGGGACCACATTAATTTTCTTGAGCAGGACGAGCTTCATATGTCACAAAAAGCTGTCAAATCCAATGAAGGCCTTTGGATCTCCTACAGTGATTATGAAGATGAAATTGAGATGGCTTATCTCAATCATATGTGGCAACAACAATATCCCTTGGACATAGACATGTTTGAACAGTTACACATCGGTATGAGACATAGGTGGCACCTCAACCCGACGTAATTGGACCAATTATTGCACCCGCAACTCTAGGTATACAGAGAGCACCTTTTGCCTAGAGACCCTATAGAGTTGTCAGTGCCTAGGGTAGACCCTGTCCTTTTATCTACACATAGGGTCGATCCATTTGTGCCAGTACCCACAAATCTAGATTCAGAGCACAAAGATCATCTAGGATGTTCAAGTAACAACACCCACAGTAATAGAGACAAAAATCATTTCATCAACATGATCTACATTGATTTAACCACCCCCATCCATAATCTAGCTGACCCAACATGGTCATTGCATCTAGACCTAGATGCTATAGACTAGGATTGTGCTGATACACTGCCATCCCCATCAAAGTACTAGACTTGCGATGGGATGCTCCATTTCACCCCAGGATAGACTCAGGATGTCTTCTATGTTGAAGAGGAACCTGATGTTTCGAACGATGATCTAAATTTAGAAAACGATATCCACTTGATCCCAACTCCACACCAGTTGGAGGATGGATCCCACATGTTAGTTGAGGATATGACTGAAGTAGACATCGGCTCAGATCCAATGAGTTTACAAATCATCAAGCTGGGGGTAAGTTTATCACCCAAAGAGCAAGCCGACTACATTGCCCTTATCAAAGAGAAGAAGGAGGTTTTTGCATGGTCTTATAAAGACATGCCAAGGCTAGATCCATAGCTAGTCACGCATAATCTAATGCTTGATTTAACAGTCAAGCCAGTTAAGAAAAAACTACATAAGATGCATCCAATAGTAGCCTTAATGGTTAAATACGAGCTACAAAAGTTGTTGGATGCACAATTTGTCATCTGCATGGATTACCCACCATGGTTGTCTAACATGGTGCCCATCAAAAATCCCGACAGGAGGATTCGCATATGCACCAATTTTTTAGATCTAAACAAAGTGAGTCCTAAGTATGATTTCCCCTTGCCTAGCATTGATGCATTGGTAGAAGCTACAATGGGCCATGAAATGCTTTCCCTTATGGATAGTTTCTCAGGATACAATCAAATTCGTATCAATCTCGAGGACCAACTAAAAAATGCGTTCATAATGCCTTTGGGGACATTTTTTTATAAGGTCATGCCCTTTGGCCTTAAAAACACTGGCACCACCTACCAACGTGCCATGACATACATCTTCCATGATCACATGCAGAAAACTTTTGAAGATTACATGGATGATTTGTTGGCCAAATCTCTTTTGTGCCCAGATCATCTTGATGACTTGAGCAAGATCTTTGATCACCTCATTGAACATAAAGTCAGACTAAACCCCAAGAAGTGTGTATTTGGAATCACATATAGAAAGCTCTTAGGTTACATAGTCTCCAAATGAGGAATCGAGGTAGACCCACACAAAGTCAAGGCAATCCTTGAAATGCTTCCCCCAACTACCATCAAGCAACTCAAAATTTTGTAGGGAAAGGTCACGTCAATCAAGCGCTTCATAGTGCAAATATCTGACAAGTTTTAACCCATGAATAAATTATTGCACAAGGGGGTAGCATTTCACTGGGATGATGAGTGTCAGTCAGCATTTTATGACATTAAACAATACTTGGCTTCGATGCTAATATTGGCACCACCTAGACTAGGTGTGACGTTCTACTTATACATCTCAGCTACTAAGGTGGCACTGGGTGCCATGCTATCCCATAAAAATGAACTACACAAAGAACAGGATAATTACTATCTTACCTGCACCCTGGTCAGTTATGAACTTAACTATGCATACATTGAGAAGCTCTACTTGGAAGTGGTGTTTGCTACCAAAAATCTATGCCACTACATGCTCAACAATACAAAATATATTGTGTCTAAGGAGAATCCATTGTGATACATGATGAGTCGTACTTATCATAGTAGTCGCAGGGTGAAATGGATCATGTTGTTGATGGAGTTTCACATAGAATTCATTGGACAAAAATCCATAAAAGGTCAAGTCATCGCCGATCAACTTGCAGAGGCTCCTCTTGAATACGATCATCCTCTGACCGTAAAAATACCAGATGATGGGGTCTTCCATGTTATAAAATCCCAAAATTCTAATGAGCCTAAGTCATAGGTTGACATGACCTTATTATATTATGGTTCTAAATGTGAGCAAGGTGTGGGAATTGTATTCTTCACACTGTAAGGGGCTCCAATGCCTCTATCATTTAAATTAGACTTCTCGTGCACAAATAACAATGCAGAATATGAAGCCTTGCTCATAGGTCTTCAAAAAGTAGTCACCATGAACATCAAATGTTTAAACATATTTGGTGATTCACTGTTAATTGTCAATCAAGTAAAGAGAGTATTCTAATGTAAATGCCTAGTTCTAAAGGCCTATAAAGCCCTTGTGGACAAATTCTTGGCACAACTTGAAGGGTGTGACATCAAGGCACTCCCTCGATCATCGAATCATTTTGCAGATACTATGGCCTCCTTGGGGTCACTAATCTTGCAATACCCTTCTAATGAAATGACAACCATTTAGGTCAACATTATCGCAATCCAAAATGGAGCGTGTAAGCTCTGACCTAACACTAAGGATCCACTTGATCTAGATTGAACCATCTTAGGATAGGTTCTCTCAAATCCATGATTGTCTGACTCAAGCCAACTAGGGGTCCTTGTTCTCCCCGACCCCTCTTAATAGCAACACAACGATGTTTTTACAAGTTCTTTCTCGCTCAGCTTTTTCTAGGGATGAACTTCAAGAGGTATTGGTCATTCATACCATCGATGTTTCTGATCAGCAAGATTGGTACACACCCATAAGGGATTACCTCAAGTTAGGTAACCTCCCACTTAGATTGACACAAGCCACAAAAAGATCATTTAAATAGAAAGTAGAAAAACATGTCTTGTTAGGAGACATTTTGTATTGTTGGAGCTATGAAGGAATCCTCCTCCATTTCTTGGACCAGCAGGAGTTTTCTTCAGTGATAACCCAAGCCCATGATGGTACACGTGGTGGCCACTTCAATGGTATGGCCATCACAAAGTGCATTCTTTGCATGGGTTATTATTGGCCATATTTAGAGCGAGATTGTTATGCATATGTAAAGAAGTGTGTGAAGTGTCAACACCATGCTAATTTGACACACGTACCTTCTTAGGCCTTGCAACCGATCCAATAGGCTTGGCATTTTTCTCATTGGGGCTTCGATCTAATCAGAAATATCTCCCCTACATCACCAGGTTGTCACACGTTCATCATAACGGCCATAGAGTACTTCACCAAGTGGGTGTAAGCAATTCCACTAACCTCTATGACTGGAACCCACATTACAGATTTTATTTTATATAACATCGTATGTCATTTTGGTATTCCATCCAAGATCATATCGGATAATGGGGCGTTTTTCAAAAACAAAGATGTGCATGCTTTGACAACAAAGTACAAAATTTAGCACAATTTTTCAACACCCTATTATCCGTAGGCAAATGTGCAAATAGAGGCGTAAAAAAAAATGCTAGTTGCCATCCTCAAAAATACCATCGTAGATAGTCATAAGGATTGGCACATTCAGATCCTGCTTGCCCTATGGGATTATCACACTAGCATTCAGATGCCCACTGGGGCAACTCCATTTTTTCTGGTGTATGGCTTTGAGGAAGTCATGCCTCTCTAGTTGGAAATCCCTTCACTATGCATATCATTGCAAGAGTTCATCGATGATGACACTACATGGTATGCCCAGTTAGATCAACTTACGTTACTCGATGAATGACACGTTAATTCTCTCGAGCATTTGTGTATCTATCAAGAGCGACTTAAGAAAGCATACAACATGAAGGTTCACCTAAGGGACTTTCGGGTTGGTGACTTGGTCTTAAAATAGAACCAACAGAATTCTAATTTATTGCCCCATATAAGGGACAAGTTCATGGCAAACTGGTTAGGTCCTTATGTGATTGATAGTAAAATAGGACCTGGAACATACCGACTCACCTCTCTTGAAGGAATCAAGGAACTAGAACCCTTGAACATCAGTCATTTGAGGCCATTCCACATTTAGAGAGCCATAGGCCACCCCAAAATCTCCAAGGATTCTCGCAATCGCTTGGTCAACCCAAAATTCCCCAAAGGTGTCCATAAACCCTTTCGTCAAACCAAAAGCTCCAATGATTCCCACAATCGCTTGGTCAACCTAAAAATGCCCCAAAGGTATCCATAACCCTTTGGTCAAACCAAAAGCTCCAAGGGTAACCATAGCCGCTTGGTCAAAATAAATATTCAAAAACAAACAAAAACAATAAAATCATCAAAAATAACAAAAAAATTGCATCTCCATTCCATGCATACTCGTAAAAATCAAAATACAAAAACATAGGTTGCATTAGGCATTACATCCATACATTGCATATTTGCTAGGTTATACATGTCAAAAGCACCATAGACTGTAATTGCTTGGAAATTCCATCATTTTCCACATCAAATCCATTTTATAAACACATACATCCAGAATAACACCATCCCCATTTTTAGAAAAGTTAGTTGTCTCCTCCTGTATGTAGGGTTTTTCGTTATTCAGCTTTCTTTAAATTGCTAGCCAAAAATTATACAAAGTTAAATGGATTTTACAAGGGAAATTTTTACTTGGATCAAGCATCATTATGTAACATCCCTACACAAGTTAAAACACATAAGATAATTCCTAAGTTGTGTGAATGCAAGAAAAACATACAAAGCAGTCTGGGATACCATAGGTGAAATATTACCTGCTCATCCCTCTGTGTGAATGATTCAAGAGTGCTGAGAATTGACAAAAGGACAAGCTCTTCCCCATTAATTCCCCCTAATAAATAGTGGTTTTCATCGCTAGCAAAAATTCCAATCACCATTGGTCTCCAAAGTTGTAAGGATTCGTACTACACATCCATGAACAGGATGGGTAGTCATCCCCAAGGCCTAAAAGGATCAATGCCATTCCAAAGAAAAATCCCAACAAGCCATTATCATGACCATCTCCACTCACATTTGGTCTCCAAAGTCGTAAGGATTCATACTACACACCCCTAACAAGGATGGGTAGTCATCCCCAAAGCCTAAAATATCAATGCCCTTGCTTCAACATATCCCTAATCCCCTTTGGTTCCCAAAGTCATAAGGATTCATACTACACATCCCTGAATAGGATGGGTAGTCATCCCCAAGGCCAAGAGGATCAATGCCATTCACAAGACGAAAACCTACAAGTTCAACCTTACGCAGCTCACAATGCAAAATCAAATAACAGTGGTTATCACCACTATTCAAAATCCTTGCTCAAAAAGAAAAACAAAAGAGAAAAATAAACAATGATTTTCATCACTATGCATACGAGCAAGCATCCTAACACATTGAGCAAATAAAAAGCCTAAACTTGAATCCCTAGAATTCTCATCATTCAAAAACCATCCAGGTGATCCTCATTACGGGTTTGGTGGACAACCTACCTGGCAATGACGGTATCCTAAACACATGATGATATGTCTATCACATTAGCTTTACATGTGAGCAGACCAATGTTTGCATGTGTATGAGCTAGCTTATGGTACCTTAGATTTTTTAGTAGATTAATCTTACTGAATACAACAACAGAGTTAATGGAGCTAATTAGGTGATCCTCAGCACTGGCGGTATCTTGACAAATACCACATACACGAACTCAATTACACACACAGGGATGTGAAATAACTTGGTTAAACTCAAGTCAAATTTATACCTTGTTCAAAAGCCTTGTGAGATAAATGTACAGTCTTGGCTAGCTAGTTAAACTATATGAATCTTCGAAAAGCTTAATTACATTTTCAAACAACTGGAACATTTCATTACGTACATCACCATGAGATAATATGAAAAGTACAAAAACAAAGTTATCACATGCAAAGTCATTCCACAAAGCCATCACATAAGTATAGAAATCTAGTCACTCTTGTATAGTCTATGGTTCCATCGACAAGTTATCAAAAACTCATTTCATTCATTTCATATGCACACATCCTCTAATTCGACACATCGCATTCATAATACCACATGCATACATCAGCATAAATAACTGTGCATAAATAGAAACAAAAACCATGAAAAGTGCATAAACAAAAATAACACTATGGTTAGAACTTGTCCCACCTTGGGATGAATACTAAACTGGTATTCATCCCACCCAAGAATGATTACATAGCAAAAATTTCAAAAACAACAAAAACTGCACAAAATGCACCAAAAACAAGCAAAAAAGTGTCTGATAAGAGTGCTTTTGCACTTGAAATTTTGGGCATGCAAAATAGACGTCTGGGTCACAAATAATCACTCTCCTACTCCATAAGAAGGCTACCATAGCTGGACCGCTCCACGGGATGACGGATTGTCAAGAATTTTATCCCTAAACGACATCACAAAACGGGTCAAAACCCAACCAAAAAAAAAAGCAATAACATTGTCGAACGAAGGTGCCTTTGCGCTTGACATTCTTGGCATCCAAAATAGATGTCGGGGTCACAAATCCTCACTATCCTACTCCATAAGAAGGCTACCATAGCTGGACCGCTCCACGGGACGACAGATTGTCAAGAATTTTATCCCCAAACGACATCCCAAAACGGGTCAACACCCAACCAAAAATAGCAATAACATTGCTGAATGAAGGCGCATTTGCGCCTAAAATTCTTGGCATCCAAAATAGATTATGGTGTCACAAATTTTCACTATCCTAATTCCTAATAAGGCTACCATAGCCGGACCGCTCCACGGGAGGACGAATTTTTGCCAATTTCAGCTCCAAAATAAGTCAAAAAAAGGGTTCAACCCCACCAAAAACATGTTCGAATGTTCAAAAACTGCTTAAGCATTTAACAGTAAACAACTGAAGGCACACTTATATAATTCATCTTGGGTCATGCGACTCGTCGCTTTTCTCATGTCGATAATTCCCTCATTGATTCATTGCTTGAGGGGGTAGTCACACTTAGTCTCCAATCAACAAAAATATACCCAATCAAGTAAATGGCATGCATTCAAAGGATCATTGACAAAGAAAATCGTGCCCCTGCTTGGAGCAGCAAACAAGCAATAATCACAAGCTGATCAAACACTTGGCATTCGTGAATCATGAACTCAAGGTTTCCACAAACAAAATGTTATGCCCTTTGCCTATTCATGACTAATCCATGTCCAAGCTCAAGTAACACCTCACCGAAGAAGGTTAACACCTGAATTAAGTTCCTTAGCTCGTCAGAAGTAAGGATTCAAGAATGCATGCCATTTCTATACTTGGGGCATCAAGAGTCGGTTAGGTTACTAAGAAAACCTAATCATTAGTGTTGTGGTTATCTATTTTTTCTTAGAGCTATGCCTTGCACAACGCTTCCCAAAAAGGGGCATCTGTAGACACCAAAATAGCACCAATATGATTATGTGACAACAAGCATTGATCGAAGTGACAAGCACAACCCCCAAGGCAGGCCCTAGAGGTTAAAACAGTGGTCTTAACCACTCCCACAATAGTTTGGAAGGTCAAGGTTCAATTTGGAACCTTTTTGGCACTTTGCTCCCTACTCGTCCCACCCTAGGACAATTACAAACTGGTATTCATCCCACCCAGGGATGATTAGCAGCATTCATTCCAGGGTGAGGTGAATAGAATATTTGACTAGCAAAAATTCAAACCTCGATAGGTTTGCCAGTTAATTACAACTTTAGGACATGCAATTGCGAGGAACGGCTTCAAATCAAGGAGAGAGACTTTAGTCATGCATGTATTTATTTTAGAGGCCTCATGCAAGGAGACTCTAAATCAAGGAATAATATTTCCTCTCAAAATAGGACAAGAAACTCAAGTGGCGCCCTTGCATGCGCATTCAAACTGAGAGACCCTAGGTCTATAAATTGGTGATTTTTATCACCCAAAAAAGAGAAACAGAGAGGAGCCTTTGGAGCAATGAAGTGCTACCAAATTATATCCTCACCCATCGATTGTGCTTTTACATCCTTGATCTCTCTTTTGGAGGGAGGTTATTAGGTGATTATTGGAAGTGCAATCTAGACCCAAACCCAAAAATTTGGCTACAATATTCTATAAAATTTATCGACAACATCCCATAATAGGTTTTGGACCTATCCCAAGTGGATTGGTGTCGAAACAAAATCCCAAACGATGAGCGTCCTGCCCCCGGGTGCCCCCTAAACTATCATAGTTCTAATTGCCCCACCCCAAAGTGAATAGAAATCTATAGTAGATTTCCTTTCTGTTAATTTTGCATTTGATTCTCTATTGCTTAGATAGGTTGTCATTCAAATTTCACATCGTTTTGAGCATTTTTTATCATGTTTTTATCATTTCCCACATTTACTAACTTGGAGGTAACATCATCAAATTATTGGTGATAGAGGCCAAATTGGAAAAATCTGACCTTCTCGGTCTTCCCAAAATACCCCATTTTAGCTAACCCCAACTCTTCAAGTGATTTGGATTTTTTTGAACTAGACATTTAGGACTGTGCTTTTTGACACTTTGTTGCAGGTCTATTCGTCCCGCCCTGGAGCGAGTATGAACCTGTGGCTAATTTTTTGACTATTCCAATTATAGTGCCCTCCTAGTAATGTCCTCATGCCCCTGTTAAGTTTTTAGTTCATTTGGATCTATTTTAGTTACCATTTTATTCATTTTTCACATTCACTAATCATAGGCTTGGGGATTGCATGTTTTATTTTATCTACAGGTGCTAATGATTGTTTCCTATTTCCTTGAACATAGGATCTTGACCTTAGAGGAGCAGTAAGGAGTCAAGACTCATCAATGCAAGCGGTGATGATGTTTGGTACGTCTATTCTACATGTGGGCATGCGAAAGAAGGAATACCATCTGTGGATGTGACAAGAACACTTTTAACACTCCTAGCCCCTAAAATGGAGGAGGCAGATTGTAACCGAGTTCTGAAACATATTAATAAAAAGGGTTGTCTTCCATATTGGCTTTTTATGTGGTTTTGATTCGTTTATGCTTCTCTCTTTTCATACACTTTCAATTCATAGGATTTGGCATTATCTTTTGTTTCATTTTACATCATGTCTTGGCTTCTCCTTTTTGTTTTCATATCCTCGTGCTTTCAGGTTGCATCACCAAAATATAGTTATAATGGCTTCTAGGCTTATCTTGACATTAGGTGTCACTTCGGGGGTTCGTTATCAACCACCCATTGTAACCCTAAGGGATTGTCACACCACAATTACCTTAGTCCCATTACTACCCTTTAGGATATAGCTAGACTAGTTTCCTATGGATAATCCCTCCTAAGGAAAAACTCCAAAACCCATAGTAAACTAAGAACTAGTCTCTTTCTTCTATATATTGCATTTACATAAACCTTACTTTAATGTATAAAAGAAAATACTTAATATTCATCTTACTCTACCAAAGCACAAGTACTTTGATTACAAGCATAACAAGATTAAGTATACAATTACATTTTCTCTTCATACACATTTCATAGAAACTCAAATAATCAGCTAGATACTTTCATGCATATAATAATTCTAAATAAACATTCATAGATGATACACATATAACACATTGTATATCTTGAAAAACCCTTTCGAGAAAAATAGAACATTGATAAAGCCATTTATATTGCATAATACTAGCAATCAACTACATAAAGGAATCCTTTATTCCCTTTTCTAACATTTCAAAACCATTGCATAAGAACCCCATAATTCTTATACCCCCATGGAACATGAACATTTGTAATTCATTTCACAAAACAACCAGGCAACAACATAATTTGCTCAAATGAAAACCACATTCATTATCCTATCTATAGATACTTAAAATCCCATATTAAATATATTTTTTTCTCAAATGGAATAACAATGGAAACCCCATGAGTTCCAATCTATCTATTGGGCTCCATTTCCAATCCCTCATTCATATTTTATAATACAAAATGTTTTCTCAATTCATCTATGAAGATATACAACATATATCCTTCTTTCTCTATTGTTTCATGAACTAAAACAATAATTCAAACTACTTTATTAATATTCCAATAATTAATTAGTCTTTTCATAGAGTCATTAATTTCATCACCAACAAAGAATATCATAATTTCACTAAAGAAAGAATAATCCTTTAATAATCTAAAGTTATCAATATTATATAAATATTCCCATCAACTTTAAAATAATAAATTCATTTTAATTCAAAATTAAAATATGAGCATAAAGAAACATAAAGGAGTCCCATGATTCCTGTCCATCCAACAAATATCAAGCATGATCCAAAAACTATTTCAATTTGATGAAAAACTGATTAACCAATATAACTCATTTCAAAACGAATCAATCACCAACTAAAGATTATTTCCTCTTAATAGATTAACCTCAATCTAAAGAATATTTTATTTTTTCACTAAAATAAATTAACTTTAATCTAAATATTATTTCTTTCTAATCTATAATAGATTAATCACAATATAAAGAATAATTTATTTTCAACTAAAATGAATTAAATTTAATCTAAAGATCATATCTGTCTAATTTCTAATATAATAGAAAAATCACAATGTAAAGAATAATTCATTTTCAATTGAAATGAATTAACTTTAATAAAATATAAATAACAATTATTTTTCAGTTTTAATCTAAAGACTATGTATGAGCAAAATATAAAAAATAATTCATTTCAACTAAAATGAATTATCTTTAATAAAATATAAATAATAATTCATATTTCAGCTAAAATGAATTAACTATAATCTATAGATCTTCCTATGTGAAGTGACATTAGTCGTCATTTATTTAAATGACAAAACACAAAAATCAACATTCATCTTTAATTGATTTTCCCTACAACAAGGTCAAACAACCCAAGCATAATATCAAACTTGGCGTTCCATCCAACCAACGTGGAGTGCTTAAGCATCCTCCTAGGACTCCTTTAATTAGGCATTATAGTCTATTTTAAAAGTGTGTAAACATGAGATTTGACTTATTTTCAAAGTCTATATAATTTATTAGAGTCTTTACAAAGTCGATTCAAGCACAGTCATAATAATTCATTTTTATTTTCCCTTTAGGGTTTTATAACAATTGAAATGTCTTGGATAATGCACTTAAATAAACTATTATCAAACACGATATGCGGTCTTTACGGCTAGGTTTAATAAAATTGAAAGCCTCTTAGAGATAATTAATTCCGATGCCCTTATAGGATACATAACGTATGTTCGAGTGGTTCATCTGCATCATTCACATCACTGTATGCCACAAATTGCTATCGGCATTGATGCGTCTAGGCGAGGAAGGACATTGTAAGGCCATAGAGGTCAAACTCAAAGGGCAACGCTAAACAATTGGTTATTTACATGAGTACACTACATCTTGGTAACTTACCCATCAGCCTGGTAAGTGCACTACAATAGATCCAGTGCATAAAAAACACAATTGATCTTGTTTTGTTTTAAAAACTCATTCAAGATTTCCTCAAACTTGGATATGTCATGATCTAAAGGTGCTAATCATTCCACAGATTAAAAGCAAAGAGGTTTTCAAAAAGTGTTATCTAAACCATTAAGACAGGAGATGCTTACAAAGTACCTTCGTAGTTTTAAACTCACTTGTATAGAGAATTCAACTTCACATGCGAATGCAAATCCTTCCATGCTTTTGCTTTATGCAAACCTCCAAAAACTCGATGATGCACTCTCATCCAAAAAAAAACTAGTTTTCATTCTTCTTCCCCATAAGGGTTTAAAGAAAATCCGAAGAATATTTTCTCAAGGAAATGAACTCGCAACTATCAAAAAAATTCCATTTTGTTAAATATATTTTAATTTAAAATAATTACAAGGTCACTTAAGAAATTTCATTATTTTCATTTATTCTAATTTTTAACACAATCGTTTCTATTTGTTCTTTTAAATTGATTTTTTTTATTAAAACACCTTATACATTCCTTTCATAGTCCAACACACAACATGTTAGTATTGCAAACAAGATACCAAATAAAATGTAAATGCAAAAGTTAATATATTAATTTTTGTATTTACATTTTATTTGGTATCATGTTTGCAATACTAACATGCTTTATGTTGGACTATGGAAGGAATGTCTAAGGTGTTTTAATAAAAAATATCGATATCTATATATATATATCAAAATACAAAGGTATGAATTAGTGATAAAGGTAAATATCATGTGTTAGATTGTTTTATCTGTTTTAACCATCAAATTTTTGCCCACTTGAGAAGATATTTATTCTTACGAAAATACAAATCCATTAGTAGCATTTTATTCATTAATAAGTCAAATAACATATCATCAAGAGCCATATAATATATCTTGTAAAACATCATATAAATCCATAAGTCCACCATATACAAAAGGTTAACCAATAGAGGGTCATGACATACTACCCCCATTGGACTAAACACAGTTCTCTATATTTCATTAGTATCATGCAATAAAATGATAGTTACACATCATTTTCATATAAATATAGAAAATGTCTTTGCATATCAACCACTTTCTCCCAAATGGCTTTCTTCTCATAATAGCAATCACATTGGACCTTACATTATTCTAAAGTTTGATTTCTCATAATCTTGGAATGGAACTCTATAATATTTATAGGCTTCACTTAAATCATTGTAGGATCAAGTATCTATAGATTAGAGATATTCTATACATGGTTAGGGTCAACAACATATGTCCTAAGTAGGGATATATGTAAAGTATCATGGATCCTAGAAAGGTTGGGTGGCAAGACGAGATGATAGGCAATTGGACTTATCTTCTCAATGATATCAAAGGGTCCAACATACTAAGATCTAACTTGGTTGATTTGATGACACTTTTCATGCGCTTCACTCTTAAGAATACTTTATTCCCCATAGAGAATTTTCTAAGTGATTTCTTGTGATCAACATAACTCTTTTGATGATTAGAGGATTTCTTGAGCCTTTGCCTAATAATATTTAGCTTTTCCTCCATATCTTAAACTATGTCCAATCCGATGATAATTTTATCTTTTAGATTATCTCGTGATAGAGGTATTCTGCATTTTTTATCATACAATACTTCGAATGGAGCCATTCCCAAAGAAACATGATGACCATTATTGTAAGTAAACTCAACCAAATGTAGAAATTCTTCTTGCTTAGACTTTTGGTCCATGCAATACATGTGAAACATATCTTCTAAAACCTAATTAACTCTTTTAGTTTGACCATCAATCTACGGATGGTAAGAATAACTATTATTCAACTTCATACCTATTGCACAATGAAGGGCTTACCCAAATGCAAAAGTGAGTCTTGAATATCTATCCCAAATCAATACTTCAGAAAATCCATGTAACATAAATATTACATTGGCAAATCTATTAGCCACCACAATTGCATCATATTTTGTACTCCTTGGTATGAAGCGTGTAATATTGACTAGTTTATCAACTACAACAAGGATTGTGTCATGTTGAAACCTATACTTATGTAGTACCACAATAAAATCCATAGATATTACTTGGTACTTCTATATAGGTATATTATGTGGATATAAATATCATGCTAGATGCTTATGTTCAGCTTTCACCTTTTGGCACTCCGTGCATCTAGTTATAAAATTATTGATGTCCTTCATTCATGACCAAAAGATATTTTTTCTCATATTGACCCTTCTAATATGAGCAGAGTAAGGATATTTATGCACCCCTGACATGATCAATATCCTTAAGTTACCACTTTATGGTATGACAACCCTATTTTTATAATAAGAGTCATCCTTAATGCTAAAATATCTACTATATTTAGGTTTTCTTACCATATTATCCTGAATATCATTGCAAAACCAATCTTGGGTTTGCATCTCTCTAACTTGATTCAACAAATCCATATGACTATGGGTTATTGCAACTATATACCTTTTCCTGCTTAAGGCATCTGTGACTTTGTTTTCTTTACCTTTGATATATTCAATACCAAATTTGTATTTGGATAGGAATGTAAGCCACCTTATCTATCTAGAATTAAGAATAGATTAAGTGAAGATATACTTCAAACTCTGATGATCAGTTCTATGCTCAAATTTTTTCTCTAGCAAGTAGTGTCACCACATCTTGAGTGCATGTACAACTACTACAAGTTCTAATTCATGTATGGCATAATTCACTTTATATTTATTGAGTTTTCTTGACTCATATTCCATAATTGATTCATCTTGGGATAGGAGCTCTCCTAACCCTTCTAATGATGCATTTGTACAAACTAAGAAATTCCCTTGTGGATCTAGAATTTTTAGAATAGGTGATGTGGTGAGTTTCATATTAATCATATTAAATGATACCTTACATTTATTTATCCATTTAAATTCCTTATCCTTATTTTGTATATTGGTTATGGGAAAGGTGATATTAGAGTATTCTTTTGCAAATCATATATAATAACTTGTGATACCCATAAAAATTCATACTTCAGAAATGTTTACGAGTTATGGTCAACTCAAAAGAGCCTCAATTTTTCTAGGATCTACTGCAATTCCCTCTATAGATATGATGATTTTGAGATTTTGTACCTCATGTACATAAAAGTCACATTTTGATAGGTGACCATAAAGTTGATTTTTTCTTAATAGCTCAAGCACTATCCTCAAGTACCTATCATTCTCTTCCTTATTCTTAGAGTATATCAAAATATCATCTAAAAATATCAATACAAATCAATCCAACTATCTCCTAAATACATTATTCATTAGGTTCATTAAGGTCATCGATGCATTGGTTAGACCAAATGGTAGCATTGTGAAATCATATTGCCCATACTAAGTCTTGAAGATAGTTTTATTGGTATCTTCCTCATGTATTCATAATTTATGATATCCTAATTCAAGTCAATTTTAGAAAATATGATTTTCTCCTTCAACTGATAAAACAAATCCTCAATTCTTGGCAAGGGGTATATGTTCTTAATGTCCATATTATTCAACATTTTGTATTTGATACATAATTTGAGTGATCCATATTTCTTCTAACAAAGAGAATAGGTGCATCCCATGGAGACACATTGGGTTTTATCAACCCTTTTCTCACAATCCTTGAAGTTGTACTTTTAACTCCTAGATAGGATTCATCCTATAGGGATTTCTATGTATAGGTTTAGTTCTTGGTATTATTTTGATGGTGAAATTAAATTCTCATTTTTGTAGAATTCTAAGAAGATATTTAGGTTTCACATCCCTAATTTTTTGTAATATTGGGTATTTTCCATACACCTCTTCCTTTTTATCCTTCTCAATCCAACTTTGGTTGATTCACCTCCATATTTTTCCATTAAACTTGGATATCTTGACATCTTTCATATCCTTGGCCAACTTAGTCTCTATAAGAGCTTTGGCCACCTGTTCTATGGTAGCAAGATTCCTTTCCTATCTATCCTTAGAATTCCTATGTTGTATTTATTTCTCTATTTTCTCATAAAATAATGAGTCAATAATAGTGATATTTTTCATCTCTCTTTTTGGTTCCATCTTGCCTAATTGGCCTTGGATTCTACAAATATTCTATTCTACCCCTCTTTAATTTGGAAGTAATTTCTCCTAGCCATACAAGAAGGTAACTAAGTTGTAATTTCTTCCAATTGTATTTCTAAAATATTAGTTACATATTCCCATGAACTAACTTAGACCATTAAAATTCTTCTGGTAATGGTCATGATCACACTTGTATCACCACAAGGCATCATTTAGTTATGACCAATTATCACTTCCCCATTAATGATCTAGGTCATAATTGCCCTAATTCAAGGTGTCATTTTCCTTATACACAAAATAAGTTGATTTAGTTTATAATTTTATACAAATTGTACTCCTTACTTCTAGTTAATTTCATACTTCATGTGAACAAATAACTAATATTATCAATCATTCAATAGTATCACTAGTCGTGCTTCATGTAAGATACCCTACAAAGAGTATTATCAATCCTTTGATTGATGGTTAGGTTTAGTATGTAAATTACCATCCCCATGGGAATATTCTTTTCTTCCAAATATGCATATCATATATGGCCATGGCTAGGTTCTCTTTGAGAAAACTTTCAATCCTACAACCTAGAGTTCATTTTTAAGAATTTTAGAGTCCTACGCCCATGTTTTGATACCAACTATAATAACCCAATACTAACCAACCTAGGAGAGTAAAATTTTTCTTTTTATATACAAGTAAGATTTACCAAAGACGTTCTAGATAAATTCAACACAATCTTCTAACTACATTTTGAGTTCTAGATGTTGCAGCATCCCTCAAGTGGACAAGAGTGACTAAAATCTTGCATTAACTCTAGGTATTAACCTTGTACACTACCCATACACCTTAAAGGATGCCTTAGATATAGTATCTCTATTTTCTTACCTTCCTTTGAAGAAAATTTTGACCCTTGAGAAGGGATTAACCCTATCTCATATTTTCAATATGGAACCCAATTCCCTTACTAGTCTCATTTAATTTCTACTAGTAGCTAGGCATGAAGATTCTTATAATTTTATCCATTACACCATGTGTAAAACTATTATTCTCAATTAAACCATCCCATTTATAGTTTAATTAAGGTAACTATCACCTGTATTTCATCACTCATGTTGATGCCCAATAATTAATCAGGGCTTCCTGTGATTGAAACATCAAATTACATTCCTCATAGGTTTCCCACAGTCAATTATATTCCTATGACTATAATTAACTCGACATATCTCACATGGATACCACACCATACATTGAGGTTCCATCATCGAAATCTATTTATAATGGGTTCTATGCTTATCCCACCTTTAGGTCCCAATTCGGTGGTTCATTACTAATCACCCATTGCAACTCTAAGGTATTGTTACACCATAATTCTCTTAGTCCTAGTACTATCCTTAAGGATATAGCTAGGTTGGTTTCCTATGGGTAATCCCTCTTAAGAAAAATCCCAAACCCCATAGTAAACTAAGCACTACTTTATTTCTTATATATATTGTATTTACATAAACCTTCCTCTATTCCATGTGTAAAAGAAAATACTTAACATTCATATTACTCTACCAAAGCATGAGTAATTTGATTACAAGCATAACAAGATTAAGTATAGAATTCATTTTCTCTTCATACACATTTCATAGCAACTCATTTAGTCGGCTAGATGATTTCATGCATATAATAATTATGAAGCAATATCCATAGATGATACATATATAACACGTCATATATCCTGAGAAACCCTTTCACAAAAAACCAAGCCTTGAAATATCTATACTTATTTCATAAGACTAGCAATCAACTGCATAAACAAATCTCTTATTCTCTTTTCTAATATTTCAAAGACATTGTATAAGAACCCCATTATTCTTACACCCCCATAAAACATGAACATTTGTAATTCTTTTAAAAAAACATTGAGGGAACCCAATAATTCCCTCGAATAAAAATCACATTCATTCTCCTATCTATAGATACTTAAGAACCCCCTCTTAAGTATTTTTCTCAAATAGAATAACAATGGAACCCCCATAAGTTCCAATCTATCTATTGGGCTCCATGCCCAATCCCTCATTCATATTTCATAATACAAAATATTTCTTCAATTAATCTATAAATATATACAACATATATCCTACTTTCTCTATTGTTTCATGAACTAAAACAATAAATCAAACTAGACTATTCATATTCCAATAATGGATTAGTCTTTCCATAGAGTCATTAATTTCATCACCAACTCTTTCCAAATAATATCATAATTTCACTAAAGAAAGAATAATCCTTTAATAATATAAAGTTATCAAAACTATAGAAGGATTCCCATTAAATTTAAAATAATAACTTCATTTTAATCCAAACTTAAATAATGAACATAAACAAACATAAAGGAATCCCATGATTCCTTTCCATCCAACAAAGATTAAGCATGATCCAAAGACTATTTCAATTTAATCTAAAATAGATCAACCACAATATAACTCATTTCAAAATGAATCAATCATCAACTAAATATTATTTCCTCTTAATAGATTAACCTCAATCTAAAGAACAATTTATTTTTCTACTAAAATGAATTAAATTTAACTTAAAGATTATTTCTTTCTAATATATAATAAATTAACCACAATATAAAGAATAACTCATTTTCAACTAAAAATGAATTAACTTTAATCTAAAGATCATTTATTTCTAATTTTTAATCTATAATAAATAATTTACATTAAATAATAATTCATTTCCAACCAAAATAAATTAACTTTAATAAAATATAAATAATAATTATTTTTTTAGTTTTAATTTAAAGATTATTTCTTTAAAAAAAATATTATTTCTTTCTAATCTATAATAGATTAAGCAAAATATAAAGAATAATTTATTTTAACTAAAATGAATTAACTTTAATAAAATATAAATAACAATTCATTTTCCAGTTAAAATGAATTAACTATAATCTATAGATCTTCCTATGTGAAGGGACATTAGTCATGATTTATTTAAATGATCAAACTCGGCATTCCCTCAAACCAATGTGAAGTGCTCAAGCTTCCTCCCTTGACTCCTTTAAGCAGGTATTATATTCTATTTTAAAAGTGGGTAAATATGATATTTGACTTATTTTAAAAGTCTATATCATTTATTAGCATCTACTAGGCTTCGTAAAGCCGATTCAAGCACAGTCATAATAATTCATTTTAATTTTCCTCTTTAAGGTTTTTACACCCTTGAAAAACCTTGGATGATGTACTTAACCAAATGGATATTAAGATAATATTCGGTATTCATAGCTAGGTCTAATGAAATCGAAATCCTTCTAAGTTCTGGAGTTAATTAATTCCAATGACCTTATAGGATACATAACACATGCTTGAGTGGTTTTTCTATGTTATTTGCAGCAGTGTATGACACAAATTGCTAATGATGCTGATGCATCTAGGTGAGGAAAGATATTGTGAGGCTACATGTATCAAAATTGAAGGCCAACACTACACAATTGGTTGTTTACATGAGCACATTGCATCTTGGTAACTTGCCCATATGTCTAGCAGGTGCACTACAACAAATTTGGTGCATACAACAAGCAATTGGTCTTGTTTTGTTTTAAAAAACTCACTCAAGGTTTTCTTAAGCTTGGATATGCCATAATATAAAGGTGCTAATCATTCCATTTATTGAAAGCAAATAGGTTTCACCACTGAAACATTATATAATAAGGAGATGTTTATAGAGTACCTTCATTGTTTAAATTTGCTTGTCTAGAAAGAATTTAGGTTAATAAAATCCTTCAATGCTTTTTATTTTAAAAAAAACCTCCAAAAACTCTATGTATCTACTAGATGATGCACTCTTATCCCTAAAAAAAAAAAACTAAATTTCATTCTTCCCCATAAGGGTTTAAATGAAACCCAGCGAAGATTCACTCAAGTAATCGAACTCACAACTATCCAAAAATTCTATTTTATTTAATTTGTTTTAATTTGAAACAATTGCAAGCTCACTTAATAGATGTTATTATTTTTATTTATTCTAATGTTTAATATAATATTTTTTATTTCTTTTTGTTAATTGATTTTTTTTATTAAAAAACATTAGACATTACTTCCATAGTCCAACACAGATCATGTTGGTATTGCAAATAAGAATTTGATATATATATATATATATAAAGGCATGAATTAGGGTTAAATGCATTAGATTGTTTTGAATATTTTAGTCATCAATTTTTTGCCCACCTACAAAGATATCTATTGCTACGAACATGCAAATCAATTAGTAGCATTTTTTTTTTTAATAAGATAAATAAAAAATCATCATAAGCCATATAATCTATGTTTTAAAACATCATATAAATCCATAAGTCCATCATATAAAAAAAATTAGTCAAGGGAAGGTCATGACACCTCTATGTAAAATTTCTTATATATAAATGACATCTAAATAATTAAAATAAATTAAATTAATACTCAATAAAATAAATGGTGTGAAACAAACATTTTATAGTAAAACATTATCTTGTTCTATAAATCAAAATAAAATACATTTTTTATTAATAATAATAAAAAAAAAAATTATTCTATTCATAGATAGGTGTTGTATTTTTCATTGAAAGTATCTTAAATTATATCATAATACATGTCAAAAGTGTATTATATGAATATTATTTTTTTGGTAGATAAGATACTATAGCATTAATACTGGGTTTTACAGGTTGACCCAAAACCTTTTACAAAAATTAGCCCAGGGCTATTGATGAACATATCCTTACTAAGGATCCTATATATGTAAAATCTACATGCCGCCAAATCCATTACATCCGGTAAGGCACATAGCCTGTTATCATAAAGAAACTTCCCATACAACATTTTGGGTATACCCCAAGAAAACACATATTCATCATAATTACAAAAAATGAACAGAAATGGCTCCCTTCCTTGAGACAATGGAGAAACAAAAAGCTGCAGACACACATAGCAGAGTACTGGAAAAAACTCCCACAAGCTCTGTATTGATAGTTACTCTTAATAATTCTTTGGTAATTGCTTTCTTTCGTATATGAAATGCTTTTGTACCACATACTATCTTGGCCAATCAGCCTTGGAGAAGTGAACCTGCTGGCTAGATTTATGGTGGTGGCTATCTGGTGGTCCACGTGGCTTTGGTTCGAAGTCTTATATTGTTGTTTCTTTTCTTCCCTGTGATTATAAACCAACCTCAAATTACTAAGATGACTAGGAGCCATGTTATCTAATATGTGACTGTCCCCATTAGTCTTTGTGGTATTTCCAAGCAACATCCACGAAGACTAATAGCTTAGATAATTTTTATTATGAGTCCAATTCAAAAAAGAGACAGAAAACTCCTAGCCTTCAAAATTATAGTGCCTTCCCTATTGGTAAATTCAACTATCATTCTTGGAATTCTTGTTGAATAAGCTCCTCTACTTCACTCGAAACACCGTGTTCCCATTTGAAAAGTTCATCACCATCGACACCCAAATTGGCCAGCTTATCAAAAATTTTGTTAGCTTCCTAAAAGACATGTTGGGCTTTTCTGTCCTATCTTCCCTGGAAAAGGATCCTAGCCTCTTCAACAATTGTTTTAATCCTCCAAGGAGGTGTTTTGCAATTATTGAGAAGATTTATAACATGCATAGAGTCTCCTTCTATGATCAAATTGCCTTCTAAGTCTTGAGTCATTTGAAGGCCTCTCCACATAGCTCTATCTTCAGCTTCCTTGTTCATCCTTGTTCCCAAATGTTTGTCCTTGTTCGTCCTTATTCCCAATATGATCTCACACAATTCCACCAGTGCCTACTCTATCAGGATTGCCCTTAGATGATCCATCAAAATTAAGCTTAAACCAACTCATAGGAGGTGGAGACCACTTAACATTGGCTCTAGGGTTGACTACCCTAGGCACAGAATCATCTAACAAGGTTAATGTTAAATATTGAGAAATCGAGGTCTCTTACAGATGAGGTTTACAACTATCAAAAGGGATAAGGTTCACATTCTCATTGGCAAAGGATAGGATCATGGCAATGATGGTTTGATGATCATGGATAGACTTATTAAAGACTCTATGGTTCCTTTATAACCACACCTGCCAAATATAGTGATTGAGACAAATTTTCCACATGTATCTAAGTCTTTGGCTTGAAAATGGGCAAGGCCACTAGACGAACAAATCAATTACAATGGTTGTTTTAACCCATAAAATATTTAAGGCCTAACAAATCCCACTTAGGACAGTCAAGGTGAAGAACACAAGCTTATACTAAGAGGGGGAGGGTGAACAGTATAAGACCTCTTTTTACATTTTCCTTTATACTTCAAAATAGTAAAGCAATATACCTAAAGCAATATCAAAACAATGCACAATATCATCCACAAAGTGACACCAATTTTAATGTGGATCACCTAGAATGGCTGGGCTACGTCCACAAAACTTTTCTCTAAAAGTTATATCAAAGTTCTTTGGGAATCCTTCCCAATTACAATGTTTATGAGCCTTGGCCCAAAGGAGATACCTTCCCCCAAACATAATTTATGAGCCTCTGCTCAAAGGAGATACCTTCCCCCGATTTGATTTTATGAGCCTCTGCTCAAAGGAGATACCTTCCCCTCTGCTCTGGAAATGATCCCTCAAAAGATCAACTGCCTCTACCTCTTGCCAGCATGTGGAACCCCTTTCCACAGAAGACCTCCTGTCCTTAATGCTTATCCTAAGAGACTTTTGCCTTCTATTATCACGTCCACAGTAGCTCAGCAACTTGTACCAAACACAGTCAGTCGATCTAGTACAAGTCTTCCTCTATCTATCAGATCTGTCCAACACTTGAACAAATCAATCCTTTGCACACAAGCTGCACTATCTTCACACACTTTGCACCCATACAGTAGCACTTCATGTTCATCTTTTCCCTTTGTGCTCTCTGCGCCCTTCTGCTCTCTCTACGCACTCAAAGCCACACTTGGTCAAACTTTAACCTTTGCACTATATATGCAAACATAGCGGCACTCAGCTCTCGGTGATCAAACTTCTCACTCTGTGCTCTATTTGTGAATGTTGCAACCATGATGCATCCAACTCTTTAAAAAATCCTACATTTTATAATAACACTTTCAAGATCAAAACCTTAATCTTGGTCGGTTGTAAACCTGATATTTAGTCGGCTGCACAACCCTAAACTTTGTCGACTCACATTTAACTTTGTCGACTTCAAATGCCTTTGAAACTCTTCTATATATTTTTTCGTGAAACTACAACATGTCACGATATCGTGACACCTTTTCAACCGTACACTTTCTTTTGGCTTTTGTCACGATATCATGACACTTCATCCTTTGTCGACTTCAACTAAGTTCTTGTCATGATATCGTGACACTTCTGTCTTTGTCAGCATCAACTTTGATTTTGTCATGATATCGCAACCCTTCTCCCTTCGTCGACCTCCTTTCTGCTATTGTCACGAAATCGTGACACTTATGCCTCTATAGACTTCATCTTCACTTCTATCATGAAATCATGACACTTTTGTCTTCATAACCTTCCTCTCTGATTTTGTCATGAAATCGTGACACTTCTCCTATAGAAGACCTACTTTCAGTTTCTGTCGTGAAATCGTGACACTTCTGCTTCCGTATACTTTCTTTTCTGCTTGTCACGAAATCGTGACACTTTCTACATCTGTACGCTTTCCCTTCATCTTGTCGCAAAATTGTGACACTTTTTTCATCCATACATTTTCTCCACAACTTGTCACGAAATCGCGATAGTTCTCACTTCAAAACCTTTCCTTTGCTGCATGTTGCAAAATTGCGATAGTTCTCACTTGGAACATTTTCATCTATAGCATGTCACGAAATCGTGACGGTTCTCACTTCGAACTCTACAGCATGTCACAAAATCACGACAATTCTCACTTTGAACTTTGCAACATGTCACAAAATTGTGACACTTTTCATGTTACTTTCTCTCTCTTCGAACTTGTCGTGAAATTGCGACAGTTCACAGTGCGGACTCTCTCTTTTGCATTATGTCACGAAATCATGACACTTTTTATTTTGGACTCTCTCTCCTACAATATGTCATGAAATCGTGACACTTTTTTGTGCGTACAACCTTCCTTGCAATATGTCGCAAAATCGTGACACTTTCCCTTCTCTGTCTTCCTGCTCTTTTCAAGTCACAAAAATGCGACATGTAGCGAAATCGCAACACTTTCCACCTTGCTCTCTTTTTTAGGCAACATGTCGCGAAATTGCGACAATTTTTTCACTTGCATTTTTCTCTGCTAATATGTCACGAAATAACGATAGTTTTTCCTGCTTCTCTCTCTTCCAACATGTTGCGAAATCACGATAGTTTTCCCTGCTTCTTCTCTCTCTTCCAACATGTCATGAAATCATGATAGTTTTTCAGCTCTTTCTCTCTCCTCTAACATGTCACAAAATCATGACTGTTTTTCTTCTTGCCTTTTTCTCTTTCAACATTGGGTTTGCAAAAGTCCTTTGAAACTGTCATGTCGTAACCTTTACCAAAACAAATTATTTGACATCAAATCAAATTCCTTCAAAAGCTCCTTGACATCAATGACAACCTATACACTTGAGCAAAGGCAATGTATCCAAAGTACCCAAAATTGCCAGCAATCTCCCCCTTTGTCATTTATGGAAAACCTTTACTGAAAACACTTCTCAAGAGCCAAAATTGAAACCAACTATGCTAACAACTGAGAAACTTCCTTTGAAGTTTTGCTCCCCCTAACTTGAAGCTTTCCTCTTCACTTGAAGCTCTCCCCCTTACTCATATCTCTCCCCCTTTGTCATCAATGGAAAAGGGACACCTTTGGGGCTCGAGACTAAGAATGAGCCTCTTAGCTTAGTCCCTCCCCCACCTCCTAATGAGGTGATTAATTTTGGGGTGGGAGTAAAACTCCCATTAGGCACTGATCATCATCAGCGTCTATAAATTCCTTACTGGGCCTTCTCTTGAACTCTTTGTCCATATTCCTATTCCTGTTCCTGTCACTATTTATGTTCCTATTATCATTCCTATTCTTATCCATGCCTTGATCCTTGGACCTGTTCATACCACTGTTCCTATTCCTGTACCTTGGAAGTTCAGCTCTACACTGTCTAGCTGTGCGACTGTCATTGTTGCACTTATAACAAGTAACAATGTTATTTCTTTTAGGCATGCATGTTCTTTGAATCCACCAGTTCTGACCAAACCTGTTCTGACCAAACCTGTTCTAGCCAAACCTATTCCTATTATTTGCCTTGCAATAAACTGCCTTGTGCCCAAACTATTGACAAGAGTAGCAATACCCTTGAAAGAAACTAGCACTTCTGAAATTGTCGTTTACCTTCTTCATTTGAGCCATGCAATGTGAAGCCGTGTGACCAAACCTGTGACATGCAAAACATCTGCCTTGAAATTTTCTTTTATTTGACCTCTTGGGTCTTGAAAACTTCTTCTTCTCATTCTGAATTATGTTTTCTATTTTCTATTTCTACGCATCTATCATTCAAGGACTCATGATCTGAAATACTTTCCTCATTAGAACTCTCTTCCTTTTGGAGTCTCTTACTAGACTCTTCAACCTGTTCCTTGTGCGGCTTAACAAAACCAAGGCATGTTTTATTTGTTGTCTTTATTTGACCTTTGATGAGTGACTTAACCTTTTTGGAGCTATCTTGAAACCTGTAAAGCTTATCCTTGTACTCTTTAGTTTCCTCTTTCAAAGAATTCATTTTCTGTTCTAACTCACTATACTCAAGAACCTTAGACTCTAACTCATCCTTGAGTTCTTGTGTCTTAGCTATAGAGAAATCAATATTTTCTATAAGATCATATCTCTCCATATAACATTCATCTAACTTATCCTTGAGTCTAGCATTCTTCTTTCTTTCCTTTTTCAAAGCACTAAGAGCTTTAATAATTTCACTTTCAATATCCTTTATTTGATTGCTTTTTGAATCATCAAAGTCTTTTTCAGATTTCTTATCACTAGAGGTGCTACCCTTTTCAAAAACCATACATGCATCTTCCTTATAGTTTTTTGAAGCATCCTCATACATAATAGAAACCAATTCATTATTTGTGCAATCATCCTCAAGGTCACCAAAATTTCCACATCTAAGACATTTCATGATAATGAATCTGTGTTTCGGTTCTTCTTCTTTTTCTGATATGAACAACATCTCATTTTCATTATCACTTGAAGAACTTTCACTATCACTACTAGAACACTTACTTGCTTTGTCTAGGTCGAAACTCTTCTTGTTCTTGTGAGAATACCTCTTTCCTTGATTTTTATGCTCATCTTTGTTTTTCCTGTGATGCTTGTGCTTTTCAAAATCCTTGCTCTTAGAATCTTGTTTATCTTCATCACTTTTGTTCTTGGGAACAGTACAGTCAATAGCATAATGACCGAACTTTCCACAATTGAAACATCTTATATTTTTCATGCTTTTGTGATTTCTAGAGAACTTGCCTTTCTTGCTGTAATATGCCACTTCATCACTAGAAGACTCATCACTCTCTTGAAGCTATTTACCCTTGGAATTCTTGGTAGCCTTGAAAGCTGCCTCTTTATTGACATCAACCTTCACTTGAGTTCTCAACTCAAATGTTGCAAGTATACTATGGAGCTCATCCTTTTTCAACTTATCCAAATCTTTAGCTTCCTCAATAGCAGAAATATTTTCACTAAATCTCTTAGGAAGAGATCTTAAAATCTTATCACAAACATCATTTTCAGCAAGCTCAAGACCTAAGTATTTCATGGAGTTAACAACCTCATCCATACGAATCATGTAGTCACTAATATTTTTATCATCATTCATCTTGAGTTGTTCAAACATACCTTTGAAGTGTCTCAACTTGGCCTTTCTAACATTTGTATCACCTGTATGAACCACCTTTAACTGTTTCCACATTTCACTAGTTGTCTTACAGTGAATCACTTTGGTGAGATCTGCTTTCTGTAAGCCTTTCAAAATTGCATTCATTGCTTTTGAATTGCTATGATGTAGGAGCCTTTCTTCTTTAGTATAAGGACCATGTTCAGGAATAGTGTACTCATCTTCAATCACTTTCCAAACCTCATTCCCAAGTGCCATTAGATGAACCTTCATCCTTGCACTCCAAAGACCAAAATTTGATCCATCAAGAATAGGTGTTGCATTGCCACTTGAATAATCCATTGTGTTCTTTACTAGATTTTCCTTCAAGCTGTTAAACTTTCTAAAGGAACCTTGCTCTGATACCAATTGAAGAACACAAGCTTATACTAATAGGGGGGTGAACAGTATAAGACCTCTTTTTACTTTTTTCTTTATACTTCAAAACAGTAAAGCAATATACCTAAAGAAATATCAAAACAATGCACAATATCATCCACAAAGTGACACCAATTTTAACGTGGTTCACCCAGAATGGCTGGGCTACGTCCACAAAAATTTTCTCTAAAATTTATCTCAAAGTTCTTTGGGAATCCTTCCCAATTACAATGTTTATGAGCCTCGGACCAAAGGATATACCTTCCCCCAAATAGAATTTATGAGACTCTGCTCAAAGGAGATACCTTCCCCCAATATGATTTTATGAGCCTCTGCTCAAAGGAGATACCTTCCCCTTTGCTCCAGAAATGATCCCTTAGAAGATCAACTACCTCTACCTCTTGCCAGCACATGGAACTCCTTTCCACAGAAGACCTCCTATCCTCAATGCTTAGCCTAAGAGACCTCTACATTCTATGATCACATCCACAGCAGCTCAGCAACCTATACCAAACATAGTTAGTCGGTCTAGTACAACTCTTCCTCTGTCTGTCAAATCTGTCCAACACTTGAACAAATCAATCCTCTGCACACAATCTACACTGTCTTTGCACACTTTGTGCCCATACAATAGCACTACACATTCATCTTTGCCCTTTTTTCTCTCTACGCCCTTCTACTCTCTCTACGCACTCACAGCCGCACTTGGTCGAACTTCAACCTTTGCACTATCTGTGCAAACACAGCGGCACTCAACTCTCAACGATCGAACTTCTCACTCTACGCTCTATCTACGAATGTCACAACCACGATGAATCCAACATTTCAAAATAGCCTACCTTTTATAATAACACTTTCAAGATCAAAACCTTAATCTTGGTTGGTTGTAACCCTAATTTTTAGTCGACTACACAACCCTAAACTTCATCAACTCACTTTTAACTTTGTCGGCTTCAAATGCCTCTGAAACTCTTCTGTAGCTTTTGCCGTGAAACTACAACATGTCGCGATATCGCGACACCTTTGCAACCGTACACTTTCTTTTGGATTTTGTCGTGATATCGTGACACTTCAGCCTTTGTCGACTTCAACTAAGTTCTTGTCGCGATATCACGACATTTTTGTCTTTGTCAGCATCAACTTTGCTTTTGTCGTGATATCGTGACCCTTCTCCCTTCGTCGACCTCCTTTCTACTTTTTTCATGAAATCATGACACTTCTGCCTTTGCAGACTTTGTCTTCACTTCTATCACGAAATCGTGACACTTCTGTCTTCATAACCTTCCTCCTTGCTTTTCTCGTGAAATTGTGACACTTCTCCTATAGAAGACCTGCTTTCAGTTTCTGTCACGAAATCGTGACACTTCTGCTTTCGTCTGCTTTCTTTTCTACCTATCATGAAATCATGACACTTTCTGCATCCGTACGCTTTCCATTCATCTTATCATGAAATTGTGAAACTTTCTTCATCTGTACATTTTCTCCACAACCTATCGCGAAATCATGACAGTTCTCACTTCAAAACCTTTCCTTTGCTGCATGTCACGAAATTGCGATAGTTCTCACTTGGAACATTTTCATTTGCAGTATGTCGCGAATCACGATGGTTCTCACTTCGAACTCTGTAGCATGTCACGAAATCGTGATAGTTCTCACTTCAAACTTTGTAGCATGTCACAAAATTGCGACACTTTTCGTGTTACTTTCTCTCTCTTCGAACTTGTTGCGAAATCATGATAGTTCACACTGCGAACTCTCTCTTCTACATTATGTCATGAAATCATGAAACTTTTCTTTTGGACTCTCTCTCCTACAATATGTCACGAAATCATGACACTTTTTCATCCCTACAACCTTCCTTGCAATATGTCACGAAATCGTGACACTTTTCCTTCTTTGCCTTCTTGCTTTTTTCAAGTCGCGAAAATGCGACATGTCGTGAAATCGCGACACTTTCCACCTTGCTCTCTTTTTCTACCAACATGTCGTGAAATCGCGACATTTTTTCTACTTGCCTTTTTCTCTACCAATATGTGACGAAATTGCAACAGTTTTTCCTACTTCTTCTCTCTCTTCCAACATGTCATGAAATCGTGATAGTTTTCCCTGCTTCTTCTCTCTCTTCCAACATTTCACAAAATTGCGACAATTTTTTAGCTATTTCTCTCTCCTCTAACATGTCGCGAAATCGTGACTATTTTTCTTCTTGCCTTTTTCTTTGTCAACATAGGGTTTGCAAAAGTCCTTTGAAACTGTCATGTCGTAACCTTTACCAAAAAAAATTATTTGACATCAAATCAAATTCCTTCAAAAGCTCCTTGACATCATTGACAACCTATACACTTGAGCAAAGGCAATGTATCCAAAGTACCCAAAATTTCCAACACAAGGAAAAAGGGCACTCAAGGAAAATGTGATAAATAGTCTCCTAATTAGCCCTACAAAGATAACAACTATTAGTGATACAAATACCTTTACACATCATATTATCAATGGTTAGAATTCTTCCTTGGATAACCAGCCATGGATAAGTCATTGAGCAATCGTGGTCTCTCCTAGATGAGGTTCCTTAATTTTTTATCCAAACTAAGTCCTTTTGGAGGAAAAAATTATCGTGGTATCCTACAGATGTTTCCTTGATTCAAGATATTAGCCTTGAACTGCAAGTATTTTTGATGGCTCTACCTAAAGCTTCTGCCAAAATGATGAATAACATGGGTTTGATAGGTTCCCCCTACTAAATTCCTCTATGACTTTGAAAGTAACCAGTAATTTTTTGATTAACCAGAATCGAGAACCATGCTTTAGAAATGCATTCTTTGATAAAATTAACCCATTGGTGTTGAAAACCAAACTTAAGGAGGATAAAAATCATAAAGCACCAATTTAGCCTATCAAATGCTTTGTTCATATCAATCTTGAGGGCAAAAACTGACCTGTTAGTATTATTAGCATAGTGCAAAGCTTCATGAACTGTGATAACTCCATCCAAGATTGACCTGCCATGGATAGAGATTCCCTAGCATGGATCTATGATGCGGGGAAGAATATATCTCATTCTATTTGCAATGGCTTTAGTTAGTATCTTGTAAGAAACATTGCACAGACTTATTGGCCTGAAGTCAGCCATAGATTCAAGGGTTTGCTTCATAGGAATTAGAGAAATAAAAGTATAGTTGATAGCTTTTGGGATATGATTGCTTTCTTGGAATTCTCTGATAGCATAAATTACATCCTCACTTACGATGTCCCAAAAAGATTGATAGAAACAAGGGGGAAATCCGTCGGGTCCTGGGGTTTTGTCTAGCTCCATGCTAAACAAGACTTCCTTAATTTCCTCATCAAAAAATGGAGCTATAAGCTTAAGGTTTATATCCTCATTTATTATGCTAGGAATGGATTGCAATAGAATATCTTTGGCCTCCTCATTGCATTGCGATTCTTGACCAATATTAGAATTGAAATAAGTCATTGCCTCCTTTTTTATTTCTGTTAAGTCTTCAGTAATAGAACCATCTATTTTTTTTTTTTTTTTATCTTGTTATTGTTTCTTTTTCTAAGCATGGTGACGTGAAAAAACTTGGAATTTGAATATCCATATTTCAACCAAAGAGCCCTTGATTTTTGCCTCCAATAGATTTTCTCATAGGCCAAAATGTTATGAAACTGTACTAGTTTTTTTTGTTCCTCCTGCCTAGTAGTTTCATCAACATCACCATGTTGGATCCTCTGATAAATTATCTTCAAACTTTCAACAACCTATTTTTTATTTTCAAAGAGGTTCCCAAAGACCTCTTTGTTCCAAGTTTGAAGCTTTTCCTTAACAAACTTTAATTTTCCAACAAGTTTAAAATTTGCACTACCCCTGATAGGCTACTGCCACCACTGACTTAAGTTATCTCTGAAACTAAAATGTTTGATCCACATAGATTGAAATCTGAAAGGTTTATTGAAGGACAGAGAGTTAGGGATCTCCAAAAAATAGGATTATGATTAGAGGTAATTTTAGGAAGGTCTTGCAGTGTATAATCATTGAACAAATTTGTAGCCTCATTTGATAGAAAAAACCTATCAAGCCTTTATTGAATGAGATGACACCCTATCCACCGATTGCTCCAGGTATAATTTGCTCCTCTAAGTTTTACATCCATCAACATGTTGGAGTTCACAAAGTCATTGAACTCATCCATGCTCCTGATAGGTGGTCCATTTCCATCCATTTTGTATGAAGGGTAAAGAGGAGTGTTAAAATCCCCAGCTAGAATCCAAGGTGCATTATGGAAGATTTCACTCATATTGCCTAAGTACTCCCACATTAGAGCTCTCCCTTGAATTGAATTTGGGGCATAAATATTTGAAAGGATCCATGACCTGTTGTTGTTTATTTCCTTAAATAAAACACTAAGCACCCTATCATATTTCTGAATAATGGTGCCTTCTACTATCCGGGGATCACACAAAGTCATAAGGTCTCTAGATGCTCCTCTAGCTGATTTGAAAACCATATCCCCTTGATTCCAGATTTTTTTTGTTATTTTTTTTACTGAATCTCATCATTTTTTGTTTTTTGCAACATGATAATAGTTGGATTCACTTGATTTCTTATTGCACTGGCTTCCCTGTGTTTGGACATGCCATTGAGTCCTCTCACATTCCATGAGAGGAAATTCATTTAGATTGTTTGGGATTTCTTCCTCTCCCCCTCCCTTGAGGGCATTTTCCTAATATTTTGTCTTCAAAACCCGGAATAACCTGTTGAAACAAGGTTCTCTATTTTTCATTGGCATTGTCATTATCAGTTTTAATTTTTTGATGCTCAATATTTGATATTCTCCCTCTTATTTTTTCATTACCAAAATCTATAGGAGACTTCACAGTGCTGCTAGTTTATTTTAGACTAAACTAAGGGGAGGTAATTTGTTACAAAACTGGACTACCATATTCCTCAGTTTGAAGAGTTTCACATATCTCCACCCATACATCTAAATCTTTTTCTTTTTTCCTGTATTCCCCTGGTCTGTGGGATGATCCCTCAGTAGGATTCACTTGGCTCCTAGTGATGATGTTAGGGAGATGAGATTTTTTATTTTCCAATGCCTCAACTTTCTTCCTAAGTTCTTCAGCATTAGGGTTTATCTTTGGGATGCCCACGGGTTGAAGTATTTCCACCATTGGGGTTTAAGGATCCTAACATGGATATGGATTCTAGAGATCGTGTAATAGGGTTTGGATTTGTGATGCCCATGGGGCTTATAGTAATTTTAGCATTAGGGTTTGAGGATACTAACTTGGATGGGGATTCAAGAGAGTCAGAAAGGTTAGCCTGAAGGTGTTGGGCTTCCATGTCTTCTGATAATCCTCCTACTCCCATATTGGATAGAATTGAAAAATTATTTGAAACTAGAGGATTGGAACTTACCTGAGTATTTTGGTTGCCAACAACCTATTGTTTTCCTTTGTCTTGTTGGAACCTTGCACCCTCTCTTTTCTTTTTTTGGTAAATATAGTTTACCTAATTTAAATCGCCTCTACCAGGGAAACTCCTCAAATTTCCTCTATCTAGCATTCCTTGCTTCTGCTTTTCTCTATTCATTGCTAGGTTAGGGCACTGATTGCATAAATGTCCTTGATTTTTACATTTTGCATAGAATGCCGATCTATTCTCGTATTCTACCGATTATTTTCTATAGTATTCTCCATACTCTAGCTCCAAAAACCTTGGTAATTCATTATTCAAATTAGCATTTACATAGATTCATGCATGAGTCATCCTTCTCCTGGCCAAGGTCACATGGTCAATGGATATTAGGTCCCCTATAGTTCTAGCTATGCCTTGCAACCAATATTCATTGAAGAACTGGGAAGGTAGACTCGGGATATGAACCCAAATAGGGGTAATGTTAATGAAAGCATGAGATTCCAAAAGTTTTTGAAAGGAAAACTATTTTGATGCATTCAAAATCAAAACTAACTCTTAAGTCCTAAAATGTGAAGTGCATTAAACGAAAGAGGCAAAATTGAAATGAGATACAAGAATCTAGAGAAATCATAGCCCTTTTATTTAACTCTTTAACCTCGGTTACAAAATTGCCTCCTCCCTTTTTAGGGGTTAGGAGCGTTAAATAGATTTGGTTACAATCGTGATCAATAATCCTTCTTCTGCATGCCCACATTTGAAATGGGCGGGCCAAAGTGTTGACGCCACTTATGCTGATGAATCCTCACTTCTCGTTGCTTATCCTACATTCAGAGACACAACAACATTGTTAGTAGCACTTGTTGCAAATAAGAAACACTTGTTCTCTAAAACGATAAAAGATGCATGCATAGAACCTAATAAAATGATGACTAAACTGATTCCAAATGACTTGCAATTTGAAAATGAACCAGAAAAAATTACCAGAGGGCCACTGTCATTGAAACAGTCGACCAATTTGCATTCAACTGAAATTCATCCCTGGGAAGGACGAATTCTACTGTAATTCGTCCCCGGGTAGGACGAATTCTACTGTGTTAAAACGCCGAGTTGCTGTCGCTCAAATGTCACACCTCGAGATCTCCAAAACACCTGCAAATAGAGGGGTTAAGTAATTGGGGCCATTTTGGGACGACCCAGATGGTTGGATTCTCCCAATTTGACCTCCATCAGCGAGAATTTGGCGTCGCTACCTGCAAGTCAGTGGGACAACAAAAGCGACAAAAGCGACAAGCATATGATGAAATCTGATTAAAATATTATGAAATTGAATACATGAACTATCTAGTCATCATAGAATGGAATGAGAAATGAATAAATGACAAAAAATGAATTAGAATGAAACTCAAAAGGTGCAGGGTGCCCGAGTGGGCCACCCACCGTTGGAACTTGATTTCGGCGCCAATCCACTAGGGATGGGCCCAAAATCTCTCAGAATGGGTTGTCGACAAATTGGTGGATTCAATGTGGTCAAATGTTGGGTTTGGGTTTGGATCCACACTTCCAAAAGCCACCCAATAACCTCTCTTGTGAAAGAGATTAAGGATGTGAAAAGGTGAATCGAAAAAGGGTTCAATGGGGTGTTCAATTTGGTAGCACTTCGTTGCTTGAAAATGCCTCCAACCTATCCTCTTTTGGGTGGGAAAGTCCACCATTTTATAGACCCATGGGGTCTCTTTGGAGGGGCATGCAAGGATGCCATGTGGCGGCCATGCCTTCCCAAGAGGAAGGAGACTCCTCCCTGACTTGGGCTTCCATGACTGCTTTTGTGATAGTCCTCTAACTGCCAATCTACCCACCTACACGCGCATGCACGGTAGGAGGCAATAATTGACTGTCCTTGGCTGCCACTTGGAAGCATTCTTATTTTTTCCCGTTAAACCTGGAATTTGTCTTGACCAAAGATGAATTTAGAATTCGTCCCTGGATGAGATGAATCCCAGTATGAATTCATCCCTGGGTGAGACGAATACTGAGCAAAGTGCCTAAATGTTCCAAATTGCCTTTTGACCTTACAAAATTGCTATGAAAGTGGTTAGGACCACTATTTAACCTCTGAGGGCTTGCCCTGGGAGCTATGTGTGTCAAAGCGATCAGTGTTTGCAGTCACATAATCGGATTGGTGTTGTTTTGGTGTCTACAGATGCCCCTTTTTGGGATGCGCTGTGCATGGCGCAGCGCCAAGAAAAAATAGATAACCAAAGCACTAATGATTAGGGTTTCTTGGTAACCTAACCAACTTTTGATGCCCCAAGCATGGAAATGGCATGCATTCTTGAATCCTTGCTTCTGACGAGCTAAGGAATTTTATTTCAAGTATTAACCTGTTTTGGTGAGGTGTGACTTGAGCTTGGACATTGATCAATCATGAATAGGCAAAGGGTGCAACCTTTTGTCCACGAGGGGAAACCTTGTGTTCATGCTTCGGGAATGCCAAGTGTTTGATCAATTTGTGATAATTTCTTGTTTACTGCCCCAAGCAGGAGCGTAATTGTCTTTTTCAATGATTCTTTGAATGCATGTCATTGCTTTGATTGGGTGTGTGTTTGTTGATTGGTGACTAAGTGTGACTACCCCCTCAAGCGACGAATCGATGAGGGAATGACCTTTGTGAGAAAAGCGACGAGTCGCTTGACCCAAGATGACTTTTGCAAGGGTGCCTTTAGATGGTTTATCATTAAGCATGTGCAATTTTTCCAACATTTAGACCTGTTTTTGGTGGGTGTTAACCCTTTTTGTGACGTTGTTTGGAGCTGAAATTGGCGAAAATCCATCTTCCCGTGGAGCGGTCCGGCTAAAATAGCCTTCTTGGGGAGTAGGATAGTGACAATTTGTGACCCCAACATCTGTTTTGTATTCTTGGGATGTCAAGTGCAACAGCACTCTCATCGGGCAAATTTATTATCTGTTTTAGTGCATTTTTGTCCAATTTTTGATGTTTTTGAAGTTTCTGGCCTAAATTCATCCCGGGGTGGGACGAATTCCAGCTTTAGAATTCGTATTTGGGTGGGACGAGCGCTAACCAGAGCGCTCATCCCAGGGAAGGACGAATTGAAGCTCAAAAGGCCTATTTAAGGGCCAAAACTTGAGTTTGGGCTCATTTGTATCTAATTTTTCTTGCGATTTGGAGCTCTAGGGAGGAGGAGGTTAATTCTGTGAAGCGAAGCGCTATCGGATTTCCCTTGCCATCATGAGTGCACAAACCGGATCGAGCGGCGGAGCCGAAGTGAGACTAGTAAGTGCTCCCTAGAGTTTATTTTTGTTTAAAATTGCAATTGTTTTATTTGATTATTTTTGTGATGATGTTTTTCAATTTTTTTTTTTAAACTTAAACCCTGAAACTGAATTGAAGATGACTAAGACTTAGTGTACAACTAAACGTAGCGTAAAACCTAGGTAAAGAATTTTGCTTACAACTAAACCCTAGGATAATGGAACGTAAAACCCTAAGACGTAATTTTTGTGTTTTTGAATTTTTTATGCTGTTTTTAAATTAATCAGTTAAGATTAGAAACCTTAAGACTGAAAAATTAATTTTTTTTTTTTTTAATTTTTTGTTTCGTTTTATTTTTTTTGAAATTTACTAGTTAGGATTTAGGAGCCCTTGAACTGAAAAATTGTTTGAATTTTGAATTTTTGTTTGTAAATTAATCAGTTAGGATTAGAAATCCTAGAACTGAAAATTTGATTTTTATTTGAATTTTTGCGCTTGTTTTTGCTGTACAGTTCTTTTCCATGATTTTAATTTTTTTGTTGAATTGTTTTCTTTTGTAGGTTGTTAGGAGCCGGTACCGTGTACCCACTGCTTTTACTGAGGCATGGGGGGCATTGACTGAGGCTGACTGGGAGTGGCTTGATGCCCTTGGGCTCAAGAAGGTGGCTCGACTGGAGCCTGTGGTCGCGGATCAGGCCTATTTGATGGCCCTGATCAAACTTTGGGATATGCGGACCAACACCTTCCATCTCCCGACAAGGGAGATGACTGTCACTTTGGAGGATATCTATCGGCTTTTGCGGATTTCGATAGATGGACTACCCATCAGGACATCGTCGCGTGATCAACGGACCACTGTACTGATGAGATGCTTCGGGCATGGGGAGCGGTTGGGCATAGAGAGCCCAGTGGAGACGACCGAGGTGGACTGCCAGGTTGGCAGGATTTTGGTTGGATGGTGGCAGGAGAGGGGGGTGTTAGGAGTGAGGCATGCATTCCTTATGGGCCTCATTTCCAACATGTTATTACCTAACTTTTTGAGCGTGAGGTTCCCATGGAACCTTTTGGATTTGGTGTGGCAGTTGGTAGAGTTCCCGATAGAGGCACCGCTGATCCTGAGATGGGGACAAACACTGTTGGCATAGCTCTACGGGGAGTTGTATGGGGTCCACTTTTGGCAGTGAAAGGGGATCAGCTGTAGTCTATTGCAGTGCTAGGGTTGGCAGCACATAGCAGTTGAGAGGCCAACCGGGTTACCATGGATGACTCGGGTAGTGATGGAGGATAAGGAGATAGGGTATGCAATTTTGTGGCGGTGGTCCGGAGAGCAGGGGTAGATTCGGTGGTGGGCAGGTGTCGTAGGGCACTATGCCGATGCCTTCTCTCGGCTCACTCTAGGGGAGGTGGTTTGGCGCCCTTATCAATATTGTCCAGCTTGGCCTGAGGCTGGAGAGTGGCTTCGATGGGTACGTAGGGAGCGGTGGTTGATTGGGCGACACGGGACCGAGCATGAGTTATTCTCATATAGTCGGGTTACACGATAGTTTGGGGTGCGCTAGGGGTTTCCTGGTGAGCCCGTGGTCTATCAACGCCGAGGAGATGAGAGGACTCTAGACCGACCGGTCATCATGCCACTGGGAGAGGATTCAGACGCGATGATCGATGTCCCGGACGTGGATGATGTCGGGACTACCACTGAGTATGACTCGTGGTGGGTACTGCGATGATGGCGAGGAGAGGGGCCACTGGGAGGCGTGAAGGTGACAGCGAAGGGTGCTGAGGCACCAGGGGATGACTGGGGAGCTTTGTTGGAGGATGCAGACATGGTGGAGGTGGGGGATGAGGATATAGATTTGTGGGATTCGGATCAGTCGGATATGCAGGACATGGCAGAGCAATGGGAGCCAGAGCAGGCTGCTGTTCTAGAGAGTCTTGTGCCTCAGGCGAATACAAAGGAGATGGAGTTTGAGGTACGCATTAAGAATGCATGATTGACAGAGCTACTATGAATGCGATATTAGGAGCTAGGGGATGCAGTGTAGGAGCTAGGGGACACGCTGCGGGAGCTAGGGGACGCACTGTGGGAGAGGGATCTCCTGTGAGCTCAGCTAGCAGAGCGGGATAGGGTTTTGGCACAGTGCGATGATGTAGTAGCTTACTACCATCGACGGGAGGCAGAGTGGTGCCGACACCGGCTAGATTTGGAGAGGGAGGTCATCCGCCTCGATGGGCGGCTACCTGAGTCGTCGGGAGGTGGATCTTCATGCCGGACGAGGGACAGTGCTACTGAGCAGTCAACATCATCTCGTCACAGGCGATTGGATGAGGGAGGCGGTAGTAGGCGTGATGTGGGGGCTAGCAGTAGCCATCCTGAGGGGTCCCATAGGACCCACACCACGGGGGGTAGTTCCCGTCGCACCGATCTTGCGTGATCATGGTGGTCAACGCCTTAGGCTGGGTGGTTTTTGTTATATGATTACGGGGTCAGAGGACCAGTTTTGTAGCCTGCGGGCATTTTTTTGATGATATATATATATATATATATATATATATATATATATATATATATGGCTTTATTGTGGTTATGCACATGTGATGATTTGATCTTTATGCATGATGGCTGATGACTATGGATGTATGCATGTTGATTTATTTTGATGGATGCATATGCTATGATGAATGCAAATGTTTTTGATTTATATGTGATATGCAAAAATGAAATGGATGAATGGGATTTGTGATGTTTGGCTATGGCACCATAGACTGTTTAGAACTCTGTTATTTTGTTTTTGGGTGATTGTTGTGATGCATCACTTTGTATGTATACATGTGGTTTTTCTCTTTTTTTTGTATTTTTTGATGGTATTGCAAAGATGGAAAGTAGCGCAGTTGGTTTAGAAATGTAGCTAAGGTTTTCTGAGACTCAGACGGTTTTAACTCACTAGCCACGATTGTACTTTGTCTTACAAGACTTTTGACCAAGGTATGAATCGAACTCATTTTTGACCAAGCTATTTCACATCCCCGTGTGTGCAATTGAGTTCATTTATGTGGTATTTGTCGGGATACCGCCGAGTGCTGAGTGGGCTTTCAACCGAATCATATCGAGGATCACCTAATTAGCTCCACTAACTCCTTTGTTGTATTTAGTTAGATTAATTTGTGGTGTTATCCAGGATACCATAAGCTAGCTCATCCTTATGCAAACATTGGTCTGTATATACACAAAGCAAATGTGACAGACATATCGTCATGCGGGTAGGATACCACTATTGCCAGATAGGCTATCAACCAAAATTGTAATGAGGATCACCTAGATGGTTTTTGAATGCTGAGAATTCCAAAGATTCAAGTTCAGGTTGTTTGTTGGCTGAATGATTTGGGAGACTTGCTCGTCTATATAGTGATGCAAATCACTGTTTATTTTTCTATTTATTTTTCTTTTTGAGCAAGGATTTTGAATAGTGGTGATAACCATTGTTACTTGATTTTGTATTTTGAGCGGTGTGAGTTTGAGCTTGTGAATGGCTTTGATCCTCATGGCCTTGGGGATGACTACCCATCCTGGTTAGGGGCGGATAGTATGAATCCTTACGACATTAGGGACCAAGGGGATGATGGAGATTATGAAGTAAGGGCATTAATCTTTTAGGCCTTGGGGATGACTACCCATCCTTTGGTGGTTGCCTTGGGGGATGAGTGGATGTGTGGAATGGTGCTGGTATCCGGATCCAGACATGGAAGATGAAGTAAGGGGATTGATCTTTTAGGCCTTGGGGATGACTACCCATCCTGGTTAGGGGCGGATAGTACGAATCCTTATGACTTGGAGACCAAAGGTGAATGGAAAGGGTTAGGATGATGATTTGTTGGAATTTTGTTTGTGAATGGCGTTGATCCTTTTAGGTCTTGGGGATGACTACCCATCCTTGGTAGGGAAGTGTAGTACGAATCCTTATAACTTTGGGAACCAACTATGATTGGGATTTGGTAGTGGTAAAAACCACTGTATATTAAGGTGAATGAATAGGGAAGAGCTCATCCTTTTATCAATTCTCAGCATTCTAGAACCATTCGCATAGGGGGATGAGCAAGATAACTGTTTCGCTTATGGTGACCTGGATTACTATGCAGGTTTCATCTTTCGTTCACACAACTTGGGAATTTTTATGTGTTTTAATTTGTGTTGGGATGCTACGTAACAAGGTGTATTTCAAGTGTAACTCTACCTTCATAAAATCTGTCTAACTCGGTACATTATGTGGCTAAAGAGAAAAATGATGACTGAATTACGAAAACTCTTGATACATTATAAGACCACTGACTCTATTGTGGTAAACAACAGTGAATGGCGTTTGTTTGCTATTTTGTAAAATGGAAAAGTGTGGAACAAGATGGACTTAGCAAAATAATTACAGTTTATGGTGCCTTTGACCTTTACGACCACAAATATGCAATGTATGGGTGCGATGCTTAATGCAGCTACATATTTTTTTTGTATTTTTGATGGATTGATTTTTTTGTGAATATGAAGATGAGATGTGAGAAGTGCTTTTTAATGAATTTGAGCATGCCTAGAAATGAGATGCAAATTTTTGTTATTTTTGATGATTTTTGGATTGTTTTGAGTTTCTGACCAAGCGATTGTGAGATTCCTTGGAGCATTTTTGGGATTGACCAAGCGATTGCAAAAATCCTTGGAGCATTTTTGGGATTGACCAAGTGATTTTAGGGATCCTTGGAGCATTTTGGGATTGACCAAGCGATTTTAGGGATCCTTGGAGCATTTTTGGGATTGACCAAGCGATGGCGAGAATCCTTGGAGCATTTTTGGGATTGACCAAGCGATTTTAGAGATCCTTGGAGCGTTTTTGGGATTGCGCGGTCCTTTGAGCTTTTTGGGATTGACCAAGCGATTGCGAGAATCCTTGGAGCATTTTTGGGATATGGCTCTCTTAGATATGGAATGGGTGCAAATGACTGATGTTCAAGGGTTATGTTTCCTTGATTCCATCAAGAGAGGCTATCCGGTACGTCGTGGGTCCTATTTTGCTATCAATGACATATGGACCTAACCAATTTTCCATGAACTTGTCCCTTAGGTGGGATGGCAAACTAGAATTTTGATGGTTTTCCTTCAAAACCAAATCACCAACCCAAAAGTCTCTGAGGTGAACTTTCATGTTGTAAGCTTTCTTAAGTCGCTCTTGATAAATACGTAAATGCTCGAGAGCATTAACGTGTCGTTCATCAAGCAACGTAAGTTGGTCTAACCGGGTCTGCCATGCAGTGTCATCATCGATGAACTCCTGCATTGATATGCGTAGGGAAGGAATCTCCAACTCTAGAGGCATGACTACCTCGGAGCCATACATGAGCGAAAATGGAGTGGCCCCAGTGGGCGTCCGAATGCTAGTGCGATAAGCCCAAAGGGCAAGTGGGATTTGGATGTGCCAATCCTTATGACTGTCTGCGACCATATTTTTAAGGATGGCAACTAGCATTTTGTTTGATGCCTCTGCTTGCCCATTCGCCTATGGATAATAGGGTGTCAAAAAACTATGCTAAATTTTGTACTTTGTGGTCAAAGCACGCACGTCTTTGTTCTTGAAAGGCATCCCATTATCCGAGACTATTTTGGATGGAATACCAAAATGACATATGATGTTATGCAAAATGAACTCCATAATGCGGGGTCTTGTCGTAGAGGTAAGCGGAATTGCTTCCACCCACTTGGTAAAATACTCTATGGCCATTATGATAAACGTGTGATGGCCTGACAATGCAGGGGAGATCTTTCCAATTAGATCAAAGCCCCACTATGAAAATGGCCAAGCGGACTGGACTTTTTGCAAGGCCTAGGAAGGTACGTGCATCAAATTGGCATGATGTTGACACTTCACGCACTTCTTGACATATGCGCAACAATCTCGCTCTAAAGATGGCCAATAATAGCCCATGCAAAGAATGCACTTTGCAATGGCCATACCATTGAAGTGGCCACCACATGTACCATCGTGCGCTTGGGAAACTACCCAAGTGGACTCTTGTTGTTCCAAGCAACGAAGGAGGATTCCTTCATAGTTGCGATGGTACAAAATGTCTCCTATCAAGACATACTTAGCCACTTTCTGCTTGAATGCTCGTTTTGCGGCATGCGTCAATCCAAGCGGGAGATTACCTAACTTGAGGTAGTCTCTAATGGGTAAATACCGTCCTATTGATCGAAACCTTGATGGTATGAACAGCCAATCCCTCTTGAAGTTCATCCCTAGCAAATGTTGAACGGGATAGAACTTGTAAGAATAGCATTGTATTGCTATTAATGGGAGTAGGGGAGAACAAGGATCCCCAATTAGCATGCTTCAAATGATCATGGATTCGAGAGAACTTATCCGAAGATGGTTCAATCTGGATCATGTGGATTCCTGGCGTCAAGTTAGAGCTTGCACGCTCCATCATGGATTGCGATAAGGTTTTGACTTGAATGGTTGTCATATCACCAGAAAGGTCTTGCGAGATTAGTGACCCCAAGGAGGCCATTGTGTCCGCAAAATGATTCGATGATCGAGGGAGTGCCTCGATGTCATACCACTCAAGTTTTGCCAAGAATTTTTCCACAAGGGCTTTATAAGCTTGTAGAACTAGGCATTTGCATTGATATACCCCTTTGACTTGATTGACAATTAACAACAAATCACCAAAGATGTTCAGTCATTTGATGTTCATGGTGATTGTTGTATGAAGACCTATGAGCAAGGCTTCATACTCTGCATTATTGTTGGTGCATGGGAAGTTTAATTTAAATGATAGGGGCATTGGAGTACCCTACGGTGTGAAGAATACAATTCCCGTGCCACCACCTTGCTCACATTTAGAACCATCAAAAAATAGGGTTATGTCGGCCTATGACTCAGGCTCATCAAAATCTGGCGATTCTGAGACATGGAAGACCCCATCATCGGGTAGTTCTATGACCAGAGGCTGATCGTCTTTGAGAGGAGCCTCTGCTAGTTGATCGACTATGACTTGTCCTTTGATAGATTTATGTCCAATAAAATCTATGTCAAATTTCGTCAACAACATGATCCATTTTGCCATGCGACTACTATGATAAGTATGACTCATCATGTATCGCAATGGATTCTCCTTAGACACAACATACATAGTGTTGCTCAGCATGTAGTGGCATAGCTTTTTGGTAGCAAACACCATTGCCAAGCAGAGTTTCTCAACGTATGCATAGTTAAGTTCATAACTGACCAGGGTGCGGCTAAGATAGTAAGTAGCCTGTTCTTTGTGAAGTTCATTCTTTTGGGCTAGCATGGCACCCAATGCCACCTCAGTAGTTGAGATGTATAAGTAGAATGACACTCATGGTCTAGGTGGTGCCAATACTGGCAGCGAAGCTAGGTATTATTTGATTTCATCGAAGGCTGACTGGCACTCGTCATCCCAGTGAAAGATAACCCCCTTGTGCAATAATTTGTTCATGGGTTGGCACTTGTCAGATAATTGTGTTATAAACCATTTAATCGATGCGACCTTTCCTTGTAGACTTTTGAGTTGCTTTATGGTAGTTGGGGGGACCATTTCAAGGATTGCCTTGACTTTCTTTGGGTCCACCTCGATGCCTCGCTTTGAGACTATGAAACCCAAGAGTTTTCCAGATGTGACACCAAATACGCACTTCTTGGGATTTAGTCTAACTTTATGCTCCATGAGGCGATCGAGGATCTTGCTTAAGTCATCGATATGATTTGAGCACAATAGAGACTTGGCTAACAAATCATCCATGTAATCTTCCAAAGTTTTATGCATGTAGTCATGGAAGATGTACGTCATGGCACGTTGGTAGGTGGCGCCAGAATTTTTAAGGCCAAAAGGCATGACCTTATAACAAAATGTCCCCCAAGGCATTGTGAATGCTATTTTTAGTTGGTCTTCGGGATTGATATGAATCTGATTGTATCTTGAGAAACCATCCATGAGGGAGAGCATTTCGTGACCTACTGTAGCATCTACCAATGCGTCAATGCTCAGCAAGGGGAAATCATCCTTAGGACTCGCTTTGTTTAGATCTCAAAAATTAGTGCATATGTGAATCCTCCCATCGGGCTTTTTGACGGGCACCATGTTGGACAGCCATGGCGGATAATCTACATAGATGACAAACTATGCATCCAACAGCTTTTGCAATTCATCTTTGACCATCAAGGCCATTTTTGGGTGCATCTTATGTAGTTTTTGCTTTACGGGCTTGATTGTCGGATCAAGCGTTAAATTATGCGTGACTAGTTGCGGGTCTAGTCCTGGCATATCCTTGTATGACCATGCAAAAACCTCCTTCTTCTCTTTGAGAAGGGCAATGTAGTCGGCTTGCTCTTTAGGGGATAAGCTTACCCCCAGCTTGATAATCTATGGATTCATTGGATCCAAGACGATATCTACGTCAGTCGTCTCCTCGACTGACATGTGGGATCCATCCTCCAATTGATGTGGAGTCGGGATCAAATGGATATCATTAGCTGAATTTAAATCTACGTTGGGAACCTCGGGTTCCTCTTTAGCCTAAAAGATATCCTGAGTTGTCCCTGGGGTAAAATGAGGCATCTTACTAAAATGCCGGTAATTTGATGGTGAGAGAAGTGAATTGACGTGATCCCAATCGATGGCATCTATGTCTAGATGCAATGACCGTGTTGGATCAGCCGGATTGCGGATGGGTGCGGTCAAATCAATGGAGATCATGTGGATGGAATGAATTTGGTCTCCATTACCGTGGGTATGATAACCCGAACATTCTGGATACTCCCTATACTCTGGATCTAGCTCTAGGGGAATGGGCACGAACGGATCTGCCCTATGTGCTGATAGGAAGATAGGGTCTTCCCTCGACACTGATGTCATTATAGGATCTCGGGGTGGACGGTGCTCATCGTAGATTTGGAGCCATGGATCCAACACTTGTTCCCACCCTACTGGGTCTACATACCACTCATGTCTTGGCACTATTCCCATCTATGCAAATAATTCATTAATCCCCAAGGGACGCCGTTGTTGCACTTGTTGCCTTTGTTGCATTTGTCGCATGTGGTTGAGATAGGCCATCTCAGTCTCATATTTCGAATCACTGTCAGAGATCCAAAAATGTTCATTTTCTTCAGCAACTGTTTGCGACGTTAAGGGTTCATCTTGTTCCAACAAATTAATCTGGTCCCATTGCGGTTGTTCCACACTTGGTGGAGGGACTTGATTCTCTTGACACAACACTGGCTCGACTGGAACCTCTAAAGGTAATAGTTTCAAAAATATTTTTGGGCACCGTTTATGTTCTCCTTGGGAGTTAGTGTCCGAACTTTCACCTCTCTCTAGCAAAGGAGAGGGATTATTGATGTTACCAAGGGTGGTTGTTGACCATGGGAGGTAATCTCCCAATGTATATTATGTATTTGGGTTGGCATAAGGATCTGATGCCAATCCACCCTTGTTGCCTATTCCTAGGCCTTGCATGTTTTCCACCAAGATGTCTAAGGGCAGGGGGTGGTTGAACCCTACTCCCAACTTATCGTACGACATTTGGTATCTTGGGTGGCAAAGGACACGCACCCCTTGCTCATACCTACCTAGCCCGTATCCATGCCAATTGCATTGGCCGAGATATCTCAGAGCGAAGTCCGGGTTTGACAGATAATTGACATTTTTAGCAAAAGGCTCTTCGTCCTCGTCCTTTTGCTTGCATGGTTCAGCACCATGATCAAGGCCCCCATACAAAAAAATTAGTCTGGTTTTGTGGGTACCCTAAAGGAACAACTATCCCTATGGGAAGGCGAGGTCTCCCCATGTCCTGTACTAATTCTAGCGCGGGCGTTGCCACAACATTCTGCACTAGATACTCCCCCAAGCCCGTACTGGCCATTTCAACAGTAATTGTTGACGATTGAGAGGGAGAAAATGGAAGGCCTTCCTGAGTCCATTCCATGTTGGGTGGATTAGGAGCCTCAGCTTCCATTATGCTAGGTATTTCTTCTGTTGAGACAGTTGATATTGTTGGCAACCCCTCTTCTAGGGGCTGAGCCTCTTCTAGGATCTGTTTTCCTTTGTCCTTCTATTTAGCCATGACAGGTGGCATTGGTAGTGAAGGAGCAGATGATGAAGACTCACTTGGCTGGGATTTTGATGATTTAGTCACCAGTGGTGCCCACGGTATTGGACCATGTTTAGATGGATTTAACTGGAAATCCAAGTGCATTGATGGGAGGGTCGACTGAGGCATTAATTGCACCACATTGCAATATTTGAAGGGTTCTAAGTCCATCGAGACTACATGTACTTCTCCTTCAAATGCATACTTTAGACACTGGTGAGCGATCGAAGGGACACACTTCATGTCCCTGATCCATGGCCGCCCTAGCAGTATGTTATATGCCATCTCGCCTTCCAAAACATGGCATAATGTAGGTATTGTCTTTTGTCCTACCTGGACAGGAAGAACAATTATGTCGACTGTCGAGCATATTGCATCGTTGAATGCTCATAGTGTGTATGTGGAAGCCGTGATATGAGAGGCTGGCAGCTTTAGATGTTTTAATGCTGTAGTGGTAATGATGTTACTGGACGAGCCAGTATCTACCAACACTCTCTTGTATGGGATCCCGTTGACCCACGCGATAATGTGTAGGGGTGGATCTACCATGTCATTCAATACTATTTTAACCTCATCTTATCTAAAGGTAATGATCGGCTTCGTACATCATTTTACATGTCCCATGAAGTTATTGAAGGAATTCGCTTCATGAGGCTGCAACTCGATGGCTTTCAAAATTTCCATGAGAGCTTCCCTATGGGGTGTTGATTGTTGTATAAGCTCGTAAATGGAAAGCCTAGCCGATGTGGTTCACAAAATTTGTGTGATTTTGGTCTGTATCTTGACCTCGGGTCTAGGTGGAGGCAACTGCATAGGGCGTTGTTGAGGTTGCGACATTGTTGGAACTTCTCTTGTAGCTGCCTCGGGGGCAACTCCTGGGTACTTCTTTTTCCTGGTCACTATGCTGATCATTCCCATGAATCCTTGCATGGGAATATTCTATCGCACCTCATTGACTTGAAGAGGTTTTGCCTGTGCCTCATGGGCAGGCAAAGGGTCCTTGAAAACCCCCATCTATTGATTATTTGGCACTATGGGGTTGTCCACGGCCAATGTTTTATTATCGATCAAATATTGTATTAATCCCTTGAATTTCCAACATCCATTCAGGTCATGTCCCATTCACCTATGGAACCTACAATATAATTCCTCTCTGTATCCCTTAGGCTTGGGAGCGTTAGGATCTACGATTTGGATTTCTAGAAGGGTGATTAAATTTGTCGCTAAAAAGCGATCAAATAGGGAGTCCCTGGACTTCGCATAAGGGGTGAATTGTCGTCTAGGGTGATGCTGCTGATTTTTCTCCTATTTTTTATTTTCTCTTTCATAATTAGGAGGCACTGCCTGATAATTAGCCTTTTGGGGCTGTATTTCTTTCACAAGCTTGGGGACATTTATCGTAACTTGATTAACTACAGCGGGTTGTGATTGCATAGTCCCGGTCTTAGTTTTTTTATTCCACTCTTTCTTTTTAGGCTTGGCGATTTTGCCTCCTTGTATTTTGATATCTTCTATAACTCTGGCTTGCGCCAAAGCTTCTTCTAGGCTGGCATATTGCTACAGCTGCAATAGCCCAGAGATCGATTTCAGACAACTTCGTGAAAACATTTGTGTGAGGTCAGACATAGGGGGAAGGTAAGGTAGCTTAGAAAGCAGAGACCTCCATCGATTCCCGTATGCTACCATTGTCTCTTCCTCATATTGCCTGAGGCTAGCCAGATCACTCAGTGATGCCTTCTTCTTGGTGTTGAAGGGAAAGCATTCAAGGAACGCATCTACTAATTGATCCAAGTTATTTATGCTATGCTTCGACAACTATGTGAACCAATCCGAGGTAGGATCTGTGAATGTGGTTATGAATGTCCTTAGCAACAGTGCATCATTATCCCGAATGCCAAAGCATTGGCTCAATAATCTTGTCACATGCTCTTGGGCATCCTCTTCACCTTTAAAAATTGCCAATTGAGGCAACTTGAAATGTTCAGGGTAAAGAGGTGTGGGCACTGAGAGATGCACTGGATGACTGCAGAGTTGACATAACGTGGGCTTTTGATGCCCAAAATATTTTGTCTCCACATACTCCAAACGCTCCAATAGCACTTTGTATGCATCAGAAGATTTAATCTCTTCCTCTTTTGTTTTCTCCCGTTGTGAGTTATGGGAGACTGGAGGCTTATGGGGGGCAGCCCTCCTGCCTTGATAGGGCATTTCAGCCCATTCTATTTCTGGTTCATATTCCTCATAAACTTCTTGAGGAGTCTCTGGGTGAGACCTATGACCCTAAGTGAGTCCCCGCTGAGGGTACCCATCATTGTTTTGGGGAGTGACCTCCCTCTCAGGTCTATAAGGTCTCAGAGGCAAAGCTTGACGAGGTCGCAGAGACCTGTCCTGCACCAAAGGATTATACCTATCATATTGTTCTGCTTTTTGGGTGCGAGGGGTTGGCACCCTCTTAGGTATTTTATAATGCAGATCATCCTCTTCGCGCTGCATGCACTCTTTATTAAGGCGATATAAGTGCTCTAACTACTGATGACCTTGCTCAAGCCGCGTGATTCAGGCTTGGCGGGCGGCATGTCTGGTGACTGCCAAGTCAATTTTGTCCACCATATTTTTCTCAAGAGGCTTGAATGTTTCTCCTATGTATTTGCCTCGGTCTTGATGATCCAAGATTTCAATGGGTCGCTTCCCTTTGTCGAGGTCAACGGCATTTACTTGAGGCTCTGGCCTCGATGTGTGACCATGATATCTAGCAGGTGTGGAAATGCAAGGCTCCCGCACTGTATGTTGTTATCAAGGAATGTGATGGTCTTCCTCGTACTCCCTTTCATGGGTGTGAAAGGGGTGGGCAGAGTTAGCTCACCCTGTGTGGAGAGCCCTGCACTCTAGGTTTTGTCTTTCAGTTCTAATGGGAAGCAAAGGAGATATGTCGTATTCACGCTGTCTCTCCTCATGGACATTGTGCCTCTCTAACACTTCATCGTGCTGTGGCTACTCATATCTAGCCTCAAAAGGCAGTTTTTTATTTACATCGAGTGCTACATGCAAAGATTCTTCCCGAAAGGGGTTGTGTTGAATGGGCATACCCCACAGAGGGGGGTCCCAATAATTTCTTCTTGATGTGGCCTGATGCGGACTCTCTTGTAGGCCAGACCGCCAAGGCAGTATGACCAAGTCCTCAGGGCTAAAGCGAAGGCGACCGACACCCTCTCTTTGTGCACCTTCCATAGCATTTGCCCTTGATTTGGCTTGGCTACGGGTGTACACCATTGTGGTGCTCTTCTACTAGCTAAGCATATTTTTAAATTTTTGTTTATGATTTTTTTTTTTTTTTTTTTTACACTAAGCAAAAATGAACACACACATGCACAAACGGTGATTATCTCTTTTAAATATTTAATGGTGTGTCCTAAACTGGTTTAGTGCATTTTGATGTTTTGTTTTGTTTTTGAAATTTTTGAAGAACGTTTAAATGCAGAATGTTGGATCATATGACTCCCATAAATGGTCGCCCCTTCAATATACCATTGCCAGACCGATATACCAACCTCTCTATATACCCGCCCTTATGAGAGGGAAACTATAGGTACATGAGAGCAGATGGCACATGGAACATAGGCGGTATGAAAGGAGGATTGTCTTGTTAATGAAACCTACCATAGAAGACTTATCCTCGCATGCATGGTAATCACCCCAGCAACACTCAATCAGCTTTCATCAGGATTTACGCCTAACAACAGTGACAATCGGGGAAATGGATGCAAAATCAAGCCAAGGTGGTGATGAACCCACCATTGGTCTTGATCAAGGGCTGGGGTCTTATGACCAATTCCTTGGTTTAAAGATACCATGTGATGTGTGTGTGGTTTATTTTAATTGAAATTGAAACATGCAAACAACCAATTTTCCCTAAGCAGCAAAAGTTGACGAAAATATAGAAACAAAAAATCAAAAAAATGACAGGGACAATTTTGGAACCTTACCTCTTTTCTGCCCAGACTTGTTGTTTCTGATCTTCGGCTCTGAAAATTTATAGACAAAAATTCATCCCTATCAGATACGAATTACAGAACAGAATTCGTCCTAGTCTGAGACGAATTGGAATTCATCCCAGGGTCAGACGAATTACAGTAAAGTAATCGCCATAGTCAAAGACGAATTACAGTCAAAAATTGAAAAATGGTACCTATCAAGCACCAAACAAAAAAATGGATCAATTACTTGATCTTAAAAACCAGGGGACAGAGTCCCACCATGATCGCCACTGAAAGCATGAGATTCCAGAAGTTTTTGAAAGGAAAACTATTTCGATGCATTCAAAATCAAAACTAACGCTTAAGTCCTAAAATGTGAAGTGCATTAAATGAAAGAGGCAAAATTGAAATGAGATACAAGAATCTAGAGAAATCACAACCCTTTTATTTAACTCTTTAACCTCGGTTACAAAATCACCTCCTCCCTTTTTAGGGGTTAGGAGCGTTAAATAGATTTGGTTACAATCGTGATCAATAATCCTTCTTTCGCATGCCCACATTTGAAATGGGTAGGCCAAAGTGTTGCCATCGCTTATGCTGATGAATCCTCGCTTCTCGCTGCTTATCCTACGTTCAGAGACACAACGACATTGTTAGTAGCACCTGTTGCAAATAAGAAACACTTGTTCTCTAAAACGATAAAAGATGCATGCATAGAACCTAATAAAATGATGACTAAACTGATTCCAAATGACTTGCAATTTGAACATGAACCAGAAAACATTACTAGAGGGCCACTGTCATTGAAACAGTCAGAAAATTTGCATTCAACTAAAATTTGTCCCTGGGAAGGATGAATTTTGTTGTAATTCATCCTCGGGTAGGACGAATTCTACTGTGTTAAAACGTCGAGTTGCTGCCACTCAAATGTCACACCTCAAGATCTCCAAAACACTTGAAAATAGAGGGTTTAAGTAATTGGGGCCATTTTGGGATGACCCAGATGGTCAGATTCTCCCAATTTGACCTTCATCAGTGAGAATTTGGTGTCGTTACCTGCAAGTCAGTGGGACAACAAAAGCAACAAAAGCGACAAGCATATGATGAAATCTGATTAAAATATTATGAAATTGAATACATGAACTATCTAGTCAGCATAGAATGGAATGAGAAATTAATAAATGACAGAAAACAAATTAGAATGAAACTGAAAAGGTGCGGGGTGCCCGAGTGGGCCACCCATCGTTGGAACTTGATTTCAGTGCCAATCCACTAGGGATGGGCCCAAAATATCTCAGAATGGGTTGTCAACAAATTTGTGGATTCAATGTGGTCAAATGTTGGGTTTGGGTTTTTATCCATGCTTCCAAAATCCACCCAATAACCTCTCTTGTGAAAGAGATTAAGGATGTGAAAAGGTGAATCGAAAAAGGGTTCAATGGGGTGTTCAATTTGGCAGCACTTCGTTGCTTGAAAATGCCTCCAACCTATCCTCTTTTGGGTGGGAAAGTCCACCATTTTATAGACCTAGGGGGTCTCTTTGGAGGGGCATGCAGGGATTCCATGTGGTATCCATGCCTTCCCAAGAGGGAGGAGACTCCTCCCTGACTTGGGCTTCCATGACTGCTTTTGTGACAATCCTCTAACTGCCAATCTACCCACCTACATGCGCATGCACGACAGGAGGCAATAATTGACTGTCCTTGGCTGCCACTTGGTGGCATTCTTCTTTTTTCCCGTTAAACCTAGAATTCGTCCTGACCAAAGATGAATTTATAATTCATCCCTAGATGAGACGAATCCAAGTTTGAATGTCCCTGGGTGAGACGAATACTGAGCAAAGTGCCTGAATGTGCCAAATTGCCTTTTGACCTTACAAAATTGCTATGAAAGTGGTTAGGACCACTGTTTAGCCTCTGAGGGCTTTCCCTGGGGGCTATGTGTGTCAAAGCGATTAGTGTTTGCAGTCACATAATCGGATTGGTGCTATTTTGGTGTCTATAGTTAATATTTTGCTTTTTAGGGTCAAAATTTTCACCCCATCGTCTGAGAAAAAGGCTCCTTTTGCCTAGAAACCAATGACCTCCTGTTAAAATGTGGTTAGCATCCTCCATATTATTAAAACTGATAATGAAGAACCCTCAAGTTAGAGCTACCAACTCCAAGCTACCTACCACTCGCCATTTACCCCTCGCCCAAGCCCTGATAGTCTCCATGTCTGGCCTACCTCCCAAAAACTTGCCTACTAGGGAGAATTCTTCCATTAAAATAAAATGGCTCATGGAACTTGTTGGGGCTGAAATTTTTTTATTTATTGGAACTAGGGGCGGAAGAGAGAGAACATCCTTTCTTTTTCCTCTAAGAGTCTCATCAAAAGACAACCACTTCTTGGGCCCTGTATTGTCCTTCATATATTTTTTGTTGAGGTCTTTCTGAGGAGGGTCGGGCCCCTGTGTGATTCTCACCTCCAAATATTCCACAGCCTAACCACATTCCTCTGGATCCTCGCTTGATCCATGCTCAAGGTTCCCACTCACCCCTTCTGTACCTGTTCTACCTCTACCACCTTGGTTGAGATTCCTGCACAAAAAATTTAAACCCTCACTCCGACCGCACCCGCTAAACCTCAACTCACTCATTCCTCTTGCTGAAGGAGAACGGAAGAAAAAAATTTATTTTTTGTTGTTCAAATATCCATTAACATTTACAAATGTAAATATTAGAATAGTATTATATGAATATTATAATACATAACATATATTTTATTTTTGTTAAGTTATATTACAATTTAGTTATGAGATGTTAATGTTTACTTGAATGTTTGAGGATATGTTTTTACCCATATGAATTTTAGAGCTCAGGATTTATAGAACTCTAAAATATGTTATATTCATTCACAAAAACACAAAAATATGTATTTGTATAGTAAAATATTATCTATTAGGTGTTTGGTCATAAATACATTTCTAAATCTATGTCCAATGCCAATAAAAATACATAGTATGTAATATATTCTTACTTATATTATAATAAAGTTATATGACTTAATTTTACTTCCATTACAAATGTAAATTGATCATTTTCTCTATAGATAATTTTGTTTTAAAAATTCCAACACTTAACTCAAAAAATCACCACCAAGCTTGTGGTAAAATTAGCTTGATATTAATTAGCTTGAATATTATGTTTCTTCCTTTTCAGGTGTCTATTATAGGTTTTGATGATATTTTACGAGCATCCTCTATGTGGGTTTTTGTTATAACTCCTTTACAAGGTTTACAGATAGTTAATTTTCTCAAGAAACCCCTATGTGGGTATTGCTCAGGCTGTATTTTTGTGTTTATGATGTTAGGCATCCACTCAGCCTTCTCTATTGTTGTTTGGTCCATTTCATTTAGGTTGTAGTTGGCCAATGGGCATGACTATGTCATATCATGCTATTGTTTTATCTACCATTTTATGTACTTGGGTTTGGGGCTCATTAAAACCCCACACTTAAGCAATTTTACATACCAAAAAAATAGCTTAATGTTAATAGTGTTTTCAAATAAAAGTTGCATATGCATTAAATGGTTTGGAGCATATTTTACATTTTTTTATTTGTATATTTTATAGAATATGACCTTTAAATTACAAATGAATTTTAATTTCCAACCCTATTTTATATTAATATAACCTAGAAAACATGGTTGCCATGGTTCCTTATAAATTTTAAGGAACTATGTTATTTTAAATGGTATTTCTTATTCACTTTTAAAATAAAAGATATTTCATCCACTATATAAGGGTTATTGATTAAAATTATTATCAACTATGAATGTAGTACTTATAACTAGGATGACATCCTTCTCAATCGCTACAACATATACAAGTAAAAAAAAAGGATAAAGACATGACTAATGATGTACATATGAATATAATTGCTACTATGCATGTGTTGGTTACAAATCAAACATGTCTATACTCTAAAAATTTAAAGTCTTCTCATACCACTACTTGTATTTCGTGATGGGTGTTGTTATATAATGGGATTTCATACTATTTTTTGAATAAAATATGCACCATTATATTGTACATTTTTTATAGTTATATTAGCATTCATCAAGTACCATTTTATTTTTAGATTGATTAACTCCAAGTATCATTGTTTCACATTTTACCTTTTATTAATAAACACTTAATTTAATATTCTAGAAAATTATGGAGACAATTATTGTACAATTTAATGATTCTAACAATTAGTTATCTCTAAAAGTTCTTTTCATTGTCCTTGTCCCTACCTCCTTGATCATGCTAGGTAACAAATAGAAGGTGAAAAGTGTCTAAAAGGATTACACTAGTACTTATATGTTGATTAATATATAAAAGAAAAAATCAATTGCAACATTCCTAAAACTCTAAATAAATATCATAGATTCATTTGATTTAAAATATATAATATTTTAAACCTTTTATTTAGTTATGATAATTGTAAATCCTTCACTATTATTAATTGAAATAACTAAGGTCAAATTAATGGTTATGACTTAACATTGTGCTGCTATTTCATTCTATTATTGTTTTCATAATTACATTATAATAATTTTCATTTATAGAATTATACTTAAAAGGTCAACTTCTTCTAAAAAAAAGTGTGATGACAAAAATAATATTTTTGATAGCTTTTGATGTAATGTGCAATGGGATATAGTAATCATAAGATGAAGAATAATATGAAAGAAATTAAATCTACTAGATGACTAAAATATGTTGTAAATAGAAATGATATAAATGAATACAATGTAGCTATGGATGAAATGAACACTCCATTAATAAAGCTACTAAACTACATTGCACCCATCACCAATATATGGTGATCTACATAGAATTGTACTACTACCTACGAATATGCTCTAAGCTACTCTATCTGACTATATCCCTAACTCTATATATGTATTACAATGAGGCCCTTCTTATATAGGAAAATAGGTTCCTTGGTCAACACTCTACCTAGTTGTGCAAGGGATAACTTGCACATATACAACTTGTAAATTGAAACTTGTGCATTTATTATATTGTATGAAGTAACTAGATAACTTCCCCATAAAGTAATCTAATGTCCTAAGTATGTACCTTGGAAGATACATTTACATAACCCAAAAGATGTAATATACTCTATTTCTAACACCCCCCTGTATTACATTATTTGGGTGTTTAAGACTTTAGTCTTGAATATGGATATTCTTCTTCATATTGAAATTTGTGATCTTCCTCATTGCTTATTGTGTTCAAGTTCAGTAGTTAATTTATGTCTTCATATGATGCAAAGTAAGTTGTAGTTGAATATTCTTATTTCGGTTGATTTTGCATTGTATTCCTCATTTTTCTTCTTTTTCTTATTCTTAATATATAGCTTTGACTTTGATTTTGGTTTTTGTGCTCTCATAGGTGGTTGTGCTACTACTTAGTTCTTGTGAGGAATATTTTCCTTTCACATATTCAATATGTATAGAATATTCTGAACAACCACTTAAGGCATCATGATAAGATCTTGAGTTAGTAGAATAGTAAGTGTTGATGTTGCAAGAGAATTGAAAAATCTTTTCTAGATATGATTCATTAAGTTCTACCTTCTTTTTTAGTAGTTCTATCATTCATTTTTATTCTACATTTTTTACCTTGTAGTTTTTATATGTGAGCAACACCATGTATAATATACACACAAAGTCTAAAGAAAGTGAAATATCACTTTTTCCATTGTTAATTGCTTCATTGAGATGATTTTGAAGATAACATTCCATAGTATCAAAATTTTCTTCTAAGGCTTCACTACAAATTACTTTTGAAGCTATATCTAACCTTCCTTCCAATTTCTTGAGTAGATTCATGATCCCAAGTTTTATGGCACTGGTTTTTCTTTTCTAAAACAATTATTCTTATAGGTATTTTGGGAAGTAGACATCCTTATAGCTCCCTATTTTTAGATTATATTATCCCTAATTGAAGTACATATGCTTGATTTGATAAAACCTTTAATAATATTTAGGTTTGTAGGCTTCTTTATGGCTCCCTAGTAATGAGAGTATGAACACCTCATATTAGGTTTTGAAGAAAGCTTATATCTTCCCAACTTGATAATATTTGATAGATATTATTATTATCAAGTTTTGTAGAATGCATTATGACTCCCTAATGAATATAGGAATATGATATAGTGCTTTTGTAAAATATGTTAAATTTTGGTTGATTTTGTACAGTTTTTGTAAATATCAAAAATCAACTTTTCTAACACCTTATTACTGCTATTGAACTAAGCAATTTTTAATTTTAAAGAGGTTTTAATGTTGTATTTATTTTACCCCTTTTGAGAAATTTGTGAGATAATAATATCATATATTTCCAACCTTAGAAAAAAATTTAATAGCCTTTTTTTATATTCCTTAAAATTGTATTTATGTGTTTCTAATTTCCACTAACCTAGTTTGATGTTGTAACCTTTATCACTCCTAAATTTGGAAAATTAGGAGATATTAATATTTGCAAACATTAAATGAATTAATTCCAAGTAGTATCCCTTATTTCTCCTAAGTTGTATTTTGAAAATATTAGATTAATTTTCATAAGTTTCACTTTTAAATAAAGATTGATTTTCTTTAATACTTCAAACTTAGAATATAACCTTATAACTCACTTTTTAATGAAATTAAATTAGATGAGGAAATTGGATGCAAATGGCAATAGTCTGTCCTTCTTGGGTGTTAATTCTTCAATGTGCTCTTGGCTTCAATGCTTTCCTTAAATAATTTCTTGACCTGTTTGATTGAGAGTACTTCTGAATACTCTTGAATTGCTACCAGATTGCTATCGAATTGTTATTGAATTACTATCGGATTACTACCAAATTGTTGTCGGATTGCTATATTTTTCAAGGTCCAAGGTGCCTTTAATAGACATTTAGTTGAGTGACAAGTGTCACAATAGATTTTTTAATGCTCCAAATATGCTTTGGGTGTTTGGTGGAGACATAAAACTTGGTCTAATGCTTGTGACAAGTGTCACATTCACTTTATACATTTATTCTTCCCTCTCTGTGTGTTGTCCAAGAGATGTTTATTCTTCAACGTATATGAGGCTTTGTTGTAATAGACATATATCAGGCTTCTGGTTGTAAGTAAATCCCATTCCACATGGATTATGGGCATGAAGATAGTGTTGTATCATCTTCTTTATGGGTGTTTTTTAGGGTTATTTTGGAGAATGATAAGTGTCATCTTCTTTCATCCGCATGCCCTTATATTATCGATGCCTTCTTGAAATCCTTTCAACGCATTTTTCCACCTTGTTCTTTGTTGCACTTTGTTGATGCTTAGATGTTTCTAGCTAAGCAATGCTTATGGTGGAGCTTTGATAGAGATATGAAGGAGCTTTGGTGGAGCTTTAGTGGCCCTTGAATGGAGTTTGAATAGCAGTGCTTTGATGAAGACTCTATGATGCTCCACTTATGGTATTGAATGCTACTTGCTTGGACATATAGTTCTACTTTGCTTGCTTTGATTTTATTTGCTCATACATTACTTGGTTTCTCCTTGGCTTTATGCCTTGTCTTTTGTAGGTTCGGCCATCTAAGATATGTAGAATATGAGACTATATGAGTGTCTCTTTGCTATTCTTTGGAGAATGTTAGCTTCTGGCCACATTTTGTTAGTTCATACTACTAATATTGTACCTTTGAGGCACCTTCCAATCTGCCATTTTCCCTATGTAGAATGAATTAGATAAATGTAATACAATAAAATAATATTTATAAACAAGATACCTTTTGCACCTTTCTTGCACTCCTTTTTGCAGGTGTGATATTCTAGTTTATATGTCATAATTTTGAATGTAGTATAGGGGTTTTTAGTTTATCTCTTTTGCTTATACACATTTCCCTTTTTTCTTGGATATTATAATGACAAATCTAAGATTAGATAGTAGATAGAAGTTCCTTATATGATGAAATTTTCTGCACTTTTCTCCTTGTAACTAACCCTGTAATGCTTTGGATTTGAGACTCACCAAGTCTTAATATTTGAAGATTCTATTTATAATTTTGTTTAGTCGTCTTCTTCTCCAATTTTTAGAGGATTCTAACCTATTTTTTGTGGTTTCACTTGGCCACTAAGTATCGCATATTTGTGTGCACTAATAGTGTCTTTGGACACTTTGATAATTTCTAATTTTGTGCCCTTATCAAGAACACAAGCAATAATCCGTTTGAGAGAAATATAATAGTGTCAATTAATCTAATAAAATTTATTTTAAGAAACTAATAATTTCACCTTATCACTCCAATCAACTCTCAAATTAATGAACTTAATCAATTTACTACAACTAATCAAGAATAATCTGAAATGAATATTCAAGAGTTATTCTACAATTTCACTATAATTAATATTGTAGGACTTAGTATTTTTTTTCCAAATTATATGATAGGTAGTTGATAGATGTAGTTCTGAATTGTAATCAACTCCTAATTAATGTGTAAATTAACCTTGTAATCCAAATTTTCTTCTTCTTGCAACTTTAATCCATTATAAGGTGCTTTAACAAATCTGATCAGTAGTCCAATTAATGAATATATTTGCACCAAAATTTACTTACCTTTTTAAAATATTTGGTAGCTCTCTTTCCACTTTTTTAGAGGATGTGGGTATTGGTGTCTAAGATCATCAAGTTGTTGCTTTGATTAGGATCTTGCAACTTTTTGTAGACTATCCTGAATAACTCATTCTTCACCAAAATATGGTCTTGAACTTTCTTCCACAAACCTAATATTTGATGGCTTGTTCTCCTCATGTGGTATCCTCCTTTCACTATATATTTGGAGAATTTTTTGTCTCTAAAGTGGTGCCTTCTTACTATGAAAGGTAATCTTCAAATATACTGGATTTGGTGAGCTTCTTCTATCTTCAAGTCTTCTTGTCGAATTCTGAATTTAAGTAGGATATTCTTATCAATATTATAAATATCTTAAGGTCTTCACCATATTCTTCTTCTGGGATTTGGAACTCCTTGCCAAATTTTTCTTCTCAGATTTGACACTCCTTGCCAAATTCTTCTTCTCTTGGGATTTTTGTCGGATGGTGATAATTATCCCAAGTCCTTCACTATTAGGAACTTCTCCTTGGTAGTGGATTTATCCAATGAGTTATCCTTTGATTATTTCTTCAATAAGGCTCTCCAAGCATTTTATTAGATACTTATTGAGACCTTCCCAAGTTCTTTTATATTGTAGCTTCTGTTGGTCTTCCTTGAGACCTTCTCTTTAACCTTCTACTCTTGGAAGTGTTGGTGGTGAGATCTTCTTTTGGATCTTTGATTCTATTTCTTTTGAATATAATCAAGACTCTCTCAGTCCTTCTTCTTATTTAAATATTGGAAGTTCTTCAATATGATCTTCTCTTGATCTATCCAATTTTTCTTCAAGTGTTGATTTTAAGGAAGATACTCTCTGTAACTTTCTTGTAGGAAGTTTCCCAACTCATTGAATATTATTTCCCTGCAACAAAATATTAGTAGTAAAATATTAATATCCTTTTGAATAATATTTTCTCTTCTGAAGTCTTCTTCAAGATCAAGGCTTCTATGGACTTTTTCCAGTATCTAGTCTTTTGTGCCATTTTCAGTATCAAGGCTTCTATGGTTTTTTTCAATATATAGGATTTTATGGCATTTTTCAATATCAAGGCTTCTATAGCCTTTTCTATATCAAGGCTTCTATGGCCTTTTCTTCTAGATCAAGGTTTTTATGGTATTTTTTTGTATCAAGGCTTCTATGGCATTTTCTTCAACTATACAGTTCTTCAATCTTGCAATGCAGATTTTTAATCTCCTGACTTCACCACGACTCTTCTCCACAAGTATTATTTCGTAGTATTACTCTCTTGCACAAGGAACTAATATTTGTACTATGAAGACATGCCGAACTTCGAGCAACAAAGTTGAAGTCTCCTAGCTTTTTTTTGTGAGGATTCCCAATAATCTGAGAATCAATTTCTATAATAAACAAAACTATGGGTAATAGATAGCAAATTCTATATATCATGGATGATATTCACTAGATGATCTATAAATCTAGTTGATTGAATGTTGAGTCCTAGTATTCACAAGTTTTTTATACAACTTTGGGGAAAGCCTCTAGTCAAATGCAATTTTAATATTTCTAGAACTAAGATTTCTTTTAGTCCTTACTTGTGACTCTCTCTAATTATACCACCTAGACTCTTCTAAGAGTTTTTACAATGGTTGATCTAGCAGTGCGTTAGGTTGGAAAAAATATTAGGCTCAATAATGATGGTGGTTTTATTATTGACCTACTATGTCTAGATATACCATAGCTCTGATACCACTATTTGCTTGTGTTGGAAATATGAGTAATATTTGTTGTCATTGATGTCAAAAGTTAGTTTCAGTGAGCAGTGGAAGAGGAAGGATGTCAAGAGTCAGAGAAAATTTGCTTTTAGATCTAAGGGAAATAATATTATAATATCTCTCATTATAATATTCAAGGTGATTAGATAAGGTCTGGAGAAACGAAAAGGCCCAAGAAAAATAATGTTATATATTTTATTATAATATTGAAGGTCTAATGGTAAGACCTAAAGAAAATAAATTAATTATAAATTAATTTTAATAATTTCATTATAAATTAATTTTATTAACTTTATAGTTATTAGATTTTTTATAATAATTTTATAATTAATTAAATTATAATTCAATTTAAGAACCCTAAAGTTAGGGTTATAAGGGTAAATATAAAGTTTCAACATTGTATTATATCTCCTTCGTCGATGTCAATGATTTCCAAAGCATGGGTATAAATACCCTAAGCCTAAAAGGCTTTAAACCCCATCCACAATTTTAATAAATCTCCCAAGCAAATCGTGTGCGCAATATTCATGAGCAAGAGAGGGAAGAAGTCCATGTTTAACCTTTTTTAGTAGGTAGAAAATGGAGAAAAGGTAAAATGTACAAAGGCCTTGTCACCACCTAGCTAGGTTGGCTATCGGTAATTGGAAGTGCCTTGGGAACATGAGGTACTACATTCGATTCACAACAAGGTTGGTTGTGCAGTTGTTTTGTGCGTTGAAGACACCAAAGCCTTTTGGATTTTGGTGCCTAGGTAGAATAAAAAGTACCATGGGTTCTTTTGCCTTCCACGTGAGTGCTTAGATCACGTGGCTGGGCAACTATGGCTAAGGCATTGAAGTTACTATGACGTGGGATCAAATCCTACCGAGAGAACTTTGTGAGGTACTAAATATTTATTATAAATTGATTTGTGCTTCTAAGGTTATATGGTGTATTTTTGAGCCTAGGGATATATAAGGTTGATGAAAATAAATAGTTGTTTTTATTTAAATTGTATGGTGGATTTAGATAATTAAAGTGGAGTTATAAGGTTTAATAAAATATTCATTTTTATATGTTTTGGTGAATGCTAATTTCAATGATTAATAATGTGTATTTGAGTTTAAATATTTTTGTAATAGTGAAATATTTTTATGGAGTGTTAGAGTGATATTTTATCATCTAACCTTTGAAATTGGAAAAGAGGGAAATAATGATTGAGACAGGTTTTGAGGCTAATTCTTCAAGAAACAAAAGGTATGGGCACATATTCCTTGTGAGTGATTTTTGGATGTTGTGAATACTAAGTTGGAGTGAAAAGGATTATTTGATAAGTATTGTTGAGTTTGTTTGTTAAAGGTTTTTTTGAGTGAGATTTTTTGATAAAAACCTTGTTTGATAAGAATTTTTTGAAATATTGAATGAACCTTTAGATGCATGATTAATATTTTTGCAATGTCATGAGTATTACTATGTAAAGTTGAGAACTATATTAAAACTAGGTTTTGTGCAAGATCATGAGTACCATTGTTATGTGATATTTTTTTATAAGCATTATTGGAAATAATTGAGTGAGTTTTCATATGTTTGGACTAAGGTTTGTAAGCAAAGAGTGTCTCATTGAGTGAGTGATTGAGTGGAGTTGAATGAGCCTAGTCAAGTGGAAGAGTTGAAGTTATAATTCAAGTTATATAAAATAAATTGTTCTATATTCTAATTTGATTTGAGAAAGAGATTGAAAATGATTGAGCATTGTTGTGAGTGTGAAGCATATATAGTCTCTAAAGGTTCTCTATATATTTCTATGATATTGAACAATATTATGTGTGAAGATTGTTTGTGTGATTGAAGAGGATTTTGTGTTAGATTGAGTTCATTTGAGTAAGATTTTGTGGAAGCTTACAATATATATTTGAGGTAAATCTTGGTGAAGACTTGTTGAGCAGATTGGACAAGTTCTAGTGAGGACTTGTTGAGCAGATTTGAGGTAAGTCTTAGTGAAGACTTGTTGAGAATATTTAAGGTAAGTCTTAATATTGGACAAGTTCTAGTGAGGACTTGTTGATAATATTTGAGGTAAGTATTAGTGAAGACTTGTTGAGCAGATTGGACAAGTTCTAGTGAGGACTTGTTGAGCAAATTTGAGATAAGTCTTAGTGAAGACTTGTTGAGTAGATTGGATAAGTTCTAGAGAGGACTTATGGACAAATTAGTGTGAGCTTTTGTGGAAGCTTACAAGGCATATTTGAGATAAGTCTTTGAGAATACTTGAGAGCAGATTTGATTGATTGATTTGTTCAAACCCTAGGTTAATATTTACGATAGATATAGCAGAGTTGATTTGTGATTGATTCAAGCTTTGTGTTAAGGCTTGAGGACAAATATTGAGAACATATTTGTGCTAGAACGAAGGACTGTGTTTAGTGCAGTTTGAGGATAGATATTGAGGACATATTTGTACTAGACTGAAAGACTATTTTTAGTGTAGATCATAGATAGAGATTGAGCAAATTTGTGCTAGATCGAAGGACTATATTTAGTGCATATTAGAGACAGAGATTGAACAAATTTGTGCAAGATCAAAGGACCATGTTTAGTGTAGATTTGAGACAGGGCTGAGAGAAAGCTTTGGAGGTGACAGAGTATAGAGGACAACAATATCCAATGGATAGAGGTCCATTATCTAGGGAAGTGAAGATAGGTTTTTTGAGTGAGATCAGGAGTCTTCAGTGGATAGAGATCCATAAGCCAGTATAGTGGAGGTAGTAGTTCTTCTGGAATATCACCAACCAGAGCAAAGGATATTGGTGTCTCCTATGGATAGACATCCAAAAACTTGATTAGGGGATTGGTATATCCTTTGGACAGAGGTCCATTAACATTGTAATAGTGGAAGGTTTCCCAAGAGTTTTTTTGAGAATATATTAGTGAAATATTTTTTCCATGGAGTAGCCCACATTGGGTGAACCATGTTCAATTGGTATCTCTATTATGTGTGGTGATTTGTGCATTAATTTGATTACTTCTCTTGATATTATCATTGGTATATTACATAATATTTATTGGGAAAGAAAAGTAAAAAGTGGTTTTATATTGTTCATCCCCCCTCTTAGTATAAGCTTGTGTTATTCAATTGGTATCAGAGCGAGTTCCTTCAAAAGAGTTTAACAACTTGAAGGAAAATATCACAAGAACACAAATGGATTCTAAGAGTGGATCCTTAGATAATTTAGCACCAGTATTTTATGGAAGCGATTATGTATTTTGGAGTATGAGAATGAAGATTCACCTTATGGCTCTTGGAAATAAAATATGGGAAGTAGTTAAAAATGGATACACACCACCAACTACTCCACCTATAGATAAATATGGTAAGCTTCTACATCATTACAATTCAAAATAAATGAATGCAATTTTTAGAGGTTTGCATAAAATAGAGTTTATAAAGGTTATGCACTGCAAATCAGCAAAGGAAATTTGGGATAAATTGCAAGGCATATATGAAGGAGATAAAAATGTCAAAAAGGTAAAATTGTGAAATCTCAAGGGAATATTTGAAGACCTAAAAATGAAGGATGATGAAAACATTAGTTCTTATCTACTTCGTGTATATGAGGTTGTTAACTCCATGCAAGGACTTGGACTTGAAGTTCAAGAATCTAATGTTTGTGATAATATTTTAAGGTCACTTGCAAAAAGTTTTAGTGAAAAGATTTCAGCTATAGAGGAGTCAAAATATAGTGATATTTTGACAAGATATGAGTTACATAGCATTCTCACAGTTTTTGAGATGAGAACAAAAGAGGAAACTAATATCTAGAAGGAAGTAGCCTTCAAAGCTACTAAGAAGATAAAAGTAAAGAATCAAGATTCAAGTAATGAGTTATCCAGTGATGAAGAAGCAAATTATGGTAGAATGAATAATGATACAAGAAGGTATAAAGGTAAGAAATCAGTTAGATATTTCAATTATGGAAAGTATGATCACTATGCATCTGATTATCAAGAAGTTGTTAATAGCAATTATGAAGAGAAATAGGATAATAAGAACAAGGAAACAAAAAAACATAGGTACCAAAATAAAGGCAACGGTGGAGAAGGCAAGCAAGAAAATAAGTTCTTCCAAAGACATAAGAAATGTTTCTATGTAGACAAGGCAAGTAAGTACTCAAGTGATAGTGATGATAGTTCCTCATATAATGATATAATGATAAATATGAAGATATATTTTTGGAAAAATAAAAATAAGTAGTTAGGAAAAGGTCACTAGTAATTCTCAAGTGTTTTAGATGTGGTAACTTTGGTTATCTTGAAGATAGTTGTACAAGGAATGTTTCAATTTTAGTGATGATAAATATGAAGATACACTTGAAGGACTAGAAGAGAATGTTCTTATGGCATTATAAGAAGAAGAAGAAGAAGGTGATCCTATATAAGATGAGTTAGAAAAGAATGAAGATTTTTTCAAAGGTAAAAAAATATAGAAATTATCATAAAAAGGAGAATTTGATCTTGAGGGTGAGCTTATTCATGCTATTGATGTATTAAGGGAGGTAAGAAAGCAAAAATCCAAACTCAACCTTAAATTTTAAGAATGTGATGAAGATAAAGGAAAGCTTATAGAAGATCTAACCAACTCAATAGCTAAGACAAGAAGATTCAAAGATAAGTTAGAAGAAAATGTTTTATAATGTGAAAGGTTAGAGCATGAGGTAGCTTCACTAAGGAAGGAAGCAAATGAGTCTAATGGTAGGTTACACAGGTTTGGGAAAAGGTCAGAAACCATAGACAAGATCATCAAGGTACAAATACAGTCAAAAAACAAGACAGATCTTGGTTTTGAATAGGTATAAAAGAAACAAGGAGAGGAGTCAACCTCAATTTATAAATAAGAAGAAATTTTAGAAGAAGAGAGTTTAAGAGAGAGTGAGACTTCTAAGGATGTGTTGGCACGAGGATACGAAAACAAAAAGGAAAATGTTGAGTACGATGCGTCTAAAACCAAACTTAACGCCAAAAGCCTATGTATTGAAAAATGCATAAAAGGAAAGAACATGAGCGAATCGACACAAGATAAAAGCAATATGGAATAGGGTCCTCTTTATTGATGTGCTTTCAAAGTCGTGTTACAATACGTCTCCTTCCTTTTTAGGGGATAGGAGCGTTAAATATGTTTTTGATCACATCCATGGATAGCAATCCTTCTTCCGCGTGCCCACATGTAAGATGGGCGGACCAAAATGTCACCGCCGCTTGTGTATATGATTTTTCACTCCTTCCTGCTCCTCTGATGTTGAAAACCTATGTTCAAAGAAACAGAAAATATTAGTAGCACCTGCAGATAGAATAAAACATGTATTTCCCAAGGCCTACTGTCAGTATATGCATGAAAATATTAAAACGATAACCAAATGACCTCAGATCGACCTAAAATTTTAACAGAAGCATAAATATGTTACCAGGAGGCCACTGCAAAAGGAATAGTCTAGAAATTCCTCACATATTTGTATTCACTCCAGGGTGGGACGAATAGACCTACAATAACTTATCAGAAAGCACCCTCTTCAATGTCCTATCCAGAAAGCTCCAAATGACCTACAAAGTTGGGGTTAGCTAATTGGGGGTGTTTTGGGAAGACCCAGAAGGTCAGATTTCTCCAATTTGGCCTCTATCACCCAAATTTTTTTGGTGCCATCTGCAAGTTAGTAAAGGCGGGAAATGATAAAAACCTGGTCAAAATTGCTCAGAATGAAGTGAAATTTAAACTACAGCCTATTTAATAGACCTAGAATAAGATGCAAAAGAAAAATTAGAGAAATCTATCACAGATTTCTAATCATTCTGGGGTGGGGCGATTAGGGCTGTGACAGCTTGGGGGCGCCGGGGGCAGAACGCCCACCGTTTGGGACTCTGTTTCGGCACCAATCCACTTGGGATGGGTCCAAAACTTCTTATGGGGTGTTTTCGACAAATTTTGTGGAATATTGTGGCCAAAAATTGGGTTTTGGGTCCGGATTCATGCTTCCAATAATCACCCAATAACCTCCCTTTCGAATGAGAGATTAAGGATGTGAAAGGCACAAATCGCAAGTAGGTATGTAAATTGGCAGCACTTCATTGCTCAAATGCTCCTTCTCTGTATATCTTTTGGGTGAGAAAACTCACCAATTTATAGACCTAGGGTCTCTCTGTTTGGAATCGCGAGGGTTCCACTGGGATGTTGATTTTCCTATTTTGAGAGAAAAGATAATTCCCTGATTTAGAGTCTCCTTGCATGAGGTCTCTAAAATAAAGACATGCATGACATAAGTCTCTCTTCTTGATTTAAAGCTATTCCTCGCAATTGCATGGCCTGAAGCCTCAGTTAACTGGCGGACTTGTCGAGGTTTGACTTTTTGCCAGTCAAACTTGCTATTCGCCTCACCCTGGGGCGAATGCTGATATTCGTCCCTGGGTGGGACGAATGCCAGTTTGTATTCATCCCTGGGTGGGACGAGCAGAGAGCAAGGTGCCAAAAAGGTGCCAAATTGACCTCTGACCTCCAAAACTACTTTTGGGAGTGGTTAGGACCACTGTTTAACCTCTGGGGGCTGCCCTAGGGGCTGTGTGTGTCAATGCGATCAGTGCTTGTCATCACATAATCGGATTGGTGTTGTTTTGGTGTCTATAGATGCCCCTTTTTGGGAAGCATTGTGCAAGGCGCAGCGTCGAGCAAAAATAGATAACCAAAGCACTAATGATTAGGGTTTCTCAGTAACCTAACCAACTCTTGATGCCCCAAGTATGGAAAGGGCACGCATTCTTGAATCCTTGCTTCTGACGAGCTAAGGAACTTAATTCAAGTGTTAACCTTTTTCGGTGAGGTGTTACTTGAGCTTGGACATTGATCGAGTCATGAATAGGCAAAGGGCGCAACCTTTTGTCTCTGGGAACCTTGAGTTCATGATTCATGAATGCCAAGTGTTTGATCAGCTTGTGATTATTGCTTGTTTGCTGCCCCAAGCAGGGGCATGATTGTCTTTGTCAATGATCCTTTGAATGCGTGTTATTTCCTTGATTGGGTATATTTTTGTTGATTGGTGACTAAGTGTGACTACCCCCTCAAGCGACGAATCGATGAGGGAATGACCGACATGAGAAAAGCGACGAGTCACTTGACCCAAGATGACTTAGGTAAGGGTGCCTTCAGTTGTTTACCGTTGAATGCGAAAGCAATTTCTGAACATTCTGACCTATTTTTGGTGGGTGTGAACCCTTTTTGCGACGCATTTTGGAGCTAAAATTGTCAAAAATTCATCCTCCCGTGGAGCGGTCCGGCTATGGTAGCCTTCTTAGGGAGTAGGATAGGGACAATTTGTAACCCCAATGTCTATTTTGGATGCCAAGAATGTCAGGTGCAAAAGCGCCTTCGTTCGGCAATGTTATTGCTATTTTTGGTTGGGTTTTGACCCTTTTGGTGACGCCGTTTGGGGATGAAATTCTCAAAAATCCATCTTCCCGTGGAGCGGTCCGGCTATGGTAGCCTTCTTAGGGAATAGGATAGTGAGGATTTGTGACCCCGACATCTATTTTTCATGCCCGGAATGTCAAGTGCCGAAGCACTCTTATCGGACACTTTTTTAGCTTGTTTTTGTTGCATTTTGTGCAGTTTTTGCTATTTTTGAAATTTTTGCTCTGTATTCGTCCCTGGGTGGGACGAATTCCTATTTAGTATTCGTCCCAGGGAGGGACGAGTGCTAACTAGAGCACTCATCCCAGGGGGATGAGTACAGGCTCAAAAAGCCTATTTAAAGGCCAAAACTGAGTTTTGGGCTCATTTGCATTTGTTTTTCTTGGCGATTTGGAGCTCTAAGGAGGAGGAGGTCAATTCTGCGAAGCGAAGCACTGCCAAAATTTTCCTGCGACCATGAGTTCACACATCGGATCGAGCGGTAGAGCCGAAGCGAGACCAGTGAGTGCCCTTCCTCTTTATTGTTTTGTGTTGCAATTTGAAAACCGCAATTTGCTTTTTTCTTGTTCTTTTGTTTATTTTGTTTTTTTAAGTTAAAAATGAAACCCTAGTCTATCAAAATTAACACTTAGTTTAAAACTTAGTATAACCCTAGTTAAACAAAGATCAAAATTTAGTTTAAAACTGAGCTAAAAAACTTAGTTTAGAACATAACTTAAAACTTCGCTTAACCCAAATTGAACCAAGATCAAAACTTAGGTTAGAAACGTAGGGTAAAACTGAGCGTAAAAATGTAGCTTTAACCCTAGTTATTTGTTGTGGTTTGTGTTTTTGTGTTTTTAATTTACCAGTTTGGAGTTAAAAACCCTAGATCTGAGAAATTATTTGTGAATGTTTTTGTTTGTTTTTTAATTTATCAGTTAGAGTTAAAAACCCTAGAACTGACAAATGATTTTTGAATGTTTTTGTTTGTTTTTTAATTTATCAGTTAGAGTTAAAAACCTAGAAAAACTTATTTTAGAGTTAAAACTAGTGACAATTATTTTGAATTTTTTGTTTATTTGTTGAAGATTAAAACCTAGGATGACAAATTAGTTTTTGAATTTTGTTGTTTTTGTTGAATTTATCAGTTGAGAGTTAAAACCCTAGGACTGACAAATGATTTTGTTGAATTGTTTTGTTATGTTTTTGTAATTTAGCAGTGTAGAGTTAAAACCCTAGAACTAAAAAATTAGTTTTTTGAATTTTGTTATGTTTTTGGCTATACATTTTGATGCATTGTTGTATATTCATGTTATTGTTGTACAATTTTTCATTGTTTTAATGTTTTTATGTTGTTTTCTTTTGTAGGTTGTGAAGAGTCGGTATCGTGTGCCCACAGTTTTCATTGAAGCATGTGCGATGTTGACTTTGGCTGACTAGGATTGGCTTGACGCCCTTGGGCTCAAGCAGGTGACTCGGCTGGAGCCGATGGTCGGGGATCGAGCCTATCTGATGGCCCTTATCAACCTGTGGGATCCTCGGACCAACACCTTCCATCTCCCAATAGGGGAGATGACGGTGACCTTGGAGGATGTCTATCGGATTCTTCGGATTCCAATAGATGGACTGTCGATTCGGATGACGTCACGGGATCAGAGGACAGTAGTGTTGATACGTTATTTTGGGCATGGAGAGGAGATGGGGGTGGACAGCCTAGTGGAGAGGGCAGAGGGTGACTACTAGATTGGTGGCATACTGGTTCGATGGTGGCTAGAGAGGGGTGTGTTGGGAGTGAGGCACGCATTACTTATGGGCCTTATTTCCAACATGCTTCTCCCCGACTCTTCGGGTGTGAGGTTCCCATGGAACCTACTAGAGGTGGTGTTTCGGTTGGTGGAGTGTCCTACGGATGCACCTATGATCATGAGATGGGGGACTCTATTGGCATAGCTCTATGATGAGTTGTACGAGGTCCATTGTCGAAGGCGAAAGGGGATTAGTTGCAGCTACTTGTTGCAGTGTTGGGCTTGGCAACACATAGCAGTGGAGAGGCCGGTGGGGCTGCCCTGGATGACTCGAGCAGAGATGGTAGACCGAGAGATTGGATACGGGGCATTGTGGTGGAGGTCTGAGGAGCAGGGATAGATTCGGTGATGGGCAGGTGTCGTAGGGCACTATGTCGATGCCTTCACTCGGCTTACTCTAGGGGAGGTGTTCTGGCACCCCTATCGGGACTGTCCAGCCTGGCTTGAGGCTGGAGAGTGGCTCCGATGGGTACAGAGGGGGTGATGGCTGATTGGGCATCATGGGACTGAGTAGGAGTTCTTCCCATATGGTCGGGTTACATGATAGTTCGGGGTGCACCAGGGGTTTCTTGGTGAGCCCGTGGTCTATCGACGTCGGGGAGATGAGAGGACTCTAGCTTGGCCAGTCATTGCACCATTGGGTGAGGATGCAGATACAGTGATTGACATCCCAGATATGGATGACATCGGGATGACCACCGAGTATGAGCAGTGGTGGACTTTGCGATGATGGCGAGGTGAGGGGCCTCTAGGGGGTGCAACAGGGGATGAGGGTGCAGAGGCACCAGGAGAGGGTTGGGGAGTTCCGCTGGATGATGCGGACTTGGTGGAGGTTGAGGATATTGGAGGGGAGTTTGGGGTGCCGGATCAGCCAAAGATGCAGGACGTCCTAGAGTAGTGGGAGCCAGAGCAGGCTGCTGTCCTAGATTCATCGAGGCCTCAGGCAGGTTCAGAGGATGTGGAGGCAAGGCATTGCGTTGAGATAGCATGATTGGAGGACCTATTATGGAGACGAGATGAGGAGCTAGGAGAGGCTTTGTAGGAGAGGGATCTCCTACGGACTCAGCTGGTGGAGTGGGAGAACGCATTTGCTATGTACCATCGAGGGGATGGGGACATCACTGCTACATGGGAGAGGGATCTCCTACAGGCACAGTTGGCGAGAGAAGGAGAAGACATTGGCACAGCGTGATGATGCAGTAGCTTATTACCATCGATGGGAGGTAGAGTGGTTTTGGTGGGAGATAGAGTGGTTTTGGCATCGGATGGATATGGAGGGAGAGATTATCCGCCTCGGTGGGCGGTTACCTGAGCCCCCTAGAGGTGGCTCTTCACGTCGGATGAGAGACAACGATACTGAGCAGTCAGCATCATCTCATCGTAGGTGGCTAGATGAGGGGGCACTAGTGGGCGTGATGCAGGGGCGAGCAGCAGTCGCCCTGAGAGGTCCCATAGGACCCACACCATGGGGGGTAGTTCTCGTCACACCGATCCTGCATGATCATGGTGGCCGACGCCCTAGGCTTGGGGGTTTTTGAGCTTTTGGCTTTTGTTGCGAGGTCAGAGGACCGGTTCATTGTAGCCTATGGGTATTTTTGATGATATATATATAGATGACTCTTTTTTTGGTGTTTATGCACTTTTCATGGTTTGTTTTTATGTACATGTATTTACATTGATGTATGCATATGCTATTATGAATGTGATGTTTCTAATTTATATGATGTATGCATATGGAATGAATGAAATGAGTTGTTTGATAACTTGTCGATGGCACCATAGACTGTGCAAGATTGACTGGCTTGCTGTACTTATGGGATGACTTTGTGGAATGACTTTGCATGTGATAACTATGTTTTTGTATTTTGCATATTTTCTGATGGTGATGTACGTAATGAAATGTACCAGTTGTTTTTAAAATGTAGTTAAGCTTTTCTGAGATTCAGATATTTTAACTAACTAGCCAAGACTGTACATTTATCTCGCAAGACTTTTGAACAAGGTATAAATCCGACTTGAATTTAACCAAGTTATTTCACATCCTTGTGTGTGCAATTGAGTTCGTTTATGTGGTATTTGTCAGGATACCGCCAATGCCAGATAGGCTATCAACCAAACCTGTACTGAGGATCACCTAATTAGCTCCACTAACTCCATTGTTGTATTTAGTAAGATTAATCCATGAGACAATCTAAGGTACCATAAGCTAGCTCATCCACATGCAAACATTGGTCTACTCACACGCAAAGCTAATGTGATAGACATATCATCATGCGGTTAGGATACCACCATTGCCAGGTAGGCTATCCACCAAACCCGTAATGAGGATCACCTAGATGGTTTTTGAATGCTGAGAATTCCAGGGATTCAAGTTCAGGCTTTTTATTTGCTCAATGGTTTAGGATACTTGCTCATATACATAGTGATGAAAATCACTGTTTATTTTTCTTTTTTTGTTTTTCTTTTTGAGCAAGGATTTTGAATAGTGGTGATAACCACTTTTATTTGATTTTGCATTTTGAGCTTTGTAAGGTTGAGCTTGTAAGTTTGTGGCTTATGAATGGCCTTGATCCTTTTGGCCTTGGGGATGACTACCCATCCTGTTCAGGGACGTGTAGTATGAATCCTTATGACTTTGGGGACCAAAGGGATGATGGAGATTATGAAGTAAGGGCATTGATATTTTAGGCCTTGGGGATGACTACCCATCCTGTTCAGGGACGTGTAGTATGAATCCTTACAACTTTGAGACCAAAGGTGAGTGTGATGATGGCTTGTGGGAATTTTGTTTTTGAATGGCATTGATCCTTTGAGGCCTTGGGGATGACTACCCATCCTTGGCAGGGACGTGTAGTATGAATCCTTACAACTTTGGGGACCAATGGTGATTGGGATTTTTGGTAGTGGTGAAAACCACTTGTTTATTAGGGGGAATTGATGGGGAAGAGCTCGTCCTTTTGTCAATTCTCAGCACTCTTGAACCATTCGCATAGGGGGATGAACAGGCTAATCTTTCACCTATGGTACCCTAGACTGCTTTGTAGGTTTCTCTTGCGTTCACACAACTTAGGAATTATTTTATGTGTTTTAACTTGTGTAGGGATGTTACGTAACGAGGCGTGATCCAAGTAAAACTTTCCCTTGTAAAATTTGTTTAACTTTGTACAATTTTTGGCTAGAAATTTAAAGACAGTTGAATGACGAAAACCCTATATACATTAGGAGACAACTGACTATGCTAAAAATGGTGATGGTGTTATTCTGGATGTATGCATTTGTAAAATGGATTTGATGTGGAAAATGATGGAGTTGCCAAGTAATGACAGTCTATGGTGCTTTTGACTTGTATGACCTAGAAAATATGCAATGTATGGATGTGATGCCTAATGCAACCTATATTTTTGTATTTTGATTTTTACGAGTATGCATGGAATTGAGATGCAATTTTTTTTGTTATTTTTGATGATTTTATTGTTTTTGCTTATTTTTGAATATTTATTTTGACCAAGCGGTTATGGTAACCCTTGGAGCTTTTGGTTTGACCAAAGGGTTTATGGATACCTTTGGGGCATTTTTGGGGTTGACCAAGCGATTGTGGGAATCCTTGGAGCTTTTTGGCTTGACCAAAGGGTTTATAGATACCTTTGGAGATTTTGGGTTGACCAAGTGATTGGAGAATCCTTGGAGCTTTTGGGTTGACCAAAGGGTTTATAGATACCTTTGGGGCATTTTGGGGTGACCAAGCGATTGTGGGAATCCTTGGAGCTTTTGGGTTGACCAAAGGGTTTATAGATACCTTTGGGGCATTTTGGGGTGACCAAGCGATTGTGGGAATCCTTGGAGCTTTTGGGTTGACCAAAGGGTTTATATATATGGGGAAGAGAAAGTGATTTATGATTCCTTGGGGATTTTGGGTTGACCAAGTGATTGTGAGAATCCTTGGAGCTTTTGGGTTGACCAAAGGGTTTATAGATACCTTTGGGGCATTTTGGGTTGACCAAGCGATTGTGAGAATCCTTGGAGCTTTTGGTTGGACTATGGCTCTCTAGATGTGGAATGGCCTCAAATGACTGATGTTCAAGGGTTCTGTTTCCTTGATTCCTTCAAGAGAGGCGAGCCGATATGTTCCAGGTCCTATTCTACTATCAATCACATAAGGACCTAACCAGTTTTCCATGAACTTGTCCCTTAGATGGGATGAAAAATTAGAATTCTGTTGGTTCTCTTTTAAGACCAAGTCACCAACCTAAAATTCCCTTAAGTGGACCTTCATGTTGTATGCTTTCTTAAGTCACTCTTGATAGATACGCAAATGCTCAAGAGCATTGATGCGTCATTCATCGAGCAACGTCAGTTGGTCTAATCGGGCCTACCATGCAGTGTCATCATCGATGAACTCTTGCATTGAAATGCGTAGGGAAGGGATTTCCAACTCAAGAGGCATGACTGCCTCGGAGCCATACACCAGTGAAAATGGAGTTGCCCCAGTGGGCATCTGAATGCTAGTGCGATAAGCCCATAGGGCAAGTGGGATTTGAATGTGCCAATCCTTATGACTATCTATGATGGTATTTTTGAGGATGGCGACTAGCATTTTGTTTGACGCTTCTGCTTGCCCATTTGCCTACGGATAATAGGGTGTTGAAAAACTATGCTAAATTTTGTACTTTGTGGTCAAAGCATGCACATATTTATTCTTGAATGACGTCCCATTATTCGATAGGATCTTGGATGGAATACCAAAATGACATATGATGTTATGCAAAATAAACTCCGCAATGCGGGTTCCAGTCGTAGAGGTTAGCGGAATTGCTTCCACCCACTTGGTGAAGTACTCTGTGGCCATTATGATGAACGTGTGATGACCTGATGATGTAGGGGAGATCTTTTCGATTAGATCGAAGCCCCACTATGAAAAAGGCCAAGCCGATTGGATCGGCTGCAAGGCTTGAGAAGGTACATGTGTCAAATTAGCATGGTGTTGACACTTCACGCACTTCTTTACATATGCACAACAATCTCGCTCTAAAGATGGCCAATAATAGCCCATGCAAAGAATGCACTTTGCGATGGCCATACCACTGAAGTGGCCACCACATGTACCATCGTGTGCTTGGGTGATCACCCAAGCGGACTCTTGCTGGTCCAAGCAATGGAGGAGGATTCCTTCATAGCTTCGACGATACAAAATGTCTCCTAACAAGACATGTTTTGCCGCTTTCTATTTAAATGATATTTTCATGGCTTGTGTCAATCCAAGTGGGAGGTTACCTAGCTTGAGGTAATCCCTTATGGGTGTGTACCAATCCTGCTGATCAGAAACCTCGATGGTATGAATGACCAATCCCTCTTGAAGTCCATCCCTAGCAAAAGCTGAGCGGGAAAGAACTTGTAAAAATAGCGTTGTGTTGCTATTAAGAGGGGTCAGGGAGAACAAGGACCCCCAGTTGGCTCGAGTCAGACAATCATGGATTCGAGAGAACCTATCCTGAGATGGTTCAATCTAGATCAGGTGGATTCTTGGCGTTAGGTCAGAGCTTGCATGCTCCATCACGGATTGCGATAATGTTTTAACCTGAATGGTTGTCATCTCACCGAAAGGGTCTTGCGGGATTAATGACCCCAAGGAGGCCATAGTATCCACAAAATGATTCGATGATCGAGGGAGTGCCTCGATGTCATACCATTCAAGTTGTGCTAGGAATTTGTCCACAAGGGCTTTGTAGGCCTGCAGAACTGGACATTTACATTGGAATATCCCCTTGACTTGATTGACAATTAACAACGAATCACCAAAGATGTTTAAACATTTAATGTTCATGGTGATTGTTGTCTGAAGACCTATGAGCAAGGCTTCGTATTCTGCATTGTTGTTGGTGCACGAGAAGTCTAATTTAAATGACAGAGGCATTGGAGCCCCTTGTGGAGTGAAGAATACAATTCTCGTGCCACCTCCTTGCTCACATTTAGAACCATCGAAGAATAGGGTCATGTCAGCCTATGACTCAGGCTCATCAGAATCTGGCGATTCTGAAACATGAAAAACCCCATCATCCGGTAGTTCTACGGTCAGAGGCTGATCGTCTTCAAGAGGAGCCTCTGCCAGTTGATCGGTGATGACTTGACCTTTTATGGATTTCTGTCCAATGAATTCTATGTCAAACTCCATCAACAACATGATCCATTTCATCGTGCGGCTACTATGATAAGTATGACTCATCATGTATCGCAATGGATTCTCCTTAGACACAACATACGTCGTATTGTTGAGCATGTAGTGGCATAGCTTTTTGGTAGCAAACACCACTTGCCAAGCAGAGCTTCTCAACGTATGCATAGTTAAGTTCATAACTGACCAGGGTGCGGCTAAGATAGTAAGTAGCCTATTCTTTGTGTAGTTCATTTTTTTGGGACAGCATGGCGCCCAGTGCCACCTCAATAGCTGAGATGTATAAGTAGAATGACACTCCTGGTCTAGGTGGTGCCAATACTGGTGGCGAAGCCAAGTATTGTTTAATGTCATCAAAGGCTGACTGGCACTCGTCATCCCAGTGAAATGTTACCCCCTTGTGCAATAATTTATTCATGGGTCGACACTTGTCAGATAGCTGCGCTATGAAGCGCTTGATTGACGCGACCTTTCCCTGTAGACTTCTGAGCTGCTTGATGGTAGTTGGGGGAAGCATTTCAAGGATTGCCTTGACTTTGTGTGGGTCTACCTCAATTCCTCATTTAGAGACTATGTAACCCAAGAGCTTTCCAGATGTGATGCCAAATACGCACTTCTTGGGGTTTAGTCTGACTTTATGTTCCATGAGGCGATCGAGGATCTTGCTTAAGTCATCGAGATGATCTGGGCGCAAAAGAGATTTGGCCAACAAATCATCCATGTAATCCTCCAAAGTTTTGTGCATGTAATCATGGAAGATGTACGTCATGGCACGTTGGTAGGTGGCGCCAACATTTTTAAGGCCAAAAGGCATGACCTTATAGCAAAATGTCCCCCAAGGCATTGTGAACGCCATTTTTAGTTGGTCCTCGGGATTGATACAAATCTGATTGTATCCCGAGAAACCATCCATGAGGGAAAGCATTTCATGGCCCGTTGTAGCATCTACCAATGCGTCGATGCTCGGCAAGGGAAAATCATCCTTAGGACTCGCTTTGTTTAGATCTCAAAAATCGATGCATATGTGAATCCTCCCATCGGGATTTTTGATGGGAACCATGTTAGACAACCATGGTGGGTAATCCATGCAGATGACAAACTGTGCATCCAACAACTTTTGTAGCTCGTATTTGACCATTAAGGCCACTATTGGGTGCATCTTACATAGTTTTTGCTTTACTGGCTTGACTTTCGGATCAAGCGTTAGATTATGCATGACTAGCTACGGGTCTAGTCCCGGCATGTCTTTGTATGACCATGCAAAAACCTCCTTCTTCTCTTTGAGAAGGGCAATGTAGTCGGCTTGCTCTTCGGGGGATAGACTTACCCCCAGCTTGATGATTTGCAAATTCATTGGATCTGAGCCGATGTCTACGTCAGTCATCTCCTCGACCGACATGTGGGACCCATCCTCCAACTGGTGTGGAGTTGGGATCAAGTGGATATCATTTGCTGAATTTAGATCATCGTTCGAAACATCGGGTTCCTCTTCAGCATGGAAGACATCCTGAGTCTATCCTGGGGTGAAATGGAACATCCCACCGCAAGGCCAGTACTCTGATGGGGATGGCGGTGTGTCAGCGCGATCCCAGTCGATAGCATCTAGATCTAGATACAATGACCATGTCGGGTCGGTTGGATCATGGATGGGGGCGGTTAGATCAATGGAGATCATGTTGATGAAATGATTGTGGTCTCCATTACCATGGGTGTGACTGCTCGGACATCCTAGATGATCTTTGTGCTCCGGATCTGGCTCTATGGGTACTGGCACAAATGGATCGGCCCTATGCGTGGATACGAAGACAGGGTCCACCCTAGGCATCGATGGTTTTATAGGGTCTCCAGGCGGAAGATGCTCTCTGTGTACCTGGAGTGGCGGGTGCAGTAATTGCTATAACTATGCCTGGTTTAAGTGCCACCTATGCCTGGGCCCTATGTGTAGGTGTTCAAACATGTCGTCTATGTCCAAGGGATATTTTTGTTGCATCTGCCGCATGTGGTTGAGATAGGCCATCTCAGTTTCATCTTTCGAATCACTATCAGAGATCCAAAAGCCTTCATTGGCTCCAATGGCTATTTGTGACATATGAGGCTCATCTTGCTCGAGAAAATTAATGTGGTCCCATCGAGGTTGTTCCGCTCTCTACGGGGGGACCTGATTCTCTTGAGGTGGCATATGCTCAATTGGAGCATCCAAAGGGAACATTGTCGGGAAGCTCTCCTGATAATCATCCATGGGATATACTTGTGAATGATTGCTATCAGACTCGAAAGGATCCCAAGGTGCTACCTCATATTCCGACTCATCTTCTGAAGACCCTTCTTGGTCTTGTCCATATCCCTCTTGTAGGTGAGTCCTCAAATTTTCTCCCTGTTCGGCCAAAGGGAAAGGGTTGTTATGGTCAACAAGGTTGGTTGTTAGCAATGGGAGATAATCTCCCAATGTATAAGTTGTGTTAGGATTGGCATATGGATCTGATGCCAACCCATCCTTGTTGCCTATCCCTAGGCCTTGCATGTTCTCCACCAAGATGTCTAGGGGCAAGGGGTGGTTGAACCCTACTCCTGACTTGTCATACGACATTTGATATCTCGGTTGGCAAAGAACACGCACTCCTTGCTCATACCTACCCAACCCATATCCATGCCAATTGCATTGGCCAAGATATCTTAAAGCAAAATTAGGGTTGGACAGATAGTTGACATCCTCAACAAAGGGCTCTTCATCTTCATCTTCTTGCATACAAGTTTCAATGCCATTATCCAGGCCCCCATAAACAAAGTTTGTCTGATTGGGTGGGTAGCCTAAAGGAACCATAGAGCCGATGGGGAGTCGAGGCCTCCCCATGTCCTGCATGGACTCAAGTGTGGGCGTTGCTACAATGTTCCTCACTAGATACTCCCCCAGGCCCATGTTGGCCATCTCAATGGTGACCATTGGTGGTTGAGGGGGAGCGAATGGGAGTCCTTCCTGAGTCCACTCCATGTGGGGTGAACTAGGCATCTCGACTTCCATTCGGCTAGGCATCTCTTCGGTAGAGATGGTTGAGACTAGGGGTGGTTCCTCTTCCAGGGGTTTCTTTCCCTTGTCCTTTGGTGTGGCCACCATAGGTGGCATCGTTGTTGAAGGACCAGATGAGGAAGATGGACCCTATTGGGGATTTGATGGACTCGACAATGGGGATGCCTATGGAATCGGACCCTGGTTAGATGGATTCAACTGAAAATCCAAATGTGTTGATGGGAGGGTCGATTGCGGCATGAATTGCACCGTATTGCAGTACTTGAAGGGCTCTAAGTCTATCGGGACTACATGCACCTGTCCTTCAAATGTATACTTTAGGCACTGATGAGCTATTGAAGGGACACACTTCATGTCCCCGATCCAAGGCCGGCCCAGACAAGATATTATAAGCCATCTCACCTTCCAAGATGTGGCACAATGTATGAATAGTCTTTTGTCCCACTTGGATGGGTAGGACAATTGTGCCAACCGTCGAGCATATTGCATCATTGAATGCTCGTAGTGTATAGGTGGAGGCCACGATGTGAGATGCCGGCAACTTCAGATGTTTCAATGTTGTTGTTGTGATGATATTACTGGATGAGCCAGTGTCCACCAACACCCTTTTATATGGAATCTCGTTGACCCACGCAATGACGTGCAGGGGTGGATCCGCCACATCACCAGTCACTGATTTCAATTCATCTTCTCTAAAGGTGATGACTAGTTTTGTACATTGTTTTACATGTCCCATGAAGTTGTTGAAAGAGTTTGCTTCATGGGGCTGCAGCTCGATTGCTTTTAAAATCTCCATTAGAGCCTCCCGATGGGGCGTTGATTGTTGAATGAGCTCGTATATGGAGAGCCTAGCCGACGTGGTCCTTAGACTTTGGGTAAGTCTAGTCCGAATCATGGCCACTGGTCTAGGCGAGGGAAGTTGTGTAGGGTGTTGTTGAGGTTGTGACGTCGATGGAACCTCTCTTGTGGCTACCGTGGGGGCAGCTCCTGGGTACCTCTTGTTCCTAGTCACTATGCTTATCATCCCCACATATCCCTGCATAGGGCAATTCTGTTGCACCTCATTGACTTGAAGGGGTTTTGCCTATGCATCATGGGCAGGCAAGGGGTCTCTGAAGACTCCCATATGTTGGTTGTTTGGCACTACGGGGTTGTCCACCGCCAATGTCTTATTGTCGATTAGGTCTTGTACCAAACCTTTGAATTTCCAACATGCATTAAGATCATGTCCCTTCCATCTATGGAACCTATAGTACAAGTCCTCCTGGTACCCCTTAGGCTTCGGTGCATTGGGGTCTATAGTTTGAATCTCTGGCAGGTTGATCAAGTTTGCCGTTGACAAGCGGTCAAATAGGGAGTCCCTGGACTCTGTGTAAGGTGTAAATTGTCGCCTAGGGTGACGCTGCTGATTTTGTTCCTGCCTCTGGTTTTCTCTATCATAATTGTTAGGAGGCACCACCTGATAGTTAGCCTTTTGAGGCTATGTTGCTTGTGCAGGCTTAGGGACGTTGATAGCAACTTGATTGACCGCAATGGGTTTCTATTGCGTGGTCCCTGTTTTGGTGTTCTTGGTCCATTCTTTCTTCTTAGGTTTGGTGATCTCGCCATCTTGTATCTTGATCTCCTCAATGATTCTGGCTTGCACCAGAGCTTCCTCAAGAGTGGCATATTGTTGCAGCTACAATAGCATGGAGATCGATCTCAAACAGCTCTTTGAGAACATTTGGGTCAGGTCGGACATGGGAGGGAGGTAGGGCAGCTTTGAAAGCAACGTCCTCCACCGGTTCCCATATGCCACCATGGTCTCTTCCTCATACTGCTTGAGGCTAGCTAGGTCACTTAATGACACCTTTTTCTTGGTGTTGAAGGTGAAGCATTCGAGGAATGCATCCACTAGCTGATCCAAGTTACTGATGCTATGTTTTGGCAACTGAGTGAACCAATCCGAGGCAGGGCCTACGAATGTGGTTATAAATGTTCTTAGTAACAAAGCATCATTGTCCTGAATGCCAAAGCACTGGCTCAGGAATCTAGTCACATGCTCTTGGGCATCCTCCTCCCCTCTAAAGAGTGCCAACTAGGGCAGTTTAAAGTGTTCAGGGTATGGAGGTGCCGACACTAACGGATGCACAGGATGACTACGGAGTTGGCATAAAGTGGGCTTTTGGGGCCCAAAAGTCTTGATTTCCATAGACTCTAAGCGCTCTAGCAGCGCTTTATATGCATCGGAGGATTTGATTTCTTCCTCCTTAGTTTGCTCCCATTGTGGGTTGCGGGGAACTTGAGGCCTATGGAAGGGTGGCTGGATAGCAACCCTTCTACCTTGGTAGGGCATTTCAGCCCGCTCTTCTTCTTGTTCATACTCCTCATAAGCTTCCTGAGGAGTGCCTGGCCAAGACCTATAAACATGGGTGGGTGCCCGTGGAGGGTGCCCATCATTGTTTCTAGGAGTGGCCTCCCGCTCAGGTCTAGGAGGTCTTGGAGGCAGTACTTGATGAGGTCGCGGAGACCTATCTCGCACCAAGGGGTTATGCCTCTCATACACTTCTACTTTATGCATGCGAGGGGTTGGGACCTTCTCAGGCACATTGTTATGAAGCAATGCGGTTGTCTGACGTTGAATGCGCTCTTTGCTAAGGCGGTACAGATGCTCTAACTATTCTTGATCTTGCCTAAGCTGCATGATTTGCGCTTGGCGGGCGGCATGTTTGGCAAATGCCAAGTCAATTTGTTCCATCGTCTCTTGTTTAGGAAGCCTAGATGCCTCTCCTACATGTCTATCTCGGCCGTGGTGATCCGAGATCCCTATGGGTTGCTTTCCTCTGTCGAGGTTAGCGGCATTCACCTGAGGCTCTAGCCTCGATGGGTGATCCTGATACATAGCAGGCGTGGAGGTACATCACTCCCATGCTGTGTACTACTCTTGAGGAACGTGGTAGTCTTCCTCATACTCCCTTTCATATGCATGCAAGGTGCGGGCAGAATTGTCTTGCCCTGTCTGGAAAGCCTGATACTCTAGATTTGGTCTAGTGTTTCTAATAATAATATGGGGTAGAGGAGGGATGACGAAATCATGTGGCCCCTCCTTCTGGACCCTCTGTTGTTCTAACACTTCATCACTAGGCCACTCATAATGAGCATCTAAGGGAGGTCTCCTGTCTATGTTGAGTGCCACGTGTAGGTTCTCCTCTTGAAAGGCTCTAGGCTGAGTGGGGGTGCCCCTCAAAGAGGTGCCTCTATAATCCTATTCTGTTATGGCATGATGTGGACTATCTTGGGTGCCATGCCACCAAGGCGGGATGACTAAGTCCTCAGGACTATATCGGAGGCGACTTGCCCCCCTTGGTGCACTCTCTACAGTGCTTGCCCATGATTGGGCTCGGCTACGAGTGTACACCATGGTGATGCTTACCTAAAGATGCATAGATTTTTATCTTCTTTTAGGATTTCTTATGCTACACTAAACAGGAAATATCACACACACAACACAATGATTATCTCGTTTAAAGATTAAAAGTGTGCCCTAAACCTGGTTCAGTGTGTTTTGATGTTTTTTTGAAAGCTTTTGGAAAGAACGTTTAAATGCAAAATGATGGCTCTTATGACTCCCAAAAAATGGTCGCCCCTTCGATATACCTTTGCCAGGCCGATATACCAACCTCTCTATATACCCGCCCTTACGTGAGGGAAACTATTGGTACGTGAGAGCAGATGGTACGTGGAACATAGGCGGTACGAAAGGGGAATCGCTCTGTTTATGACACCTACCATAGAAGACTTATCCTCATGCATTGGGAATCACCCCAACTACACTTGGTCAGCTTTCATCAGGATTTACGTCTAGCAATAGTCACGATCGGGGTTATGTATGCAGTATCTCAAGCCAAGGTGGTGATGAAATCCACCATTGGTCTTGCTCAAGGGTTGGGGTTTTACGACCAACTCCTTGTTGTTTCAAATTACCACGTGGTGTGTGGGGTTCTTTTTAAGTTGCATAAATGAAGCAAACAAGCATTCAAACTCTCCTATGCAAGCAAATAACCAGAGAACAAACAACAAAATTTTGATAGAAGGTGTTTAAGACCTCTACCTCTTCTCTGCCCAAATCGGATGTCTCTGAATTTCTGCTCTGAAACAGTCCAACGTTTGAAAACTTGGTACCTGTAAGAAAAAACAAGCAACTTTAATCAAAATGTTAATCTTAAAAATCAAGGGATAGAGGTCCCACCATGATCGCCACTGAAAGCACGAGGATACAGAAACAAAAAGGAAAATGCTGAGTACGATGCGTCTAAAACCAAACTTAACGCCAAAAGCCTATGTATTGAAAAATGCATAAAAGGAAAGAACATGAGCGAATCGACACAAGATAAAAGCAATATGGAATAGGGTCCTCTTTATTGATGTGCTTTCAAAGTCATGTTACAATACGTCTCCTTCCTTTTTAGGGGATAGGAGCGTCAAATATGTTTCTTGTCACATCCATGGATAGCAATCCTTCTTCCGCGTGCCCACATGTAAGATGGGCGGACCAAAACATCACCGCCACTTGTGTATATGATTTTTCACTCCTTCCTGCTCCTCTGATGTCAAAAACCTACGTTCAAAGAAACAAAAAATATTAGTAGCACCTGCAGACAGAATAAAACATGTATTTCCCAAGGCCTATTGTTAGTATATGCATGAAAATATTAAAATGATAACCAAATGACCTCAGATCGACCTAAAATTTTAATAGAAGCATAAATATGTTACCAGGAGGCCACTGCAAAAGGAACAGTCTAGAAATTCCTCACATATTTGTATTCGCTCCAGGGTGGGACGAATAGACCTGCAATAACTTGTCAGAAAGCACCCTCTTCAATGTCCTATCCAGAAAGCTCCAAATGACCTGCAAAGTTGGGGTTAGCTAATTGGGGGTGTTTTGGGAAGACCCAGAAGGTCATATTTCTCCAATTTGGCCTCTATCACCTAGATTTTTCTGGTGCCATCTGCAAGTTAGTAAAGGCAGGAAATGATAAAAACCTGGTCAAAATTGCTCAGAATGAAATGAAATTTAAACTACAGCCTATTTAATAGACCTAGAATAATATGCAAAAGAAAAATCATAGAAATCTATCACATATTTCTAATCATTCTAGGGTGGGGCGATTAGGGTTGTGACAGCTTGGGGGGCACCCGGGGGCAGAACGCCCACCGTTTGGGACTCTATTTTGGCACCAATCCACTTGGGATGGGTCCAAAACTTCTTATGGGGTGTTTTCGACAAATTTTGTGGAATATTGTGGCCAAAAATTGGGTTTTGGGTCCGGATTCGTGCTTCCAATAATCACCCAATAACCTCCCTTTCGAATGAGAGATTAAGGATGTGAAAGGCACAAATCGCAAGTAGGTATGTAAATTGGCAGCACTTCATTGCTCAAATTCTCCTTCTCTGTATATCTTTTGGGTGAGAAAACTCACCAATTTATAGACCTAGGGTCTCTCTGTTTGAATTGCGCATGCGAGGGCGCCACTTGAGTTGATTGTCCTATTTTGAGAGAAAAGATAATTCCCTGATTTAGAGTCTCCTTGCATGAGGTCTCTAAAATAAATACATGCATGACTAAAGTCTCTCTTCTTGATTTAAAGCTATTCCTCGCAATTGCATGGCCTGAAGCCTCAGTTAACTGGTGGACTTGTCGAGGTTTGACTTTTTGCTAGTCAAACTTGCTATTCACCTCAACCTAGGGTGAATACTAGCATTCGTCCCACCCAGGGATGAATATCAGCATTCGCCCCAAGGTGAGGTGAATAGCAAGTTTGATTAGCAAAAAGTCAAACCTCGATAAGTCCGCCAGTTAACTAAGGCTTCAGGCCATGCAATTGCGAGGAATAGCTTTAAATCAAGAATAGAGACTTCAGTCATGCATGTCTTTATTTTAGAGACCTCATGCAAGGAGATTCTAAATCACGGAATTATATTTTCTCTCAAAATAGGACAAATAACTCAAGTGGTGCCCTCGCATACGCAATTCAAACAGAGAGACCCTAGGTCTATAAATTGGTGAGTTTTATCACCAAAAAGATATACATAGAAGGATCATTTGAGCAACGAAGTGCTACAAATTTACATACCTACTTGTGATTTGTGCCTTTCACATCCTTAATATCTCATTCGAAAGAGAGGTTATTGGGTGATTATTGGAAGCATGAATCCGGACCCAAAACCTAATTTTTGGCCACAATATTCAATAAAATTTGTCGAAAACACCCCATAAGAATTTTTGGACCCATCCCAAGTGGATTGGTGTTGAAACAAAGTCCCAAACGGTGGGCATTCTGCCCCCGGGTGCCCCCTAAGCTGTCACAACCCTAATCGCCCCACACAGGAACAATTAGAAATTTGTGATAGATCTCTCTGATTTTAATTTTGTAAATTATTCTAGGTCTGTTAAATAGGCTGTAGTATAAATTTCATTTCATTATGAGCAATTTTGACCAGGTTTTTATCATTTCTCGCATTTACTAACTTGCATATGGCACCAGCAAAATTTGGGTGATAGAGGCCAAATTGGAGAAATCTAACCTTTTGAGTCTTCCCAAAACACCCCCAATTAGCTAACCCCATCTTTGCAGGTCATTTGGAACTTTTTGGATAGGACATTGAAGAGGGTGCTTTCTGATAAGTTATTGTAGGTCTATTCATCCCACCCTAGAGTGAATACAAATCTGTGAGGAATTTCTAGACTATTCCTTTTGTAGTGGCTTCTTGGTAACATATTTATGCTTCTGTTAAATTTTTAGGTTGATCTGAGGTCATTTGGTTATCATTTTAATATTTTCATGCATATACTGACAGTAGGCCCTGGGAAATACATGTTTTATTATTTCTGCAGGTGCTACTAATATTTTCTGTTTCTTTAAACATAGGTTTTTGACATCAGAGGAGCATGAAGGAGTGAAAAATCATATACACAAGTGGCGGCAATGTTTTGGTCCTCCCATCTTACATGTGGGCACGCGAAAGAAGGATTGCTATCATGGATGTGATCAAAAACATATTTAATGCTCCTATCCCCTAAAAAGGAAGGAGACATGTTGTAACACGACTTTGAAAGCACATCAATAAAGAGGACCCTATTCCATATTACTTTTATATTGTGTTGATTCGCTCATGTTCTTTCCTTTTATGTATTTTTCAATACATTGGCTTTTGGCATTAAGTTTGGTTTTAGACACATCGTACTCAGCATATTTTTTTTTTTTCTGTATCCTCATACACAATCACCACTGAAAGCACAAGGATATGGAAATAAAAAAGGAAAATGCTGAGTACGATGCGTCTAAAACCAAACTTAACGCCAAAATCCTATGTATGGAAAAATTCATAAAATGAAAGAACATGAATGAATTGACACAAGATAAAAACAATATGGAATAGGATCCTCTTTATTGATGTGCATTCAAAGTCGTGTTACAATACGTCTCCTTCATTTTTAGGGGATAGGAGCATTAAATATGTTTTTGATCACATCCATGATAGCAATCCTTCTTTCGTGTGCCCACATGTAAGATGGGTGGACCAAAATGTCACCGTCGCTTGTGTATATGATTGTTCACTCCTTCCTACTCCTCTGATGTCAAAAACCTACGTTCAAAGAAATAGAAAATATTAGTAGCACCTGCAGATAGAATAAAACATGTATTTCCCAAGGCCTACTGTCAATATATGCATGAAAATATTAAAAAGATAACCAAATGACCTCAGATCGACCTAAAAATTTAACAAAAGCATAAATATGTTACCAGGAAGCCACTACAAAAGGAAGAGTCTATAAATTCCTCACATATTTGTATTTGCTCCAGGGTGGGACGAATAGACCTGCAATAACTTGTCAGAAAGCACCCTCTTCAATGTCCTATCCAGAAATCTCCAAATGACCTACAAAGTTGGGGTTAGCTAATTGGGGTGTTTTGGGAAGACCCAAAATGTCATATTTCTCCAATTTGGCCTCTATCACCCAAATTTTGCTAGTGTCATCTACAAGTTAGTAAATGCTGGAAATAATAAAAACCTAGTCAAAATTGCTTAGAATGAAATGAAATTTAAACTACAACCTATTTAATAGACCTAGAATAAGATGCAAAAGAAAAATTAGAGATATCTATCACATATTTCTAATCATTGTGGGGTGGGGCGATTAGGGCTGGGACAGCTTGGGGGGTTCCCGGGGGCAGAACACCCACCGTTTGGGCCTCTGTTTCAACACCAATCCACTTGGGATGGGTCCAAAACTTCTTATGGGGTGTTTTTGACAAATTTTGTGGAATATTGTGGCCAAAAATTGGGTTTTGGGTCCGGATTCGTGCTTCCAATAATCACCCAATAACCTCCCTTTTGAATGAGAGATTAAGGATGTGAAAGGCACAAATCGCAAGTAGGTATGTAAATTGGCAGCACTTCGTTGCTCAAATTCTCCTTCTCTATATATCTTTTGGGTGAGAAAACTCACCAATTTATAGACCTAGGGTCTCTTTGTTTGAAATGCACATGTGAGGGCGCCACTTGAGTTGATTGTCCTATTTTGAGAGAAAAGATAATTCCCTAATTTAGAGTCTCCTTGCATGAGGTTTCTAAAATAAAGACATGCATGATAGAAGTATCTCTTCTTGATTTAAAGCTATTCCTCGCAATTGCATGGCCTAAAGCCTCAGTTAACTAGCAGACTTGTCTAGGTTTGAATTTTTGCCAGTCAAACTTGCTATTTGCCTCACCCTAGGGCGAATGCTGATATTCGTCCCTAGGTGGGATGAATTCCAGTTTGTATTCATCCCTGGGTGGGACGAGCAGAGAGAAATGTGCAAAAAAGGTGCCAAATTGACCTCTGACCTCCAAAATTGCTTTTGGGAGTGTTAGGACCACTATTTAACCTATGGGGGCTGCCCTAGGGGTTGTGTGTGTCAATGCAATCATCACTTATCGTCACATAATCAGATTGGTGCTGTTTTGGTATCTACAGGACAATAGAAAGTTAAACAAGGAAAGGAACAATGCACAAATGAGGAACAAATGGAACAAGAACCATCATAGGGTAAAAGAGACTAAAAGACCCATGGGTTCAAGGCAAGGTACTTTTAATGGAAGATGTTTCTCATGTCATAGGTTTGGGCACAAAGCTACACATTGCAGGATACATGGAAAATAGGAATATGGAAGTTTCAAAAATAGGCAACGTTTTCAAGGGTATTGCTACTCTTGTAATCAGTTTGGTCACAAGGCAATGAACTGCAGATTTTATGATAGGAATAGATATGGATTTACCAGGAGAAATCCCAAGATATTTGCACCTCCAAGGAATAATAATATTAAGTGTTATCAGTGCAATAATTATGGACATACAACAAAGTGGTGTAGAGCAAAAATTCTAGAGACAAGCAGGAATAGGAATAGTCAAAGGAATAAAAAAAAAACATGAGAATAAAAGTGGACAAAGATAAATATCAATGCATGCTGGAAGTAGAAATACTCCCATCCTAGAATTAACCACGTCAATAGGATGTGGGGAAATGGCTAAGCTAAGAGTCTCATTCTTAGCCCTGAAACCCAAAGGTGACCCTTTGCCATTGATAAAAAATGGGGGAAGATTTGAGTTAGGGGGACAGCATTCAATCAGTGGGAGAAATTTCTCAGGGGGAGCAGAACAAGGAAAATAGGTTGTCATCAATGACAAAGGGGGATATTTTTGAAAATATGAGCAAGATTTTTTGTCATTGATGTCAAGAGTCAGTTTCAGTAAGTAGTGCAAGAGGAAGGATGTCAAGAGTGAGAGAAAGATTATTAATAGACCTAAGGGAAATAATATTATAATATCTCTCATTATAATATTCAAGGTGATCAGATAAGGTCTACAGGAGAAATGAGAAGGCCCAAGAAAAATAATAGTATAATATTTTATTATAATATTGAAGTTATAATCGTAAGACCTAAAGAAATTCAATTAATTATAAATTAATTTTAATAATTTTATTATAAATTAATTTATAATTTAATTTTATTAACTTTATAGTTATTAAATTAATTATAATAATTTTATTATTAATTAAATTATAATTCAATTTAATAACCCTAAAGTTAGGGTTATAAGGACAAATATAAAGTGTTGATGTCATATTCTATCTCCTCTATTGATGTCAATGATTTCCAAAGCATGGGTATAAATACCCTAAGCCTAAGAGGCTTCAAACCCAATCCGTGATTTTAATAAATCTCCCAAGCAAATCGTGTGCACAATATTCATGAGCAAGAGAGGGAAGAAGTCCCCATTTGACCCTTTTTGGCAGGTAGTGAAGGGAGAAAATGCATAAGGTACAAAGGCCTTGTCACCACCTAGCCAGGTGGGCTAGCGACAATTGGAAGTGCCTTGGGAATTTGAGGTACCACATTCGATTCGTAGCAAGGTTGGTTATGTAGTTTTTTTGTGCACTGAAGATGCCAAATCCTTTTATATTTTGGCACCTATATAGAAGATAAAGCACCGTGGGTACATTTCCTTCCACATGAGCGCTTAGCTCACATGGCTTGGTAGCCAGAGCTAAGGTACTAGAGGTGTTGTGATGTGGGATCAAATCTCACCGGTAGCACTTCGTGAGGTACTAAAATTTTTGTTATAAATTGATTTGTGCTTCTAAGGTTGTATTGTGTATTTTTTAGCCTAGGGAGATATAAGGTTGATGAAATTAAATAATTATTTTTATTTAAATTTTTTTGTGGATTGAGCTATTTAAAGTGGAGTTATAAGGTTTAATAAAATATTTGTTTTTATATGTTTTGGTGAATGCTAATTTCATGAAGGAGTAATAAGGTGTATATGAGTTTAATTATTTTTGTAATAGTGAAATATTTTGAGGGAGTGTTAGAGTGATATTTTGTCATCTAACCTTTGAAATTGTCAAAGAGGAAAATTGTGATTGAGATAGTTTTTGAGGTCAATTGTTAAAAAAACAAATGGTATGGGCACATATTACTTGTGAGTGATTAATGGATGTTGTGAATGCTAAGTTGGAGTTAAAAGGGTTGTTTGATAACTATTATTGAGTTTGTTTGTTAAAGGTTTTTATGAGTGAGAGTTATTGATAAAAATCTTGTTTGATAAGCATTGTTGGAAACATTGAATGAACCTTCATATGCATGATTAGGTTTTGTGCAAGATCATGAGTATCATTGTTATGTGAAGTTGAAAACTATCTTGAAACTAGGGTTTGTGCAAGATCATGAGTACCATTTTTATGTGAGATTATTTGATAAGCATTGTTGGAAATAATTGAGTGAGTTTTCATATGCTTGGAATAAGGTTTGTAAGCAAGGAGTGTCTCATTGAGTGAGTAATTGAGTGGAGTTGATTGAGCCTAGTCAAGTGGAAGTGTTGAAGTGATAGTTCAAGTTCTGTAAAATAAATTGTTTTATATTCTAATTTGATTTGAGAAAGAGATTGAAAGTGATTGAGCATTATTGTGAGTGTGAATCATATTGAGTCTCTAACAACTCTCTATATGTTTCTATGAGATTGAACAAGATTCTGTGTGAATCTTTTTTGTGTGATTGAATAGGATTTTGTGTTAGAATGAGTTGAGTTAATTAAGCTTTTGTGGAAGCTTATAATACATATTTGAGGTATATCTTGGTGAAGACTTATTAAGCAGATTGGACAAGTTCTATTGAGGACTTGTTGAGCAGAATTTTTTTTATAATATTAAGAGAAGAGGGTTTTGAAAGGGAACCCTAAACCTTTTACAATAGAGAAAAACATAAATGAAACCAATGCACAAAAGCACTATACAACCCAAATAAAAGCTGAAAACAAAATAAAAACACCACACACCAGAAGGGCCAGAACAACTAGAGAATCAAAGAATACCGTGAAGAATCGAGGTGGTTCTACAACACAACGTCCACCTTTGAGATGATCCCACTAGAAATTTGAGCCACCTCAAAATATAATGCCATATTAATGGAGCTCCAAACCTTGCATTGTATGATCTCCATTAATCAAATCTTATGCAGAATATTGCTATTTTTAGCTGTAGAATTATTGGGGGAGTACATGTCATACACCAGTTTTTTATTTGATACCATCTTAAGAAGGATCTCAGTCCCCTCATTAAGATCCTACAATTTGGAGCTAGGGGAAGACTGCCCAGAAATGTATTTCTTATCACTAATACGAGTGGACCTATGAGTCCCCAAATTACTCATGAAAGCACCATCCCCTTCCTTAGGAGGGATATAAGCTGAAGAAACTAGTTGCATCTCCTTACCATCATCAGAACCACACCCATCTAGGATCCCCAGACACCCAAAATTGACTCAAAGCCCTTAACCATTTTTCCCAACCTAAAATCATGCAAATGGGGATGACCCAACTCTTTCTCAAATCCAACATCATCATTCAACACCATAAATATAACATTATTGACTTGAATAGGAATATAATTTAGATAGAAAAGAATTTCATCAACTACAATACATTTCTCCAATGCGGTATGCTCAAAGAGAATAAGTGCTAGCCCCTGATGCAGCAGAACCTTACCCTTGCCTTCCTGAAAAACCAACATAGATCTACTAATCAAAATATACAATAAGTTAGGGATGTTCATCCATTGCTATCTTCTCAGGTGGTTCAAAACCATAGCATGAAATATTCACACCACCTCATAAGTAGATTCAATAGTGAAGTAATCCATAATAACTTTAACCAATCTATTCCATGGAGTCGATAGGGCCTTAGAACTAAAACCATTCTTGGTTTGTAGTAAGAACTCATATTTATACAAAAATAACCTTACCTTTTGCACCGATGAATGCCTCTCCTTATGCACAACACCATACATAAGAATCCCCATAGCATGGCCCACCAGATCAATCAAAACTTTAAAGGTACAAGAGCCTACTTGGACACAACCATCCTTCTAAGATGTCACCATCCAATTCAAAATAATAGGGTTGTGACCATGAAATTTATGAATACAATCCAATTGGCCTCCATTATTAATAATAACAATTACCTCCTCATCAACATAGAAATACATAGGTTCAAACCTAGACTTAGGGAGGATCGACTTTCATTTGTAGGCTTTGGACTTGCCTATACTAATGCAACAACCACTAAAATAAAATAAAAAAGGGTTAGTAAACCATCGAATAAGATCATAGAAGGACTCCCAAACACTTTCAGTGGACCACCAGACCAACCATATCCCCCCATAGATAAAATAACAATACAATCAACATTGAACCAGACCACAATTGTGAAGTCAAAGCAGCTACAAAAAAATAATGGCAACATGTGACTCTTGTAGTTGATAAAAGAGATCTGCCAAGACTCGAACTTGAGTAGTAGAAACACAGGACCTAAGTAGAGCAAGACTTTGGGATCAGACATAGAAATCATGGTCCTAAGATCCTGCAAAGACAAAAACAAGGTGTAAACAAGGTGAAGTAAGACCACCATAACAACAGATCTAGTCCTGAAGTGCCCACAAGATGCCACATGAAAAGTGAGAGAAGATATCATAGACCACACTACCTCACCAAATAAAATCCTAATGACAACATGAAGGATTAGATAATAGGACAATATGACACCCAAAGCACCCTCGTGAAGCCATGTGAGAAGGACAAAGGGAGCCCCCAAAATATGCCACCTCACCACAAGAAAAACTAAATGAATTACAATGGGCCTAGAAAGATCACCCAAAATAGAACAAGACCACCTCAAAGACACACCAAATCCTAAATCCATCCCATGGCACCATATGCATGGGATAAGTGGAGTTACCAAACGATACCACCACAAAACGGTGACTAGCAACCACCAATCAACAAGTTTTGGGTTCCCAAGGGAGGAAATCCAACAGTCCCCAAAAAGCAAATATTTCCCAAGGTAGGCAGTTGGACCGAAGCAAGAGTATAATGATGATGTAAATATGACAGATAGCCATCTCATTGTCAAACTCTTGAATCCATGAGAAATAAATACTTTGACCCAAGTACAAACGTAAGATTCCTCATGCCAAAAACTAAAACATTGGAAAAGTCTTAGTGAGGACTTGTTGAGCAGATTTGAGGTAAGTCTTAGTGAAGAATTATTGAGTAGATTTGAGGTAATTCTTAGATAATACTTGTTGAGCAAATTGGACAAGTTCTAGTGAGGACTTGTTGAGAAAATTTGAGGTAAGTCTTAGTGAAGACTTGTTGAGAAGATTGGACAAGTTCTAGTGAGGACTTGTTGAGCAGATTTAAAGTAAGTCTTAGTGAAGACTTTTTGAGTAGATTGTACAAGTTCTATAGAGTACTTGTGGATAGATTAGTGTGAGCTTTTGTGGAAGCTTACAAGGCATATTTGAGATAAGTCTTTGAGAAGACTTGAGAGTAGAGTTTATTGATTGATTTATTCAAATCTTGGGTTAATATTTGGGGTAGATATAGCAGATTTAATTTGTGATTAATTCAAGCTTTGTGTTAACGCTTGAGGAAAAATATTGAGGACATATGTGTGATAAACTAAAGGACTATGTTTAGTGTAGATTTGAGGATAGATATTGAGGATACATTTTTTCTAGACCGAAGGTCTATGTTTAGTGCATATTAGAGATAGATATTGATCAGATTTATGCTAGATCAAAGTATTGTGTTTAGTGCATATCAAATACAAATATTGAGCAAACTTATGCTAGATCGAAGGATCGTGTTAGTGCATATTTGAGACATATTTGAGAGTAATATTTATAGGTGACATAGTATAGAGGACAAAAATCTCCAGTGGATAGAGTTCCATTAGCTAGGGTAGTAAAGATAGGTATTTTTAGTGAGGGCAGTAGTCTTCAGTGGACAGATATCCATAATCCAATTTAGTAGAGGCAACAATTCTTCTAGAAGATCACTAGCCAGAGCAAAGGGAATTGGTGTCTCCTATGGATAGAGATCCATGAAATTGATTAGGGTATTGGTGTCTCCTTTGGACAGAGGTACATAAACATTGTAATAGGGAAAGGTTTCCCAAGATATTTTTTGAGAAAATATTAGTGAAATATTTTCTTCGTGCAGTAGCCCACATTGGGTGAACCACGTTAAATTGGTGTCTTTATTGTGTGTGGTGATTTGTGCATTTCTTTGATTATTGCTATTGATATTACCATTGATATATTGCATATATTTATTGGGAAAGAAAATTTAAAAGTGGTCTTATACTATTCACCCCCCCTCTCAGTATAATCTTGTGTTCTTCATTTTGATGTAATATGCAATGAGATATAGTCATCACAAGATGCAAAATAATATGAAAGAAAGTAAATCTACTAGATGACTGAAATATGTTGTAAATAGAAACTATATAAATGAATACAATGTAGCTATGGAGGAAATGAACACTCCACTAATAAATCTACTAAACTACATTGCACCCATCACCGATATATTTTTATTTACACATAACTATACTACTACCTACGAATATGATCTAAGCTACTCTATCTGACTGTCCTTGACTCTATATTTGTATTACAATGAGTCTATTCTTATATAGGAAAATATATTCCTTGGCCAACACTCTACCTAGTTGTGCAAGGGACAACTTGCACATATACAAATTCCATTTTGACACTTGTGCATTTATTATATTTCATGAAGTAACCATATAACTTCCCCCTAAAGTAATCTAATGTCCTAAGTATGTACCTTGGAAGATAATTTACATGATCCAAATGATGTAATATACTCTATTTTTAATAATTTTATTATGTAAGAATAAAACTTTTGGTGCTTTGAAAATCATAAATATGTTAGTTTCTTAATGTATATGTGTAAGCATTGGTGTAAGGACATGTTATGTTCAATAATTATACCTTGATTGTGATATTTGGGGGGGTAAAACTCATAATTATACTCTTTCGTATCATAATTGCATAAATTCTAGATATAGATTGAAATTTTTATTACAAATTAAAAAACTAATTTTGTTAGATCAATTCCAAAAAGTTGACAAAAAATGCAATTACCATAAATATGAAGCCATTTAAATTCTGGTGTAAACTTATCAAATTTTTAAAATAATATTACTTATCAAAGTGATATGAATATTTCATAAAATCATCATTAACATTTAATCCTCTAAACCCAAAGAAACATCTAAAAAAATGATCCAATGTTATTGATAGTCCATGAATGAACAATGAAACCCAGGTGTTGTAGGTGAGTTGGAGAGGAGAGGGTAATCCTCCAAGGGAGGTCCCAGGTTCAAATCTTCACCCTACCAAAAATCTGAATTTTGTATCCAAAATCCAATTGATAATGTTGGTATGGGTAGGGTCGGGTGCGACCCTCGGGTGACTTTGATGGTGTAGAACCCCCTGTTCGTGGTCTCTCAGACCAAGGTGGATCCGCAAGGGGTTTTTCACTTTAAAAAAATAAAAAATGAATGAACAATGAAAACTACTCTACAAAAATGATATGAAACTTATGATTTCAAGTAAAAATAAATCAAGAAATGATGTAATTAAAAAATAATAGAGTATATCAAATCATAATACATAAATATATTAAAAAATAAAAAGGATTAATTACTCAAAATACAAATTATAATATAACCAATCTCTAAGAAGAGATATGAGTTTAAAACATTGCATCCATTACTCATGCTTTCTATAGTTAAGGGTGCATATTTATTTAAATAATATTTAATGGTTGAAATACACTAGAGTGAGTATGAAATATCACTTATATAGAGATTTGGTATTTCATATTCATGTGTATTGAATAAGAATTACATACACATGCCTTGTCCTTTCATATTTTATGTGTCATGAGGTGTCAACATACCTAGAGATGTATTGTGGATGTGAACATCTAAAATATAAATGTTATTTTAAGTAGTTATTTTACTTCATAAATTAGTTCATAAAGTTACTTGGGAATAAAACCAATGGTATTAGTTCCATATAAAAAATTATTTTCTTCCTCTAAGCTTCCAAATTTTTTTGAACATTTCAAAATAGATTTCCAAGTACAAAGTTATATACTTGATGACATGGATAGGTCACATGCATAGATCACTTGTGCTACACTAAAAAGTGATGGTTACCATTGCATAAAATTGACGTAAGGTATAAATATTAATTTTTTATCAATTATTTTATGAACCATTTTCATGTAACTAAGTTTTCCTATGTTGACCATTTTATATATTTGAATGGGCTTCCTTCTAGTGGTCTTAGTCCATATATCAATAGTCTGGTCCCCATACACTTATGTTAAACTATATGGATTGATTTATTTAATGTCCAAAAATTCCATTACTATGAGTGTATCCAATAAATATGGATTATAAGTCTTGAAAATTTTAAAATTAAATATTATAAGTGAACTAAGATAAAATAAAAGTTCAACTTAAAAGTAGTCTTTCCTGCATTCTTGGTGATGGTGTAAAATCCATATCATATAGGTTTTATATTATTATAGGATTAAACAAATATATCAGTCTAAAAGACATAAATATATATTAGATCCAAGCTTGAATTAATGAGATCTAATGATGGTCATTGTATTGCTTGTAATTTTTATTTGTCTTCTCCAAGGGGTATTAAATTTTTTGATGATATGTTAAATATGTTCCAAGATACATTCTTACTTTTTTCTTCTTTTTATTCTTAGTTTACATAAGTATAGTCACATTAGTTGGTATCAAGGGTTTAATTTTAAACAAAGATAAAGTAGACTATATTTGACAGAGTTGTATAGATCTCAATTATACCCATATTTAAGGTATGGGAGGATACCATACTATGTGCATAGATACTTGAATTACAAATTTAGATAAGATACATAATTAATAATTTCTCAATATTGATCCAACAATTAATCTAGGAAAATAATGGTATGGAAATGATTAGTTTCATGCCCATGATACTAGAAAATGTCGACTAAAAAATACCCATAAATTTGTCCTTCTTATAAATAATGATGTTTAGAAAATCAAAGTTGATCCATACATGATTAGATAGAGATCATTCATCTCCTAAATTGAAATGAATTTCTCATAATTAATCATGATAGTCATTTTTTAAAAATAATAAACCTCTAGAACAACACAATCATTACCATGATTATATATGATATAATCTAAAATAAAATCCATGAAGATGGATTTCCAAGACTAGGTTGGCATTGGAAATGGTGTCTATAATACTTACTTATTGTTGGTGAATTTAGAAACAAGGTGCCCATTACTTGATGTACCTCTTGACATTGTTTCCCATATTAGGATAATATAAGTAGTTTTGTTAAATTATTGACCTTTTCTCTACTCTAATGTAATATACTAGACTATTGAAGTGCACTTCTTAAATCATATTTGAGCATTCATTTTATGTCACACATAAATATTCCATGTGATATAGGATATTATCTTATGGATAAAATTTAAAAATATGCTTACCTACACAAAGATGTCAATATGCATCTACAAAATCAAAACTATCTTCATACAAAATGGACCAGTCAAAAGTCTCATACCTAAAGAAATTGAGATTGGTGGTGAATTTGTCAACTAGAATTCAACTTAGACAATTTGATACTAAATATGTACTCTTTTTATTATGCTTGATGATAAAAAACAATTACTTTCAGATTTGTGGGTAACTTGTGGTGTTATTCATTTCTTAGTTTACTTTATGTTTGAATGAATTCTAAAGGTTTGTCATATGTATAAATAATTATTTTCCTACCCAAAATGTAGTGATTCCTTTGTTTATATGCTAGGATAATGTGATAGAGATATTTCTCATGTGTTAAATATTTTTTAATTACTTTATTTAATGTCTCACTAAGATATGTAATTGGATTTCCATCCATTTTGAGACTAGTTTCCAATATATACTTTTATGCATAGTTCATTATCTCAAATTGTTATTGCAAACTAAGTAGGAAATGCATAGGAATTGAACACAATCAGTATTTAAGTTTATAAAATTCTCTCTACTATGTATATTCAAAAGGAACTAGGATTGGGTACCTTCTTTAAGTCATATTTAGCAATACTTTCTATAAATAAATAGGATCAATATAATACCTAGATGGAGAAAAATAGTTCAAACACATAATTAATACAATGTGAAGGGTATTTGGTAGTCACCAAAGTAATATCACAAAAGGAAAGAATAATTTATCTAAATGATGAAAAATAGTTTCTCTTAATGATCATAAATACATAAATATATGTTACCTTAGGTTAAGGGTAGAGAAAAAACCATAAGTTTTACTAAAAAAATATTATGATAAATCAACCTATACAAGGTGTACAATGGCCCAAAGTGTCATGCAAAAAATATAATACAAAATTCAACCATAAGATCAAGTAAAGCGTAACGCCATATATTCCAACATCTCCTTAATTTGAATGGTAGGCATAGAGAGATATCCTCCATAGTGATATCCCTTAAAGTGAACTCTCCTACTCTAAGCTACTCTTTTAATCACTTAAAAGGAAACTTAGGCATGACCTTAGTTAGAATATTCATTCTCCACTCCATTGATGATAGATAGAGTAAATAAAATGTCCTATGATCACGAAACCATAAAATATAGTGTATCCAAAAATCAATTTTATTAGTCATTTGATGTAAAATTGGATCATGAACAATATTAATAGAGATTTGATTATCATTGTGAATGGTGATAAAAAAAATTACTACAAATACCCAACTACCATAAAATCATGAGCATCCATGGAAAATGTTTAGATTTCTCATTGGTCACATGATATTTAAATTCTATAAAATACTAAGATATAGTGATTATCATTTAGAATACCAAGAGACTAGTCCAAAATTAGGATAAAATACAAACCTTGTATTGGAGCATTGTTTATCCAAATTATTGGCCTAATATACATCAACAAATACTATAAAAAATGGTTGTGCTCTAATTCATTACTGAATTTCCATATGATATGTTTCTTTTATGTATAAATAAATTAAATTTACCGCTATAATAAATCTCATGGGATGACCACATACCTAGAAAAATAAATTATTATAAATTCTATTTTCAATGAAGTGTTGATGAAATATAAAAGTTCCTTGATGAAAAACTTGTGTAAGATGGTACTTGGTAAATATGTAGTGCAATCTAATCAAAGCTTCAGTCCATAAGCAAAGTAGATCTTAAAAAATTTCTAGTCCTTCATGTAAAACCATTGTAGCATATCCAAGGCACACATGTGCTAAGAAATCATAATATTGGACAATGATTAATAAATCTAAATTTCCAAGAAATATTGAAATAGGTCCAAGTATATCATATTAAAAGTATCATTAATCCATAACTTTATCTTCTATATTAATGATGTGGAGCTTCCCATGATGATAAGATTATAAATATACAATATATTATGAAAATCTTACCATCCTTAGGAAGAAATAATAAGTTGTATCATACTAAGTGTGAGGATCCTTCTTAATCCTATACAAGGACTCTTTAGAAATAAACTAGGGAAATTGTCCTATAAACATTAAATCTAGGTGCTTTCCATGTATATCTCCTCCTAAAGCTCTCCATGAAAAAATACTCTATTTACATCCATATAATGTACCTCCCATAAACAAATAGCAATAGAGAGAACAATCTAAATAGATTCCATCTAATTAACCAAGGAAATCAAATCCATATATTTAGATTGATCCTTATGAAATAATCACTTAGGAACGTGTTATGCTTTTATTTTCTACTTTATTATTGCAACTATAATTTTTCTTTCGAAAGAGGAAGAAGATCCTATGTTATATTATTCATCAATGACTCCTACAAGGCAGGCATAACATCCTTCCACCCTAGAATTTAGAATAATGAGATATTTAGAATTATTAGCTATTTAGTGTTAGAGTAATATTCCATTCTTTGGGATATTTACCATTTTACTCCACTAGGGTAAAATAGGTAGTATATTGCATTATACTACATAGGTAGATTATTACATTTACTTTTCTACTTTCTACCATGTAGATATTTACTGTCTTAAATATCTAATGGTTAATTTCCTAAATATCCTAGGTGAAGAGTTCTAAACCAAAATCTCTTCCTCTTGGCAGATTGTTTGGCGTGACAATAGTTCATTCAGTTTGGATTAGCTATTTTGTAATATATTTAAACTATAGTTTCTAAACTATATGGTTAATGCAATTATTCAATTATCAAATCATTCGGATCTCCTGGTCACATTGGCATCAGAGCTAGAGGGAGTTGGAGGGAAGAAGCGCAATCGTTCCATTGGAGAAGGTGATCTCGCGTAGGAGGAAGCACCATTTTCATTTGGTGACTTTAATTTATTTATTTTTCCTATCTTCCTAAAGTTCCTAAGTTCCTAATGTTTGATTAATGATTTATTTAACCCACTAAGCCTAGAGGCAGAGGAGGTAGCAACCTGGATTTTTTTTCTAGGCCCACCCCGACCCCACCTCAATAGGCTTTGGGGCCTACAAGAGATTGACCGGCAAGGCCCTATACGTTGGTGATCTTGAGCACCCACAGTCGATCGACCGGGCATCACACTTCCTATTGGTGATCGTGCGATCGTGCCCAAGGGGTCATGGGATGAACCTTTTTGAGGCTCCCACCCATAGGGACATTGCACCCACAACAAGTCAGTGGGAGTGCATAGAGGGCAGGATCACCCTCACACTCCCATGTGGCAAACCCAATCGAGATTGCCTAGAGGGTAGGAGTGCCCTCACACTCCCGATGGAGCACATCAGGTGCTAACCTAATGACCCATGGCCGAAACCAAGTGCACCAAACTCATAGCCTATACACACGTGCGATCTGACTCACCAGACACCTAAGACTCTAACTCAGTAGGACACATGGCAAGGATAGGATGGTGACACATGGCAAATGTGGAAGGTGACACGTGTGAGGGAAAAAATTTGGTTGGGTAGAGTACCACAACTTGGTAACACTTATTTGCACGTGGAGGTGACACATGGTGAGGGAGACAACACTTGGTAGGATCATCGATTACCCGAAGGCAATCACCCACTTTGTAGTGCATTTAGGTTTTTAAATCTTGATTTCATCCCTTACAGGATGAATGTGGGATAATATCCCACAAAAGATAAGTCGTGCCCACCAGTCTTCATATAGTGGCACATTGGGCTAGCTTTCAAAGTCGCCCTAGCAGTGCAGTGGTCAAGGAGGACCTTGACACGCGCGAGGTCGAGGGATCGACCCCCGCGCGCTCCCTTTTATGAACAAAAGGTGCATTTTTCTTAAATTTGGCTAAAGTTTCAATTTTTTTTAATTTTCTTGCTTAAATAAAAAAAAATTTAAGATCATTTTTAATAATTTTACATAGTTTTTGATTAAAATAATCATTTTTTATCATTCTAACTTGATTATTTTTGTCAAAATATGTTTTATTATTTAAAATTAAGTCTTTAAACTTATTTTTTTTAGCATTTAAATTGGAAACCTTTTAAAAACCAAATTTTTTTTTGCAACTATAACAATTCCATTTCTTATGTTTTCTCCACACTTGGGGATAAAGAGACAAAGAAACCAACAATTTTGTTGCAAAACATAAAAACTCTTCAAAAAATATTTTTTGAAAGAACAAAAATTAAGGGTTGGATAGAAGCTATGGTCCCATGTGGATTCGAGAACCTTTTGATCCTAATGCACCACCCATATTTGAGTGTTGAAGACAAAACCAAGTCATGTGTCGACTGGTCTGGAAGCCTTTCAAACGCGGTTCGTGTGTCGACTTGTCTTGGAAGGAGTGCTCGATTTGTTAATTTTTCAAAATAAATGGGGGAAGACAACATTGTACTTCTTTTGCAAAATTGTAAGACAAGGAGGAGACATAACATATCAATTTTTTTGCACAACACACATTCATATTTTGTTGCAAAAATTAAAAGGTGCATTTTCAATTTTACTCGACACCTTCATTGGAAAATTAGGTGCATTTTCGATTGCATCCGACACCTAGGTGATAAGAATTTTATGGGTATTCTTGTTTGATTATTGCATTATTTCTTTTGCAATTATAAGTCATAGAATAAAGAACACTCCATACCCCAAAATTTCACTAATAAAATTGTGTTAACCATTGCACAGATTTAAATCCAATTTCACTTGATATTCTCTCCTAAAAACAACAAAACCCCTAATTCACTCTTATTTGTTTGGCTTAATTTCCTCAAACTGATTATTCCTCTTCAAGAGGATTTTCAGGTAGGTGCCATTAAATATCTTTTTGAGTGAATTATCTTTCATCTCTTATTTGTTTGGCTTAATTTCCTCCAATTGATTATCTCTCTTCAAGAGAATTTTTAGGCAAGTGCCATTAAATATCACTTAAGAGTGAAAGAAAGATCATCTTAGTAAAATTGTAGGACCTTCATCATGGCAACTATCAATAAATACTTAAGTGATACACAATTGCTTAAAGGTCCTAACTATTCAGCATGGAAAACTAAGATGAAAGCCATCTTGACTATAGAGGACATGTGGGATTTAGTTGATGGCACTAAATCAAGACCCGCATCACCAGGAGTAGATCAAAAAGCATGGGACAAAAAGAACAATCATCTTCTCATGTTGATACTCCTTGCAACTACTGATGAGATCCAACCTCACATAAGTGAAGCTAAAATTGGTAAAGTTGCATGGGATGCACTTAGTACCATTTTTGAAGGTAAGAATCAATCAACTATTCTAAACCTTCAAACACAACTTCATACCCTCCATATGAAGTCAGGTGAATCAGTAGAACTATTCCTCTACAGAGTGGCAGATCTGAAGTCTAAGCTTAATGCTTTAGGGGCTAAAGTTGAAGACACCATTTTGACTTTAGTAATCTTGAGAGCTCTTCCCGAATCCTACAAAATGTTGATTACCTCCCTTAATGTTTCACAAAGAGTTGTCACCTTTGTGGAGTTAGTCAATTTGCTTCAAACTGAGGAAGCAAATCAACTCCAAAATGATGAAGTGTCGAACAATGCACTTTATTCAAACTATAAGGGTGATAAGGAGAAAGGAAACTTTCAAAAGGGAGGATCATCCTCAAAATGTAAGGGAAAGCAATCTCAAAAGAGGTTTTGCTTGCATTGTAAAAAGGACAACCATGACACCAATCGGTGTTGGTTCAAAAACAAGCAAAACAAGAAAGATAAAGGCACAACACAAAAGCAAAAAAAAGGCAATATTGCTAGTGAAGTGTCTAATTTCGATTCTGATTTTGGTTCAGAGAGAGCACACAAAGTGCTCCTTGCTAAGATAGTATTGTAGAGGGAAAAACACATTTTGTCACCTTAAGCAAGCACCATTTTCTCTCTCTCTTTTTTAGGCTTCATAAATAGCATAAGTTTTTGTTTGAAGTACTTGTAATAAAGGGGTGTTTGTACCTCTTTTAGGCTTCATAAATAGCAAACTCTCATTGTTTGAAGTTCTTGTAACAAAAGGAGGGAATTTTCTGGTGTAAAATTGCCTAGGAGGCAATCTTTGTACAATCCTTCACAAAGCTTCTTGAGTTGCACATATTTTTGCAATTAAGGGGGGATATACATTTCTTTTCTTCACAATTTTTTTGTAAAAAGGGAAGAAGACTTATAAGGGTGCATTTTTGGCAGCGACTGACACCTTAGTCAAACTTCTTTCAAAAATTTAATTACAACATGTTTTGCAACAAGGGGGGAACTTATAAGGGTGCATTTTTGACAGTGACCGACACCTTAGCTACCTTATCTTTTACAAACTCATTTTGTAACTGAATGAACCTCATATGAAGTGATCTACTCTACTACACCTAGCAATTGCAGCGGTTGGTTACCCATGCAATTTGGTTGGATGACAAGATTACAATAAGGAAATTCATTGATGTGAAGACAAAGTGAGGAATGACCCACTTTTTGTTTAGGAGAAGCCAAAGCACTGTGATAGAGCAAGAACCAACAATTCAACATCTTTTTCACTGTATTGGGGCAATTATATACATTACCCAAATAATGTAATAAGGGGGGATGTTAGAGTAATATTCCATTCTTTGGGATATTTACCCTTTTAATCCACTAGGTAAAATAGGTAGTATATTGCATTATACTACATAGGTAGATTATTACATTTACTTTTCTACTTTCTACCATGTAGATATTTACTGTCTTAAATATCTAATGGTTAATTTCCTAAATATCCTAGGTGAAGAGTTCTAAACCAAACTCTCTTCCTCTTGGAATATTTTTTGGTGTGAAAATAGTTCATTCAATTTGGATTAGATATTTTGTAATCTATTTAAACTATAATTTCTAAACTATATGGTTAATGCAATTATTCAATTATCAAATCATTCGGATCTCATGGTTATATTTAGAATAGGTCCCAAAATGGTGCCTCTTAATGATGGTATTGGAATAATATTATAAAAATCCTAAAGGAAAGTATATACTCCCTTAGGCATCATATGATCTATGGAAGGATATATCATATCCTACATAAAAGTACCATAAAATATTATTGCTTGAGGATTAATTCCAATATCACCATATTAAAAAATTAAACACTATCCTACATAGCATGGGAGGATAAAGCTCATAAACTATAGGATGAAAAAATTGGGTAAACATTGGACAAGGAGTAGAAATATAAGTATATGTAGGTATCAAACCCACTATTGGACTTACACTAGTAGGCTAGGAAGATGGAAAAATTGGAATAGAGTAAATAAGAATCTCAAAGAGGAAAATAGGAAGATAATCATCACCCAAAAGGATAGGAAGAGGTTCAAAAGGATAAAATAGAAACTTCTCATAAAATATTACCCATATAAATAATGACCTCAAGCTTCAAGAAATCATAGAAACAGACAACCCTAGATGTGCTAAAAATATCCACATGGATACAATAATGGTTCTTGCTATGAGCTATGTTCTATAGATATTTAAATATATGAGCCTATGTAGTCTATTTAAAGATACAAAATTTGGATAGATCCAAATTATTACCTATAAATCTCTTAATGGAAGTCATGGCCTAGATGATTTGAATCAAAATTTGATTAATGACATGAGTGATACAAGTTGCTACTTCATGGAAAAACTTGGGCTTCATTTATGTTGTATGCAACATACATCTAGTCATCTCCATAGTAACCTTATTCTTCTACTTATCCACACTATTCTACTCTATGATATAATAAATAGTCTTAAAAAAATAACTACCATGAATATGCAAAAACTCACCAAAGTAATGACTAGCATAATTAGCTTCCCCTTTATTCTACACGCATGTAATCATCCTCTCCAGTTGATTCTCTATAATATTGTTGAATTCCTTGATTTTTTTACAAAATTCTTATTTTATTCCAATGGTTTATAGCCAAACATATATGGATAAATCATAAGTAAAAATGAGAAATTACTTATTCCTATAGAGACATGGAAGCCCTTGATTCCAAAAATTTCATTGTGAATAAGCTCCATGAAAGTCATAGCAGTTCTATTCATCCCTTTCAAAAACTACACTTTATAATGCTTCCACATGATGCACCTTTGACCATTTTACTAGGGAAAAGATATAGGTGGTATACCATAAATAAATTAATGTCAACTAATATATCTCAATTATCCATTTCCAATGTACCCAAGTTTGTGGTGCCATCACTTTCTATTCTACTCATGCCATCATAGCCATAAATTCCCTCTTATTATCTTAAGAAGAATGACTCTCACCAAAATTCTACATCTAATTAGACTAATCACAATATATTAAATAAATTATATTATATGCATCATAAATTTCCTTAATCACTCAATGAATTAACCAAAAATTGACCTTCTTATTTGTGTGGATGATGTGATGAATATAAAGGATAATTTGGACCCAATTTTAGAATATGAATAACTTCACGAAATGAGGAGAAACCACCTATCACCTTAACACATCAATCTACCTATAAAGAGTAGTCACCATTAACAACCATACACTTTTCAAAACATTTTTTTGTAGTCATCCAAGATATGGTGATGCATAGTCATATGTTGTATTGACCATAAGTTTATAGCCCACTCTTTATAATATGTAAATTTCTAATATATTGAATAAAAAACTACATATTTTTGTGATATTGTATCCATATTATCACCTTCAAAATGGAAAAAGAAGAGAATAGTGTCAACAACCTACTTTTTGGATACCTCTTTAAACTTGTTATTTTACAATCTATAAAAATTCATCTTGTATCATTCATTATTTCAAAAAATACAAACTAAATTATTGAAAGTCTTCATGGTTTGCTTCTCTCATTGTTTCAAATTCTTTTTAATATCTAATTTAGTCATTGTATTCACATAAGAATAAATGGTAAGAGACATATCCTTAAACTATTATCATTGAGCATGGTTATGAAGAGGGTACTTAAACCCAAAATTAAGATATTAATTAGAATTGTTGATAAAATTTAATTAAATCATCTCAAGTACAAAATCAACTATCTCATACACCTCAAAAACATCATTGAATAACATGTTGATAATATGAAGTTCTAATTTCCTACCGATAACTACTTTGGTAATGCAAATATCTGCTTGTAATATTTTAAAATTATTGATTTACTTATAAATAGTTTCAAAATTTTCCCTATCCTAATAAGCAAGTGTTCCTCTAATCTACTAATATGGGTAGAGTTACTATCATCACACAACTACTAGAAATTATTTAATAGCTTATCCAAATTCAATATGCTTTTATGACATTATGGGATTAGTCCTTTCCCTTTTAGAACTATGTTTTCACTTCATAATTATTGTCTTTGGGGTCCTCATTTATATATTTTAGAAGTTTATTACTTTACAACAAAGCTTTAGTATTGATTTTCCAAGTGGCATAATTGTGTCTATTAAATAGGGGTGCATGCTAGTCAATTATATTCCTCAATAATTATGGTTTTTATATACAACTATTATTAGAAATAATACTATTAGTAGAAAGAGCTTGAAAAATTATGCAATTTGTAAAAAAAGGCTCAAAATTCTTCTACATGCAAAATTTATAGCCCTTGAAATACTAACCCAAAAATCACAAAAATTATCATTAAAACAATTTAAATCATGTAGAATTTAAGAAAAACCTTCAGCATATGGGATAAAACCATATGTCATTTATAAAATGAACAAGAAATATCTAATTGCATGCTTACTATTATACAAACTAGATAGATTTTTAGTAAATAAACTATCATTAAGTGGCACTATAGTAGGCAAGTGGGCGCCACTAGAATTCTAACTATGCAATCTATTAGATAAGGTATTAAAAAATTGTAGAGTGCCATATCACCTTCAAGAGGAGAAAAATACCGATTATATGCAAAATCTAGTAGTGATTAGTCAAGTGATTGAGAATAGAAGGAATTAATCAACATAATATTCCTTCATTTCATTAGTTAAATTTTATTCTATAGGAAAAATATTCAATGTGCATCTCATGTGGTGTGATGTAAACCCATAAATCCATGTTGATCATCCATAAGATAAAAAAACAAACACAATGCAATGCAAGCTAGAGACCTATTGGGCACGAAGGATTAACACATACTTGGCTAACCACACCCCCTATGGTCCCATTGGGACCAAAATGTATAATCCTTCAATTTTAAGTTTTGGTCACTTGTACAAGGGGTCAAAAAAGCACCATCCCAAAGCACCAATAAAATAAAGGTCTCTCACCACTTATCATGATATTCTCAATCCAATTACTATTGAAAAGGTGAGATCAAAAATTTAAAATGTATCCTATTTAATAACAATCAAGGCCTTCACCATTATGTTATGGGCATTGGTAGTGATAAATAAGAGGAATCTAAGGGAAATAAATAACAATGATGTAACATGCATTCACAACAAGCAATGCAATCTCATTTATGCTTTGTAATATAAATAGGTTCCTGTAGTTTATTATCTATGTTGACGATAAATCATCATATCCTCCAAAATGATTCTGATACCCTTAGTAGTAACAACCAAATAGTATATGCAACCCTAAATTTTTATATTGAAGTATGGAATATTTGTCACAATTTTCTCCTTTAATTTCTAAAAATTAAAAATATGAAAGAAAGTAAACCTTTTTACATGCAAAAATTAAGATACCTAATGGTAAAATTTTAAAATTGTTGAACTATGACCCATTTAAAATTTTACAAAGAATCCAAAAAAATGCATGCTTCATCCATTACTATCACAATTTCCCCTTTATAATGTTATGTTAAAATATAACCAATCAAGCCATCCTATTTGTTCAAAGTAACATAAATGCTATCAAAGTAATTTTATAAATTTTTAAAGTAGCTCAAAGGCTTGTCCATGCACAAAATTCTACTTTTTTGGTTTCTAGGGATGGTAAAAAAATATTTTATATCTTCTTCTCTCCTTTGAAAATCTTGCAAACTATTATCTCATCTATGGTATATCTATACTAAATATATTAAAGAAGAAAAAAAACATTGCTTTAAAAAAATAAAATAAAAATAAGGTCCCTGATCCTGTCCCAGTTACCCTGACACTTTCTTAACCATTCCTCCTTGGTTGGATGGTGTTGCAGATGATTTCTTTGGGGTGGGAGGTCACTTCTCTATTTTTCTGCCCCTTTCCTTGCCCTTTGGTGTGGTTTTTTCCAGTTCCTGGTTTCTGGGATGTCTTTGGATTATTTCCTGGAACCTTACCTAGGTTTCTGAGTTGCTTCAAGGATTCTTTTCATTGGAGCTCTCAGTTATTTCCCAGGTTTTTTATAGGTTTCTATTTGGTGCCAGCTTTCAGTGGTTCTTTATGTGTGGACTATTGTGGCTATGGAAGAGTGGCTTCATGAGCAGTTTTACATAGTATCTTTTTAGTTTTATGGACCATGTGCTTTCTACTATGACTACTCTTTGGGATCATTGGTGTGTATTCAGTGGGCTCTCAAATTTTTTTGTGGCCTTGCCCTTGGGCCTCTATTTTTCTTGCTATTGTGTTCCTAATGTACATCCTCATATATTTACCTGAAGCTGTTTGTTGGTGGTGTTTAAGGTTGTCTAGGATTTCTTGCTACTTCCTCTTGGTCTAGGTTGACTGATGTTTAAATTCCTACAAATTTTTGTCCATGTGGCTCCTTCCTTTTTGATTACTTTAAAATTTCACATATTTTTGGGTTCCTTGGAAATTTCCCATATCCTTCCCATAGCTAGCTATTCTACGTCTGTTGTTTCCTCTATTTCGGTTGGTATCTTCGTAGTTTCCTCTCCACTACAAGAGGATTTCATGGCATGTGGAGATACTCAGTTTGCTATTCCACTTTATAGGACTATGAGGGATGTGGTTTCTTCTCATTTTTATTGATCTTCTGGTATCCTTGTTCATTTCCCTTCCTTTATGTGATGGGATTTTCCCTATTTATAGGTTCTCTGTTCCACCCTATGGTGAAGGCTGATTTTTTGTATAAATTTTAGTTTTTTGGTGTTTTCCTATTGGTTTTTGGTTTCTCCCCTATGTGGGATTGTGCACTCTTATACTTTATTCTCCTGCTCCTTGGATTGTTCAATTTTTTGTGGATTGGAAGGAGTGGCTTGCCTTTGAATTTTCTCGCTTTTTAGATCTATAGCTAGGTGGGATTTTTTTAACTTGCTTGTTTAGGCGGGAGTTTTAAAACTCAATTTTATCACCTTTTCCTTTTTCCAATGGGTGGTTTCTTCATGTTTGAAATTGGTAGTGACTTTTTGGATTTCATACTTTAGGCTTCATATTTCCTAATTTTGTTTCTTGTTTTGTATCCTATTTCATTTTATGTATCCTGTCCTTAGGTTCATCCTTGGAACTTTCCTTTTGGTCATCCTTTGGCCTTTATTGAAGTCTTTTGACTTGTTGTAATCAGGTTTTGGTTCCCTTGATAAAAATCCACTTTAATTTAACCTACAAAGAAAAGGCTCCTCAAGAAACTCAATCCAATATGTAGGGCATCTATGTGGTAACTTTAAAATAGATTCAAATTCCAATATAGGACTAATCATATTGATAAATATTTCTTTAAAAAAATAGATTAACTATGTTAGAGTGATATCTTCATGTTCAAGGTCCACCTAGTGTTTTTATACACAACCCTACAAAAAATGTCAACGCCACATGAAACTTCCAAAGATATCTTACAAATAAAATCTACTTTTGGATTTGTCATAAAATAATTATTTCCTAAATATTGAAGTTGAGTAATGGAGATCCATACCCACTCTAATACCATATCATATTTAGCATTTTTTTCTAGAAAAAAATGTAATTAGCATAATATCTTAAAGGAGAAATACAACTCACACACATGTACAATGCACTATAAAGGGTGTTTGTAAAAACCAAAGTAATCTAATTAAAGGAGATAATAACAACTACAACTTATGAATAAATGGGTTATATGAAAATATATAAATACCCAAATATACTTGACCTTAGGTCAAGTTTAAAAAAATATATATTCAGGTTTATTATAAAGGACCCGCTTATAGAAGGTATACAAGGGACCATAGGGATATATAAGAAATATGATGTAAAATTCACGCATGGCCTCAAATGAAGATCCAAATAATATATTTCAAAACTTTTATCACTTATTTTTAAGTCCAACAATGTGTGAAAACACCAACACACATATTCAATATAGATTTACAATACTCAAAATAGTTTTGAAGCTCTACCAGAGCATTTGGGGTAGGGCAATATTGTTATGAAAATTTATTCTCATAAACACATACCATCCAAAATATAGTAAAATATAAATTAATTCATCCATAAATAATAATCCATATATTGATATAGATATAGATAATTCCATTAAGGTAGGATAATACAAATAATACACCCTAATAAATAACTCCATAAGAACTTCCAAGATGACTCGTCACTCTCTAGGTCAAGAGGATTACAAGATAATACTTAATATGAATGATGATAATTACAATGATAATATCCATTATTTATATATCTATATTCTCATGCTACATTGGTAAGGTGACTTCTAAACCCTTATCCCACTCATTATTATAATATAATAAATCTTCGGTTATATGTGGCCCATGCAAACTATCCATGACACCCATATGCAATATAATATCATATCTCCATGTACCTATCCATAGGTACCATATAATTTGATCCTCATTATAAATATTTCATCCTCAAAATATGAGAATAAACTAAATAATATGACCTTTTTAGCAATGTTGACAACTAGTATGAATCTTGAACATCCATCCATCCAAGTTAAATCTTATTTTGTGGTGGTCTTCAATGATGCCAAGCTATCATTGTGTCACTTGAATACCCATAATTACTTTTTTGACTCCATGTTTTTATTGCTCTCTTTTGATATTCAAAATGATTTCTCTTTTGGTTACATGATGTTGTACCACACCATTCTAAAATTTAGAATTACTACACTTGTATGCCAAACATTGTCATACTTGATACCTTTTCAAATAATTATAGGTATATAATAATATTATTTTCCTATGATATACCTCCATGATTGTTGTTATCCATGTTGGTGTGCATGTCAATATGGTGTAGCCTTGATTTGTTGTGCTACATGCTTTTATTATTTAATAGTTTGTTACTCTATTTTAATTTCCTCCTAATTCTCTTCACTTATGTACCATTTTTTTAGTGTGTTCTTATGCTCTTCTCACAAATATTCCTTGGAAATTCTTGTTTATTCTTATTTGGAATGTGCTATTGCATATATTGTAGAAAAAACTTTTGTTTTCTTCATTGGTTTTTTAACTTGTTTTCTTGCCATAACTACATCTTGCTTATTCTTGGATCTTTGCTTCTTAAGGTAAGAAATATCCTATACAATTTTCTATTTCCTATACCACGACTTCATAAACATATTTTACATATTGAATTTAACAATACCCAAAGAATACAACCAAGGATAATAAAAAATAATATATATATCATCCATATCAATAGCATAAAAATTTTAATGTAAAAAGTATTTATCCACTGTGATCTTCAAATATTCAAAAATTTGAACATTCTCACATTCAATTTACATGTCCTTAATTTTTTTTGCTTGAACCTACAACATTTTACCTAAAGTAATATTAATAAAATAATATCTACTACTAGGTTTAATGGAAATAATAACCTTTCCCTTTTAAATATAACCATGGACCCACAAAATAATTTTTTTAGATTCAAAGAAATATTTGTGTCCACTCTTTGTCTTATCTACCACTAAACGTTTTGTACCCTCAACCCACATAATTTAATACTTTTTCCTTCTACCACTTATTTAATTTTTTTTCTCTTTCTAATTGCTTTTGTTTTTTTAAGCCTATTTATTTCTTTTACATAGCCTTTGAGGGTATCCTTCAAACTATCTATCATTTTATGTGGATCCTAGTTACTTAGGAATACATGCTCTGTTTCTCTCCAAGTGTACCCGTTATTATGTTTATTCACAAATATTAATAGCAAAGTTTTTTTTTCCTTTCATAAAAGTATACTAAGGTGGTATTTCCAAAAAGTATCACAAAAAATAGAGACAAAATTTATCCACAATTTTCTAATATCAATATCATCGTCTCCAAAAATATTTTAGTGTGCCATGAGGTCACATCCATAACAATGAAAATGTGAACTAGATTTTTATATATCTTCATTTATTTGAAACAAAAAAACCATGTAAATATGTAGACCCAAAAATCTTCAAGAAATAACTGATGAGTTCCTAACCCAAATTGAAACATAGCTCAAATTTTATTTCTTGAAAAAATATTATTTGAAAAACCATTACTACTTTTATTTTGGATGGTTGACTCTATAGGGTTGTATCCCCCTTATATTTCTTGAATTCCTTCATATAAGTAATTATTTTGAAGATATTTAAATTTTGAATAAAATTTAATAAGAATAATCTAAATTGGATATATATATATATATATATAGAAAACATGACTTCCAAAAAATGAGACAATTTTTGGAAAAAATTTCTAAAATTTTGTAATTCACAAAGCAACAATACCAACTCTACCATACATGTTGCTCTAATACAATTTGTTACAAAATTTTATTCTTATAAATATATAGCTTCCATAGTATGCTAAATTATCAATTATTTCATCCACAAACATTAAACCATACATTGAGATAAACATAGATAATACCCCTAAGATAGGGAAACACCAATAACACACCTTATGGAATAATTCCACAAGGTCTCCTAATATGAGAAGCAACTCTATGTAAAAATGTGATTATAAAAGAATTATTGATTTGAGTGATGATAATTACAATAATAATATACCTTCTCTATGTATTGATCTTTTAATGCTACTTTGGTGAGTCAACTCCTAGACCCCTATCCCACTCATTATTATAATATCATAATATAATAAATCATAGGTTATGTGGTATATGCCAACTATCCACAATACCGATATATAATATAACACCATATTCCCATATACCTATCCCTAGGTACCATAGCATTCCATCCTCATTATAAATGTTTCATCCTCAAAATATGAGAAGAAACTAAATAATATAATATTTTGACCAATATTGACAACTAGTATCAATGTTGATCATCCATTCATCCAAGTGAATTCTTGATTGGTGGTGGTCCTTCATGATGCCAAGCTAACATTTTCCTTCTTGAATATCCATAACTACTATGTTGGATTCATTTTTCTACTGCTCTAATCTTATATTCAAAGTGATTTATCCTCTAATTCCATGAAGTTGTTGCACTAATCTAAAATTAAAAATTACTATTCTTTTTCAATAAAATATTGCTATACTTAATGTCTTCCTAACTTCTTATAGGTATATAATAATGTTTGTTAAAAAGTATTGAGTTGTCATTGATGTCAAAGGCGACCTGGTTGATAGCAAACAATGGACGAATTATTCAAGGCAAATATATTTTCTTCAAGGGTGATGTAATATCAAAGGTTGAAATATTTAAATTAAATATTTAAATATTTCTAATGTGTGCAATGGGCAAAGGTTGAAATATTTAAATTAAAGATTTAAATATTTCTAATGTGTGCAATGGAAAAAGTTGAAATATTTAAAAATTAAAAGATTTAAATATTGATGTTATGTTTGCATGGGCTGACTACTTTGGTGCCTAAGATAAAAGGTGAAAGGATGGATATAAATAGGAGGCCAAATTTCATTTTAAAAAGAAGTGAGCGGGACGGAAATAATTTGATAAATATACAATGTCATTTATAAAATAGGGTGGTTGAAGAGCCTTAGTGTGGTTGGAGAGAATGATGATTTTGGATGCTTTGGGAGCACAGATGTGAGGCATAGAAGATTATGAAATATTATGCACCAAATCCCAATGAGTGATCTTAAGGGATTTTATTCGTATGTCAATACTACACAAATAGAGCAGTGATTTGTTTGGATTTTGTTCTTAGTTTGAGACTGCACAGGTAGCATGGTAGAAGGTGAAGAGCATTTGGAGTGAAGGCATTTAAAATAAAATTCTTTGGATACAAGATAATGTGACATGAAAAGTGTCAGTGAAACATCCAAAGAGCAAGGTTAAAATAAAAAATATTAACAAGTAGAAAATGCCATTGAATCCATGCGAGAATAATCACATCGAGGAAGCTCCACCAAGAAATCCTTGCTACATTTAGACACTCCAAATATTTAAAGGAGAAGACCACTGGTTTGACTGCATATAGGAACACATGAGAAGAAGCACACCGAGAAAAAATTTCTAAAGCAAGCCTTGCTACAGTTAGACATGTCAAATATTTAAAGGAGAAGACCATCGGTTTGACTGCACTATCTATTAAAAATTTGGAGGAGCAAACATAACCAATGAGTGTGCATATGATAAGATCATCAAGAAGACCGTAAAAAAGTATTGTACAGGAGTCGAGTAGATAACAGATCAAAGGTAGCGAACATTGATACAAATTATGATGATGATTTATTTTTATTTGGTTTATACATGAACAACAGTGAACAATGGTGATATCTATAGAGATTAAGACAAGGTAATGGTTGACGTAGGTAGAGTTTGAAATGCTTGCAGTTGTTAGTAGGAGACACATCATTTAGCAATTGGACATCACTATCAAAGAGTTCAAACAATGAATACCAGGTTTGACATATCCAAAATAATGTTGAAATAAATATTAGAGCCCACACATGGAAGTATTAAGTGATTTTAAGGAGCATTGATATTTATTTATAGGGTTTGATTTAATTAATATAAAGCATTATAGATTAATTAATAGCAACAAAGCTTGGATATTATTCATGTATCATTTGGCAAGGGCCTAGAAAGCATAGAAGGTTGAAACTTAGAATTTGTAGAGCTTGAGAAGTACTTCATAACGTGGAAGTATAAAATAGTGATAGAAAGGTAGTGGCATCTCCAATTCAACATGCAAGTAAATTATCTAGTGCTAGACTTGGGCTACCTTTAAAAAGTAATAAACATGAGACATGTAGAAGTGACAGACTTAATGAATGTGAAGGACATTTTGGTGATTTGAATATTTCAACACCAGTATATCATTCTCTATTTCTTGATCAAGGTTGGTGCCTTCATATTTGAGGTTGGTGCCTCAAGGATATTGGTGTCTCCCATAGGTTGGTGCCTACACTATTATAAAAGGATATTTGTGTCTCCTGTTGGTTGGTTCCTATGAACGTGAAAAAGGATATTGGTGTCTTCTATGGTTTGGTGCCCATAAACTTGAACAAGAAGTTTGGTATCTCATGTGGGTTTGTACCCACAAACTTGTAGAATGGTATTGATGTCTCTTGTAGGTTGGTACCCATGAAATTGTAAGAGGATATTGGTTTCTCCTATGTATTGGTGCCCACAAACTTGCATAAGGGTATTGGTGTCTCTTATGGGTTGGTGCCCATGAACTTGTAAGATGATATTGATGTCTCCTATGGGTTGGTGCCAACAAAATTGTACAAGGGGATTGGTGTCTCATGTGGGTTGGTACCCATAAATTTTATTGAAAAATAAAAGCAATATTATGCTATGGTTTTATATCGAGAGGGTGTTTCCATGTAAATCCTTATCTCTTGTGTGTATGGTGTTATGCGCATTGATTTATTGTTGCTTTGATATTATTTCAAGTTATTAATTTGGAAAGAAAAGAGAAAAGTTTTATCTTATGCTATTCACCACCCTCTCAGTATAATCGTGTATTTCTTCAATTGGTATCAGAGTAGGTTCCTTTGAAAGCCTAAAATATTGAAGGAAGATCTTACAGGAACACACATGGCTTAGTAAGAAGGTTTTTCATCAAATAGAGATCCATTGTTCGATGGGACTAATTATACCTTATGGAGCATAAGGATGTAAACCTATTTTATGGGACATAGCTATGATATATGGCAACCTATTGTGGATGGGTTCAAACCACCTACAACCCCTCCCAAGGATAAAAATGACAAGAAACCATTTGAACATAATGCCAAGGTAATGAATGCAATACTAAGTGGATTATGCGAATCAGATTTTGTGAAAGTTATGCAATGCACCTTAGCAAAATAAATATGGGATAAGTTACAAAGAACATATGAAGGAGACGACAAGGTTAAAATGGCAAAACTTCAAACCCACAGGAGGAAGTTCGAAGACTTGATTATGAAATATGAGGAAGATATTATCAAATATCTGCTCCTCATTGATGAAATTTTCAACACCATTCATGGAATTTGAGAAAGTATTGATGACTCTAAGATTGTTCAGAAAATCTTAAGATCACTTCCCATGAGGTTTGATGCAAAGATCTCGATGATTGAAGAAATGAAGGATCTTAAAACCTTAAGCATCGATGAGCTACATAGAATTCTTACAGCCTATGATATGAGGATTGAAAAATATCAAACATCTAAATGGGAGGCCACATTTAAAGCTTCAAATAAGACAGAAAATAAAGAACCATATTCAAGTGAATAATGAAGCAATAGAGAAGAAGACAAATTTGTGCAAAGAAATCAAAAAGGACCAATAAAACACAAAGATAAGCATACTATAAAATATTTTAATTATGGTAACATTTATCACTATTTGGCTCAGTGTCCACAAGCTAGAAGTATTAGTAGTGAAGAAGAAGAGAAATACAAGAAAAAGAAGGAAAAAAAAATATCATGAAAATAAAAATAGGCACGATTAAAGCAAGCATGAGAAGAAGATATTTCAAAGGTATAAGAAGAGTCTTTATGTTGAGGAAGCAAGCATTTCTTCCAATATTAGTGATGAAAGTCTCTCCGATAGTGAAAGAGAAGAAATCCTATTTTTGGCCATGGAGGTGAAAGAAGATGCTCCTATTTTTGAAAAACTAGAAGACGAGAAAGATCCATAAAATTAATAGGAAGTTATAGTTGACATAGAAGAGAAACTTGTTCTTGCTCTTAAAGAGGTGAAGATGCTTAGAAATAATAACTCAAGATTGAAGACTCGAGTACAAGAGAATGAGAAAACAAAGGCAATTTTTTCACAAGAAATTATCATCTTACAAGTGAAAATTAAAGAGGTAAAGTAAATTGAAGAAGGTATGGTTGAGAAGCTAAATTAAAAAGAGTTGGAATGTGAAAAACTAGAACATGAGGTTGTCTCTCTAAGTAAGGAAGTGGAAGAATCTAATGATAAGATACATCAAAATATTAGGTTTGATAAAAGCATGGAAATTTTGGATGATATTATCAAAGCACAAAGAACTTTGGTTATAAGGACTGAACTTGGTTTTGAAGAAAGTCAAAAGAAACAAAAGGAGGAGTCAATCCAATGTTTTTCTTAGAAAAAAATATTCGTAAATTAGGTGAATATTATCATTTTTGAAAATACCAATTTGTGATTTTGGGGGACCCTAGACGTCGGCCATTTCGCCCAAAATTTTTGGGTCAAAAAAATTTTGAAGTGTCGATTCATCGTGTGTTGATAATAGTATTAGGTATTTTTTTTAAATTCGTCAACACTCCCACCTAAGTCGTGGAGCATTTTCACCAATTTAAAAAAATAATTATTATTATCTTGCCAAATTCGCTAACTATACCACTATATATGAGTAACAAGTCAGATATAGTTTTTATTTATAACATTTGAAAAGTAAAACTCTACAGTAAAAAGACGAACTGAAACATTTTATCTACTGTAGATTCCATCAAAATTTAGTATTGTGCAAAAAGCAATCGATTTAGATAAAAAATATACACAAATTTTAGATTTCTATACATGGATCAATATGACATAGTTCTCCACTCGGCACAATGATCAAACATTATATCCATGCAGATCGATAGTCGGTCTACTTGTTCCACCCAGATGACTAGTTCCACCTGGGTCATCTGTCGGACTGCATATTCCACCTAGACCATTAGCTGGTGATCTTATTCTACCTAGATTGATTGTCGAACTTCCTATTAATCACAATTCAATGGTCAAAATTTAACTTCTACCTGGATCGAATACCAGTCTTCTAGTTCCACCCGGACCGCAAGCCGGATCAACCACTCGCTCGTTTCCTGCATGAACCACCCAATAGGTCTCTTTTTAGACGAACCTTTTTGTACAGCAGGTACTATGTTTATCTTTATACATTTGAATCTGTGACCCTATATTTTTTGGTTTTACAAAGAATAATAATTGTAGAACTTTTAATAATAAGATCTATTTTTTTATCATCTAATTTTTTGTTTTTCTTTAGTTGTGTTTTTATCATTTACTGAAAATAAATCAATGCACTGTTCTTCATTTTTCCTCCTATTTTCTATCTATATTAAAACTCTTTGATTCTCCATTTCCATTAAGATCCCCTTTTCTGTTACCATATTTTTAAATAGGTAAATACTGTGGTTCTCTGTTGATAAAGTGATGCTTTGCTTCTTTTCCACTTTGTACTAGAATTTTATATTTTTCAACATTTTGTATGTTTGATTAAATTGTATTTCAAATTTATATTGATTCATTTTTCTTATTATTTACAGGTACTATCTCTATAAAACAAAGTATTTGAATACCCTAAAAAAATCACAATAAATAATGACTTGAAATAGGTATTTATTATCTTCCAACCATCCATTAGTTTATTGTAATTACAATATTATCTTAAGGCTTCATAGAAGTAATATGTCTTCAACATTTTATTACCTTTCTAAATTGAAAAATATTTTCTTTACAAGTAAAATGTCACCTACTAGAAATGCAAAGAAAGGGGTCAAATATGAAAAGAGTCTCCTGGATTATTTTATCCATACGTTGAAATTGAGCGAGCCATCGACATATGTGCAAATTCAAGGTACAAATAATTTTTTACTACTTAACAATTAGGTGTATTTGGTAGTTTAAATAATGTTTTATTCCTCAAATGGTTAGGGTACCTCTAGCCATATTGCATGATGATATAAACCATATTTATGTTTGTTAGTTTATTTTATTAAATTATAAAAAATTTAAGAATAATATTGTATGCTACTATGTAGAATACCATGTGGACCTTGATATCCATCCGCTTGAAGATATTCATCACCAAGATATGACTTCTAATGAAAATTCTATTAGCAATGACATCCAAAAAGAACTTGAAGATAATCCTAAAAATAACATAGTTGAAAATAAAAGCAATAAATCAAATACATTACAAAAAAAAATTGAATATACAAGCGAGAAAAATAAAAAGCGGAAGGCATCTAATTGGGCTATTGGAAGGGCATTTAAGAATGAAGGGCAGAAAAATTTCCATAGATGGAGCCTATCCTAACTAATGAAAACCAAGTCAATGACAAAGTATGTATATTCATAATTTGTAGTTGGAAACTAGGCAAGGAGTATAGGTTGCAAAATAAGATAGATACAATAGAAAAACATGTTGGTAAATTTTATGTAAAAGTTAAAGGAAGTGATGGTGAAATTATTAAAATAGTTAGGTGGAAGGATGCATCAGAATGTATGCATGTCAGATATGCAATAGAATATGACAATCACTTAAAGGAACAACAATATCTTGTTGAGAAAGGTGCAACAATTGAATCCCATTTTCAAAAAATGAAAAAGATCACCTTAGGGGTAAAAGGTTTATAGTTTGCTATTGTACTTAGTATTCTCAAGAAGGGTAGACCCATGTTCAATTTTATTGGTTATAAGCACCTATTTCATCTGGTTGGTTTGCAAAAAATTCTATTTTGCCATTGATCTGAACAAAGTGGTTGGGAAATGGTAAAATGTCTATCATTAGTAGATAAGGAGGACCTAAGGGAGAGAGTAAAACTTTCCAGATTCATTTCACTAGCTATCGATGAGGTGATGGTTGTGGACAACACATCCTGGATTTGTATAAATGTGTATACTTTTCAAAATAATGTTAGGCAACCTAGTTTGCTAGGATTACATAAGATGGTTGAAAACTCAAATGCAAAAAATATTTATAATTTTGTTGTGACTAGTTTAAAATATATTTTGTGAATGAATGACATAGACATAGCCTCAAAGTTAATATGTGTTGGATCTTATGGAGCTACTATAATGCAAGGACATAGGAGTGGTCTTTGTGTTTGACCACAAACCACAACTACACCATATATGATACCCATTCATTGCATGGCTCATAGAGTGAATCTTGCACATAAAAGCATGAAAACTTTTGAAAATTTTGTGATAGTGGAAGACCTCATTCATGAAATACATTCTTATTTTTCTTGCAGTCCAATTTTTTTTTTAGAGTTTCAACAGTTTGCACTATGAGTTACATAAGGAAAAAAATGTTAGAAGATGTAGATACAAGGTGGATTTCATTGTATCAACTTGCACACACAATTTTTATAGAATATCAGTCATTAACAGGGTTTATATACATAAGTAATTGAGGATTTGATAAGGCAAAAGAATTTTTGTTTTTTTTGACTAACTTTGAAACACTGTTGATGTTATGTGGTATTCTTCCAATGTTACAAGAAATTAGTAGATTGATAAAATTTGGACAAGAGAGATCCATTTATATCATTGATTTCATAAGGATGAGAAAACAAATGTGTTGTTATTAAAATTTTATGTGTTCAAAGCAAATTTTAAATCTCCTTATTTCATATTTGGAATACATTGACAAACATTAACGATCCAAAAATCTATTTGAATTTTGACATCAATGATCATCTTTGTATTAACAATAGTGGAAAGTTGATACCTCCTTATTTTTTTGAAAGGCAATCAATTATAGGTGTGGATGGTGTTGAACAAGTTCATGTAACACACAATAGATTTCATGTTGTATTATAGAAAACTAGAACAAATTTGTCCAATATAGAAAAATATTTGATAAGTAAGATAAGATATTGGTTTCAGAGAGATGAGTTGCTTGAGGCCATGGGTGTGATTAACCCCATGTTTTGGGGTTCTAATAGTTACTTCAATTCAACAAATGAGTTATTTTTTAAATATATGATGAAACATATTGATAATTTCAGTAAAATTATGGAAATGAATGGTGTTACAATCAATGGTATACTAAAAAAAAATCTTTTGAAAGAACAGTCAGCATATTTTGGAATAACAATGTTTGGGCAAACATCACTTTTGAGTAACATCTATGAGACTGGTTCCATTGCACGTTTGTGGCAAAAATTGTACTCAAGTACTATTTACAATATACTATAAGTGAATTATTCTATTGATATTATTATGTCAAACAATGATTTTGGGATCAATGGAAAACGATAGGGTTTTCAGTGTTCTATATTTTATGAAATATAAGCTTCATAATAGGCTGGACAAAAATTTAGAAAATTGTTTGAAAATATATGTATCATCTTATCAATTGGAAACTTTTCCTATGACAGAGCAATTGCATTGTGGAATTCTCTTGCAGGTAAAAGGAGTGTGTTGAATATGACCGATATGGAAGATTATGATGCTTTTAGTGATAAAAATGTGGAGACATAGATATCCACTATACTTCATAGTGATTAGAAAAAATAGAAAATTATTTGTTCAAGCTACCTAACTTGTGATTTTTTTAGTATTACATTTTTTCAAGTATCTCACAATTTGAATTCATTTTACATCAGATTTCACAATAGAGATTCTGGACAAGTTGAGCATTGTTTGTTTCAGCTACTTAATTTGTGATTTTTCCAGTATTATGATTTTCCCAGTATTTCATAAGATATATATTTTTTATTTGTGGAAAACATCCCAAAAGGGATGCCACTTTCGGGTAAGACCCAAGGAGGCAGGGGTATCCAGTATTTCATAATATATTGGAATTGATTTGATATCAGATTTCACAAAATTTGATTATTAAGAAGTTTTCATGTTCTTCTCTTTGTTGTTTTTGAAATAGGTTTAATTGCCTTTATATCATAGTATTTGTTTGTTTCCATGACCTGAATTGTAATTTTTTACAAGTATTTACAACATTGATTAATATGAATTTGTTAGTTATCATTTTCATCTATAAATTTTTTACAAGTATTTACAACATTGATCAATATGAATTTGTTAGTTATCATTTTAGTTTTAAATATAAATTTGTGTTTATTTTTTATCACAAGATTGTTTCATCTATCTTAATTGTAACTATGATTTATAACACAACATTGTCATTCAAATTATATGTTTTATGATTTATAACATAGCATTGTCTTTCATATTTGATTATAAATGTATGAGTATTATTTTTTTGAAATGATTTCAATTGCATTCATATTGATTTTAACTGCATTCATATTGATATTGATATTATAAACAGTTAAAATTATTTCAAAAACAAGAAGAGCATTCATATTGATTTTATCTGACACAAGTAGAGCATTCATATTGACACAAGAAGAGCATTCATATTTATCATTTTGGATAAAAAGAACATTCATATATATTTTAATTGCATTTATATTGATTTCAACTACATTCATATTGCTATTCAGATTATAAACAATTAAAATCATTTTAAAAACAAGGAGAGCATTCATATTGACACAAGAAGAGCATTCATATTGATTTTAACTACATTCATATTGATTTCAACTGCATTCATATTGATATTGAGATTATAAATAGTTAAAATCATTTCAAAAACAAGAAGAGCATTCATATTGACACAAGAAGAGCATTCATATTTATCATTTTGGAAAAGAAGAGCATTCATATTGATTTTAACTGCATTCACATTCATATTGAGATTATAAACAATTAAAATCATTTCAAAAACAAAAATATTCATATTCCCATAGATGAAAAATGCAACAAAATATTATAAACACGAAGAACAAAAAAATTAAAGAGGATACAAAATTTGTAAATTGTCTTTTTAATATATAGATTTAAAATATATTATAATGTCTTTAGTTGTTCTAAAAAACAACACAATTTTCATGCAACATGCAAATTTTTCAAACTACTTTTGACATTCTAGATTCTCTGTCGATGTTTTTCCTGAACCTAAGGTTTCTCTTGTACCTACCTATTCTATTACTTTTTCTACATCTTCTACACTAGGTGTTGACAGTGCTCCAGATCTGACTAAACTTTCTTGTCCTTTCTTAAAATTTTCCAACCCAACTTCTTCTTTGCAAGATCTTCAAGCACTTTAAAACTAGGATTTTTCTCTAGTCATTCCCTTATCAGGAGATCTAGATCCACTTTAAGTTTCTCCTACGAATATTTTTTGAGAATGTTATTATCTCTTAGTTTCTGTTGGGTTGTTCTCTTCATAATAATGGTAGTTTCCAAAAATTTCTTTGCACCCTGTATGTTGACTTGCATGCTATGAACCTATAATTTCAAATTTTCAAGATTTGACTGCAAAAGAAAAAAAAATATAAGTTAGTTGAGTTATATGACATAATTTAAGCAACTTCAATATGTTTATGACATAAGTTAGTAGATTTAGCAAAAGAAAAATATGCATCTAAATTCTCACCTCGGCTACATCTCTTACAACTAACACAACTTAAAGAGTTTTCATGTTTAAATCCCATTGGTTATAGTACGATTGGGCTTTAGCATTGATGTTCTCAATTCTATTCAACATGATTTTTAAAACTTCATCATTAGATGAAGTCCTATATGCCACTAATTCTAAACTGGCATGTTGTAGAAGACCACTAAGTTTCTCTGGTTCATTCTCATAATGAGAAAAAAGAGTCTTCCTTCTATTAAAGTTTTTATAATGGGCATTTATTTGCTTAATAAGAACTTTAGCCTGAATTTACCACTAATTTATAAATTGTAAATATTTAAGCACCCTCTATTGGAGGGTTTCTTCAATACCATCACTCATAGAAGATTGAATATCAAATTTAACTTTGTCATCCTCAGATTAGGATGACAATGGGCTTCCATTGCAGGAGGAGATACTATTTGATCAGTTGTTGTGGGTGCTTGTTCCTCTACCTCTACATATGGATATTCAAGCACATCTGTCGCATGAAAGCCCTCAATGTTTCCTTGCAAATTTTTTTTATCATCAAGAGAAATATTATCTAATCCAACATTTGCGGTTGACACCTCTGGTACTTGACTTGTGTTAAATGAAAAAGTGGGGAAAACACCCTACGATATTGGTTGCATAAGTATTTTACCCCTTCCATGGACCATATGGATTTTCCCTCTCATTTGCTACACCTGTGGTTGTTGTGGTGCTGGCGGTGGCCTCATGAATTTCTGCTCCTAGATTCTCATAATTTGATCTTAATAGCCACTTGACATTCAAATACAAAATTGCCAAAACTATTTTCATAAAAAAAAAAAAAAAAAAAAAAAAGAGAATGATTTACCGATGACGATTGGATCTCATATACGATGTTGCCGCCGAGGTTTGTGCACAATTCTAAAAACATGAAAATTTTAATAAAACTTATTATAATTTTATGTAACACACTAAGTAATATACTGATAAAATATTAAAAGTGAAACTTACGTGTAGGACGGTTGATCTGACTATATTCAGGTCGAGGTCGTAGAGAAGGAGGAGTAACCTATCATGTACTTTTTCTAGCCTCGATTATGGTGATGATTTTGATTCATTATCTTCAGAATCACCACATGCCTCATGCATGTGACCCCTTACACCAGCATCCTCTTTTTTAGTTTTGGTCACTGAATTTCTCTACAATCATGTGCAAAAAAAATTAAAACTAAAAACAAAGCTAAAATATATTAAAAATGGATTTGAAACATGGACTTACCCTCAATTCCTCTAAACTCATACCCAAGTTCAACAGTGTGGGATGTAATATTGTTGGTACTTCAGTTTTTTTTAAATCATAAAAAATTTCATTAAAAATAACTAAATAAAATTAACGATCGCCACTATTTTGACTTCTTCTATTATGATGTCATGCAACTCCATTCTGATGCATTCTAAAATGTATGTGTACTAGTCCAACTGTGCAACTTGAACAATATGAACAATATATATCAATGCCCATAATGGAAGTTCTATTCTTCCAAGCAAAAATAGTCTTGCTTGGAAGAAATCAATAATGGCCTTCAGATTTTTATTTTCAACATAGCTATAAGTTAATATTAGACTTAGCCACAAAATCTACTTCAAAAAAAATTTATATGAAAAAACAAAATGTTAAATTTCAAACAATAATAGAAATAATTGAAGGGAATTATACCTTCAACCACTTTCTAGGGAATATTGTATTCATCCTCCAAGTATTTTTTTCATGCTTAGCCATAGAGAACCTCAAATACATGACAAGGAAACTCTTGTGTGGAAGTTATGTTAACCTATATATGTCCAAAGGTGTGATGGTGAATGACACTTGTTCATTCTGAAATGTGACATTCATTATTGCATGGTCATGGTCGTAACCTTCAATGATACTCTACAAAAGGTGCTTGTCAGTCTTGAACTATGGTATTGTTAGCAAGTGTTGTAAATTTAATGCGAAGAGGCACGTATTGTCATAAACAAGGGTGGTTGACAAATATATCATGGTGGTGCAAGTAGCATTCTTTAACATCTAATTTCCAATGGTATTTTGACTAGAGGTGGTAGGATTAGACATTATTCGATAAAGTAAAAGGAGAAAGTGGATTGCAAAGAGTGTGGGGTGATGGTGTATCGAAAGGATTTTGAGAGAAATCATAGAAATGTAACAAAAAAAATGACTTCATAATGTCTCTTTATAGATATAAATGATAGGATTTGGACATATGATATAATGTCATTCAGCATGCACTAAGGCTAACAGATAGATTGACATGTGGTAGAGTAAATGTGGTCTAGTGACGAATATTTTCCATCCGATTGGTATGTCAGACTTTATTTTCACAAGGTCCATTTTTTGGACCTCAAAAATCATCTGATCCATCATCCGGAATATGGTTTCCATCCAGGTCATTTTTAGTCTATGATTTACATTTAGTCTGCTATTTGGATCTCTATTTTCAACCGACTTGTTAGCCAGTTCTTGAATTCCACTCGAGTCATTGGCCGGTTGAGGATTTCCATCCAATTCATTACACGTCCTCAATTTCCACTCGATTTTTTGGTCATACTTTGATTTTCACCTAAACTATATCATCATTTATTGGTTTCCACCTGGTCAGTCACCAATTTATATTTTACACCCAGTCCATTTCTCGAATTTGTATATTACTCGATATGAAATTGGACTATGTTTTCATCCAATCTATTCTTGATTTGTGTTTTCTCTCTATTTGCCATTTTTTTCAAAAATTAAGATAATTCGCCATGTCCTATTACATGAGGTTGACCTAGATTTGCCAGGGATTCGCAACGGATTCACAATTTTTTTACAAGGATATTTCGAGTTTGACCCCTTATGCATAACCCTAATTTAAGATCAAAAGGAACATAGGCATCAAAGAAAATAATTAAAGAAGATAATAAGACCTATGTTGATGTGTTGATAAATGGAAGAATCAAGAAGGAAGAAAACAAAGCATCATCAAGGAATAAGGTCCATCACATAAACAATAATGATAGAACCATGCGGCCATATCCTCCAAGGTACCCATTTATGTTTCAATATTTCTTCTGAGGTTATTTATTTTTATGTCATCAATTTGGTCATATAGTTGTACATTGTAGGATCCATGCTAAAAATTAATTTGGCCTTACCAAGAGGAATTTCAATTCATTTGCACCTCTCATGGACTACAACATCATTTGTTACAAATGTGATAATTTTAGACATACAACTAAATGGTGTAGAACGATGTTCCCTAAACTTCCAAAATCTAGTAAGAAGAAGGATACAATTATTTAAAACGATATGTTCTCCAAAATTTGAAGAAATAAAATAGAACAAGAAAAAGAGCATAGTAATTTACGAGTTTAAATTCCATCTCATCATTGAAGTCTCAGTTAGAGCAGTAGTAAGGGGGCATTATCAAGTGTCTTATCCTTTAGCCCCAAGAAGCCTTTGCCATTGATGTCAAAGGGAGATAATTTTAGTGAGGAGTAGTTGAGAATTTTAGTAAGGGGGAGAACCTTGTTAGGGAGAGTAGCTTGTGATCCTGTTGCAGTAAAGGACAATTTTCTTTGCAGAGTTGCCATCAGTGAAAAGGGAGGAGATTGTTAGAATTATTGAGTTGTCATTGATTTCAAAGGCCAACTTGGTTGATAGCAAAAATTAGATAAATTATTCAAGGTAAATATATTTTCTTCAAGGGTGATGTAATATCAAAGGTTGAAATATTTAAATTAAATATTTAAATATTTCTAATGTGTGCAATGGAAAAAGTTGAAATATTTTAAAATTAAAATATTTAAATATTGACATTATGTTTGCATGGGCTGACTACTTTGGTGCCTAAGATAAAAGGTGAAAGTATGGATATAAATAGGAGGTCAAATTTCATTTTAAAAATAAGTGATCATGATGGAAATAATTCTATAAATATACGATATTGTTCATAAAACCAAGTGGTTGAAGAGCCTTAGCGTGGTTGGAGAGCATGGTGAGTTTGGAGGCTTTGGGAGTATAGATGTGAGGCATAGGAGATTGTGAAATATTCTACACCATACCCCAATGAACGATCTTGGATTTCATTCGTAGGTCAATTCTATGTAGATAAATCAATTATCTATTTGGATTTCATTTGCAGGTTAAGATTGTGTAGGTAGCGTAATAGAAGGTGCAGAGCATTTGGAGTGAAGGCATTTACAATGAATGTCTTTGGAGCCAATATAATGTGATATGGAAAGTGTTAGTGAAACATCCAAAGAGCAAGGTTAAAATCAAAATTATTAAGTGGAAAATGCCATTGAATCCATTTGAGAAGAATCACACTGAGGAAGCTTCACCAAGCAAGCCTTGCTACATTTGGACGTACCAAATATTCAAAGAAGACCCTCAATTTGACTGTATCTAGGAAAATACGAGAAGAAGCACACCGAGGAATCTTGAACAAAGCAAGCCTTTCTACATTCAGACATGTCAAATATTCAAAGGAGAAGACCACCAGTTTGACTATACTATCATTTGAAAATTCAAAGGATAAAATGTAACCAACAAGTGCACATATACGAAGATCATCAAGAATATCGTAGAGAATTATTGCATAAGAGTCCAGCAGATAACAAATCAGAGGTAGCGAACATTGGTGCAAATTACATTGATAATTTGTTTTCATATAGTTTGTGCATGAACAATGATGAACATCAATGATATATGCAGTGAGCAAGACAAGGTAATGGTTGATGCAGGCAAATTTTGAAACACTTGCAATTGTTGATAGGAAACACATCAGTTAGCAATTAGGCATCACTATCAAAGAGTTCAAAGAACAAATACCAGGTTTGACATATCCAGAATAATGTTGAAATAAATATTAGAGCCCACACATGGAAGTATTAAGTGATTTTAAGGAGCATTGATATTTATTTATAGGGTTTGATTTAATTAATCTAAAGAATTATAGATTACTTAATAGCAACAAATATTGGATATTATTCATGTATCATTTGGCAAGGGCCTAACAAGCATAAAATGTTGAAATTTATAATTTGAAGAGATTTAGAAGTGCTACGTAAATTAGAAGTATAAAATAGTGATAGCAAGGTATTGGTGTCTCCAATTCAACATGCAAGTAAGTTATCTAGTGCTAGACTTGGGATACCTTTAAAATGTAATAAATGTGAGACATGTGGAAGCGATATACTTAATAAATGTGAAGGAAATTTTCACCATTTTAAGCTTCCAATACTAGTATATCATTATTTATTTGTTGATCGAGGTTGGTGCCTTCATATTTGAGGTTAGTGCCTCAAGGATACTGGCATATCCCGCTGGTTTGTGCCTACACTATTGTAAAAGGAGATTGGTATCTCCTTTGGGTTGGTGCCCACAAAATTTAACAATGATATTGGTGTATCGTATGGGTTGGTGTCCACAAAATTGAATAAGAAGGTTGGTATCTCCTATGTGTTGGTGCCGATGAACTTGCACAGGAGGATTGGTGTTTCCTATGGGTTGGTGCCCATAAATTTGTAAGAGGAGATTGGTGTCTCCTATGGGTTGGTGCCCATGAACTTGCACAAGGATATTGGTGTCTCCTATGGTTTTGTGCTTAGGAAATTGTAAGAGGATATTGGTGTCTCCTATGGGGGTTGGTTCTGAAAAACTTGTACAATGGGATTGGTTTCTCCTTAGGGTTGGTGCCCACGAATTTTATTGAGGAAAATAAAAGCAATATTTTGTTGTAGTTTTATCCTGAAATGGTGTTTCCACGTAAATCCTTGTCTCTTTTTTGTATGGTTTTATGTGCATTTATTTATTATTGCATTTATATTATTTAAAGTTATTACTTTAGAAATAAAAGAGAAATTTTTTATCTTATACTATTCACCCCCCTCTCAGTATAAGCATGTGTTTCTTGAATATAATTAACACCATAATCCCATGTACTTATCCCTAGGTACCATAGCATTCCAATCTCCTTATAAATATTTCATCCTCAAAATATAAGAATAAACTAAATAATATAATCTTTTGGCCAATGTTGATTATCCATTCATCCAAGTGAATTCTTGATTGGTGGTGGTCCTTCATGATGCCAAGCTAACATTGTGCTACTTGAATATCCATAACTACTATGTTGGATTCATGTTTCTACTACTCTAATATTATATTCAAAGTTATTTCTCCTCCAATTGCATGATGTTGTTACGCTAATCTAAAATTAAAAATTACTATGCTTTTTCAAACAAACATTGCTATACTTAATGTCTTCCTAACTTCTTATAGGTATATAATAATATTGATACCCTATTTCATACCTCCACAATTTTTCTCATTCATGGTGGTGTGGGTGTTAATATGCTGCAATCTTAAATCTAATGCCTTGCTTCCTTTTATTCTTCAAGATTTAATTCCTCTATTTTAACTTCTTTCTCACGATCTTCACTTATGTGTCCTTTCTTTGGTGTATCATTGTGCCCTTATAATAAAACTTTATTAGATATAATTTTTACCTCTTCTTTAGAATCTATTGGAACTTGTATTATAGAATCAAATTATAATTCTTCTATTATTTTTTTAACTTGTTTTCCTATCATAACTACATCTTGTTTCTCGTTGGATCCTTACTTCTTAAGCTAAGAAATATCCTATAGATTTATATTTTTTTTCGATACCATAACTTCATGAAATTATTTTGCACATTAATATTAATTTTACTCAAATAATTCAACCAAGGATAATCAATAACAATATCCATATTATCGACCTCAATAGTATGAAAAGGTAAATGTAATATATATTTATCCATGGTGATCTTCAAATATTAGAAAATTTAAAAATTCTCAGACTCAATTTGTATGTTCTTAATTTTTGTTGATTTAACCTAAAACCTCTTATTCAAAGTAATATTAATAAAATTTTATTTGCTACTAGATTTAATGGAAATAATATCTTTTTCTTCTAAATGTAACCATGAACATATAAAATATAAAATTAAATTCAAATGAATCCATTTATCCACTTTTTGGCTTATCTTCCACTAAAGATATGGTTCCATCAACCTACACACATTCATATGTTTTCCCTTCTACCACATATTTGAAATTTGATCTCTTTTCTATTGTTTTCATTCTATTTGAATCATATTTATTTCTTATTCATATCCTTAGAGGGTATCCTTTAGACTAGCTATATTTTTATGTACATCCTAGTGACTTAATAATACCTCCTCCATTTATCCCCAAGCATACCCATTATTACTTTCATTAATAAAACTCAACAACCATGTTGTAGCTTTATTTTCTCAAAAATATACTAATGTGGAATTTCCAAAAAGGGTCACCACAATATAGAGACCTATACTTTGTCCACCATTTTGTAACATCAATATAATTGTAGCACCCTAAAATTGGCGCAGTAAACCTTAGCAATAATTAAAATTACCTTGGTAATAATTCAAATTCAAAATTTCAATCCTAAACCGCATTTTAACCACTTTCCTCATTTTTTGTGCCATTTTTAGGATTTTTTGTGATCGTTGGACGATATCATCGCCGATCAGACGATATCGCCTCAGATCGGACGATTTCGTCTAGACTAGGATGTCCAGACGATTTCATCCCAAAACTAATTTTTCATAATTAGTTTCTATTTCAACGACGTCTCTAACCTGGGTAAAAGCGTGTCTGTACGGTTAGAGACCTCCCCCGTTGGATATATCCCAAATTTGGATGATCTCCAACCTCCCAACCTCTTTCCTATGCCTATTTAATTTTAGGCCCTCCCCCTAACCTTCCCCTGGCTGAATTTTCCTGTAACACGAGTTTTACATGCATTAGAATATCTTAAATCACCATTTGCCTTCATATTTGTCCAAGTTTATTTGCAAGAACTTTATTGTTTTTCAGTCGGAGCAAGCTCAGATTGTCGTGGACGATCCTGTCCAATTCGAGACGATTTCGCACCAATTCGAGATGATTTTGACTACAGTCAACATTGGGGGCAATCAGTGCCCTGAGTTTGCATTCTTTCTCCATTTATCTATTGTTCTGCTTTGTATTAGTTAAACTTATTACTATTCTGCATTTTGGAGTTCACCCATGTAGCTTAAATACATAATAAAGTCACGATTAGCTATTAAAGCATGATAATTTATTTGCATTTCTATTTGGGATTATCTTATTAACATCATTATTATCATTTCACATCGTTTTCCTCTATTAGCATTGCTGCATTTTCTATGTTTTGTATCTATTTCTCTGATTGTAGGTCTTTGACGAATTCGTCAGATCTCAGACGATCTTGTCTGATCGCAGACGATCCTGTTAGATCAGAGGTGATCCTGACTGCTTCAAAAATTAGAACCTCCATCAGACATCCGGATCAGGTATGACTTCTTAATTTACTATATTTTTTGTGTTTTCTGTTCAAATCTATTTTTTGTATTCATTTAAATCTGCATTTCATATAGAACAGTTTAGATTCATTTGGCCAAACCTAGGATTTGAATGATTAAAGATAAAATTTAACACATCAAACACATTCCCAACCTAGGCATGGAAACTTCCATTAAAAATTTTCTTGGTGAACCAACTATCCATCGAAAAATCACCTTAATACACCTCCCCCGAGAGGCGGGACCTTCTAAAGGCCTCTCAGTCCGAGGTATTGTCCCATCCTTTTCACATCCCCCTTCCGGGCACGGATCCTATAGCCTGAAGGTAAGGGTGTGAAAATTTTGGAACGATACAATAATCATCCTTAGAAAATATTTAGAATTGCATGGATTCACAACCACATAAATGATAATGCAAAATAGGGTTTTATGACCTAGGTTTGCATGAAAATATATATCTCCACTAATTTAAAGCAAGAAAAAATGCATAGATAAGTAAACCAAAAAATATTTAACAAATAATAGATGCATTTCTTACCTAGATTGAAAGATATATCAAAATTTATTTCTTAGAAAGTGTGATTTGGAAAATCATCACTACCCCTATTCTAGATTGTTGACTTCACAAGGTTGTATCTCCCTTATTACTACTATATATTTCTATAAAAACCCATATTACCAACCAAACCTGAGATATAAATTTTTTTTTTCATATCTAACATGCCAAGTTACAATCAAGTATGCTTGAATCAACATCATGCAGGGTAGTAATTAATCGAGAGGATTATAACATGGTCAATTTCAACTCTCGAGATAGGAGTGACCAAATCCTATCCAATATTACATCCCATAATTATATGTATGATCCCTTGGTTTAACTATTTCTACCTCTTATTTTCTTAGGAGGTTTAGTTAATTAATTGAATATTATTTCAATATTACTTCCTAATTCCATTATTTGCAGTAGAATATCATGAATTTATTATTAAAACTATACATAAAGGTTACTTTATTCACTTCAATATTTTCACTTGATTTAAATTTTAAACCATTACATCATAACAAAAAGAACCATTCATTGGAGAACATAAAGGCATCAAATATTATAATCACTAGATTAGTCATAATCCATTTTCATCCATATAACATTACTTGTTAACAAAATATAACATTATAATAATTACTCTACAAGAATGTAAATACAAAAATCCATTATAAAATAAATATTATCTACTTCTTTCATCATATTCAACATCCATGATCTATATAGATAACATCGTACTAGAGATTAAATACAACATCCATACATAATAACATTTGCAAACCACAAATAGAAGTACACAACATATACCCTGGGAACCCTCATGGGAAATAAACCCAACCTCCAAAATATGTTTCTCCTCTCATTTTATAAACTTAAATTGTCATAAATACAAGTATAGAAAGGCATCCCATGGATTATTTCTAAATCAATATGAATTTAAAAGAACCAAATTGTTCCTCATATATATTATTATGTAAATAAGGAAATGCTACATTTCCTTTCTCTAAGCCATTGATGCAATAAATAATAATATCACAAATTCTTATTTCTACATGTTTATGAATAATCATCGGTTACATATTAAGGAGAAATTTCATCAACCACCAAGAGGTAACCCCATAATTACCTCGAGAATGGAACCCATGTTCATTATCCAGTCTTGATACCATTATTTCATAGCATAGGGAAAGATCCCATACTCTCTCCAATATTAGATCCCATACCCAATCTTCCCATATCCATTCACATTTCACTACTTAGATAATTTCTACCATATTATAGTTTGATCATATTATTATTCTCATAATCCATCAGTAGGATCAACCTGTGAATATTGAATTTTGGTCACTAATTTGTTTCATGGTAAATCCATATGGTTATACTAGAGTCCCTACAATTTTGTATTTTAATATATCAAACAATATTTCACCTTCTTTGTCTTGTAACCTATCAAACAAGGTTACCTCATTGTAATATTTCAAACAATATTACACCTTAAACATGAATCAACCTTGTAATCTATCACACAATATTACAATCAGACTTTAAACTCAAATCAAACATGTAATCCATCACACATGATTACACCTTTAAACTTAAATCAAACTTGTAATCTATCACACAAGATTACACCTTTCAACTCAAATCAAATTTGTAATCTATCACACAATATTACATCTTTTAACATAAATAAACCTTGAAATCTATCATACAAGATTACATATTTAGAGTCAAAAAATCCTTGTAAATCTATCCACAATATTTTTCTCTATTTTTCTTAATAAACATACTTTCATATAATGCTTGTTTGTGTACTAATCGTCTTCATTGGCATTCATTTTTAATACATAAGTATTTACCAATACACATAAAATTTACATCCAAAATTTGATCTTGAACTTTCTTTACTATTCTTTCCCAAACATTACCTTCAAGACTAATTTATGGAAGCTAGCCTTTGCCACTTTTCCTCAAGGGTTACTTTACCAAGATTCATTTTAGGCATCCTTAAGGTTAGTCTTACTTTTCGAAACAAGGGTAAAACCTTCCAACACCACCTATTAGAAAAAAAAGGGATTGATTGTCAAAATAGTGGTTCAATTTTCTATCCATATTATAGTACCAATATTATTGGGCCAATTTTGGTCAAACTACCATGCAGTATGATCCTACGCAAATTTTTAACATTCATTGAGCTCAAGGCTATTATACTATTTTTTGGCCTTAACTTTAGTTTACCTACTTGACCTTTAAATATTTTCATCGACTTTAATTACATATTTAATTTAATAAACACATGGCCTAGACTGACTAACTCCATCACACGAACCAATTCTACAAGGTCATATCCACTTACCCATAAGCCCACACATGGCCCTCATGAATACATCAAAGTCTCCATGTGCAAACTAGATAATAAGAAGCATGGGTAACAAATATTTAAGGCTATCATTGGGTCACGCATACCATTTTCATGGTATTGGTCAACCACAACCATACACTCAACCCATGTCCATCACGACATGTAACATAGTCACATCGTATAAGTCAAACAATCCTAACATTAAAATTGGTGTACGACCAATGGGGAGCATTATTTTTCAATAACTTAAAAATTTGTAAAGTGGACACATGTAGGTTTGAGGGGTTTTATAACCCTTGAGTGGAATTTACCAAGCGCTCAAGCGCTCAAGCGCTTGGTTATAAACCCTATAGTACCCATAACAATATATAGAACTTATGTGCCATTACTTTGAGCATGTGGGAAAAAAGGGTTGAATTCCTCTTTTATTCTCCCATGACCTACATTTATCAAAAATATAACAAACATTGAAATCATGACCCTTGGCTAGTCTGGGTTACAGGACATCGTTAGCCCAATATAAACTATATTCAAATTTACCCCAAAACAAATTTAATGTAGGGTCAAGGAGATATGAGTTCCAAGTTCACACCATAGCAATGATTTGCGTGATATAAATTCCATTTCTACCAACATGAATTCTATAATAAAACTTGAGTGGATATCCAAATTGATAACTTTAGAGATATTGCATATTAATGCACCTAGATGACTAGTACCAAGGTACTCCTAGACCATCCTAGAAGGCTCTGAACACTGGTGATAGACCAATCTCATAAAAATGCTCTTTAAACCAATATAAAGGTATTTTGGTAATTTTGGAAGGGGTTTTGGTTTAGTTTATTAACTTAGTTATACTCATAATGGATTCTTCTACCCTATTTAGAGTAATTCCGTAAATACTAAACTGACAGGAAAAATTGTTACCTTCGAACACAAAAGAAGAGATTGATTTATCCTTTGATTCATCTTCATGAATTAATACATTCTCATATAACTAGATCTTCCTTCCCTTGGAGGTTTTACACAATTCATCGGTGTAATTCTCATATTTCATCGTGAATACATTTGACATAATACTCTGGTTTTACTCTAATTATTTCTATAAGAACTTTATTAGATGTAGTGGACACCTTTAATCAAACAATGGTTGGCAAGGATTCTATAAATTGTAGATTAACCCAAAATCCTCATTACCTCCAAATCCAACTATACCAAGTCTATGGCAGTGGATCAGAGGTACAAGTCATATAAAAGGTGTAGGTTTGATTATAGCACATTTTAACATAATCAAGTTAAACAAATGAACACCTTATTGAACAAGGGGGGTACATCCCACATATGTTGTGTTGAGAAAGGTATAGTATTATAAAACTACCCATGCACCATAAACTAGATAACCACCATGCAATGGTTTTTGAGGTGATGCTCGGTATTTGCATTCAATTATCGACATGTAGGTATAATTTTGTGGTTATTATAAATTCTAGACTATATTTAGACAAATATCGAAGCTTACTTGATTTTAGTCTAGGCCCCACAACCTACTTTACTTATATTCAAGGATCATTGACATTAATTAACAGAGGTATCTATGGTCATACCATATCAAGCAAGACCTTGTTAATGAATCTTATGATGATGTCTTAACATGGGCCTTTTAATGAATTACTCTACTACCTAATTGACCATCTAGTTAAAGCCTTAAATTACAACATTTTAAAATACAATTTATTCACAAATTTAATCAAGGCTTTGAAACCATATATAAAAAGAAAATACAAATAGGCATCTACGATAGGAATCATATCAAGTATTCACAAGGATGAGTACCCAACTTGAACCTTAATAAGTTCTATCAAATTTTATAACCCCCAAGCTTCAATGCTTGCCATGCATGTCTTTCCCCTCCAATGTTGCTGCCTCCATCATCCTTTTTAAGCTTTTCCTCAAATGTATCTTCTAAGTTCACTCATATTAGTTATATGCCTTTATTGAAAGACTTAGCATTCTTTTGTGGCTTTTTTGTTTCTGATCTACCAAGGTAGAGAGAACAGTACCTAAGCCCAAGAATTTCCTCCCTCATTTCCTTGCTTGTCTCGCCTTTTATAATTTTTCTAGCTCTCCTTCCCTCATGAGCAAGTGGGTGGATTTATAAATAAAGTATTAAAGAGAACCTTTTTTGAGTTCACCCAAATAGTGGGATTTCATTTTATCATTTAAAAAATTAGGTACAAGACAAGAGAGGGTAATATTGGAAGTACCTTGCTCATTTTAGGCCTAATATTTTTTCCAAGTGCAACTGAAAAGTCTACATTAATACTATTGGGAATGAATCATGTGAAATGTAAAATAGTTCACCCACTAGACAACTATGTATATTTTATTATTAATTTGTAACCTTGTCCTTCTTGGGTCCCAATTTAAAATTATAATAATTCTTTGTAGGTACCTAATTGCAATAAATTAGGTTTAATATAATAAGTTACTTTTGTGAAATATAATTTTCCCAAATTAATCATTTTGCAAAAGCCTTATTTTATTTTCCCCAAAACTTTACCAAAATTCCAATAGCATTCAAAACCCTTCCAATTAAATTGGAGTATAATTAGTCTTTAATTAGGGATTTTATAGGATCTTTAGGTTTTACCATCCCCTAGATTTTATCAATTAGATCCTCTTATTAATGCTTAGAAGCAAGATTAAGGTTTGGTCATTGTTTAAAATTTAAGTATTAATTGATCCTTTTGATCAATTGATATCTTCTAAGAAGTCTAGGGGGCAGGCTATGACATACTCCCCCTTGTTTAATTTAAGTATTAAACACATTCCCTTGTTTTTATCATCAGTTTAATTCAGAAATAAATAAAAACAACATTAGTCTTTTATAAACCACATAGGATCATCATCCTTTTCCTTATTTCCAATGTCTTTACATTGATGGTAAGAAATATATTCCATCCACGAGAATATCTAGAACTTCAAAAGTGCAAACTATCAGTAGTACCATGTTCCTAAAGCAATAAAAAATTCATATTGCATAAATAATAAGTATTAAATCCATTATCAATACACAAATTTCATCATAAAAAAAAGAATTTATCATTGCATATTCAATGATAATAGAGTACTACAACAAAATAACTACAGAATAATTCCATAGAAATGACATGAATTCATGGTTTAATAATAAATTAAACTTCATGTGTCTAATTAAATGCAGTATCACACCATGAATTGATAGCATCTTTTATGAGTTAACCTGATATACACAGGTGTCATCAAATACAGACATAATTTCATACTTCTTCCTTCAAGATACCCATATATCTTGAAACCATCTTGGCAAACCCATTTACCACCATCTTGGCAAACCCATTTACCACCACTAGTGCATCACTCTTGATGTCCCCTGGTACTCATTTTTTATCAGTCTATTGCAATATTTGTATCTCAAGAGACACAAATGTCAAGTGAATTCCTCAAAAAATCCTAAGGTACATTGCTTGGAGGGTTCACTTAGCCCTTCCACTTTGATTCACCAATGGATTTATAGTGGGAGAATAATAACTTGAATATATGTAGCCTCTGAGTAATAAAATCCAATAGTAATGATCATCTCTACTATGCTTACAATGCCATACTGATATTCATGGTCACACATACCCCTTGTATGGTACCATGCAAAAAGTTTCATATTTCTTTCCATGTATACCAATCATACTATCACTCATCGATAGTACCTATGACCACACTTACTCCATGTAATGTGTCATAACAATCATACTATCACTCATTGATAGTACCTATGACCATATTTACCCCATGTAAGGTGTCATACCAATCATTAGAACATGATTTATTCTATGTTAATATGGGATCCTGCACTCTTCTTTAAGGATATATTTCTCATCTATACCTCCTAAGAGTGTTCCCATATTAAAAAAAATTATTTCTAACCTTGCTCATTTAAATTAGTTTTAAATACTATATAGAATAATATCATATTTCATTAAGTTTGTTAGACTCATATACATATGCATCCTAAAATACCTCCTCTTACCCTCCAAGACATTTTTCACCTAATATCTAGTCACTGCAGATGATGTTCAAGTGATCAATCATGTTGGATAGGGTAGTTAGTCCAATATTACCTTCTTAGGACCTTCCAAAATCTATCTTCTATTTGGAAAAAAATTTTGAGCCACTACCTAGAAGAAAAACAAGAAGACTTAAGTATTAGGGACCATCTAGTCCAAGTCTTAATAAAATATAATCAAATATAATAATCTAATTTATTCATTAGATAAATATTAATTTGAATTACATAAGCAAAAACCCCCTTGGGTTACAATTATCATCATTACAATATACAATGGATGTCTTTCAACCACTTCTATAGCCCTCAAGGCTACTATATTTTGAGCCTACCACTATTTTGTGTTGGATATAAACCCTCAGCTAGAGAAGGTGGTGGGGCAAATTTTCTAGTGGCTTGTCGACCTCTACCTTGGGTCATCATCCAAACTGCTTGGGTGGTTCTCCCTCACCCACGTTGTGCTCTAGATGCTAGTGGATATGGGATAATTATTCCATGGCTTACCAATGCCCCATAGAAAGTAGTCAAGAATACAATTTTGTACTCATCGCTTGCCTAATGCAGTTGTGCATTTTTTATGTATAAAAATACCATGGTTCTAGCTCTCCAAACACTTCTTTGTGCTTCTTCTAACCTGATCCTATCATGTTTTGCTATGGTTGCATCTCTTTTAGACTTTAACCTCCTCCTTTCTTGGCCCCATAAGTATTCTTGGGCCTGCTATAGTTGTTTAGGAATCTCTACTCTAACATCAGCCTCGAATTTACCTTCAATTGTCCTACCAACTTCCTTCATAACCACATCCTTTCCAAAGACTATATTATTTTCTTGGTTCATTTCGGAACCACTGGAAGCCATTTCCTACCTTTAGAGAGTGTAGATCAACAGATCGACAAGCACTAGGAATATGATCATAAGGATAACTATAGGTATTTCTCCTATTTTACCCATAAATAACAATGCAACCCCAACATAAGTGCTATAATATTATATTTCAAGGGTAGAAATCTCATTTTTTGAATGCTTATGAAGTAATGTGTCTTCAATTCTTCCAAAAGTTGAGCTAGTTGTCAATTTATGGTACATAAAGTTTGATCAAAAATCTGATTGAAAGTACCTAATTATTCAAATTATATTCAATACCCACCATCGATCGTGTCTTTATTGATGTATATTTACTATATCATTGATCCCATCCTTAGATATCTTTCCAAAGTTTCTAAGGTAATAAATTTTCCTTATCAAAACACTTGTGGTTGTATCACTTTGTTACAGGTTGCCCATTAATGTAGTCTCAAGGTATATTATCATTGTCCTTTTGGAGGCTCCATCAGATGAATGTATGTTCATACATGCATATTTCATTTATAATTTGCATCATTATCACATTGTTTCTATCTTTTGATGTTGCATTTATACGTATGCATGGGTACTATCACAAAACCTTGATCACGATTGTTTATTTGATAATAATTCAACATTATGCTAAGTCGATTTTAGTTATCAACTCATCCCATTGCTTGATGCAATTTTTAGTCCTTCCTACATCATACATGAAACTATTTCCAAGTATACATATTTACTTCATCATTTACTTAAATGAGATGCATGTTTACCTTTTGCAAGGGATTATTATGAGTTACTTTGAATTCTAAGGTAACTCTTATCTTCCAGGAATTCTTCCTATGATTATGTACTTTCCAATAACTACTCTACTGTTGAGTTTGTAATATTTCCTTACCAGGTTCGTCATACCTATAGTCATTCCTTATAACCTTACTAATTTAAATACCTTAATAATAGAATTATATTTTTTATATAATTGAGGGCTCTCGATGCTTCCAACAACTATTGAAGGTTTATATCCTAGTTTAACTATGTGGATTATAATACATGTATTGTGTAGAGCTTAGTCTCCTATTTAAATAATGTGGTGCACTTTATTAAACCTAACCATCACCCAAGTGGTCAGACGATATACCTTTCTATGAAGTTAAAGTATTTGGTGGTGGAGACTAGATATGATCCCCCACATGCTATGATTATAGTGAGGCTAGGTATGGAGTTTCTCTAGGATTGCTCTTCTTCACCATATCATTGCATCATGCTAGAATATGGTTCTAGTGATATTTAAATAGTTTCTATGTTCAGTAATGGTTCCTCCATTTTCTACACCATAGACTCTGGTTTAAAACCATAAGTGTATTGTAACATTGATCAAAAATATAAAAGTAAACATTATTTTATAGATCTCATGATTTCACCCTGACTCTTACCTTATTGTAGGGTAGTATTACCATTTGCAAATTCTGAATGGGGGTCTTACCTTCCTATTATCCTATGGGTTGTTTCTCCATAGATAAATTTTGACACCACAACATTTTGGGAAACTTTTATAGCTAACATAGCTAACTTTATGATCAAGGGGTTACTTTAGCACAATCTCCATGTGTTTATATTAAATATGAATACTCAATTAAGTCCAAGGTTGCACTTCACAAAAATAACTGTGGTCAATGTCTATCCTATGGATAAGAGTGGTCAACCCTCCTATTATGACCAGCAGGTTATCAAACATACCACACTCTTGGAAATTCTATTGTCTATTTCAATAGGAATGCCCATTTCCATTTCTAGCTAACACTAGACTCATGTTAGATCTCTTACAACCTATACATTTGGTATATGCCTTGAAGAATAAAAATCCTATCATGTAGGTATAACATTAATAATTTGTAATGCTTAAATTTATTCACATATCACATATTGGGAGTTAAGGACGTTATCACAAAAACCCTCATAGACACTTAATTTCTACCATCTCACCTTACTCATTCTATTCAATTCTTAATATCCATGATATGAGATAAAATTTAAGCTTTTTCCAACTTGATCATTCTTGAATATGTTTACCACATAATACCTTACTAAGTAAGAGGCTTAGTTTCCTACTACATTATCAAATCTCTTCTCTCAATGATTTGTTGAGTACTCCTCAAGTTGTGGGAGGTTCCCTCACTCTTCCATTATTATTTACTAGTGAATACAGACATTGGATAAAATGTTTACCTATTAGTAGCTTCTAAGCACTTATTCTTCCCTTATCATTCATTTATCAGTTTAAAGTTCATCAAGAACCATTATAGGTTTACAAACAAATCCTTTCTCTTTTCTAGTGTAGGTCTATCATAATATTTCATTAAATAGCCTAGTATTTGATACCAACTGTAACAACCCACATTACAAACCAAACCTAAGATAAAAAAATTTGTACATATCTAAAATGCCAAGTACAACCAAGTACGTTGGAATCAACATCATGCAGGATAGTAAGTAATCAAGAGTATTATGACATGGTCAGTGTCAACTCTCAAGATAGGAGTGACCAAATCCTATCCAACCTTACATACCATAATTATATGTATGATACCTTGGTTTAACTATTCCTACCTCTTATTTTCATAGGAAGTTTAGTTACATAATTAATTGAATGTTATTTCAATATTACTTCCTAATTCCATTATTTGTAGTGAAATATCATGCATGTATTATTAAAAAAATACATAAAGGATACTTTACTCACTTCAATATTTTCACTTGATTTAAATTTTAAACCATTACATCATAAAAAAAAAGAGTCATTCATTGGAGAACACAAAGGCATCATAAATTATAATCACTAGAGTAATCATAATCCATTTTCATCCATAAAACATTATTTTTTAACAAAATATAGCATTCTAATAATCACTCTAAGGTCCGAGGTGTAGACCAATTGGTTCATTCAAACCCCATAAGGGGGCGGAGGTCTAAGGTTCAAATCTCGGGCCTCACCGGACTGAACACTTGTCCCTTTCCTAGTGCTTTCAGCTGCGTAAAATGTTTAAAATGATTGTGGCATGGTGGTTATAGGGGCGGACTGCGCAAAGATCTGTGTGGTGGCTTCTAGGGTGGACAACGCAAAATACTATGGTGGCCATAAAAAGCTGAACAGCCTACCCAGAATCATGGCAGCTACCGATTCCACCATGTAAATTCAAAAAAAATAAAAATAAATAATAATCACTCTACAAGAATGTAAATACAACATTCCATTGGAAAGCAAATAGCATTTACTTCTTTCATCATATTTAACATCCATGATCTATCTAGATAACATCATAATAGAGAGTAAATACAACATCCATACATAGCAACATTTGTAAACCATAAATAGAAGTACAAAAAATATACCTTGGGAACCCTCAAAAGGAGTAAACCCAACCTCCAAAATATGTTTCTCCTCTCATTTCATAAACTTAATTTTTCATAAATACAAGTATAGAAAGGCATATTGTGGATCCTTTATAAATCACTATGTAAATTAAATGAATCAAATTGTTCCTCATTTAGATTATGATGTAAGTATGGAAATGCCACACTTCCTTTCTCTAAGCCATCGATGCAATAAATCAGAATCTCACAAATTCTTATGTCTACATGTTTATGAATGATCATCGGTTACATATTAAGGAGAAATTTCATCAATCACCAAGAGGGAACCCCATAATTACCTCGAGAGTGAAACCCACGTTCATTATCCAAACTTGATACCATTATTTCATTTAAATAAATATGATATATTAGTTGTCTAAGATTTCATAACATAGGGAGAGATCTCATACTCTCTCCAAGATTATATCCCATACCTAATCTTCCCATATCAATTGACATTTCACTACTTTGACAATTTCTACCATATTATCATTTAATTATATTATTGTTCTCATAATCCATTAGTAGGATCAACCTATAAATCTTACAATTTGGTCATTAATTTATTTCATGATAAATCCATACAGTTATAATAGAGACCCTATAGTTTTGCCTTTTAATCTATCAAACAATATTACATCTTATATATCTTGTAACCTATAAAACAAAGTTACCTCAATGTAATATTTTAAACAAGATTACACCTTAAACACAAATAAACCTTGTAATCTATCACACAAGATTACAATCAACCTTTAAACTCAAATTAAACTTGTAATATATCACATAATATTACACCTTTAAATTCTAATCAAACATGTAATCTATGACACAATAGTACACATTTAAACTCAAATCAAACTTGAATCTATCACACAAGATTACACCTTTTAACATTAATAAGCCTTGAAATCTATCACAAGATTACATATTTAAAATCAAAGCACCCTTGTGAATCTATCCACAAGATTTATCTCCATTTATATTAATAAACATACTTTTACATAATGCTTTTTTGGGTACTAATCATCTCCCTTGGTATTCATTTTTAATACATAAGGATTTACCAATACACATCAAATTTACATCCTAAATTTGATCTTGAACATTCTTTATTGGTCTTTCCCAAAAATGACCTTCAAGAGTAATTTATGGAAGCTATCCTTTACCACTTTGCCTCAAGGGTTACTTTACTGAGCTTCATTTTAGTCTTCCTTAAGGTCAGTATTTATTTTTGAAACACGGGTTAAAAATATCCAACATAACTTATTAGCACAAAAAGGGATTCAAATTTTTGTCCATATTATAGTACCAAACTTAATGGGCCAACCTTTTTCAAACTACTGATCATTCTGATCCTACATAAATTTAAACATTCATTGACCTTAAGGCTATTGTACTATTCGCTAGCCTAAACTTTAGTTTACCTACTTGAACTTCAAAAAATTTGACCGAATTCAGTCACAGTTAATTTAATAACCACATGGTTTAGACTGACTAACCCCATCATAACAACCATTTCTACAATATCATATGTTGAGCAAGGTGTAGCAACAGTATTGTCATTTTTGTCAACACAGTTAGATAGATCTATCGATGCAGAAGACAGGAGTTCAAAGGTTATTCAGAGTATGTACAGTGATTTTCCAAGAAGACCGAAGTGGCCCATATGCAAAAGATCAAAGAAAAAATACAAGTAAGAAAAGTGTCGCGATATCGCAACATATATAGCAGGCAAGAAAAACTGTCGCGATTTCGCGACATGTTGGAAGAGAGAAAAAAAGGAAAAACTGTCGTGATTTCTCGACATGTTGGAAGAGAGAAAAAAATAGGAAAAACTGTCACGATTTCATGACATGTTGGAAGAGAGAGAAAAAGTAGGAAAAACTGTCACGATTTCGTGACATGTTGGAAGAGAGAGAAAAAGCAGGAAAAACTGTCACGATTTCGTGACATGTTGGAAGAGAGAGAAAAAGCAGAAAAAATTGTAGCGATTTCATGACATGTTGGAAGAGAGAGAAAAATCAAGAAAAACTGTCGCAATTTCGTGACATGTTGGAATATAAAAAGGCAAGTGGAAAAATTGTCATGATTTCGCAACATGTTGGAAGAGAAAGAGAAAGCAGGAAAAAGTGTCACGATTTCACGACAAGTTCGAAGAAAGATAACAAGTCAGAAAAGTGTCGTGATTTTGTGACATGTTGCATTTTTGCGACTAAAATAGGAGAGAGAAAGTAAGTTTGAAAAGTGTTGCGATATCGCGACATGTCACAATTTCACAACAAAAGTAGAAAGCAAGACTTCGAAAGCAGAAGTGTCACGATTTTGTGATAAAAGCAAAGAAGTAAAGTACAGAAGTAGAAGTGTCACGATTTTGTGACAAAAGCAGAGAAGAAGACTTCAAAGGTAGAAGTGTCACAATTTCACGACAAAAGCAAAAAAGTAAATTACGGAAGCAGAAGTGTCGTGATTTCATGATAAAAGCAGATAAGAAGACTTCGAAGGCAGAAGTGTCGTGATTTTGCGATAAAAGCAAAGAAGCTAAGTACGGAAGCAGAAGTGTCATGATTTCATGACAAAAGCTAAGTTGAAGACTACGAAGGCAGAAGTGTTGCGATATCATGGCAAAAGCAAAGTTAAAGTCTATGGAAGCAGAAGTGTCGTGATATCATGACAAAAGCAAAGACGAAGTATACAAAGGCAAAAATGTCATGATATCGTGACAAAAGAAAATACGGAGTCTATGAAGGCAAAAATTTCACGATATCACGACAAAAGAATAGAGAAAGCGTATGGAGGCAAAAGTGTCACGATATTGTGACATGTTATATTTTCACGACAACAGCAACAAAAGAAGCTACAGAGGCAAAAATGTCATGATTTCACGATAGGTCATAAATGCGCAAGTCAAGAAGGAGAACCCGACTGAAATGAGAAGTATGACAATGGACCGACATCACTACGACATTTATAGGGGTAGTTATAGAGTGTTTTCATACTACTAAAATACGAAGAGTGATCAAAATTTAGTATGGTGGTTACAGGGTCTATCCAGAATGAAATCATCAAGCGATGGATAAACCGAACATATTCTTGAGTTGAAGCCAACAAAGACCGATGACAGTCGACTAAAATTAGGGTTTAAAGTTGTTATGAAAGCTGACTAAGATTAGGATTTATAGCTGACTAATATTAGGGTTTTCATCAAAAAAAATATTGTTATAAAAGGAGGGTTGTTTGGAGAATTGAGCAGATGGGTTGAATGTTTGTGAAATACGGTCATTATGCACAGAGAGCAAGTCATGTTGAATCGTGCTAAGTGCAAAATTTGTAAAGAGAGCAGAGTGTGCAAAATGGAGAAGATGATCATGAAGTTCGACTGTAACGAAGTAGAGTGTGTGAAGTGATTACATAGAGAGAGCAAAGTGCATAGAGAATGCAAATATGAAGAAGACCAGTCAGGTTCTTGCAAAAGCAAAGGTATCTTACTATCAAAATTATAGATTTAAATTGAAGTCCAAGTTGCAACTTGGCATCAGGGGTTGGTGCTCCTTTCTGTTGATGCAGATAAATCAGGGGTTAGTGCTCCTTCTAGTTGGTGTTGGTAAATCATGGGTTGGTGCTCCTTTTTATTGGTGCAGATAAATTAGGGGTTGGTGCTCCTTTCTATTGGTGCAGATAAATCAAGGGTTGGTGCTCCTTCTAGTGGGTGCTGGTAAATTAATTATAAAGTTGTGCTTTGCAAAGGCTAGATTTGGATGGTAGTCCAAGAAGTCAATTTTTGAGGAGTAGCCACATTGGTGAACCTCGTTAAATCTTGTGTTGTGTGATGCTCTTTTGTTATACTTGTTGTATCTAGTAATAATTTTTAATTACTATGGTATTAAGAGCTATAAATTCAAGTTTAAAGAGCTACACTGATTCACCCCCCCTCTTAGTGTCATTGTAATACTAACAATTGGTATCAAAGCCAAGTTCATGTACAAGCTTAACCGGATAGGGTGATCTTGGAAGTAACACAATGGCAAGTGGTGAAGGCTTCTCATTAAACAAAGCACCATTGTTAGATGGATCTAATTACATGTTCTATAGAATCAGGATGCAAACATATCTCTATACTTTGGGATACGACATCTAGGATTCAAGTAGTTAGTGGATACACAATACCCATCACTCCTTCAAAAGAGGCTGATGAAAAGAAACTATTTGAAAATAATTCAAAAGCAAATAATGCTATCATGTGCGGATTAGTAGACAGTGAACTAGTAAAGATCATGAGTTGTAAAATGGTAAAAGAAATATGGGATAAACTGAGGAGTATTCATGAAGGAGATGATAAGATCAAGTAGGCCAAGTTATAGACACATCAATCTTAGTTCTAAGCATTAAATATGAATGACGATGAAAACATTGAGGCATATATGTTGAGAGTTAATGGAATCATTAATGCGATCAGAGGACTCAATGAGGATATCGAAGACTCTATCATCATGAAAAAGGTATTAAGATCTCTTCCTCAAAAGTTTGATTCTAAAGTCTCAATGATAGAAGAAGCTAAAAATCTAAATTATTTTAGTATAGATGAGATGTATGGTTCTTTGACTGCATATGAGATGAGGATAGGAAGATCTAAACCCATAGACAGAGAAGTAGATTTTAAAGCCCTTAAAAATAAAAATGCAAAACATGAGTCCGAGGAAGAAGAGACATCATATAAAATGGAAGAAAACTTTATTAGAAAACTAAAAAGGGGAAAAATAAAATATAGAGGAAAGCTACTGTTTAAATGTTTCAACTATGGAGGTGTTGGGCATATTGCAACTAAATGTACACTTAATTAGAAGAACAAAAATGATGAAGGATCACACCAAGAAAGAAGTGACTGAAGAAGAAAACAAATTTTATAAAAGGCAACTTCAAGAAGAAAAGTTTCATCTCCAGGAATTCCAATTCATCAGAAGACAATTCCGATGAGGATTCTAAAGAGGAAACAGGTGAAGCTCTTTTCATGGCATTTGAAGAAGTAAAATCAGAAAAGGAAGGAGTGAACTCTGAATTATGTGGTGAAAACCTTGAGGCTGAAGTAGATCTAGAAGGTGAGTTGATATCTAAACTTGAAGAGTGGAAAATAGAGAGGAAAAAGAATAAGAAAATTTCAAAAAAGCTTGAGGATGCAAATGAAATCATAACTAGTCTGAAAGTACAAACAAAAGAATACAATAAAATATCTAAAGATCTCAAAGTACAAATTACCATGAAAATAGATTATTGCTGCAAACTAGAAGAAGAGAATGTTGGTTTACGGATGCAGATAGAAGATATGAATCACAAAATTAGTTGCTATCACAAACACAAAGAAATATCTATGAAGCTGGATAAGATTATAAATGACCAAAGGCCTGCAGGCATCAAATTTGGTCTAGGTTTCATCGAAGGAGAATCATCAAAAGGATCAAAGGCCAGAAATGTAGAATCCATAAAGAATGAAGATAAGAAATAGTTTGATCAAGGAAAAATGTCTCATGCAAAAGAAAGCAATAATTCCAGGCACGAAAGGAGAATTGACAATGATGGATTCACCAATTTCACACATCAAAGAAGAATAATACCTATGGCTCCTATGGAAACATGGCAAAGACCATCACCCAGGTTGAATTATCCCTTTTATGGTTTTTGTTTTAAATGCAATGGCTATGGACATAAAATCTCAGACTTCAAATATAATGTAAGACCAAGGAATTTCACTAGTAGAAATTTTTTTTCTCCTCTGATGAATTATATAGTAGAATGTTATAACTATCATAATTTTGGGCACATTGCAAGAAACTTTAGAAGTACATTTGCATCAAATCAAATTCAGGGAAGAAAATTTCAACTAAATAGGATGAGACAAAATATAAAACTTCTTGAAAAACATGCACAAGCTATTGATAAGGGAAAGGCAAAACAAGAGCCCAAAACTACTATCAAAATGGAGTGGAAAGAAAAAGAACGACTTAAGGAAGAAAATGAATCCTTAATCGTACAAACAACATTTAAAGCACAGAATAAATATGTACCATGGATACTTGATAGTGGATGCTCCAGTCATATGATAGGTGAAAAACAAAAATTTGAGAAGTTAAAGAAATATGAAGGTGGTTCAGTAAAGTTTGGAAATAATGATGGAGCTAATATAGTTGGCAAAGGTTCAGTTAAAATTAGTGATGAAAAAATTAAGTCAAAAGAAGTCTTGTTTGTGGATGGTTTGAAACATAACCTGTTGAGCGTAAGTTAGATTTGTGATAAAGTTCATGAAGTAGTTTTTAAGAAGTAGGTTTGTGAAGTCAGAAAAACAAATAGTGGAAAATTGATAGCAACTAGATCAAGGACATCTGGAAACCTGTACACGCCCTCAGAGACTTTAGAAGGAGCTTTTTTTATTATATAGGAAGAAGAAAATTGGTTGTGGCACAAGAGACTCGGTCATATCAGTTTTGATAATCTAGTAAAAATCAACTCAAAAAGGGTAGTGAGAGATATTACCACCATCAAAAAACCTGTAAATAGCATTTGTGCTTCATGCCAAAAGGGGAAGCAAACTAGAGTCACATTAAAAACAAAAGAGTACTACACAAGCAAACCTTTGGAACTAATACACATTGATTTATGTGGACCCATGAGAACACAAAGCATAAATGGTGACAAATATTTTATGTTGTGCATTGATGACTATTCCAGAATGACATGGATATTTTTCTTGAAGCATAAATTAGAAGCTTTTGAAATGTTCAATATTTTTAAAAACCAAGTTGAGAATGAAACAGGAAAGAGGATCAAATGTTTAAGATCATATAGATGAGGAGAATTCATTTTAGAGGAGTTTACAGAGTACTATGAAAAATACGGTATAAGGAGATAGTTTTCAGCAGCCAGGACACCTCAATAGAATGGAGTGGCAGAAATAAAGAACAGGACAATGCAAGAAATGGCACAGACTATGTTGACTAAAAGTAGAGTAGCAGACAGATTTTGGAAATAAGCAGTCCATACTGCATTGTATATCCAAAATAGGTACATGTTGAGAACACATGAAAGAAAAACTCCTTATGAGTTGTGGTTCGGTAAAAGGGCAACAACAAAATACCTCAAAGTTTTTGGCAGCAAGTGCTACATCAAAAGAACTGAAGATAATCTTGGTAAGTTTGAAGATAGAGTGGATGAAGGTATTTTTGTTGGTTATTCATCAAAAACCAAATCTTACAAATGCTACAACAAGAGGGTAAAGAAAATTATGGACAGTGTCGATGTTAAATTTGATGAAGGTAGAGAACGAGTAATTAGCTATGAAAAGAACTACGCAATTTATGAAGAGGTTATTGAAGGAGATGAGGAAAATGAAACGAAAAAGATTCAAAAAATTGACTCAGATGATTTAAGTTGTGATTCAAAAGTGGAAGAAAATAAGAAATTCAAAATAGGCAGCTGGTAAAAAAATCATCCTAGAGAGCAAATAATTGGAGACCCCAAAGTTGGTGTTCAGACAAGAAGAAGAGTAGTAAGTTACTACTCTCTATTATCCAGCATTGAGCCCAAAATGTTGCTGACACAAGCAAATATGGAAGTTGGATGAAGGCAATAAATGAAGAATTAGATCAGATCAAGAAAAATGAAACATGGGAGTTAGTACCTAGACCTGCAAATAAAAATATAATTAGGACTAAATGGATTTTTCGAAACAAATTGAATGAAGATGGACAGGTAGTCAGAAATAAAGCAATATTGGTATGTAAGGGTTATGCACAAGTTGAAGGCATTGACTTTGAGGAAACTTTAGCACCAGTATCTAGAATAGAGGCAATTAGAATGTTTCCGGCTTTAGCAGTCTACAAGAATTTCAAAGTTTATCAAATGGATGTGAAATCAGTGTTTTTGAATGGGAAACTTGAAGAAGAGGTTTATATTGAGCAACCAGATGGTTTCCAACTTGGTGATGATCCCAACTTGGTTTGCAAGTTGAAGAAAGCATTATATGGCTTACAATAAGCACCCCGAGCATGGTATGCAAGGCTAGACAACTATCTCACTCAACAAGGGTTTAAGAAAGGTATGGTGGATAGTAATTTGTATGTCAAAACAGAAAATGGGCATCTTATTGTTCTTGTTGTATACATAGATGATATCATATTTGGCAGCAGCAAAGATGAGTCGTGTAAATATTTAGAAAATAAGATGCAAAAAGAATTTGAAATGTCAATGATTGGTGAACTTTCATATTTTCTCGGGTTACAAGTTAATCAAAATAAGAAGGGCATATTTATTTCTCAAGTTAAATATGTGAAAGAGATGTTAAAAAGTTCACAATGGAGGATTGTAAGCTAGTTAGCACTCCCATGACGACATATTGTAAGTTGAGCAAGGATGAAAAATCTCCACCTATTTATCAAACCATGTATAGATCTATGATTGGGAGCTTACTGTACCTAACAGCTACCAGACCAGATATTTTGCAGGCAGTATGTAAGGTAGCACGATTTCAAGCTAATCCCAAGGAGACTCATGTAACAACAGTGAAGAGGATTCTTCGGTACCTCAAGGGTACTATGGATTATGGGTTATGGTATCCGAAAGGTAAAGACTTCACCCTTATTTTGTATTTAGATGCATATTGGGCAGGATGTATCAATGATAGAAAGAGTACCAGTGGAGGTGCATTCTATCTTGGAGACAGATTGGTCGCGTGGCACAGTAAGAAACAAGAGTCAGTTTCTTTTTCGATAGCAGAGGCAGGATATATTGTAGTTGCAACATGTTGTACGCAGGTATTATGGATGAAAAAAACCCTGAAATATCTTGGTATTAGCTTCAGTGAGCCAATATCAGTTAAGTGTGATAACACCAGTGCCATTAACATCTCCAAGAATCTGGTTATGCATTCATGCACAAAACACATTGCTATTAGGTATCATTGTTTGAAGGAAAAAGTTGTGGAAGGTGAGGTTAAGTTGGATTTTTTTCCAACTAAAAAGAAAGTAGTAGATATCTTCACAAAACCATTGCCCAAGGAAGTTTTTGAGTACCTTCACAATAAATTGGGAGTGGTCACACTTCCCAAGAATTGACTAGCTACAGGGATCACATTCTCGAGGGGAGCATTTAAGTATTTGATTATCTTTTTGCTCATGTTTATGATTTTTGCTAAGTGTAATAAATTTTGGCTGAGAATTTTGTGCATGGACTTAGGGGGAGTCTGCAATAGCCCTTTGGTATTATTGTCAAAGGGGGAGAAGAGTTACAGGAAATTGCACATGTGTTTCCAAAAATTCAAAATGGGGAGATTGTTGAGTAAGGTGCAACAACAGTATTGTCATTTTTGTCAACACAGTCAGATAGATCTATTGATGCTGAAGACAGGAGTTCAAAGGTTATTTAGAGTATGTACAGTGATTTTCCAAGAAGACCGAAGTGGCCCATATGCAAAATATCAAAGAAAATAGACAAGTAAGAAAAGTGTCATGATATCGCGACATATACAATAGGCAAGAAAAACTATCACGATTTTGTGACATGTTGGAAGAGAGAAAAAGCAAGAAAAACTATCACGATTTCACGACATGTTGGAAGAGAGAAAAAGCAGGAAAAACTATCACGATTTCATGACATGTTGGAAGAGAGAGAAAAATCAAGAAAAACTGTCACGATTTCGCGACATGTTGGAAGAGAGATAAAAAGCAGGCATGTTGGAAGAGAAAAAAAGCAGGAAAATCTGTCATGATTTCGCGACATGTTGGAAGAGAGAGAAAAAGTAGGAAAAACTGTCACGATTTCGTGACATGTTGGAAGAGAGAGAAAAAGCAGGAAAAAATGTCACGATTTCGTGACATGTTGGAAGAGAGAAAAAAATCAAGAAAAACTGTCACAATTTCACGACATGTTGGAAGAGAAAAATGCAAGTGGAAATTGTGATTTAGCGACATGTTGGAAGAGAAAGAGAAAGCAGGAAAAAATGTCACAATTTTGTGACAAGTTCGAAGAAAGAGAACAAGTAAGAAAAGTGTTGCGATTTAGCAACATGTTGTATTTTCCCGACTAAAATAGGAGAGAGAAAGTAAGTTTGAAAAGTGTCACGATATCGCGACATGTCACAATTTTGCGACAAAAGTAGAAAGCAATACTTCGAAAGTAGAAGTGTCACGATTTCATGACAAAAGTAAATAAGTAAAGTACAAAAGTAGAAGTGTCACGATTTAGCAGAGAAGAAGACTTCGAAGGTAGAAGTGTCATGATTTCACAAAAAAAGGAAAGAAGTAAAGTACGAAAGCAGAAGTGTCACGATTTCATGACAAAAGCAGAGAAGAATACTTTGAAGGCAGAAGTGTCATGATTTTGTGACAAAAGCAAAGAAGCTAAGTACGGAAGCAGAAGTGTCATGATTTCATGACAAAAGCTAAGTTGAAGACTATGGAGGCAGAAGTGTCATGATATCACGACAAAAGCAAAGTCAAAGTATATGGAAGCAAAATTGTCACGATATCATGACAAAAGCAAAGACGAAGTATACGGAGGTAGAAATGTCGTGATATCACGACAAAAGAAAAGACAGTCTGTGGAGGCAGAAATGTCATGATATCGCGACAAAAGAATAGAGAAAGTGTACGAAGGTGAAAGTGTCGCGATATCATGACATGTTATATTTTCATGGCAACAGCAACAAAAGAAGTTACAAAGGTAGAAATATCATGATTTCATGACAGGTCGTAAATGCGCAAGTCATGAAGGAGAACCCGACTGAAATGAGAAGTATGACAGTGGACCGACATCACTACGACATTTACAAGGGCAGTTACAAAGTGATTTCATACTGCTCAAATATGAAGAGTGATCCAAAGTCAGTATGGCAGTTACAGGGTCTATCTAGAATGAAATAATCAAGTGATGGATAAACCAAACATCTTCTTGAGTTGAAGTCAACGAAGACCGATGACAACCAAATGAAATTAGGGTTTACAGTTGTTATGAAAGTCGACTAAGATTAGTATTTACAGACGACTAAGATTAGGGTTTTCATCATAAAAAATATTATTATAAAAGGAGGGTTGTTTGGAGAATTGAGCAGATGGGTTGAATGTTCATGAAATACGATCATTGTGCACAGAGAGCAAGTCATTTTGAATCGTGCTAAGTGCAAAATTTACAAAGATATCAAAGTGCACAAAATGGAGAAGACGATCGTGAAGTTTGACTATAACAAAGCAGAGTGTGCAAAGTGATTGCACAAAGAGAGTAGAGTGTGCAAAGAAAGCAAAGGTGAAGAAGACCAGTCAAGGTCTTACAAAAGTAAAGGTATCTTACTGTCAAACTTATAGATTCAAATTGAAGTCCAGGTTGCAGCTTGGCATCAGGGTTTGGTGCTCCTTTCTATTGGTGCAGATAAATCAAGGGTTAGTGCTCCTTCCAGTTGGTGCTGGTAAATCAAGGGTTTGTGCTCCTTTCTATTGGTGCAGATAAATCAGGGGTTGGTGCTCCTTTCTGTTGGTGCAGATAAATCAAGGGTTGGTGCTCCTTCTAGTGGGTGCTGGTAAATTGATTGTAAAGTTGTGCTTTGCAAAGGATGGATTTGGATGGTAGTCCAGGCAGTCAATTTTTTAGGAGTAGCCACATTGGCAAACCTCGTTAAATATTATGTTGTGTGATGCTCTTTTGTTATACTTGTTGTATCTAGTAATAAGTTTTAATTTCTGTAGTATTAAGAGCTATAAATTCAAGTTTAAAGAGCTACACTGATTCCACCCCCTCTCATTGTCATTGTAAGACTAACATCATATCCACTTACCCATAATCCCACATGTGGCCCTCATGAATATGTCATAGTATCCATGTGCATACTAGATAACAAGAAACATATGTAACGAATAGTTAACGCTATCATCGGGTCATGCATACCCTTTTGATGGTATTGGCCAACCATAACCATACACTCAATCCATATCAATTGTGAAATGTAACATAGTTACATCGTATAGGTCAATCAATCCTAACATGACACTTATATGACCAATGGGGAGCATTATTGTTCAATCAGTTAAACAAACTATGAAGTGGACACATGTGGGTTTGAGGGGTTTTTTAACCCTTGAGTGGAATTGTACAAGCACCCGAGCACTTGGTTATAAGCCCTATAGTGCTAATCAAAATATATAGAACTTATGTCCCATAATGTTGAGCATGTAGAACATAAAGGGGTTTTATTCCTATTTTAGTATCCCATGGCCTGCATTTATCAAAAAAATTATAGACATCGAAATCATGACCCTTGGCTAATTTAGGTTATAGGATATCATTAGCCCTATTTAAACCATATTCAAATTTATCCCAAAACAAATTTAATGTAGGTTCAAGGATAGATGAGTTCCAAGTTCACCCCATAGTAGTGATTTATGTGATATAAATTCCATTGGTACCAACATGAATTCTATAATCACACTTGAGCAGATATCTAAATTTATAATTTTAGAGAGATTACACATTAATGCATCTAGATGGCTAGTACAAGGGTACTCCTAGACCATCCTAGAAGACTCCAAATATTGGTGATAGACCAGTCTCATCAAAATCCTCTTTAAATCTAGATAAAGATATTTTAGAAATTCTAGAATGGGTTTTGGTTTAGTTTATTAACTTAGTTATACTCATATTGGATTGTTCTACCCTAGTCAGAGTAATATCATAAATACTAAACCGATGAGAAAATTTGTTACCTTAGAACAAGAAATAAGAGATTGATTTATCCCTCAATTCATCTTCAAAAATTAATCCATTCTTCTATAACCATATCTTCCTTCCCTTAGAGGTTTTACATAGGTCATCGGTGGATTTCTCCACTTTCATCGTGAATACATTTGATATAATGCATAGTTTTACTCTAATTATTTCAATAATAACTTCATTATATGCATTATTGTGAACACCTTGAATCAAGCAATGGTTAGCAAGGATTCTATAAATGGTATATTAACCCAAAATCCCCATTACCTTCGAATCTAACTATACCAAGTGTATGGAAGTGGATTAGAGGTATAAGTCATATAACAGGTGTGGGTTTGATTACAGTGTGTTTTAACATAATCAAGTTAAAAAATGAATGCCTTCTTGAACAAGGGGGTACATCCCACATATGTTGTGTTGATAAAGGTATAATTATATAAAATTTCCATTACACCATAAACTAGATAACCATCATGTGATGGTTGTTGAGGTCATGCTTGGTCTTTGTAGTCACCTATCAACGCGTACGTAGAATTTGAGGGTTATTATCATTTCTAGACTATATTGAAACCAATGTCGAGGCTTACTTCATTTTAATCTAGGCCCCACAACCTACTTTACTTAGATCCAGGGCTCATTGATATTAGTTAACAAAGGTATCGATGGCCATACTCGATCAAGAAAGACCCTGTTAATGAATCTTACATTGATGTCTTAAAATGATCCTATTAACGAATTACTCTGCTACCTAACTGACCGTATAGTCAAAATATTAAATTACAACATTTAAAAATATAATTTATTCAAAAATTTAATCAAGGCTTTGAAACCACATATAAAAATAAAATATGAATAGGCATCTACTATGAGGAATCATATCAAGTGTTCACAAGGATGCATACCCAACCTAAACCTAAATAATTTCTATAGAATTTTATATCCTCCAAACTTCCATGCTTGTAATGCATGTCTTCCCCCTCCAATGTTGCTGCCTCCATCATCCTTTCTAAGATTTTCCTCAAATTTATCTTCTACGTTCACTCATATTAGTTATATGCCTTTAGTGAAAGACTTAGAAATTCCCTTGGGTATTTTTGGTTTCTGATCTACCAAGGTAGATATCATACTCCCTAAGCCCAATATTTTCCTCCCCCATTCCCTTACTTGTCTCTCCTTTTATAATTTTTCTAGCTCCTCTTCCCTCATGAGCAAGTGGGTGGATTTATTAATAAAATAATAAAATGGAATCATTTTAGAGTTCACCCAAATAGTGGGATTCTATTTTATCATTTAAAAAATTAGGTACAAGACAAGAGAGGGTAAGTTTGGGAGTACCTTGCTCATTTTAAGCCCTTCCTTTTTTCCAAGTGCAACTGTAAAGTCTACATTAATACTATTAGGAAGGAATCATATGAAATGTATAATAGTTCACCCACTAGACAAGTATGTATATTTAATTATTAATTTATAACCAGTCCTTCTTGGGTACCAATTTAAAATTGGATAAATATTTGTAGGCACCTAATTGCAATAAATTAGGTTTATTCTAATAAGTTACTTTTGTGAAATATAATTTCCCCAAATTAATCCTTTTGCAAAAGCCTTATTTTATTTTCCCCAAAACCTTACCAAAATCCCAATTGCATTCAAAACCCTTCCAATTAACTTGGTAGAGTGTAATTAGTCTTTAATTAGGGATTTTATAGGATATTTAGGTTTTACCATCCCCTATATTTTATCAATTAGATCCTCTTATTAATGCTTGGCAGCATTAGTAAGGTTTTTTAACTATTTAAAATTCAAGTATTAATTTATCATTTTGATCAATTAATGTCTTCTAAGAAGTCCAGTGGGTGGGCTATGAAAATCTCCCTCTTATCACTATCTTGTTTTAAATATATTTAAATTTTTAAAAAATTGGCACAATAATCATCTAAATTAGAAAAATTTGTACAAAGGTATGTCTCCCAAAAACTAAGATATTTTTTTTTAAATATTTTACTAAAATGTTACAATGTAGAAAATGACATTCCCCCTAGACATGTTCCTTTAATACCACTTTTATGAAACATTATTCTCATAAACACATACCATTCATAATATACTAAAATATTAATTGATTCATCCACAATTAATAATCCATAAACTATGACAAAGATACATAACATCCTTAAGCTAATGTAACAACCCCAAATCCTAACCAACCTGAGAGAGATTTTTTTTAAGGAACTTATAAAGGTCCATACGAGTATCCATCAAATACACATATTGACTAGACATACCCACATTTTAAGTCTAAGATATTGTAGACATCACTTGAGTGGATAGGAGAATCCAACCTCTCATAGGTAACTGGGGTTTATCTCATATACCCTTTGTGGTATAGAGAACACCTTTAACAGGTCTCCCCACTTTTTTGGTATCATAAATGAATGTAGAATTTTTGACCTTAGTGTTAATATTATTCCTTTTTAGTCTTTAGAGAAGGGGATGCCATTTCCTTTCTTTAGCCATAAATCAATCTATGCTTGGTCCATCAGTCGTTCCAAAATGATCCCTTAAACTTCATGCTTGTCTTCCCCATATCTACGATGGACCTCTAAGCAACAATCACTCATCACATATGTCTTCTCATAGATACAAAAACTAGGTGTTGCTACCCCACAATAGCCTAAGTTGAAAATGAGAGTTTTAGACAAGGTTAAATTTAGATCCCTCCCAAATAAACCCCTATATCCAAGGGTATCTCTCTCTCTCTCTCTCTCTCTACAAGAATTAACAAAAGCATCTTCTATGAAGAAAACAAAACTATTTATCTTAATCTTACAAATAAATCTAACATAAAATTTAGATAAATCAATAGCATGAATAAGAACCATAAAATAATTCATCAATATGACACTATTTATTTATCCAACTAGAGGTCTAGATTATAAAATAATAGCCCTTGCTTTTATTACAATAATTCTTCTTTCACCAAGAGTACAACAATAAATTTTGAACGTTAAACTTATCATGATATAAACATCTTATTCCTTTGTATTCCATGGTAGTTGATACAAAGGTGGGGATCAGAACAACTAATTTACAAGTATGAATACATTTTTACATGATTCAGTACACACATAAAAGAAGCCCATACTTATTTCTAAAATATTTTCCACAAATATCAAAATCCAAAGTTATACATATCCAATTCAATATAGAAAAACACAAAAGAAGCCCATACTTCTTTCCAAGATATTTTCCACAAATATCAAATTCCAAAGCTACATATCTAATTCAATATAGCAAAACACAAAATAATCCCATACTTCTTTCCAAGATATTTTCTAGAAATATCAAACTCTACAATTATACATATCCAATTCAATATAGCAAAAATACAAAATAAGCCCATACTTATTTCCAAGAAATTTTCCACAAATATCAAATTCTAAAGCTACATATCTAATTCAATATAGAAAAACACAAAGAAGCCCATACTTATTTTCCAAAATATTTTCCACAAATATCAAATTCTAAAGCTACACCAATAACTAAATTGACTCATCCTTTGGTTAAGCAACAAACTTAGAGATCTAAGTAATCAATTTTCCATTTGCAAGTCTTATCATTCTTTTGAAAATACTTAAGACTAATCTATCATTTGATTAAGTAAACCAAATATTTTAATGAGTTAATTCCATCATTAGACTAACTACCAAACTATTCTATTATTTTATTAGTTGGTAATCCAAATATTGAAAGTTGGATTAATTACCAAACTAATCTATCATTTGATTAGTTAAAAATCTAAATATTGAAATGCATTAAACATTTGATTATTTAATCTATCATTTGATTAATCAATAATCTAAGGATTATAATGCTTTAACCATTAGATTAATTGCCAACTAATCTATCATTTGATTAATTAATAATCTAAGGATTATAATGCTTTAACCATTAGATTATTTGCCAACTAATCTATCATTATATTATTAGAAAAAATTAATTGATCATTCAGTTAATTAATTACCAAACTATTCTAACATTATTTTATACAAATATAACTTAGTCATTCCTTTTATTAATCATAAAACTAATATAACATTAGATTATACAATCTAAAATTAATGTTTCATTTGATTAATTATCAAACTAATCTAACATTAGTTTAAGCAATCTAAATTAATCATACATTAAATTAAAACCAAGATTGCATTAGGAAGCCACCATAAGGTACACAATGAAACCAACAAGAAGATAGACCAAGGTCCAAGGTCAATCCTCCTATGACTATCAAAGCATAGAGATAACCAAAGATGAACTTTGAGAAACCAAAAAAAAGCTACGAAGGTTATAAGAACTCAAAAAATGCTTGGTAAATATGTTAACCATAAGGATTACATGCAAGTGCATACCAACCACAAAAATCCATAGGGTGACTACTTAGACCAGATTGAAGGTATAGTCTTAGGTGATGTGCTATTCATAAGAATGGATGATAAAGTAGCAACAAGGCTTCTCAAGTCAGCAAGGTTATCAACACACCAAGCATGGCTAGGATGAACAACTAGCAAAATATCATAGAGATATGTTTAAGAACTCAATGACCTAACCCTACATATTTTTCTACCACACATGGAGAACACATTCCAAGCATATAGAAAACTCATGCACAAACCCAAAACCTAGCCAACACACTAATTGTAATGACCCAAAAATACACAAATAGAAAATACAAAAATAGAAAGAGATTTTTTTTTACTAAGCAAAGGGATATATGAACCCTTCATGAACCCTAACCACACTATAATTTAACTAAAGTTTCAATCCCCTAAGTTTTCTTGGAAATTACATCTCATGAAGTAACCTATCACAAGTCCGTCTATGTAGGCGTATCATGTGTCACTGTAGATAAGCCCATCTGCCCCATAATTCTTGATGAGATAGAGCTATCACCTTCAGTCCATTGAAGGTATACACGTATATCCATACCATACACAAATAATTATGTGTAGGTATACTATGATTATTACGAGTTAAGCTATCTATCTCGTCTCCATGATGAGATATCTTAACTCAAGTGCAATCTCTTCACAACTTAGTCTTTTATCTTCCTAATGGGGTCTCAATTCTCTTAGGTCTTCTATGTTCACCCTATGGGATTATAAATTCCCTTAGGTTACCTATATTCACCCTAATGGGTTCTTAATTCCCTTAGGTCACCTCTGAGTTCACCTTAGAACTCTACACTTAAAATTCTATCATCAAGCAACCAAACAATGATACATCTAGATACTACAACATCAAAAAAAAATCACCAAGCATCCAAAAAATAAATCAAGATTAACACATTACTGTAAAAGTACCTTCTTTAAACCAATAAACAATTATTGCACCAAAATTTGCATGGTAAATCCTTCTTACTTTCAGGAATATTACAGTAACTGCATTAGGGATATCTCCCCATAATTCTAGTCTATTTGAGCATAAGTAAATCAACATAAGATACAATTACCTATACTATGTTCTCATTAAAATCCTTGCTTCTCCTTGCTTCCCATTGGATCTTTGAGGGTAGTAGGGGATCATGATACTCATGGTTCAAGATAGGCATGCCTTTAAATCCATCTACTCATTTGCTTTTTCAAATTGTAACTATACAAAATTCAATTAAGTTTCTAACCATATAATGCATAATGGATATTATAAAATAACCTTTACTTTTATTTTCCCCTCTCAAGTTTCCTTAGAGAGTCATCCATCATGTACTACTTAGATCAAGGTCTAAATTTAATCAAATTCATTCATGTATTAAAGCATTAAAGTCCCATACCCTTAACCTTTAAAACAATCTCTTTCATTTTCATTCCCTAAATCAAAGCCCCATAACTTCAATTCAAAGAATAAATCTATTTTTTTTTTAAATCACAATTTCCAATCAACCAATTACTGTTTAAAGCATTAAATTCCCATACCTTTAATATTTAAAACAATCATTCATACATTCTCTAAATTGAAGCCCCATAATTTCAATTCAAAGAAAAATCTACATCCTTTTTAATTGAAAACTCCTAAGATAATCAACTTTAATAAAAAGGTTCCTTCTCATTTAAAAACCTTTAATAAATGCCATAAAAATCAAAGGGTCCTTTCTAATTAAAATCCTTCAATAATTTCATATAAATCAATGGTTCCTTTCTAATTAAAAAGCCTTCAACAATTTCACATAAGTAAAAGGTTCTTTCTAATTTAAAACCTTAATTATATTTTATATAAATAAAAGGTCCCTTTATAATTAAAAACCTTCAATAAATCTCATATAAATCAAAGGTACTTTCTAATTAAAAGCCTTCAAAAATTTCATATAAATCAAAGGTTATTTCTAATTAAAAGCCTTCATTATTTCATATAAATCAAAGGTTCCTTTCTAATTAAAATCCTTCAATAAATCTCATATAAATCAAAGGTTCTTTCTAATTAAAAGCCTTCATTATATTTTAAATAAATCAAAGGTTCTTTCTAATTAAAAGCCTTCAATAATTTCATATAAATCAAAGGTTCTTTCTAATTAAAAGCCATCATTATTTCATATAAATCAAAGATTCATTTCTAATTAAAAGCCTTTCATAAATATCATATAAATCAAAGGTTCTTTATAATTAAAAGCCTTGATTATATTTTAAATAAATCAAAGGTTATTTCTATTTAATTAAGTTTTACAGCACCTTCCTAAGGCAGGTTCTACAATAAGAGGCCAATGCCTTTCAAGGTGGATGCTGAAAAACCATGGTAAAACCTAGTGTCTAAGAAACTAGAACCAGACACTGCTCTTACCTTTGTCATAATAGAGTTCCCACTATTTGAGCATGACACTCTCAATTACTCGATGCTCTCAACTCCCACAACCCTCTCGGACACATAGTGCCCTCGAACCCTCAAAGCACTCCCTTCAACATATCGTGGCCTTCAAACATGCACAACTCTCATAATTAATGTTCACTGGCTTCCACAGCATAGTGCTCTCCAATTAACACACAATGGCTTATTTAAAACACATCTTGAATTCTTAAAGCACAACACTCTCCATAAATATATGGTGGTTTCTCTAATATACATCCTGGCTTGCTAAAGCACAACACTCTCCATCATCATATGGTGGTTTCTCTAAGACAAAACATGTCTTCCTAAAGCACAACACTCTCCATAAACATATGGTGGTTTCTCTAAAACACATCTTGGATTCCTAAAGCACAGTGCTCACCATAAACTTGGATGTAAGTGCTTCCAATATTTCCCATAGAATTTCACGCTATAGAGAAAATAAAACTAGGGGAACATAACCAGGTTTTATCACCATACCAACACAAATAAAAACCATTCAAATTTTAAAGCAATCCAACCTTAAAACTTTTGTGGATATGGAAATATGGCAATGTCTGGCTACCTCTCCTTCTAGATTTTTGCGTGTTCTTCTATTTCTCCTGGTCCTTAGTCTATGTATCCTCGGTGCTCCCTTCCTTCCTCTCATATTCTCTATCCTCTTTTTCCTTTCCTTCCTCCTTACGTGCCTCCTTGCCCAGGTGTCCTGTTTGTCGTTCTTCTCAAAACCTCTCCAGCCTTGAGATTTTTTCCTTCAATGCTCTATGCCCTATCCTCTATGTGTTCCTTCCCATAATTTCCACCTTTAGAAATTGGTAGCCTCATAGGCTATTTTCATAGGTTTCACTATATATAGAGAATTATTACATTTTTAAAATGAAGATGGTACACTTTAAATAAAATATCATTCTCATGGTATTTATCAGCTCTTAAATATATTTATTTTATTTAAACAATCTCATTATTATTTTTATTTTTTAAATAAAATAAAAGATATATATTTATTTTAAAATGGATTTTCCTTTATTTATTTCAATTAATTAAAGTCTTTTAATGAATTTTTGCATTATCATTAAAATGAACACCTTTAATTAATTCAAAAGAAATCTCATTTATTAATTGCAATGAAGTTTATAAATGAGCTCCAAATTCAAACATTATTTAATTAAAACCTCATTAATTAATTTAAAGAAATATTTATTCGACATATAAATTTAATTTGATTTCCTTCATAAGAATGATACTCTACTTTCACTTCAACATGAAAATTTACTTTAGGCATCCACACACATTTTGTAGTTGTTCTCCTATAGAAAAACCAACATTAAGCTACCCAAGCCATGATGTAGTAGAGAGCAAAAAAATTTATAAAACAACAAAGAGGGAGTCTTTCCATCAACCCAATCACCTATCTTAGCCAAATATTTTATGATATCTACTAGGATATCAACTAAATATTAAGGTGATCAGTCATCGATGATTATCCCTTCCGTCCATGCATGCCTATATGAAGGTATATATCCATGTTACCTCTAAGTATCTTAATCATAATTTCCCCTAATATTTGGCACCCTCGTTCTTGATGGGTGATTTTACATGTTCCACCTATGAGTGTACCTGATCCTACACACTTGGAAATATGTTAGCGATAACATGCCCTTATAAATCAACTAAACATCATATAGTTGGTTTGATTTTTCAAACTAGGTATCACCACATCATAGGTTAATACATTGTTTTATTTGTGCCATAAAGTTAGCTAGGGAGGGTCATGACATCCTCCCCCACTAGAATTAAACATCTTCCTTGGTATTTCCATTTTTCCTTTTATTTTTAACAAAAAGTAAATTTATTACATCATATAGCTTCAAATAAAAAGGGAAAATATTTTTGCATAACCTTCACTTTCTTCCAAGTGGCATTCTTTTCAGATAACTGGTCCCATTGGATCTTACATTATTCGAGAACCCAATTCCATAGATATTTAGAACGAAAATCTTGAGTCTTAACTTGTAGTACTTCAATGGCCTCTAGATTTACCATCTATAATTTAGAAACATCCCACACATGTTTAGGGTCAGCAACATATTTTCTAAGCAAGGATATGTGGAAGGTATCATGGATTTTTGATAGATTAGGTGGTAATGCAAGTCGGTATGCAACCGGACTGATCTTTTTTGTGATCTCAAATGGCCCCACAAAATTTGGATCCAACTTCATGGATTTTATAGCGCTTTTATTTGTATTAACCCTTAAGAACACCTTATCTCCAATAGAATAATCTCTTGGAGTACTTTTTAGATTTACATAACTCTTCTACCTATCCACAACTTCTTTAAGCCTTTGCCTAATTTATTTTAGTTGATATTCCATTACCTTGACCATTTCTAGCCCAATCACAACTCGATCCTCTAGGTTGTCCCAAGACAATGGCATTCTACACTTTTGCCCATACAAGGCATCAAAAGATGCCATTCCTAATGAGGAGTGATGTCCATTATTATAGGAAAACTCTACCAAAGGTAGATAATCTTCCCATAGAAATTTGTGATCCATGCAGTACATGTAGAGCATGTCTTACAAAAATTGGTTTACCTGCTCTGTTTGACAATCGGTTTCAGGGTGGTTTACAAACTGCACTATGAAGGGATTTCTAAAATTCAAAAGTGAATTTGGAGTCTCTATCTGAGATAATTAGCTTAGGAAATCCATGTAATCAGAATATCTCTTTGAAAAATCTACTAGCCACTACTTGAGCATCATCCTTGGTATTTCTTGGTATGAAGTGGGCAACCTTAGTCAATTTATCAACCACTACAAATATGGGATCATGTCGGTACCGAGTCTTGGGTAAACCCACAATAAAATCCATAGATATAACCTGTTATTTTTGCGTAGGTATATCATGCAGATATAGTTTTCCTACAGGATGCTAGCATTTTGCGTTAACTTTCTAACATTCGAGGCATCGAGCAACAAAATTCATGATGTCCTTCTTCATACCTACCCAAAATAAGTCTCTTTTAATTTTTTATCACATTTTGGCTCCTCCTAGATGAGCAGAATAAGGAGATCTATGAGCCTCTTGCATTATCAAGTTTCTCAAGTTGCTTATATTTGGTATGATGACTCTTCCCTTATAACACAAAAAGTCATATTTCACACTAAATTCCTTATTTCCTTTAGGATATCTATCCATATTGACTCAAATTCCTTGGAAATACTCATCCTAAGATTACTCCTATCTCACTCGATCCATCAAGTCCATGTGAATTCTAGTTATGGTTGCTATATATTTCATTCTACTCAAAGCATCATCTACTTTATTCTCTTTTCCTTTTATGTACTTAATCTTGAAATCATACTCGGTGAGAAATTCCACCCATATTCTTTGTCTAACATTGAGTATTGGTTAGGTGAATATATATTGTAGACTTTGATGGTCTGTATTTAATTCAAAGGGCCTTCCCACCAAGTAGTGGCTCCAAATATTTAAAGCATACACTACTGCATCTAGCTCTAAATCATGCATAGCATAATTAACTTTATGCTTTTTGATATTTCTTGAAGTATATGCCACTACTAACTCCATTTGTGAGAGTACCCCACCCAAACCATCTATTGATGCATCAGTGCACATTGAAAAGTCCCCTTGAGGATTGGAAACCTTTAGTATCTGTGCAATAGTAAGCTTATGCTTTAGTAGTTCAAAGGTATCCTCACACTTATCTTACCACTTCAATTATTTCCCCTTCTTTTGAAGGTTTGTTATGGGTCTAGTAATCTTGGAGTAGTCCTTTATATAACAACTTTGATAGCCCATTTAACCCCATGAAACTTCACACTTCAATCACATTAGTAGGGGTGGCCAATTTAGAATAGCCTCTATATTTTTTGGATCCACGTCAATCCCCTTTGCTAATATAACATGCCCAATATATCGTACCTCTAGAACATAGAATTCACTCTTAGTCAGATTTCCATAAAGTTGATTCTTCCTTAACAATTTCAACATGATCCTAAGATGTTTATCATGTTCTTCTTTATCTCAAGAATATATAAGGATATCATCTAGGAATACCAGGACAAATTGGTCCAAGTGTCTTTGGAACACACTGTTCATTAATTTCATGAAATAATTTGGGGTATTAGTCATTCCTAAGGGTAGAAATATAAACTCATAATACCCATACCTAGTCTTAAATGTCATTTTGTGAGTATCTTCCTCATGAATCCTTAACTAGTGATACCCTGACCTCAGATCGATCTTAGTAAACACCTTAGAATCCTTTATTTGATCAAATAAATCTCCAATCCTAGGTAAAGGATACTAATTATTGGTTGTATCCTTATTTACCATCTTCTAATCAATACATAATCTTAGCGAACCGTCCTTTTTCATGAACAAAACTGGTGTACCCCATGGTGACACACTTGGTTTTATCAAAACTTTCTTCAATAATCCTTGCAATTGAACCTTTAGTTCTCAAATTTCAGTAGGATTCATCCTATATAGGGATATATGAATAGGTTCTACTCCCATCATAAGTTCAATTGTGAAGTCAAATTCTCGTATAGGAAGTAGTCCAGGTAGGTCTTCTCGAAATACATCCTGAAAATCCTATAAAATTGGATGTTGTCTTAGTATTCCTCCTTTATCATGGTCCTCCACTTCATTAATTTTTACCACATACACTATTCCTCCTCTCTTTAGGGCCTTTTTCAATTTCATAGTGGACAACATCTGACGTTCAAACACCCCTTGTCTGCTATGAATTCTTAGTATATTTTTGCCTTCCTATGAATACTCAATCCATCAGTATTGGAAATTGACTAAGGCTTTATGATCCTATAGCCAATCCATCCCTAGGACCACATAAAATGTGTGTAAGGGAGCTACATATAAATAACATTCTATATTCCATTTAGATAGAGTAACTTCTACCATAGGATAACATGGGTTCATTGAGTAGGTCTACCCATAATCGTACTCAACCTTCCACCCTTGAGGCAAATATCCAGGCCTTTCAGACATAGTCATCTCTATAATAGATGAAATAAAACTTTTAGTGGCTCTACTATCTATAAAAATGTTTACTTGCTTATTGAAAGCCTTACCTTTCACAAGTAATGTGGTGGCTTGTCCCTCTAGCTTCTGCTTCCTGATTGTGGCATAGATTCGATGTTTTGGTTCCTTCACTTTTACATTAGTTGTGATAGTCCCTGCTAGATATGGACACTGATTATAGTAATGAGGTCCTAAAAAATTTTAGCACCCTTCCTTGGGTCCTTGCTATTTTTTATGTTTCTCATTCCCACTCTTAACTGCTAGAATTGGAGGTTGCAACTTCCATGGTTGAGGTTTCATGTTGTTGAGCTTGTTATCCTTCTTATAAAATTTCTTCTTGAACTTATTTTGATTCCCATAAGGTTTCTTCTCAGGATTTTGGGGATTCTTAGCCTTTCACTCTTGCTCATCCTCCCATTTTACAAACCCATTACTATTCCTCTTCTTTAGCTCTTGTCGAGCTTGCTCGAGTAGAGTTTCATATTTATAATAGAAGTGTGAATCTGCTTTCTTTGCTAGGTCTAATGACTTTTGCAATGATTTAGGCTCTTGCATGTCTACATCATGCTTTAAACGAGATTCCAATCCAAGAGTGAACTTGTGAACCCACATTTTATCATTACAAATAGGTACATATTTAAACAGTCTTACCAGCTTCTCATATTACACCTCTACTATGCTGGTTCCTTGCCTCAGAGTAGAAAATTCTTCAAAATTTAAGGCATAGAAATGCTCTGTTAGGAATATCTTATTAAAGATATTTATAAATTCTTCCCATGGAGTATCAATGGGTTCAATATTAGTTTTCTCATAGTGGGTTTCCCACTACTCCATAGCAAACCCTTCTATGTTAATCATAACCCAAAGTGTTCGGGTTCCTTATGAGTAGCATTTTACTGTAAATTCAACCTTTGCCTCTCTCAACCATGCTTTGGAGATATTGATGCTTTTAATGTCCCTCATTGTTTCCTTTTCTGCTAAGGATCTGGCTTGCACTTTTTCTATAGTTATACACTATCTAGACCAATATTTGAGCCTCAAACTTGCAAATTCTGATTTATAGTCATTTCTAGCAACTTTCTTATTTGATCCTGCATAGTAGCGACCATAGTGGTGAGGTATTCTACCTCTCTATTGGGGCTTGTTGGTTCCTAATCCTGGTTTTCTTCTTCAAAATTACTTTACAAAGATTTTCTAGGTGTAGACCTCCCTCTTCTGGTCTTATGTAGAATATTAAACTGATTCTATCCAAGAAAGAATATTAGATTATAGTTTCATCTTAAGTTGTATCTCTAATCAAGACATAATACAGGTTTCTCTTACTATATGTGTTAACAACATAACTAGGGTAATATCCCAAGATAGGATGTTTCATTGATACTTAAGTCCCTACTAAGGTATCGTAACATCCACTCTACCTTGGGGTTTATGCCCGTTAGATTCTAGAAAATAGGGTATTCTAGATCATCCCACCTTTAGCTCTTTTCTTAAGCAAGACTTCATTGGATATATCTAATTCCCTTTTAGCACATACATAAGCTCTATACCATCGTACCTAGAGATCTGATACCAAATATAATGATCCAAAAACACACAAACAAAAATTAAAAAATAGAAAGACTTTTTTTAACTAAGGAGAGGGATACATGAACCCTTCATGAAACCCTAACCCAACTAGCATTTACCTAAATTTTTAATCCCCTAAGTTTTCCTAGAAGTTACATCTCATGAACTACCCTATCACAAGTCCGTATGTGTAGGCATATCTTGTATCACTACAGATAAGCCCATATGTCCATAATTCTTGATGAGCTAGACCTATCACCCTTAGTCCATCGAAGGTATACACACATCTCCATACCATACACAAATAATTATGTGTAGGTATGCTATGAGTATTGTGATTTAATCTATCTATCTCATATCCATGACGAGTTATCTTAACTCAGATGTAATATATTCACAAATTAGTCCTTTATCTCCCTAAGGGGGCCTCAATTCCCTTAGGTCTCCTATGTTCACCCTAAGGGGTTCTTAATTCCCTTAGGTTACCTATGTTCACCCTAAAGGGTTCTTAATTAGTCACCTCTAAGTTCATCCTAGAACTCTACACTTAAATTTCTATCATCAAGCAACTAAACAATGATACATCTAGATACTACAACATCAGAAAGCAATCACCAAGCATCAAAAAAATAAAGCAATCTTAAACCTAAAAGAGAATAAACTACATAATATAAAAAAATATAGAAGTAAAGTAAAAGTACCTTCTTTAAACCAATAAATAATTATTGCATCAGAATTTGCATTGTAAATCCTTCTTACTTTAAGGAATATTATTGCAACTGCATTGGGGATATCTCCCCACAATTTTATTCTATTTAAGCATATGTAAATAAACGTAAGATACAATTACCTATACTATGTTTCCATTGAACTCATTGCTTCTCCTTGCTTCCCATTAGATATTTGAGGGTACTAGGGGATCAGGATACTCATGGTTCAAGATAGGCATACCTTTAAATGCATCTACTCATTTACTTTGCCAAATTGCAACTATAGAAATTTCAATTAAGTTTCTAACCATCTAATGCATAATGGATATTATAAAATAACCTTTACTCAAGTTCCTTTAGAGAGTCATCCATCATGTACTGCTTATATCAAGGTCTAAATCTAATCAAATTCATTCATGTATTAAAGCATTAAAGTCCCATACCCTTAACCTTTAAAAAAATCTCTTTCATTTTCATTCCCTAAATCAAAGCCCCATAACTTAAATTCAAATAATAAATATACATCCTTTTTAAATCACAATTTCCAATCAACCAATTATTGTTTAAAGCCTTAAATTCCCATACCTTTAATATTTAAAACAATCATTCATTCATTCCCTAAATTGAAGCCCCATAACTTCAATTCAAAGAATAAATCTACATCCTTTTTAATTGAAAAATCCTAATATAATCAACTTTAATCAAAGGGTTCCTTCTCAATTAAAAACCTTTAATAAATCCCATAAAAATCAAAGGGTCCTTTCTAATTAAAATCCTTCAATAATTTCATATAAATAAAAGGTTCCTTTCTAATTAAAAAGCCTTCAATAATTTCACATAAGTCAAAGGTTATTTCTAATTAAAAGCCTTCATTATATTTTATATAAATCAAAGGTCCCTTTCTAATTAAAAGCCTTCAATAAATATCATATAAATCAAAGGTTCTTTATAATTAAAAGCCTTCATTATATTTTAAATAAATCAAATGTTTTTTATAATTAAAACCCTTCAATAATTTCATATAAATAAAAGGTTCTTTCTATTTAAAAGCCTTCAATATTTCATATAAATCAAAGGTTCCTTTCTAATTAAAAGACTTTAATAAATTTCATATAAATCAAAGGTTCTTTCTAATTAAAATATTTCATTATTTTTAAATAAATCAAAGGTTCTTTCTAATTAAAAGCCTTCAATAATTTCATATAAATCAAAGGTTATTTCTAATTAAAAGCCTTCATTATTTCATATAAATCAAAGCTTACTTTCTAATTAAAAGCCTTCAATAAATATCATATAAATCAAAGGTTCTTTCTAATTAAAATCCTTCATTATATTTTAAATAAATCAAAGTTTCTTTCTATTTAATTAAGTTTTACAACACCTTCCTAAGGTAGGGTCTACAACCAGAGACTAACACCTTCCAAGGTAGATGTTGAACAACCACAAAAAAACTTAGCATCTAAGAAACTAGAACTAGGTACTGCTCTTACCTTTGTCATAATAGAGTTCCCACTATTGGAGCACGATGCTCTCAATTACTCGGCACTCTCAACTCCCACAACGCTCTCGAACGTGTAGTGCCATCGAACCCTCACAACACTCCCTTCGGTATATCATGGCCTTCGAACATGCACATCACTCACCATTAATGGTCACTAGATTCCCCAGCACAGTGCTCACCAATAAGACACACTCTGGTTCCATAGCGTATGTTGCTCACCAATTAATACATGGTTGCTTATTTGAAATACATCATGCCTTCCTAAAGCACAACACTCTCCATAAATATGGGATGGTTTGCCTAAGACATAACCTGTCTTCCTAAAGCATAGTGCTCTCCATAAACATATGGTGGTTTATCTAAGACATTGCTTGGCTTCGTTCTCCATAGACATATGATGGTTTCTCTAAAACACAGTATGGCTTCCTAAAGGATAGTGCCCACCATAAAATTGGACATGGATGCTTCCAATATTTCCCATAGAATTTCATGCTAGAGATGAAATAAAACTAGGGAAGCATAACTAGGTTTTCTCACCATACCAATTCAAATAAAAACCAGATTCAAAGTTTAAAGTAAACCAACCTTAAAACTTCTATAGAGATGGAAATTTGGCAATGTTTATCTGCCTCTCATCCTAGCTTCTAGAGCATTCTTCTATTTCTCTCGGTCCCTAGTCTGCATCTCCTCGATGATCCCTTCCTTCGTCTCATGTTCTCTATCCTCTTTTTTCTTTCCTTCCTCTTTACGTGCCTCCTTGCCCAAGTGGATCATCCCCCGTTATTGTCGAAACCTCCCCAGCCTCGAGCCTATTTCCTTCAATGTTTTGTCCCCTATCCTCTTTGCATTCCTTCCCATAATTTCCATCTTTGGAATTTTCATAGTAGGGTTATGCATAAGGGGTCAACCCCAAAATGTATTTATAAAAATTTGGTGAATCAATTTTGAAATCTAGGTGAATAGTTTCGAAACACATGTAGAAGGTTCACTATTAATTGGGGCAATGTTGTAAAATTAAACTTAAAATGGTCAAATATAGAAGCGAATCAAGCCCAAAAAAAATGTGCACCCATAAATTTTTGGCTAATGGTCCCTAGTCAAGGTTCCCAAATATTAGACAATTCCAAATTTCAAAAATCCTAATTTTAGTCAATTTGGAGATAAATAGCCACTATACATAACCCTATTTCATAGGTTTCACTATATAGGGAAAGAGAATAATTACATTTTTAAAATTAGGATGGTACACTTTAAATAAAATATCATTCCCATGATATTTATTAGCTCTTAATTATATTTCTTTTATTTAAATAATCTCATTATTGTTTTTCTTTTTTCTTTTTAAATAAAACAAAAGATATCTATTTCTTTTTAAATGGATTCTATTTTGTTTATTTCAATTAACTAAAGTCTTTTAATGAATTTTTCCATTATAATTAAGATGAACATATTTAATTAATTAAAAATAAATATCATTTGTTAATTGCAATGAAGTTTATCAATGAGCTCCAAAAGTCAAACATTATTTAATTAAAACCTCATTAATTAATTTAAAGGAATCTGTATTCGACATATAAATTTAATTTACTTTCCTTCACAATAATGATACTCTACTTTCACTTCAACATGACAATTTACTTTAGGTATCTACACACATTTTACAATTGTTCTCCTATAGAAAGCCCAACATTAATCTACCCAAGCCTTGATGCAGTAGAGAGCAAAAAAAATTATAAAACAACAAAGAGGGAGTCTTTCCATCAACCCAATCACCTATCTTAGCCAAAGATTTTATGATAGATACTAGGCTATCAACTAAAGCTCAAGGTGATCAGTAATCGATGATTATCCCTTTCGTCAATGCATACCTATATGAAGGTATCTATTCATGTTACCTCTGAGTACCTTAATCATCATTTACCCTAATCTTTGGTACCCTCATTCTCGATGGGTGATTTTGCCTATTCCACCTATGAGTGTACCTGATCCTGCACACTTGGCAATATGTTAGTGATAACATGCCCTTACAAATAAACTAAACATCATATAGTTGGTTTGATTATTCAAACTAGGTATCGCCACATCATATGTTAATACATTATTTTCTTTGTGCCATAAAGTCAGCTAGGGAGGGTCATGACACTAATGCATAGGGTAACCAATCTACAATAAGGGTTAGAAGGAAAAACAAGATAAAAATCAAGCATTCAAAAAAATAACAGATGTGAAAAAAAAAAATGAAGGTAAACATAACCATGCCAATGAGATCTTTGATCCTTACCTAGATCCTCAACCAATTTATGCTCAAACTAACATTTTCCTCATCCATATTATTCATTGCTCAACTTAGCTACCTTTGCATAAGCTTTACCTTTCTCTCCCCCTCATGATAACTTACCTCTTCCCTTATAACATCTTCATCATAGTGAGAGAAGACCAAAAATATAAATCTAAGTATTAAACATAATTTGAAAATACATAGTCCAATTTGAGTAGAAATTCCTACCAAGGTGGTTTGTGATATACTACCCACCTTGGACTAAACACAGTCCATTGTGTTTCCTTGAAAACATTACATTTTATATTTATTCAAACAAATAAGTAAATTATCTTTTCATCTCATCTGCTTTTTCTTAAGTGGTATTTTATTATAATATTGGTCTCACTGGACCCAGCATTGTTCTAGAATGAAACTTTATAATATTCATTGGTCTCACTTCAATAGCCAACGAATCTATTACCTATAATTTTGAAATTTTCCACACATGATTAGGATCAGCAATGTAGTTCCTAAAAGGAATATATGAAAATATTTATGGATATTTGATATATTGGGTGGTAATGCAAGTCTGTAAGACATCAAAATAATATTTTCAGTGATATCAAAAGGCTCAACAAAATGTAAATCCAACTTAGAATACTTGATGACACTTTTCATGGGCTTGAATATTAGAAAAACTCTATCCTCGATAAATAATTCTCTAGGTGAATGCTTCAAATCAACATAGCTCTTTTGGTGATTGGTGGCTTCCTTAAGAATTTTCTTGATTGTACTAGGCTATTCCTCCATCTCTCTAAATACATATGATCCAGTTATAACTTGATCCTCTAGGTTATCCCAATATGGGGAATTTTTGCATCTCCTACCATACAAGGCTTTCAATGGGGCCATTTTCAAGGAAGCATGGTATCCATTGTTATAAGAAAATACAACTAGATGTAAAATATCTTTCCATAAATACTTTTGATCCATGTAATACATGTGGATCATGTATTCCAATAATTGGTTCACCCTTTCTATTTGACCATCTATTTTTGAATGATATGCACAACTAATTTCAGCTTTGTGCCAACTGCATGATCAAGTGTCTACCAAAAATTATATGTAAATCTGCAGTCCCTATCTAAAATTATCATCTCAATTAAAAAATGCACCTTAAAAATATTTTTGGTGAATCTATTGAACACTATCAAAGTATCATGCTTGGTGTTTCCTGGAATAAAATGAGCAACCTTGGTCAATCTATGAACCACTACTAGAATTATGTTATATTGACATCGAGTCTTGGGTAAAGACACTATGAAATCCATAGATATCACCTATCATTTATGTACTCATATGCCATGTGGGTACAATTATCCTGTTGGATATCTATGCTTAGCTTTCACTTTCTAGCATTCCAAACAATGAGCCATAAAATTGGTAAAATTTTCTTCATTGCTAATCAATAGAAGGTCTTCTTCATGTTCTATCTCATATTTACCCCTCCTGGGTGAGTGGATAAAGGATATATATGCACCTCTTACATGATCAATTCCATTATATCACTAGACTTAACGATCACCACCCTATCCTTAAAACATAGAAGTCCATATTTTATTTCAAAATCCTTACTATCATTAGAGTTTCTTTCCATATTAGCTTGGATTGCACTATTAAACTAGTCCTATACTTGCATTTACCTAAATTTATCCATTAAGTCCATGTAACATTGGGTCAAAGAAACTATATGCATTCTCCTACTCAATGCATCAACAACCTTACTTTCCTTACCTTTGATATACTCTATACCAAACTCGTATTATAATAAGAACTCAATCCATCTTCTCTACCTCACATTGAGCATCAATTGGGTAAAGATATACCTTAAGTTCTGATGATAAGTTCTTAACTCAAAAGGTTTCCCTAGTAGATAATTCCACCAAATATTAAGGGCATGCACAACAACTGCTAGTTCCAAATCATGCATAGCATAGTTGACCTCATGCTTCTTGAGTTTCCTTGACTCATAAGCTATGACTGAATCATATTGGGATAGTACTCCTCCCAAAACTTCCAAAGAAGCATTAGTGTAGACTAAAAAATTCTCTTGTGGGTTTGGAATTTTGAGAATAGGTGCAACAATAAGATTTTTTTAAATTTAAAAGCGGCTTTGCACTTTTCTATCCATTTATATTCCTTCCTTTTTCTATGAAGGTTAGTTATGAAAATAGGCTATCTTAGAGTAATCCTTAACAAAATACCTATAACACCTTGTTATGCCCATGGATATTTGGACTTAAGTCACATTAGTGGGTGGTGGCCAGGTCAAAATGGTCTCTATCTTCTTTGGATTTATTTTTATCCCTCCAGTAAATATAGCATGCCCTAGGTACTATACCTAAAGAACATAAAAGTCATAAATTGATAGATTCCCATATATTTGGTTCCTTCTCAACCCCAACATAATTATTAAATGCATATAGTGCTCTTCTTTATTCTAGGAATATATAAAAATGTTATCCAATAATACTAAGACAAAGTGATCTAAATGCTCCCTAAACACATTACTCATCATATTCATATTTTCTACCAGGGCTTTGGTCAAACCAAAAGGTAAGACTGTAAACTCATAATTCCCATACCTAGTATTGAAAGTAGTATTATGAGTATCCTCCTCAAGGATTCTTAGTTGATGGTATCCTAATTTCAAATCAATATTTAAGAATATGGTTGCACCCATGATTTTATCAACCAAATCCTCCTCAATCCTAGGTAAAGGATACCTATTCTTAATAGTTTCTTTGTATAGCTTTATGTAATCTATGCACAACCTTAGTGAACCATAATTCTCTTGATAAATGATGCACCCCATTGTGATAAACTAGGTTTTATCAACCCATTTTATTTGTGGTATGGAGGACCATATTCTTCCTATTCTCATAAAAATTTCCTAGGTTAGGTTGTAGTTATCCTTCTCATGCATCCTACCTCCTATTTAGTCACATCCTCCAAATGTAAAAACCCCAAAATTCAACCAATCCAAGAGAGATGTTTTTTAAAGGAGCTTAACAAATTCAACAAGAGTATCCATTAAATACATATATTGACTAGACATACCCACATTTTGAGTCCAATATGTTGTATAAATCACTTGAATGGACAATAGAGGCCAAGCAACCATAGGTAACTAGGTTTTACCTCATACACCTTTCACAGTATAGAGGACACCTTTAGAAGGTCTCCCCACCTTTTTGGTATCCTAAAAAAATGTAAAATTTTTAACCTTAGCATTATGATTATCCCTTATGAGTATTTATAGAAGGGGATGTCATTTCTTTCCTTTGGACATAAATCAATCTATGGACATAAATCAATCTATGTTGGGACCATCATGCATAGTTTTTTAGTCTAGTTTAGATGTACCTCCATGATGATCCCTTAAAATTCATTCTTGTATTTCATATCTCTGCGATGGATCGCTAAGCAACAATCGCTCCATGTGATTGTATTCTCATGGATATGAGAACTACGTGTTGTTACCCCACAAAAACCTAAGTTGAAATGGAGATATTTAGAAAAGGTTAACTTTAGAGTCATTTCCAAATAAACCCCTATGCCCAAGGATAAATCTCCCTCTCTCTTTGCAAGCATACAAAACCATATTCTAGGAAGAAAACAATACTAATTATCTTAAGATTGCAAAATAAATCTAACATAACCTTTAGATCAAGCAATAGCATGAATAAGAACCATAAAACCATTCATCAACATGGTACCATTTATTCATCCAACTAGAGGTCTAGATTACAAAATAATAGTCTTTGCTTCTATTACAATAATTTATCTTTCATGAAGAGTACAACAAGAAAGTTTTAAGGTTAAAATTAGCATGATCTGAATGTCTTCATTTAGCCTCCATGGTAGTTTATACGAATGTGGGGATCATAAAAAATCATTTATAGGTATGAATACATTTTTACATGATTCATTGCACACACAACAAAAGCCCATACTTTTTTCCAATATATTTTCCACAAATATCAAAATCCAAAGTTATACATATCCAATTCAATATAGAAAAACATAAAATAATCCCATACTTCTCTCCAAGATATTTTCCACAAATATCAAATTCCAAAGCTACATATCTAATTCAACATAGAAAAACACAAAAAATCCAATATTTCTTTCCAAGATATTTTCCACAAATATCAAATTCTAAAGTTACACATCTAATTAAATATAGCAAAACACAAAAGAAACCCATACTTATTTTCCAAAAATATTTTACACAAATATCAAATTCCAAAGCTACACTAATAAATAAATTGACTCGTTCTTTGGTTAAGTAGCAAACTTAGAGATCTATGTAAGAAATTTAACATTTTCAAGTCCTATCATTCTTTGAGAAGACTTAAGACTAATCTATCATTTGGTTGAATAAACCAAAGATTTTAATGAGATAATTCCATTGTTAGACTAACTGCCAAACCATTATATTATTTGATTAGCTAGTAATCCAAAGAATGAATTTGGATTAATTACCAAATTAGTATATCATTTAATTAGTTAAAAATCTAATTATTGAAATTCATTAAATATTTGATTAATAAAAAATCTAAGGATTATAATGCTTTAGCCATTATATTAATTGCCAACTAATCTATCATTTGATTAATTAATAATCTAAGGATTATAATGCTTTAACCATTAGATTATTTGCCAACTAATATATCATTAGATTATTAGCAAAACTTAATTAATCATTCATTTTATTAATTACCAAACTAGTCTAACATTAGTTTATAAAAATCTAAGTTAATCATTCCTTTGATTAATTATCAAACTAATCTAACATTAGATTATACAATCTAAAATTAACCATTGCTTTGATAAATTGTCAAACTAATATAGCATTAATTTTAGCAATCAAAATTAATCATGCTTTAAATTAAAACTAATATTTCATCAATAAACCACCATAATGTACATAGTAAAATAAAAAAGAATATAAACAAAGGTCCAAGGTCAATGCTCCTATGAATATCAAGTATAGAGATAACCAAAGATGAAATTTATGTAACCAAAAATAAGCTATGAAGGCTAGCAAATCTTGACAAATACTTGGAGGTTAACCCTAAGGCTTACACTTAGGCATAAACAAACCATAAAAGTCCACAGGGTGACTACTCAGACTAGAAAAAAGGTAAAGTCTCAGGTGACACATTATTCATAAGAACATGCAACAAAGTAGCACCAAGACTTCTTAAGTTAGTAAGGTTACAAAAATACCAAGAATAGCTATGAAAAAACCAACCAGCAAAATATCACATAGCTAATATTAAGCACACACTATTATAGCATTGTACCTTTTTTTGCCATGCATGGAGAACTCATTCCAAGGAAATAAAAACTTACATGTAAACCCAAAACCTAGCCAACACACTTATGCATAAGGTATCCAATCTGTAGCAAGGGTTAAAGGGAAAAATAAGAGCAAAACCAAGCACTCAATAGAACTATGGATGTGCAAGAATATAATGAAGGCATACACAACCATACCAATGAAAGCTTCAATCCTTACCTAGATCCTCAACTATATTATGCTCAAACTAACATTGTCCTCATTTATCTTATCTGTTGCTCAACTCAGCTACTCTTGCATAAGGTTCACCTTGATATCCATCTCGTGATGACTTACCTCTCTCCTTATAACATGTTAGTATACCTAGGAATAGATATTTGGATATATATTATTATATTGTATAAGGGTTGGCATGGACCACACATAATCCAAGATTGATTGTATTATAATATTACATTATATTATATTATTATATTAGTAGTAGGCTCCCCAACGTAGAATCATATTTACCCATGAAGTTGCTTGTTGGACTTTACTCTCCTTAAGTGACACTCTCATCTTGGAAGACCTTGTGTAGTTATTCCTTCCTCAAGGAGTATTATTGATGTTTCCCTATCTTAAGGGTATTATCTGTCTATCTCATTGTGTGGATTGTTATTGTGGATGAATGTTTTGATATTTCTACATATTGTTGAATGACTTATATTAATGAGAATAAAGTTTTGTAACAAGTGGTATTAGATCAATGGTTTTGGAAAAGTGGGCATTATGTTTTATGGATTGCATAATTAGGGAAGATTAATTTATTTTGGAAAAATGTCTCATCCTTCAGGAGCCATATCTTTGTGAAATTTTATTTGATTTAAACGATTCTTGGATACTTTTATGTAGAATTTGAAGATATTTAAAGTGAGTGGTCATATAAAGGAATCTAAGTAGTATTGAGGGAGATAAGACCTTTTGAAGTTAGTCATATGGAACAAGGGTGGTGATGAATTTTCAATTTGTAATTTTTTTGAAAGATGAAATCCATTTAATTCAGGTAAAAGAATCAGTTGTAGATTATTTTATTATGAAGATAAAATGTAGATCTAATGGTTTATGTGGAATTTTAGCTTTAAATTATTGGGAAGATATTTATTTTTATAAAACCCTAGTTTGCATTGGGGCATGATATATATTTTCATGAAACCCTAGTTTGCATTATCTTGGGGTGTGAACTTATGAAGATACAATTTTTTTTGAGAAGATGATATTGATGTTAGGGATTGGTGGAAAAAATTTAAATCCTTGTATCATCATTATCCTATTTAGAAATGTATGCTTCCTTGTTTTCATAGAGGAGAAGCTCTTTCTTGATTTCATAGATTTCATAGCATCCATAATTATGAACCAGGAAAATAATAGAGCAAGCATTATTGAGTCAATGAGACCCATATAAAAAGATAGCTAGTTTGAAGGTCACCATCAAGGGATATGAAGAAGAAATAAAATTGATCCATAAAGAAAAAATGGAAATAAAAAGAGAGCTAGAAAATTTTAGATAAGTGGTAGAAGATAAAAAATATGTTAGTGTGTAGATAGAAGAAACCACACCTTTGGTAGCAGATAAGTTAAAAAGTAGACATAAGGATTTGTTTGAATCTAAAAGTTCTATTTTATAGGTTCATCGATGCATTTAGAAGGAAAATATTATTATTTCCTTTAACCCTAGCAGAAAATATAATTTTATTAATATTGCTTTAGCTAAGAGGTTCCACGTTCAAGCAACAAAAATACATGACATACAACTTGAGGGTGAGAATGTTCATATTTTTGAATATTTGAAAATCACCATGGATAAATATGTTTTACATTCATATTTTTATGATATTGATATGGATGATGTGGATATTATCCTAGGTTACCCATGGTTGGATTCTTTGGGTACTATTTATAAATTTATGGTATAGGAAAAATAAGATAATATTACAGGATATTTCTCAGCTTAAGGAGAAACGATTCAAGGAAAAACAAGAAGTGGTTGCATAAAAACAAATTGAAGAACCTAAAATAGAATCCAAGAAGGAAGTAGTAGCAAAAAATTCTATGGAATAAGCAGTAGCGATTGATCCCATGCAAATAATAGTAGTAGAATATAAGGAAGCTTTGATAGAAGAGCACAAGGACACACCAAAAAAAGGAAACATGAAATAACAATGTGTAGAAAAATTTATAACAATGGAACCAAATGTTGAGAATTCAAAGGTAGAACATCAAGTTAAGGTTGCACTATATCACCATCCACACCACCATGAGTGGTAACGATCTTGGAGGCATGGCTCAAGGCAACAATATTATGGTTCTACATGGAATCAGAAGAGCACTAAGTATGGTATTTTTGGCAGAGAAATAATAGTGATATTGGTTTTTAGAGTGGTTCATCAACATCAAAGTAATAAGTGGATCCATTATTTAAATTTTTAAAATACAATAGCAAAGGCATTTAACCAACAATGTATATTTGGATACTTAAGTGGTAAAATGGTATACCTACGGATAACTATGATGGCCTGCGATGGACTACAATAGCCTATGATGGCCTACAATGGTCTACGATGGCCTATAATGGCCTATGATGGTCTATGATTGTCTACGATGGCCTACAATGGCCTATGATGGCCTACAATGGCCTAGGATGGCCTACAATGGCCTATGAAAACCTACAAGTGTCTATGTAGGTATACATGTATCTATGAGTGAGCAAGTGTGACTTTTAGGTGTCTACATTTGTCCCTTTTTGTACTATGATATTTAAAATATAGTTTAATTCAAAAATATGATAGAAGAAGGTGGTGAGGTATTTGAGAGGATGAATAATATGGCGATGAATGCAAATTAATGAATGTGGATGAAACATGATGGTGGAATAAGTGATTTTATGATTTAGTACAATATTTTGCAATATCATATTGGTTGCTTATGAGGGCAACTTAATACTGATTTGCTTTTGCGACCAATGCAAGGTGGTCCAATTACGAATAAAACAACTACCTATTCAATTTTTTTCTTTTGATTGATTGATGAGTGCATGATAAAATTTGTCAAATTATTTTATCTAAATGGTAAGTATAAATTAAGCGTAACATTTAGTATGTGGTCATAATTTATATACAGAATGAAATCAAGACGTGTTTGGGAGTGCGCGTGGCTCTCGTGATCTAATAAATGTAGGATTAGGATTTAGTTTTTTTTATATTGAGATAATCTTCAACAAAAAAATTTGTAGATAAATACGATATTAATTATTTGGATGTTTTATTATTTGGTCATATGCAAAGTAGATTTGTGTATGAATACCCCCTCAAGTGAGGAATCAACAATGATATAGATGAAATATGGTGATGTGGTGATGATTCGATTTATAGATGAAAATGGTGACCAAAGGTGGAAATATGGGATAAATAATGGTGGAAAAGGAAGAAGAAGCTACATGAGTGAAGAAAAAGTGAAAATTGTGTTATGAGGGTTGGTTCGCATGGCAACATATGAACTGGATTGGAGTTCATATGGTGGCATGCAAACTAGGGTTTTGGGGGGTGTAAAGCCCATTTTCATATGTGTGAGGGTTATTTGTGTTGTGAGAAGTGGTGGAGAAAGGAGTGGGGAAGATGTTGCAAAATGAAGTGCTTGCCAAATCTTGATTCAGTGGAGATATGGCTAGGGGGCATGTGAGCACTAGCGGGCAACATGGGAATCCACCAGTAAGTACCCAAGACAAAAACTAGTTTTGATTTTGAATTATGTGAATATTTGAAAAGTACAGTAATGGGGATTTTATTGTGTTTGCATGTTTGCATATGATGTTGGTTTGAAATGTGTGCACAAAATGTAAAACTAGCCAAATGGGTATCCAAAAGTGTTTGTTTTCTATTTTGACTAGTAGATTGACATGTTCGACTGTGTGACATGCAACATTGGTTTGAGAGTTGATATTGATGTGTCACAGGAATGGTGTACTATTTTTGGAATTTGTTTGAACTGTCACTATGAAAGGTCAAAATGGATATCAAAAAATGTGATTTGTTTGATTATTTATTATGTGTTGGCAAATTGTGTGAATGCGTGCAATGAGATGTATGTGAAATTTTATTTTGTTATGTGGTGTGAAATATGTACTATTTTTAGAATTTTTTTGAACTTTCATCATGAAAGATCAAAATGGGTATCCAAAAATGTGATTTTTTTGTCGTTTTGTGGTGTTGGAAAGTTTTGGAATTGCACGCCATGAGGTGTATGTGTATGAATGTGATTTTGTGATGTGGTATGAAATATGTACTATTTTTAGAATTTGTTTGAACTTTCACCATGAAAGGTCAAAATGGGTATCCAAAAATGTGATTGTTTTACCATTTTGTAATGTGTTTCTGTGTTTTATGAATGTATTTCTTGAAATGTGTGCTTGTGGGATCGTATTTTGTTTTGCATGTCATGAAAGTGATAATTTTGCATGTGTATGAGATATTTTTCATGAAATGGCCTAATGGATGCCCAAAAATGCTATTTTTATAGAGTTTGCATGGAGGGGTGTGAATTGGAGTTTGCATAGCAACATGCGAACTCAAGAGTTTTTTGTGTGTGATGTATGAGATGTGTTGTATGAAGTGTTTATATGATGAATATGTATATAAAATAAGGAAAATAAATTTATATACATGGGAAACTGCTGAATATTTGTGTGATATTTTTGAATGAAAACAAGTGAAGAAGATTGAGTCATGCATTGTGTGTGGTTGTTGAGAGTTGTCTTGGTTGAGAAATATTTTGAGGTAGATGTGGACTGGATGGGGAGAGTGTAGAGTGTATAGGATATTTTGAGTATTCACACCAACAAGGAATATATTTTAGCATTGTGTGAGAGGTGGGTTCCATATAGGAACACATTTCACCTTTCCACAGGTGAGATGACCATTACATTAGAAGATATATATAGAATTTAAAAATTATCGATAGAGGATACTCTAGTGAAGGTGGCAAAAGATAGTACGTATAAGGAGGTGTTGCAGTGGATATTTGGTTCGAAGTGGGTAGAGGTACGATTCAAGAAGGGGGTGGACTATGAGTACTATTAGTATAAGAAGATGTTGTATGATCATCATTGTTTTGCGATGCTTATGATATCGACGTATGCTCTGCTAGATACCTTAGGAGTGAAGTTCTCTTGGAGAAGTATTGAGTATATTGAGTTGTCATTGATGTCAAAGGGTACATGAGGCAAAAATATTTTGATACCAAAGGTGCATGGTAGTCAAGGCAAAAATATTCCCCATGGGTTTGATGAATATCAAGCAATGGAAAAAATTCAAAAGCAAGGTATATGGACAAAATTCAAGGCAAGATACTATAGAAAAAATTCAAGGCAAGGTATATCTCCAAAGAATTTTTCTAAGAGAAGGATTAATAATATTTAAATGTCAAATTTAAATATTATGAAGAAGGAAAAAGGTTTAATTTGCAAAGGACAAAGGTTTAAGAATTAATATTATAATATTTGAAATATTATAATATAAAGGTTTGAAAAATAAGGAAGTGCCAAAAAGTTTATGGAGGCAATAAAAATTAAATATTTCAAATATGTGCCGATGTTCCAAGGTCAAAACAAGATACTTATATAAATGGGAGTAATATTTCATTTGTGCAAATGTGTGCAAGGAACAAAAATAAAAATCCTTCATGTGAGATGCATGGAGAGAAGAAGGGGAAGTGTGCACATCTATGGAAGTAGAATCGAAAGAAAAAATAAGGAGGAGGCAGTGTGTTAGAGATTCCATATAGGTGGCTAGCCTAGACAATAGCCTAGCCTATTCTAGAGCATTATGAAATAGGTCTCGGGGTTGATTTACAATAGCATCATTTTGCTAAGTTTTGATCATAAAGGAATCTAAAAAATAATTTAAAATACAAATCATGCACTTTTTTTTTCATGTAGACGACTAGCTCGGATGGTAGCCTAGTTTACACTAGGACGTAGGTAAACAGGAGGTCTCAGGGTTGATTTATGGTGGCAACATTTTTGCTAAGTTCCTTTTGGACAAAAAAAAAACCAAAAAAACACTTTAAAATAAATATTGTGTGCTTTGTTTCTTGTGTGGATGGCTAGCTCGAATGGCAACCTAGTTTGTGCTAGGTCATAGGGAAGCAAGTCACAAGGTCGATTCACGATGGTTGTGTTTGGTAAGGAAAACAATTTTTTTTATTAATTTAGGGAGGCATAATATTTTGAATTTTTTTTAATATAAAAATTTATTTTTAAAGAAATATAATAGGATTGCACAATGTGTTATTGAGTTATGTAGTTATAAGGTGTATTTCGGTTTATATTTAATTGTATTCTTACATTTTAGAAGAAGAAAAATTTGAGGGTTTTTTATTATGAAAAGCTTTATTTTGTGAGACCAAAAAGGAGTTATAAAGTATTATTTCAAACCTTATTAATCACATATTTTGAGAAGGGTTTTAATGTGGATGATTTCAAATAGTAATTTACTAACCAGTTTTTAAAGTGGCACAAGAAAGGAAAATTATTTTTGAGACATGTTTTGAAGGTAAATTGCCATCAAGGTAGTTTTTAGAGGTAAGGTGATTTAGCTCCTTCTCAAGGTGGTTTTTTTTTAGGAAAATATTTTTGATATCATATGGTGGAGGTATAGGATTGATTTGATGTGCATTAGTGTTGAATGAAATTGGGAATATAAGTGTAAGGGTTTGAGAATAAATTTGTGCATTAGTTTTGAATAAAATTGAAATAAATGTGTAAGGTTTTGAAAGCAAATATGTGCATTATTGTTATTTATGTTGAAAAGAAATTTGGAAGGATTATATATAAGATTTGAAAGTAAAATTTTTGCATGATTCATGTTTGATAAGCAAGTCAGATTTATGCATTTGAGATTGATTTTTAAATGAATGGTTAGTGGATTGAAATTGAAAATATATGAGCATTGTGTGTATGCAAGATTTGAGCAATGTTATGAGAAGATTTGAGCAGGTGTTATGAGAATATTTGAGTAGGTTTATGTGCGAATATTAGAGTAGAGTTATGAGAAAGATTTGAGAAGGTGTTATGATCATATTTGAGCAGGTTTATGTAATCATATTTAAGCAGAGTTGTGAGTATATTTGAGTAGGTTTTGGTGAGAATATTTGAGTAGAGTTGGAGAAAATTTAAGCATATTTGAGAGGAGGTATTGGAGCATATTAGAAAAAATGGGATATGTGTCTCCTGTGGATAGAGATCCATAAACTATAGTATATGGTATTGGAGTCTCCTATGGATAGAGATCCACAGACCATAGTAGAGTGGATTGGTGTCTCCTATGTATAGAATTCCATGAATCAGAGTAGAGAGGATTGGTGTCTCCTATGGATAGAGGTCCATGAATCAGATCAAAGGGAATTGGTGTCTCCTATGGATAGAGGTCCATGAATTATAGTATAAGAGATTGGTGTCTCCTGTGGATAGATATCCACAAAATTGAGCATAGGGGATTTGTGTCTTATTTGGGTTGGTGCCTATAAACATTGTAATAGGAAATTGGTTTCCAAGAGATTTATTGACAAAATTTGTAAGAAATATTTTCTTCGTGGATGTAGCCCACATTGGTTGAACCACGTTAAATATGTGTTTCTTATGTGTTTTATTATATGTGCATTACTTCATTATTGCAATTGATAATATTGGATAACACTTATTTGGAAATAAAAGTAAAAAGTTTTATCTTATACTGTTCACCCCCCCTCTCAGTATAAGCTTGTGTTCTTTAATTGATATCAAAGTGGGTTCCTTCATAAAATATTAATAGCTTGAAGAAAGATCTTATAAGAACACACATGGCCACTGAAGTGATAAAAGATGCTCCTATGATTGAAATAAATAAGAAATATTTAGAAAAGAAATAGGAAGCCACAATTGATATGGAAAAGGAACTTATTTCTACTCTTGGATAATAGAAAAGAATTATAAAGAAGAATTTAGGATTGAAGGCTCAAGTTCAAGAGGATGAGGAAGCAAATATAAAGCTTCTACAAGATATCATAGAATTAAAAGTGAAGGTTGAAGAGACAAAAATAATTGAAGAATTTATGGTTGAGAAATTAAAGGTAAAAAAAATGAAATGTGAAAAATTGGAACATAAAGTTGTCTCTCTAAGAAAGAAATTAGAAAATTATAAGGATAAGTTGTAGAAAAATATATGGTTAGATATATAGAAAGAAGAGTCAATCTCAAAAGGAACAAAGACATCAAAGAAAGTTAGTAAAAAGGATACCATCACCTATGTTGATGTATTGAAGGAGGAAGAAGATAGGGAATCATCATGGAAAGAAGTCAATCATAGGAACAAAAATGAAAGAACCATGCAACCATATCATTCAAGGAAATAAAATAGGTTTAAAAATTTCTTCCATGGTTATTTTTTTTCATGTAACAAATATGGTCATAAAGTTGTACATTGCATGGTCTATGTGAAAAATAATGTTGGCATCATCAATAGAAATTACAATTTTTTTGCACCTCTCATGAATAACAATGTCATGTGTTACATATGTAATAATTTTGGACACAAATCTAGATTGTACAATATTTCCTAAACTTCCTAAATAAAGCAATAAAGAGGAAGGTAAAATAGTTCAGAAGGAGATGTCCTCAAAAGTTTGTAAAAATAAAAGAAACAAGAAAAGGAAAAGTTCATGTTTGTATAAACAACTCTTCATGTACAAAATGAAGAAAATTAGTGGTACATTGATAGTGGTTGTTCAATCCATATGATAAGTGAAAAAAGCAAATTTATTTCTCTCAAGAAAATAAATGGAGGAATAGTGAAATTTGGTGATAATGCTTTTGCCAAAATTGTTGGAAAAGGGACTTTGAGTTGGATAATGGAAAATCTAGGACAAAAAATGTGCTATATGTTGAATGATTGAAGTACAATATACTAAGCATAAGTTAACTATGTTATCAAGGGAAAATACTCACATTTCACCCAAATGGATGTGAGATCAGGAAATCCATGGTAGGAAAGCTTATTGCAGATGCCAGTAGAACTACAAACAATCTCTACATGATAAATGAAATTAAGGGAGGAAACTAATTTTTATCACAAGAGGATGAAAGTTGGTTATGGAATAAAAGAATGGGTCACTTGAACTTTGATACCATAGTGAAATTAAGCAACAAATAGGCAATCAAAAATTTACCCAAAATAGCAAAACACCCAAGAATGATTTGTGCACAATGCCATCATGGTAAGAAAATAAGATCAAGTTTCAAATCAAAAGATTTTTATTCATCCAAACCCTTGGAGGTAGTTCACATCGATCTGTGAGCCTACAAGGACAAAGAGTTTACACGGTGAAAATTACTTCATGTTATTTATTGATGATTTCTCTAGAATGACTTGGGTAACATTCTTAAAATAAAAATTAGAAGCATTTGAAAATTTCAAGGTATTCAAGGCACTAGTAGAAAATGAAACAGATAAAAATATCAAGTTTCTAAGATCAGATAGAGGAGGAAAATTCACTTCAAGTGAATTTGTAGAATTATGTGAAGAACATGGAATCAAGAGATAATACACAACAATAAGAATTCCAAAATAAAATGGAGTAGTTTAAATGAAAAATAAAACTATTGAAGGTATTATTGAGGCTATGTTAAATGAGTCTAATATTTTTGATGCATTTTGGAAAGAGGTAATTCATATAGTTGTTTACATTATCAATAGATCTCAAATAAGAGTAAATCACCACAAAACCCCATATGAGATTTTGAAGGGAATACCAGCTATTATGTAGTACTTCAATTTTTTTATAAGCAAACACTACATTAGACGAGAAGAGAAAAATCTGGGTAAGTTTGATTCCAGGTGTAAAGAGGGTATTTTTCTTGGTTATTCCACTAATATCAAAGCCTATAGATGCTACAATAAAATATCACATAAAATTATGGAAAGTACAAATGTAAGAGTTGATGAATAAATAGATCTAAGAGAACAAACTCAAGAAATTGTGTATCAATAAGGATAAAGTTGCAAAGAAGAAGGAGGTGAAGAAACTAAAGAAGATGAGACACAAATAGCACCACCTAAGAAACCATAGAGGTATGTGCAAAAGAATCATCTGAGAGAACTAATTATTAGGAATACAGATGTGAGACAAACAAGAAGGAAGATAATAGAAACAGGTGAACATGTAAATGTTTCTTTGCTATCCAAAGTTGAGCCCAAGAGTTTCAATGAAGCAATTGAAGATAAATATTAGATTAAAGCAATGGAAGAAGAGTTAGACCAAATATACAAGAATGAAACTTGGGAACTTGTCCCACCTCCAAAATATAATAATGTAAGTGGCACCAAATGGGTCTACAGAAATAAGTTGAATGAATATGGTCAGGTTGTCAAAAACAAAGTAAGACTTGTGTGCAAAGGCTACGCACAAGTTGAGGGAATTTATTTGAAGAAACATTTTCTCCCATTGCATGTCTTGAAGCCTTAAGAATGTTCCTGGCTTTCTCAATATTCAAAAACTTTAAGATGTATTAAATGGATGTAAAATCAGTTTTTCTAAATGGTTACTTTGAGGAAGATGTCTACATAGAGCAACCATATGGTTTCAACCTGACAGATAATATGGACTATGTATGCAAATTAAATAAATATCTCTATGGACTAAAGAAAGACCCTAGGGATTGGTACTCAATATTGGATAAGTATATCCAAGAACAAGGTTTGAAAAAAGGTATAGCTAATAGCAATGTATACATCAAAAATAAAGAAAATAACTTGTAGATTGTAGTTTTTGGATGATATCATTTTTAGAGGTACTAATGACAAGATGTGTCCAAAATTTACAATGTGTATGTAAAATGAATTTGAGATGTCTATTCTTGGTGAGTTATATTTCTTTCTTGGGTTGCAAATTTAACAATTAGATAAAAGTGTATTTCTCTCTCAGACCAAGTATGTGAAAGAAATGTTGAAAAACATTAGGATGGAGGATTGCAATCCTATGAGTACCCCCATGATTATAGGATGTAAGTTAAGTAAATATTATGAATCTCTTGAGGAAAATTAGACATTGTATATATCCATGGTTGGGATTTTACTGTATGTCATAACTACAAGGCCTAATATAATATAGGCAGTTGGAGTGGTGGTAAGATTTCAAGATGCACCAAAAGAAACACATGTATAAGCAGTTAAGAGAATATTTAAATATTTTAAAGGTACTATGGGTTTTGGATTGTGGTACCTTAGATGCAATAATTTCACTCTCATAGCATATACATATGCGAATTGGATAGGCAATGTTGATGACAGAAAAACACAAATGGAAGAGCATTCTTTCTTGGAGATTGTGAAGCAGAGTTGCATAAAAAAAAACACATACAATCCACTCAAAAACCAAAAATGCTAAAAGGAGCCAAATATTTCCATTCCTTTCATGCTAAAAATGAGGATCCCAAAAGAAGAACCCCTTTTAAAATTTTGAAAATTCCTACTTATGCCCTATTTTCCCCTATTTTCCCACCTAAAACTTGAAATTTCAAATTTGAAATTTGGGGCAACTTGCGGAGGTCATAACTTCGAGCTTGTTGACCAGATTGACTATTACAGCAGATTTTCAGAAATGACATGAAATGAGCTAAGCGGGGTGAACCTTGGCTCTTCTCGTCAAGGCTTGCGTCTAGCCAAAAATCCTCAAATTCAACCTCTAAGACCTTTAAAAATCTCCTGCAAGAAAAACTAGTTTTACTAGTTTTTACTAGTTTTACAAAATTAAACAATTACAATATTTTTTGGGTGATGCAAGATCACTTTTACACCATTGGATGCTCTTGTATTAGAAACCTAGGGTAAATTGAGAAGTGACCTTCACTTCTTTGTTGTTTTAAGAAAACCAAGGCATTCAACCTCAACGTTCGACAACTAAGATGCATCTTCAACATGCCTGCCCTTCCACTTAACCAGATATTATGCATACTACCTATTTATTGTGCTTTTGCCTACATGGGTATCTAGGACCTCTTCAATATCTTCTATCTCTAGAGTATATGTGGGAATATTCCATAATTCTACGACTGGTCTGCCATTATTGTCATCTTCATGATATTCTGCAAAATCTGAAATGTTGAACACAAGTGATATATTCAACCCACTTGGAAATTCTACCTCATAGGCATTCCATGAATCTCGTTTTCCTATGACTTTGCATGGTCCAAAATTCTTCATTTTAAAATTATTATAGGTTTTAGTAGGAAATATTTCCTTTCTCAAGTGAACCATAACTTGATCTACCACTTGGAACTCCTTAAGTCATCGCTTCTGGTCTGCTCTTGTCTTGTATTGAGTGTTCATATTGTTGATATGTTGCTTCACTTAATAATGTAGGCTATTTAGGTACTCTACAAATTCCTCAGCCTCAACACTGCTCTTTTCCCCTCTGTCCATCTTTCTCAACTCGAAAGCATTCCTTGGGATGCTCCCATACACAATATGGAATGGGGATTTATTAGTACTCCTATTGACAGAATTATTATATGCAAATTATTCCTATGGTAAAACCAAATACCATACCTTGGGATTATCTCCTACCAGGCACATCAGTAGATTTCACAAACTTCTATTCACCACCTTTGTTTGTTCATCAGTCTGAGGGTGGTATGCAAAACTAAAATTTAGGTTTGTCTTCAACTTCTTCCATAGGGTCCTCTAGAAACAACCAACAAACTTGGTATCCCTGTCAGAAATGATAATCTTTGGTAGACCATGTAGGTATACCACCTCTTTGAAAAACAACCGTACAACATGAATTGCATCATTAGTTTTTTTGCAGGGAATAAAATGTGCCATCTTTGAAAACCTGTCAACCACCACAAATATGGAGTCATTCATCCTATGTGTCCTTGGTAATCCAAGAATAAAATCCATGTCGGTGTCCTCCCATGGCCTATATGGTATAGGTAACAGTTGATATAATCCAGTGTTATGTCTCATACCCTTGGCCATCTGGCATACTCTGTAACTCTATACAAACTTCTTCACATCTTGCTGCAACTATGGCCAATAGTAGTTCTCACTAACAAGGGCAACCGTATTATCTTGACCAAAGTGTCCAGCCAACCCTCACTATGCTTCTCCTTGACCATATTCTCCCTCATTGAACTCCTTGGAATGAATAATTTATTTCCTCTGAACAACATCCCATATTGCATTAGAAAATCCAACCACTTAGTCCTGTCTAAAGTAACAGGTGCTAAGCAAACCCTCCAAGCTTCTACAAAATCAAGATCTTTAGGGTACAAACCCTTAATTTCATCAAACCCTACAACTTCCACCTTCATTTTTGTCAACAAACACTGCCTTCTACTTAAGGCATTGCAAATCTGTTTGACTTCCCACTCCTATGCTTCAACACAAAGGTATAACTCTGTAGAAACTCAACCCACTTTAAGTGCCTCTGATTTAGCTTCCATTGGCTATTAATATACTGTAAGGCTTGATGATCAGTATATAGAACAAACTCTTTTGGCCATAAATAATGCCTCCAATTATTTAGAGCCTGAACTATAGCATAAAACTCCTGATCATATACATAAGACTTATTCCTAGCATCATTGATTTTTTCACTAAAATAAGCAATGGGTTTACTTTCTTGACTCAACACAGCTCCTATGATACTCCCACTAGCATCACAGTCTACTTGGAATACCTTTTTGAAATTTGGAAGTGCTAAAACAGGTTGTTCTATGACCTTATTTTTCAACATATCAAAGCTCTTATCTTCTCCTAAGGTCCACTTAAATTCTTTCTATCCCCTCTCATTGTTTCTGTTAGGGGTGAACAAATACTACTGAAATTTCTAATAATTTTTTTGTAAAAACTAGCTAGACCATGAAATGATATTACCTCAGTTATGCTCCTTGGAGTAGGCCATTCAATGATAGCCATCACCTTTTATGGGTCCATTTTTAGACCTTTAGCTAAGATAACAAATGCTAGATACACTAACCCATTCTTCACAAAACTGCACTTCTTCAAATTAATCAGCAATTGCTCCTCCTTCAACTTCTCAAAAACTCTTCTGATATGCATCAGATGTTCTTCCAGGGTCTTTCTAAATATTAAAATGTCATCCAAATAGATAATTATGAATTTTCCTAAAAACTCCTTCAATACCTCATTCATCAGCCACATGAATGTGCTTGGTGCATTGGTTAGCCCAAATGGCATGAGCAACCACTCATATAAACCCTCTCTGGTCTTGAATGTTGTCTTCCACTCATCTCCTTCTCTGACATGAATTTGATGGTACCCACTCTTCAGGTCAATATTTATGAAGTACTTGGCTCCACTCAAATAGTCCATAATGTCATCCATCCTTGGAAATGGGAACCTATATTTTATTGTGATCTTGTTAATAGCTCGAGATTCTGTACACATTCTCCACTCTCCATCATTATTTGGTTCTAGTACTACAGGTACTGCACATGGACTCAAGCTATCCTGAATCAGTCTCTTTTTCATCAACTCTTGGACTTGTCTGTTTAGCTCAATTTCTATAGGAGTCATTCTATGGACTGCCTTATTGGGTAAAATAGATCCTGGTACCAAATATATATGGTGACTGATCTTCCTCATTGGTGGAAAACCCTCTGGTACATTATCTGATATAATATATGGAAATTCTTCTAATAGACCTGAGACTTCTACTGGGGTATCTTTGCATTCTTCTTCCCTAACTCTAGGAATTAATGCATAGCACATATGCTCATATTTCAAACCATCCAAAAACCTTCTACCTTCAACTAAATAGATTTTGGCACTACTACATACCTTTTCATCCACCTCCTTTAGGGGCTTAAGCTTATGGTGCACTCCATTCTTTGTCAGGGAGTAAGTTTTGGCATGCCCACCGTGCTTTGCACACTGATAAAATTGTCATGGCCTTCCCAATAGCAAATGGCAAGCATCCATAGGCAAGATGTCGCATAGGAACTCATCACAATAATTCCCAATATTAAATTTTACCAAGCATTGCTCACTGACCAAAGCCCTATGATCCTTCTGCAACCATGCAATCCGATATGGATGCGGGTGTCTCTTCCTCTCTAACTATAGTTTTGTGACCATTCCTTATGCAAATAGGTTATCCGTGCTACCATGATCTATGATAACATTACAAACCTTACTTGCATATTTACACCTTGTGCAAAATAAGATCTTCCTCTGATCTAAATCTTTATCCTCATTCAACAAGGCTCTCCTTATTATCAGTACTTCTCTTTTTGCTTCTTTAGAGTGCTTCGATTCAACACATTCATCAATAATAGCAGCTCGGGCATTACCTTCAGGCCTCCTATTTGTTCCTCATTTGTGTTATGGACACTTGTATGCTCGTTCTCCTTCTTCTCCACAGTGGAAACAGGTTCCACAGAATCCTCCTCTTCCAAACCCTCATCTAGAACTTCCTCTTCCTCTTTGGTAACCATAATTTTGGTAGTTATTATTTTGCTCACGGGGACGGTAAGAATTTTCTCCCTTTTGGTCTTGACTTTTACTTGTATCCCTAGTTTTATTTTGGTCCTCATTCCATCCTCCATTTGTTCTCCCACCAGTTCTTCCACCACAACCTCTTCCTCTCTATTTGCTTTCAAACCTCTTGTTCAACTTCTCTTCTACCTTTAATGCAAAATGGTAAGCATCTTCAATGGTGGTCATCCTGACCAAACTCAAATATTCTTGAATACATACTCTTAACCCATTAATATAACGGACTACCTTCTCCTTGTTGGCATCAAAATGGTTTGTTCTAATTAGGATCTTATAGAACTCCTCTGTATAATATTTGACAGAATTAATTGATTGTCTCAAAACCTACATTTTCTTGAGCAAATCCAACTTGGAATCAGCTGGAATAAATTGTCTCTTCAACTTCTCCACCATCTGCTCCCACCTTGTTATCCTTTCTTTTCCTCTTTTGTTTCTGTCTAGTTGCACTCCCTTCCACCATATGCTAAAATGACCATTCAACTTGGTCTTAGCAAACTTGACCCTCTCAAGATCTTCTACCTCCTCATACTCAAAGTATTCCTCCATGTCATTGATCCAGTCGATCAACTCTTCTAGATTGAGATTTCCAGAATATGTGGAGACATCAAAATTTAGTCTCTTTCCAATCTGTGATATGGCCTTATAAATTTTGGCTTGTGTAGGATCTACTTCCTTTTATTCTTCTTATTTTAAATGGGCCTCTTATTCTTCAAGTTCATCTTCACTTCCTTCTTCTCTCCTTGGTTCAAACCCTCTATGCAGCTCCTCTTGGAGAGCTTGAACTTGTCTCTGCAAAGATCTGAAATATTCTTTTGGCACCATATTTCTCCCACCACCATGATTTCTTTGTGGAAGCATTCTACTCACTTCTCCCACAAACCCTAGCCACATATCCTGGTGTAAACTACCTCACGTTTGACGCTCTATTTACACACTTAGGAACTCTCGCTCTGATACCACTTGAAGCAGAGTTGCATAAAAAAAAATACATACAATCCACTAAAAAACCAAAAAGGCTAAAAGGAGACAAAGCTTTCCATTACTTTCATGCTAAAAATGAGGATCCCAAAATAATAGCCCCTTTTACAATTTCAAAAATTCCTACTTATGCCCTATTTTCCCCTTTTTTCCCACCTAAAACTTGAAATTTCAAATTTGAAATTTGGGGCAACTTGCAGAGGTCATAACTTCGTGCTCGTTGACCCGATTGACTATTACAACATATTTTCAAAAATGGCATGAAACGAGCTAAGCAGGGAAAAATTTGGAAATTTGCACCAAGGCTCATGTCTAGCCAAAAATCCTCAAATTCGACCTCTAAAACCTTTAAAACTCTCCTGTAAGAAAAACTAGTTTTACAAAATTAAACAATTACAATCTTTTTTGGGTGATGCAAGATCACTTATACACCATTGGATGCTCCTGCATCATATTTTTTAGTATCTTGACTAATAAATAAACAAGTATCAATATCCTTATCCACTACAGAAGCAGAGTACATTGAAATAGTTGCTTGTTGTACATAGATTTTATCGATGAAGCATATTTTCTGTAATTTCAAAGTAGAACATGATCATCCTATCCCCATACTGTGTGATAATACAAGTGCCATTAATATTTCAATGAATCTACTGATGCATTCAAGGACTAAGCACATTTTAATCAAATATTATTTTTTGAGAGAGCAAGTGACTAATCAACAAGTTAAATTGGAATACATTATTGCAAAGGAATAGATCGTTGACATCTTTACCAAGTCACTTCCAAAGGAACATTTTGAGTATATCAGAGGAATATTGAAACTTCACTCCCATATCAAAATTGATCACCTCAAGAAAAGGAGGTTGTGAGGGGGCTATGCTAAGTGTTTTATTTTTAGCCCCACGGAGCCCTTTGCCATTGATTTCAAAGGGGGAGAGAATTTAGTGAGGGGAAGCAGCTTCTCAGGTGGAGCAGATTGAGAATCCAATGGCAATAAAAGAATATTTTTTTGTAAGGTTGTCATCAATGACAAAGGGTCATATTGTTGGACATATTGAGTATATTGAGTTTTCATTTATGTTAAAGGGTACATGAGGTAAAATATTTTGATGTAAAAGGTGCATAGTAGTCAAGACAAAAATATTCCCCATGGGTTTGATGAATAGCAAGCAATGGATAAAATTCAAAAGCAAGGTATATGGACAAAATTCAAGGCAAGGTACTATGGAAAAAATTCAAGGCAAGGTATATCTCCAAAGTATTTTTCTAAGAGAAGGATTAATAATATTTAAATGTCAAATTTAAATATTATGAAGAAGTAAAAAGGTTTAATTTGCAAAGGACAAAGGTTTAAGAATTAATATCATCATGTTTGAAATATTATAATATAAAGAGTTGAAAAATAAGGAAGCACCAAAAAGTTTATGGAGGCAATAAAAATTAAATATTTCAAATATGCACTGATGTTCCAAGGTCAAAACAAGATACTTATATAAATGGGAGTAATATTTCATTTGTAAAAATTTGTGCAAGGAACGAAAATCAAAATCCTTCGTGTGAGATGCATGGAGAGAAGAAGAGAAAACACACACATCCTTAGAGGTAGAATCCTAAGCAAAAACAAGGAGGAGGCAGTGCGTTAGAGATCCCATCTAGGTGGCTAGACCATATGGCAACCAAACCTACACTAGAGCATTGTGGAATAGGAGGTCTTGGGGTCAATTCGTGGTGGCATTGTTTTTTCTAAGTTTTGGTTAGAAAGGAATCTAAAAAAGGGTTTAAAATACAAATCATGCACTTTGTTTTTCATGTAGATGGCTAGCTCATATAGCAACCTGTATTACGCTAGGGCATAGGTAAATAGGAGGTCTTGGGGCTAATTCATGGCTATACCATTTTTGTTGAGTTCCTTTTGGATAGAGAAAAATCCAAAAAACACTTTAAAATAAAGATTGTGCACTTTGTTTCTTGTGTGGGCAGCTAGCTCGAACGATAGCCTAGCTTGCACTAGGGCGTAGGCAAGTAGGAGGTCACAAGTTCAATTTTCAATGGTTGTGTTTGGTAAGGACAAAAGAATTTTTGATTAATTTAGGGAGGCATAAGGTTTTGAATTGTTTTTACTATACAAATTTATTTTTAAGAAATATATAAGGTTTGCACGATGTGTTATTGAGTTAGGGAGTTATAAGGTGTATTTTGGTTTATATTTAATTGTATTCTTGCATGATAGAAGAAGGAAAATTTGAGGGTTTGTTTATTATGAAAAGCTTTATTTTGTGAGACCAAAAAGGAGTTATAAATTATTATTTTCAAACCTTATTATGCACATATTTTGAGAAGGGTTTTAATGTGGATGATTTGAAATAAAAATTTACTAACCAGTTTTTGAAGTGGCACAAGAAAGGAAAATTATTTTTTTGACAAGTTTTGAAGGTACATCATCATCAAGGTAGTTTTTAGAGGTATGGTGATTTAAATCCTTCTCAAGGTGGTTTTGTTTGAGGAAAATATTTTTTATGTCATATGGTGGAGGTATAAGGATTGATTTGATGTGCATTAGTGTTGAATGAAATTGGGAATATAAGTGCAAGGGTTTGAGAATAAAGTTGTGCATTAGTGTTGAATAAAATTGAAATAAATGTGCAAGGGTTTGAAAGCAAATTTGTGCATTATTGTGATTGATGTTGGAAAGAAATTTGAAAGGATTATAAATCAGATTTGAAATATTTATTTGTGCATGATTCATCTTTGATAAGTAAGGCAGATTTATGCATTTGAGATTGATTTTGAAATTATTGGTTATTGAATTAAAATTAAAAATATATGAACCTTGTATGTATGCAATATTTGAGTAATATTATGAGAATATTTGATCAGGTGTTATGAGTAGATTTGAGTAGGTTTTGTGAGCAGATTATAGTAGATTTATGAGTAAGATTTAAGTAGGTGTTCTGAGCATATTTGACCAAGTTTATGTGAGAATATTTGAGCAGATTTGTGAGCATATTTGAGTAGGTTTTGGTGAGAAAAATTGATCAGAGTTGGAGCATATTATAACCAAGGGGATATGTGTCTCCTGTGGATAGAGGTCCATGAACCAGATCAGAGGGGATTGGCATCTCTTGTGGATAGATGTCCATGAACCAAAGTAGAGGGAATTGGTGTCTCCTATGGATAGATGTCCATGAACCAGAGGGGATTGGTGTCTCCTATGGATAGAGGTCCAAGAATTAGAGTAGAGTATATTAGTGTCTCCTATGGATAGAGGTCCATGAAATTGAGCATAGGGGATTGGTGTCTCATTTGGTTTGGTGTCCATAAATATTGTAATAGGGAATTGGTTCCCAAGAAATTTGTTGAGAAAATTTATAAAATATATTTCCTCTAGGGATGTAGCCCACATGGGTGAAACATGTTAAATCTGGGTTTCTTATGTTTGTGATGATCTATGCATTTTTTCATTATTGCATTTGATAATATTGGATAACACTACTTTGGAAAGAAAAGTAATTTTTTTTATCTTATACTGTTAACCCCCCTCTCAGTATAAGCTTGTGTTTTTCACTATTGGTATAAGAATATGTTGTCTAATTGTCATTGTCTAGTGATTCTTATGATATCAATGTATGCACTACCAGATACCTTAGGAGTGAAGTTATCCTAGAATATTATGGACGTATTATGTGAGATGGTAGAGCATGAAGTAGTGTTTGTGTGGGTACATGTATTATTAGTACAAGTTACATGGAGTTGTATGATGTGGTGCGAGTGATCCAATTGGATTTGAGTTGGATCCTATTGTTGTAGGTTTGGACATGGGAGCATATTATGATAGAGTGACCACCATTGTTACTTTGTAGAGCACATGCATTAATGGGAGATTTCATACCCTACACCTTGAAATGGCATACAAATATGGAGAAGGGGATGAAGATAAGTCATGAGGGTGATGGCTTGTATTGGAGGAGGTAGTTAGGTGAGTTGGAGCCTAAGCATATCTAATGGAGGTTGTGGAGGGGTACGACAGTGTGGGAGTTGAGCAGTTGGAGGTGATCCACTGAGGGCAATGGGTGGTAGGTCGGTATAGGTGATAGGTATAGTTCTTACCTTTTATCAAAGTCATGCGGTAGTTTGTGTTGCGATAGGGGAGACTAGATCCACCTATTATGATAGGGAGGAGGTAGGGTGATCCAAGAATGCAACTAGTAGTGCCTCCCTTGTATGTTGGGAGGGATCCACCAATGGTGATTTTGGATGTGGATGATGTAGGGATGAATCCTGAGTATGATGCATGGTGGGCCATGTAGAGGTGAGAATAAAGAGTTGGGGTGATTGATTATTGGATACAACTAGTGGCATGAATACCTATAGTAGGAGGATTTGTATGAGGGGGAATTGGATCTGTGTTGGATACAAGGTCAAAGGAGGATATGGAGGAGCCTATTTAATAGTAGAGTGACATCAAGATAATGTATAAGGAATTCCTATTGTAGGGTTTCCAAAGTGATAGATTTGTGGTGGAGGTTAGACCTTAGATGATACAGTACCTATGGAGGAGGAAGGAGGTGGCATGGAAACTAATGTATTAGTAGGGTCTCCTCAGGGAGATATTATGATGATGGAGGAGGATGGTGATAGAGATATTGTGGGTATGCCATTTGAAATTCAATATAGGATGGATTCTTAGGATGATTTGGTGACCCTAAAAGAGAGTACAAGATCTAGAGGAGATATTACATGAGAACAAGATAGATTGGGCTTTGGATCTAGGAATATGGAGGGAGGAGGATCAAGAGTTGGAGGAGAGGTTAGTGGTAGGTGAGTAGGTGAGATGCATAGATATGGAGGAGTCAAAGAGGCAGTGTAAGGAGCTATGAGGATAGCTTGAGGTAGAGTAGGTGAGGTGTACTGATATTGTGGAGGATTTATGATGCTAGGTGGTGGATATGATGGCCATCAAGGAGAGCTTGAGGTTATAGATAACTACAATGTAGGAGAGTGTGCAGGTGGTATAGGTTGATAGAGATGTAGTTTGAGTAGTGCACAAGGTAGAGGTAGTGGGTTTGAAGGCTAAGGCAATAGGCTTGAGGGTTGAGGTGGATCATTGGTGATGAGATCATGGAGTGGTTTTGAAGTGGTATTCAAGAGAGGTATCAATGTCTATACAGTATGATATTTATTTGACTATGTATGGTCATGTGATTCCAGATTATAAAGTGTCACAATCGAGGTTGAGGTCACGATCATGCACTTATACATAATCAAAGTAGAGTCAACAAAGTGCCATTGATAGTACCGATGGAGATGAGGATGGTAGCACCATTGGTGTCACAGGTAGTGGGAGCTACCTCAAATTTGTAAATTGTGGTAGTGCCTCTAGCAACACAGTTGGTAGAGGTTTATCCAACATTGAGTGGGATAGCAAAGGTGTAGAGGATTGAGGTAGTAGTCATGGATCAAGAGGGGAGTGGCGAGACTCCTAGTGATCAGTAGGGCTAAGATTTACCATGGATGGACTAGCTTGAGGGAATTTTGATAATAATATATATACCTACTTTTTATTTCTATCTTTATATACATGTGTCATTATTTATGTGAATGAATATGTAGTGTAATATTATGTATATGTGTAACAAATAATAGTAGTAGATGAATGTGTGATGGATGAATATGTATGCATGTGGTAAAATGTAGGATAATGATATCACTATAGATTAGATTTAATGTAGAATGATGTAATGTGAATGAACAAATATAAAATAGATGCAATGATGCATTTATGTGTATGCTAAAATATATATAGGAAGCACTTGTATCGTAACAGAACCAGTGGTAATGCTATCAATTCCATTATCTTAGGATTGTAGGATGGGATAGGTATTATGTAGTAATTTTGACTATCATAGTTATAGCAATTAAAACTCATGATAAATTTTGCAATGTTCAAATACAACTCATAACTAACTTGACTAGATAAGATTCTATCAAGGACTAGTGTGTGTGAATATTGATGTTCATCTATCCATTTTGAGGGAGGTAGAAATAATGCACTACAAATGTAGCCAAAATAGCTAGCTCATCCACAAGTCCATAGTTATCTGTACAAAAGGTCACTAATGTGATAGATTTGTCATCACTTGTAAGAATATTCCACTAGTAGGTCTGTGCTTAGTGCCTATTATTGGCGATGGAAATTGTCCCATGATGTTATTTTAAACTGAAGTACCAAATGAGATCAAACATGAAAGTAGTGTTCTTGGAGGCTTTTTATTTTGTTTTCTACGCCTCTTTATTTTGAATCTCTTTTTGTGATACTCTTTTTGTTCTTCTTTTTTTGTTATTATTATTATTATTGTGGGAACTGGATTTTGTTTTCTTCCCATATTCTATTTTTGCTTATGCTTGTTACTTTGTTTATCCCTAGGTCATATTTTGATAACGTAAATGATAGGATGAGTATGGGAAAATATTTTCTAGATGGTGATATCTACGCAAGGAGTCTTCCCTAAACTCAAAACTTGCTTAAAAATATGACATGTGTGAATGATCCCTAAAAGAATTTGAACCAACCTAATAAAACTGTAAGAAGTGTAAGAACTTGTAAACTAGAGGTGATGTTTGATTGAATTAACTGGTGAGTGGTCAAGATCATGTGAAACACCATGTAATCCATAATACTAAAAATGGGAGTGGGTAGCCAAGTGGTGATGCTAACAAGTTCATGTTTTAATCTTGTCATGATCACATATCTATAGGGGGAATGTACAAACATAAATATAGATGTAAAAATAGGAGTGATGTGTATATGCAATGGATGCAATATGAGAGATATAGCATGTAGAGAAAATATCTACAAGAGAAAATTTAGGAAACTCAATGAAGTGAGATTGGAAGTTATTTCAAAATAAATGTATATGCAAAGAGATGATGAGAGAAAAAAAACAATAGTTAGGGTTTCCCCAACATGTGGGAGATGCAACGAGCTTTAGAGGTGAATGTAAGTGGGAAAATACACATGATTAATAAGAACTAGAAAAGTGAGAAGTTAAAATAAATGGTGAAGAAAGTGATAATGAAGAATGCAATGGAAGAAGGAAACAAAGAGATGAGGAAGAAGAGAAGAAGAAGAAGATAAGATAAAATTAGCATAGGTATGTAGCTGCTCAAAGCATGACCATACAATAATTCCATCTAAAAAGAAGAAAAATAGAGAAGAAGTAAAATCTAGTATAGGTTTGTAGCCACTCAAAGAGTGACCATACAAAAATGCCAGATAACAAGAAGAAGAAGAAAGAAGGGAAATCTAGCATAAGAATGTAACCGCTTGAAGCATGACCATACAACAATGTTAGATAATAAGAATAATGGGGAAAGAACAAAAATAAATATAACTAGGAAGGTAACCTAAGAATGTGCGAAGTGGCAAAGGTCAAGTATGGAATGGCTAAGTGGTGTGGAAATGTGACTAGGATTCTGGTACTTGGTGTAGTTGGAGATATATGAAAAGTAGTGGGGTGTGGAGGTGAAAGACTCACATGATGGTGTGGGGTGAGGTATGGGAGAAGGTGCACTACTTATAACTCTAGAGGGTGTGGCATGTATGGATTGTGGAGGAAGTTTTCCATACCGTATTATTAATGAGGATTTCAAAGATGTGGTAGTGGTCAATGTCATTTCCTGGTAAATGGTATATGTAAAATTGGTTCTCCTTGAAATTTCTAGGCTTAGGATGAAGTGGATCACAGGATGGATATCAGGTAACTCAAGGAGTCCTACATGGAGTAGTTTGTGAAAGGTGTGGGAGAGTGGCTCTAAAAGTATAGGTGTGGAATAAATGTATGGCTCGGGTGGTGATGAGTAAGAGGGAGGTAGGGTAAGTATAAGTGGTTGGACCTTAGATCTAGGATTTTATGGAGGGTGTGTGTGGGAGTGAGGGACTAGCATTGAATAAGGTGAGGGAATACGAGTTATAGCAAAAAAATGTGTAGGGGAACAACACCGATAATGACTCATATGTATTTGAGGTTTTAGAGGCAAGAAAGGATATCTTGAATGTCAATATGTGGGGGAGATGGGACTAAAGTGGAAGGTGAATGGGATTATAATGGAATGGTGGTGTTAGGATATGTAAATGGATATGAGAATGAATGAGGGGAAGGAGGATATTGAAATTGATGGGTTGGTTGTGGAGGAGGTTGAAGAAAAACACCATAGAAAGGAGATGGGGGTTTATGGATAATGGGTGGATCCTGTGATGGCTGCACAGGGTGATGTGGCTCGGATGAGTGTACACATGAGGAGTGGCCTGGGAAAGATGATGGTGAAGGGATTTGTCATAAGGTGACATCCCATTTGCTAGGGGTGGGGGTTATCCTGATAACTACAAGCAAGTAGGTGAAATTCCCTTGTTAGGTGGAAAGTACCTGAGTGGAGGTATTTGAGTTAAAGATATTGGTAGATAATGATATCTCTCATTGAATAATATATGAGGAGATGAGTCTCATGCATGAGGTAATGGAGGGTGGGAATTTTCCTCTTTTTCTACAAATAAGGATAGGGAAATTTGACTATCACTAAAGTGAGGAGAATAGGAGGAATCCCTATGGTTAGGTGAATGAGGTCAAGGTGATGTGTTGTGAGTTGAATATTATAATAAGGTGTGTGAAAAATATGAATAAGGCTAGGTGGTATTTCAAGATCAACTAGGGTGATTGGTACTAAAGGGAGTTTCAAAAGGTACTGCATGATGGAATGGTGGTCTTCAATATGCATGGATCTGAAGCAACATGTCTTTGCAAAAGTGCCACAACTGGTGATGGAAAACCCACAATATAAAAGATACTAATAAAATAAAAATGATATATAAAGCAAAATTATTTTTTTCATGTAATAGAAAGAGTAGTGTGTATTGGGTGTAATGTGAATGGTGAATGTGTTAGTGAGGTGATATATACAACATAATGATGATAGTATGTGCAACCATAGTAAATATATACCTAGGCTAGCTAGGCATTGAATGCGCATAGGTGGATGATGTTAATAGGTTCATGATCGGTGAGTCCTTCGAGGTTGGCCAATTGATAGGCCCCGTAACCAAACTGATGTGTGACTATGTAAGGACATAGCCAATTTGAAGTGAATTTATCTCACTATTTGTGAGGTTGAATAGAGATTTGTTGTTTTATTTTAGAACCAATTCATCAATCTAGAATTTATGCTACTGTACCTTACTATTGTAGGTATAGTGAAGATGATATTGATAAACACATGTGCACTCTATGACATGGATGTGATGCTCATCTAAGAGTATTAATTGGTCTATCTTGGATTGACAAGTAGTATCGTTGTCAATGAAGTATTTCATAGAGATGCAAAGAGAGGGTATTTAAAGTTCTAGGGGTATAATGGCTTCAGTGCCATAGACCAAAGAAAAGGGTGTTCCCCAGTATGAGTACAGATGTTTGTGCGGTAGGTCCACAAGGCTAATGGGATTTGATTATGCCAATAAAGATGAGAATTTGTGATAGTTTTTCAAAGAATAGCGCATATAGTTTTGTTAGTAGCTTCAGCCTAGCCGTTACCATATGGGTAGAACACAGTAGAGAAGCTATGGTGAATGTTGAATTTAGTCCAAAGAGGGCAGACCATTTTTTTTTAAATGGTGTGTTGTTGTTTGAGATGATTTGCAAGGGAATTAAAAAGTGATAGATGATATGATCAGTGATGAATACCATGATTTTGGTTATCGTTATCTAAAAAAGTGGGATAGCTTTGACCCACATTATAAAATATTCAATGGCAGTGATGATAAAATTATGATTTCTCAAGGAAGTATGAAATATTTGTTCAATAAGTTCTAGGTCCCAATGTGATAAGGTCCACATGGATAGAATAGGCTAAAGTGCTTATGAAGATAAGTGTGTGAGGTAAGTATGTTGTTGACATTTGATACATAATTTGATGTAATCACAATAATCATGTTCCATTTTGTGCTAGTATTAGCCCACACATAAAATATGCTTGGTGATGGCCATGCCACTGAAGTGACCATCATATTCCATCATGGGTCTCTTGGACTATGCATTGAGCTGTGTGTGGCTCTAGGAAACGTAAAAGGATGCCATCATGACTATGATAGTAAAGGATATCCCCTAGCAGTGTGTAATTAATTGACCTTTTTTTGAATGCTCGACGATGAGCATGTGGTAGATCACAAGGAAGGAATCCTAATTTGATATAATCCTTGATATGAGAGAACCAAGAATCATGTGGTTCAGTGTGGATGATATGGATGCCATCATTGTCAATGGGAGAAGGAGGTGAAATAATATATTGTGTTAAGGTATGGATGGGCACATGCATTGTGCTAGAGAGGGGATTTTGTGGTATTAAAGATCCCAAGGACACCATTGTATCAAAAAATAATTTAAGGGGGGAATGACATCGATGTCATACCATTCAATTTAGGCAAGTAATTGTTGGGTAATTTGTCTGTATTTTTGGAGGATAGGGTAGTGACATTGCCAAATATCCTTGAATTGATTTATGATGAGAAGAGAATCACCAATGATTTGAAGGTATTTAATGTGCATAGAGTGCACTTTTTTGAGCCAAGAATTAGAGCTTTATATTTGGAGTTATCATTTATGCAAGAAAAACCTAATTTAAAGGAAAATGGAAGAGGTTCCCAATTAGGTGTGAAAAATACAATTCTAGAACCCCCAACATGAGTGAAACGAGAGCCATAGAAGAAGAGTGTTAGATCAGATGGTGTTTTTGGTTCTATGTAATCCTCAGATTCAGTGATATGGAAGATATATTCATTAGGAAGCTGAATAAGGAGTGGTTGGTTATCATGTAATGGAGCCTCAGTGAGTTGATCGGTGATGACTTGTCCCTTGATGGATTTCTAAGAAATGAATTCAAGGTCAAATTTAGTAAGAAGTATAATCCATTTAGTGGTGCAGAATTTATGATAACTCTTGTTCATCATGTAGCATAATGGATTATTGCAAGGATGTAATGGTATAGGTTTTGCATCACAAAGAAGATAACTAGGCATATATTCTCCATGTAGGCATATCAGGTTTTGTAGGTAACTGAAGTATGAATAATATAATATATGGATTGCTCATGGTTGAGCATGTTATTTTTAGCTAATAGAGTATTGAGTGCAAAATATATAGTAGATATGTATAAAAATAATGGTAATTACGAGAGTAGCAAATATAGAATTGACGATGATGTAAGGTAGGCTTTGATTGAATCAAAGGATCGATGATACTTGGCATCCCATTTAAAGGTAATCTATTTTTTTAAAAGGTGGTTAAATAATTTATATTTATCAGATATTTGAGCAATAAAATGATTAATGGATTGCATTTTTCCCTATATACTGTATAGTTGCTTGAGATTTGTGGGTGGATGTATCTCGATAATGGATTTGAATTTATTGATGTCTACTTCAACGCCTTGCTGAGAAATAATGAACCCAAGTTTTTACCTAAAGCGACACCAAAGACACACTTCCTTGGGTTTAGTCGTACATTATGTTCGATAAGGTTATCAAATATCTGATGAAGGTTAGCAAGATGTTGTGAAAGTTATTTTGATTTAGCTATGAGGTCATCAACATAGTATTCCATGATTTTTTTCATATAGTCATGGAATATGTAAGTCATGTCATGTTGGTAAGTTGCTCTAGAATTCTTGAGGTCGAAGGGCATGAGCTTGTAACAAAAGCTCCCCTAGGAGGTTATGAAAGATATCTTGTTTTGATCGGCTGGATTGATCTTGATTTGATTGTAACCAAAAAAGCCATCCATGATGAATATCATTTCATGGCTTGTGATGTAATAAACTAGTGAATCAATATTTTGGAGGGGAAAGTTGTCCTTGGGATAATATTTGTTCAAATATTAAAAATCAGTATGGATGTGAACTTCACCAAAAGGTTTAGGCACCAGAACCATGTTGGATACCCACTCTAGGTAATCAATGTGTTGTATGAACCCTACATCAAGGAGCTTTTTGAGCTATGATTTTACCATTAAAGCAACTATGGGATGCATGCATCCCAATTTCTATTTAACGAGTTTCATATCCCCATCAAGAGTGAGGTTGTGAACCACTAATGAGGGATCGAGTCTAGGCATGTCCAAGTAGGACAAGGAAAAAAATAAAATGTATTATTTATGGAAAGTGGTGAAGGAGGCACATTCCTCTAGATAAAGGCTAGCAATAAGTTGAACAATATGGGGATTGGTGGGATCATCATCAATATCAATGTCGATGGTTTCCTCCATAAGCTTGTGAGAACCATATTGGAGTTATGTAGGGAATAGAATGATGTGGAGCTCATCGATAGCCTCAGGTAAACCAAATTCATCATCTAAATATATGTTTGTATAATTAATACATGGAACATGAGATGGAGTAGATGGTGAAGGTGTATTTGTAGTATGTAAGATAGGTGATGGTATTAGGAAGTCTTGTGTCAATGGTGTAGAGGGAATGTGAGTGAAGTTGATAAATTTTGGATTGAGCACCTTGGTATGATCCATAGGAGAGGTATACTAAAGTGGTGAGAATAAATCAACATCGACCATATTAATGGAAGTGGTGGAGATGCTACTAGGTGATGAATCGAAAGGTGAAGACTCAAGAGTATGCAAGTGACGTGGCAAATTTAATGATGGTCACAACACCACTAGTGGAGAATAAGGTCGAGTTAGATAATGGATGGTGTGTCATCGACTAAGTAAATATATGAATGAATGTGTAGGAAATGAAGGGGTAGGTGAAGAAGTGCACTCTAGGTAATAAATTATGATGTAAAGGGTAGCAAATCTATCGACTAGCTCATCGATACAATAAGCAGTGGTGGTGTCAAAGAATGGTGTTTCCTAGGATAAAATCCATGGAATATTGATGGTAGAATGAAGAGATGGGCTCTCATATAGAATGTCAGTTTAGATATATTCTTCTAATAGAAGTGTAGAAATAAATGGAGGATTTAGATAGTGATCTTAAATCTCATCCTTGAGAGTATGGACAATTGTAGGGTAGTATCCTAGCCTAGATTTATTGATGGATAATTGAACATGAGGGTTGATAGGCACTCATAATCCATTTTAATAACATCCTAGGCCAAACCAATGCTAGTGGAAATACTGAAGCTAGAATATGGTGAATTTTGGGTTAGACATGTGGTCTAAGGTACTACAAAAACTAGATTGCAGTGGTGGAGGCATGGTTACTAGGAATTATGAGTCTAGACCTATGTAAACAAAGTTGGTACGATTGTATGGTGGACCAAGAGGAAATATAGTATGAATGGTTAGCACTGAAGCTGAAGAACAGCTAAAATCATAAGTAGATCGAATCATAGGAAGACATACACGAGCATCATGGATATTGTATTCACCTGGGCTTGAGTTCATCATGAAAATGGAGACTTGGGATGAAATACAAGACAATGAATGAGGCGGTTAGTCTGAGTCAGAAGAAGAAGATGAAATATGGGAATCATGGATGGTGATTGTAAAGGCATGTAATAATTGGTCATCATGGTGAGAGGATCGCTACTCCCAATAATAGAATTAGTAATAGTAAAAGGGATTGGATGATTCGCATGTGAAAACTATGAGATGAGGAAAGTCGACCTAGGTGTCGAGCTATGAGATAATGTGAAAGACTAAGGTCAAGGATGAAATGGTAGTGGGGGTGTTTGAGGTGTAGGGAGAAGAGGAGGCACTATGGAATAAGAGGAATGAGACAACATGAGAGGCCATAAAGAGGATGGTGAAAAATGCACTGACATGGGAAGTGTATTCGTAGAAGAAAAAGGTTGGGAGGAAGGAGGACACAAAAAAGGTGGTGAGAAAGGTATGGAAGTGATATGAGGATCTGTAGAATAGGATGGAGGTAGGTTAGAAATAGATGTAAGGGAATATATATGTGTCCTTGATGAGTGATGTGACGATGAGGTAGGTGTAGGAGAAGGTGTAGAAGTCTCCACCTGATGATGCAAAGGAATAGGTAGGACCTTTGTATAATATTATGAAGGTCCTAGTGGAAGGTTGGTGATGTTGCAAAAATTAAATGAATAACCATTGGTTGGAACACAATGGATGACTCCGTCATGCACATATTTGAGATAATGATGCAAGGTGGGTAAAACACATTGCATGTATCTGATCCATGGACATCCAAGTAATATGTTATATTGCATATTGCCTTGAATAATATAGAATAAAATGTAGATTGTCCTAATACCTATGTAAAATAGGAAGGACTATAAAACCTACCATGGGTCGCATGGAACCATAAAAAGCATGAAGGTCAAGAGATGGTGTGGTGAAGTGGGTAGGTGGAATGTGCAAGTGATGGAGAGTAGTAATGGAGATGATGCTAATGAAGGAACCAATATCAATGAGGATATGCTTGTAGGATATGCCATTGATGGTCACCTAGATATGGAGGGGAGTATCAGCTCCCTCATCCATGAGTTTGGTAATCTCATAGTCATGAAAGCTAATGGAGGGTTTCAGGTAGCAAGGGATTTTTCCTATGAAATTGATAAATGCATTTGTGTCATGGGTTTCAAGGTCAATGGATCGAAGGATATCATTTAAGGTCTTGCAATGAGGTTGGTATTTTTGTAATAGGTCAAAAATAGATAGCTTGGCTGGGGCATTGCATAGTTTATGTGTGATGCTACCATGAATAGTAATGATATTTCATTGTAGGGATGGTAAAGTATGTGATGTTGTGAGATATTATGGTGAAGTGAATGGTACTGGAGTGAAAAAATTAGTGCATATTGGTATGGTGGATAGCACTAGGTACGCATGATGAGGTTAATCATGCCAACCACATCATGTGAGAGGGAATCACATTGAATAATGTTAATATATCTAGATTGGCCTTGTAAATTATATTGGGTTCCTTGGGGATTGGTCCCCCCATGTGTAAGTAGTGGGTTCTAATAAATACCTAAGTTTTTATTTTATGGCATGAGGGGGTTTTAAACTTGAATGGTACCCAAATCAATGAGGTCCTGGACAAGGATATGAAAGGAGAAGCAAGACTCTATATCATGGTTGCATTATCAATGGTATGCATAGAAGGCCTGCTTGATATACCCATGAGGCTTGGGTTTATTCAGATCAACAAGTCAAATTTTAGGTAAGGTAATATGATCCACATTGTATAATATTTAAAATAGAGTTGGCAAGGGCTTAGAGAGGGGAGTAAAATTATGTTATGGAAGTTGGGGATGAACACTATGAGTCTATTGTGGCTTAGATGGAAGGGGAAAATTGGTTGGAAACAATTGCTACTGTGGGGGAGGAGGTCATGAGATTGATCAAGAAATAAGAGAATCCACAATCACTCAGTTGGTTTGTGGTGGCTTTGAATAGGGTTTATTTGACACATTCTTGTTGAAGCAAAAAATGGGGTTGTAGAATGATTTTTTGTCTATGCTTGATATTACCAAATTGAAATTTAATGTCCTCGATAACCTTGGATTAAGCGATGGCTTCATCAAATGTACAACTTTGATGAAGTTGCATGGATGTATAGACATGCTTATGATAGCTCTTGGAAAAGAGTGTGACTAATTCGGTGGAAGGAAGGCTATGAGAAAGGTCATGGATGATCGATATCCATAAAGAAATAAAATCTATAATAGTTTCATCATTAGCCTATCATAAGGCATAAACATAATAAAAGTTCATCTTCTTTTTTATAATTATGAAGAAATATTCTAAAAATAAGTTGGCCAAATTTTTGAAGGTAAATAGACTATGGTGTGGGAAAATATTGTACCAATTAAGAGCTTCAAACCCAAGGGAGATGGAAAATATATACAACATAAGGGGATCACTACTATGGATTTGATAACATGAAAAGTGATAGTTGTTGATGTTTTCATGAGGGTCCTATTTACCTTTGTACTTGTTGAACTTTGGAATCTTGAAGTGATACGAGTAAGGAGGAATAGAAATTTATGGGTGGATGGGTTCATTGCATAGCTCATTATAGGTGGTCTTTTGAGAACCATAACCAACCATGTAAATATTTAGCATCTTAACTTCCTCTTGAAAGAGTTGAAGTTTGGGTGATGGAGGTACGATGAATTATGATGAGGTGGCCAAATATTGGGAGTGGGAGGATACTAAAACTATTTTTCCTACCATTGTGAATATGGAATGTATTACATGTGTTCCTATAGCTTAAATTGTTGGATAGCATAGGATGTTTAGGCCATTGAAATATTCTATTGCAAGGTAAAAATATGTTGGGGATACAAATATTGTGGTTGTGGGATTTCTTGCTGCTACATAGGGGTATTATGTAATGGTTGTGCAATGGGATATGATGACTAAGAAGGAGGTGTCATGAAAACTGTAGGCATTTTAGACTATAGTGGAGGTAGTGATGTCTAGGTAAAGGACAAGGGTGGTGGTAGAGATGATACACCAAAATAAGGTACTTGCATAGGAACAGAGGAGTAGTGAATGGATAATCTAGGTTGAGCCGAATACGATAACCAATTAGTGAGATAATATGGATGGTGGGGATTGTAAGAAGAAGAGGGTATGGAAGAACGAGCCTAGAATGGGTGAGGTGGAGGAATATGAAATGTGGAACTGGATGTAGGTGGAGGTAATGATGAGGAAGGAGTGTAGGTCTCAAAGTGTAAACTTGAGAGGAAGGCATAGTGAACAAGATCACAAAGGATTATGGAGATAGGATCTGCTGATGTTTTTGGATTTTAAATTTTTGCTATTGAGATAATAGTTGCAACATGGTATCAAAATATGGGAAAAAGGATTGTTGGTAACATGTTTGTTACGATGCTTGAGAAACATAATGATGTGATGATGTGGGTAGGGTATACTATTACTATGATAATGGTGGTAGAAGAGGTCGTTGTGATGAAGGCACCTCAGTGCTTAGGTTAGAAGATGAGGGATTTGAAATAATACCTATGGTAGGGGTGAATGATGCAACCTTAGAGTGAGGATGGTTGAGTAGGGAGGAGTCATTTCCAAAAAAGGAATGAGATAGATCCTGAAATAAAGGATGTACAAAGTTAGGTGATGTAGAAGGAGTTTCTTCATTGATAGTGAATAAGATAGTGGATTTATAGGAGTGGTATAAATTAAGTGGTCACAAAATGTGGAAGGTGGGTTTGATTGGGGTGAGTGGGGAAGAACTGGATGATCTTTGTCAGATGATATGACAATCATGTTGCTTGATATAGAAGTCTCATCATTAGATATAGTGCATATGTGAGGTGACTCAAAACCTATAAGGAGGCCAGGTGTGAGCGTGGATGCTTCCCTCATGGAGGGAGGGGAGGAGTATATTAATTGAAGGTGGCATGAGAGACCTCCTCCTCAAGGTGCACTTGCTTGCATGTTCAACTGTAGGTGATGATAGGCATGATGCTTTGTAGTGCAATTAGGTGTTCAAATTATCCAAAAATAGAAATCTAAAGCTATGGGTATATTTTGTGCAAGGTTTTGAGTAACCCTATGAAATTTGGTAAGTTTTTGTGTCCTAGAATAGATTTTTCATGTCGCTATGTGAACTAGAACTACAAAAATATGGTTCACGTAGTGCTATGCAAACTAGACCCAAACAGTGAATTTTATAAAAAAATGAATGTGATAGGCTACATATAGTTGGTAGATGGGTTTTTAATAGGTGAATTGTGTTGAAACTAGTTTTGTGAGCATACAAACAAAAGCATAACCAGAATCATTGCTTAATACAAGTAGATAAAATTTTGTTTGCTTTTGTGTGTTTTGATGTTGATTTGTGTTCTAGAAAATATCACTCAAAGTGGGATGAGCTCTATAAATAACATGAGTGTCACTGTAATAGAACCTCCTGCAACACCCAAGGGTGCATAGAATAGAATGGTGTCTCAAAAATAAATGGGTGACCTAAATGGAAGGTGTAGTAAATGAAGAACACAAGCTTATACTAAGAGGGGGGTGAACAGTATAAGACCTCTTTTTAATTTCTCTATTTAACTTCAACTTCGCAAAGCAATGAACCAATAGCAATATCAAAGCAATGCATAAATCAAAACACAATGAGACACCAATTTTAACGTGGTTCACCCAACATGGGCTACCTCCACAAAAATTTTCTCTAAAAATATTTCTCAAAGTTCTTTGGGAATCCTTCCCAATTACAATGTTTATGAGCCTTAGCCCAAAGGAGAAACCTTCCCCTACTCAAGTATTTATGAGCCTCTACCCAAAGGAGAATCCTTCCCCTCCTCACAAATTTATGAGCCTCCTGCCCAAAGGAGAATCCTTCCCCTCAGCTCTGGAAATGATACTTTAGAAGATCACTTGCCTCTTATTCCGCTAGCACGTGGAACTCCTTTACACAAAATACCTCCTGTCATCAATGCTTAGCCTCAAGAGACCTCTGTCCTCACTAATAACCTCCACAACAACTCATCAACATGTACTAAACACAGTCAGTTGGTCCAGCACAAATCTTTGTCACTCTGTCAGATCTGTCCCAAGCTCAACTCATAAAGCTTGAACAAATCAATCTCTACTGCACACAAGACTTCTCAAAGACTTGTCAAAACTGTCCTTAGGTTCTTCTCAAAGAACCACTTCAACTCTATCCTCAAGTCCTCTGCTAGGACCTGTCCAAATCAGCTCACAAGTCCTCCCTAGAACTTGTCCAAATCAGCTCACAAGTCCTCACTAGAACCTGTCCAATTCAGCTCACAAGTCCTCACTAGAACCTGTCCAAATCAGCTCACAAGTCTTCACTAGAACCTGTCCAAATCAGCTCACAAGTCCTCACTAGAACCTGTCCAAATCAACTCACAAGTTCATCATGAAAAACTTGCTTAGCATGAACCCACAAAGAGAATTGTTAGAGACCCAATGTGATTCATCAACCTCATAGAAGCATAAATAGAATTGTTAGAGACTCAATATGTTCTATACTTAACTCCCAATATCAATCTCAAATCTCATTGAAACATAAAGAGAATTGTTAGAGACTCAATATGTTCTATACTTAACTCCCAATATCAATATCAACTCAATATCAATATCAAAAGAATAAGATATATGTGGTATGCTTTTATCAAGAACATAAAACACAACCCAACAATTGCCAACCATGCAATAACTCATATAACAATGATACTCATGTTATTTCCACAACCAATATCTTTTCTCAACCAATTAGGGCTTTAAAAACAATGCTTATAGACAAGGTTTAACCAATATCATTCAACTCAACATTAACCTTGAAGCATTCAACCAATCACTACATGAAAAGGAAACTAGTAGACATCATTTTCCCTCCAAAGGTATTTGAACAAAATAGCCATCAACATAAATCAACAATGCAAAGAATAACTTGCTCAAATCAATCTCAATGGAGTAAGCCCAAATTATGTATCAAGTGAATAATTAACTTGATCAAAACAACCTCTATGGAAGCAACTCAACCATCAATCTCAAAACAGCCAACTAAGGGTTTCACCATCTCAATGCAAGTAGGAATACTTACTAACATAAACCCTAGTGCAAAATGCTTCCTCTTCCTCAACCAGAATTATGCATTCACCCAAAAAACTCATCAATGATTTTAATGCATAAACAATATTCAATATCCAGAAAATGGGATTTACACCAACAAGAATACCTAGTAGACAACCTTTTCACTCCAAACTCAATTTCAAAAAATACACCATCAACAATATACATGGAATAAGTTGCCCATACATTTGTTTGAGGAAGAAGAGAATAGTTCTTCAACCTGTTACCAACACCACCCTCAAATTTGCCACCAAGTTAGGGTTAGATCATAAAAGTAACCACGAAAATATTTATTCCATAAAACACCTTATGACTCCAATCCTTAGAAGTCAACTACCAAAAATATAAAGGATACAAACAATATATCCTTTTACACCTTTCTCCAAATTAATTAAACCATGCTCAAGGAATGATAGCTTCTAAGCAAATCTCACTCAACAATCAAGCCAAAAATCTCAACCACACACTATCAACCTTATATCTCCAAAGAAGCATTTAACCTTAAAAATAATTTTAAATAAATCTGCCCAACCACTTCTTCTTTAAAAAAATGCAGATTTTATTTAAAAAACCTTACCAAAAAAATGCTTACAAAAATCGTGGGTCAACAGTGCCTCCAAAAAAAAATTGGAGCGCAAAAACTCTTCTCACACTCCACGGCGGGAGTCGAACGCTTGACCTTCCTTCAAGCACCTTCACAGAACAGTAATTGCCACTAGGCCAATGAACCTAGCTTGAAGGCTAGCAAGAGTCTCCTTCTCCTTAACGCTTTTGCAGTGGATAAACATGGCAAAAAAATTATAGCCATATCTTTTACTTCCCAAAATTTGCGCAATCCGAATTTCTTTTACACCATTGCTTTGGAATATAGGTTATGTCTTATATAGCCAAAATTCCATGCTATACATGACGTCGACGGAAGGATAATTCAAATTTTTTGAATTAATATTACTTTGGCACCTTCGAAACAACTTTAGGGTTTATAAAACCCTTTTGATTATTTAAAAAATAATCAAAGGTCTTTTAGACCTTAGACCTTAGGTGGAGAACCCATTAAATTATTAAAATAATTTAATCACTAAATCAAATAAATAATTAATTAAAAAACCTTAAAAGGTTTTATTAATTAAGTTATTTAATTAATAAGTGTCTCTAGCATTTGCATTAAGCTGAGAGTGGTTTTGAGAAAAATCCTTAATGCATCCACTTGGTTTTAATAAAAACCCTTAAACTTGCCATGGTTTTGATAAAAACCTTTTCATCTGCCACATGGAATCTCTCCGAAATATTCTAGAAAAGATTCTTTGGAATCTTCAACCTTTGAATCCAATGAATCATCTTGACATTAATGCTAGTTCCTTTTGACATCAATGACAACTCATAGACAAGAAGCTAGGATCTCAAACCTAAAATTGCCAAAAATCTCCCCCTATGTCATTTATGGCAAACCATGCTTCTCAACAACACTGAAACTCAAAACTGCTATATAGAAATTAGCTCCCCTTGACTTGAGGCTCTCCCCCTTACTCATATCTCTCCCCTTTTGTCATCAATGGCAAAGAGTCACCTTTGGGGCTTGGTACTAAGAATGAGCCTCTTAGCTTAGTACCTCCCCCACCTCTTGTTGAGGTGATTAATTTTGGGGTGGGAGTAAAACTCCCATTAGGCACTAATCTTCATCAGTGTCTATAGTTGCCTTACCATGTCTTCTCTTGTTCTCCTTGTCCATATTACTGTTCTTGTTCATGTCACTATTGTTGTTCTTGTTATCATTCATGTTCTTATCCATGTCTTGATTCTTGTGCCTATTCATACCCATGTTCCTGTTCCTGTACCTTGGAATTTCAGCTCTACACTATCTAGATATGTGACCTTCATTATTGCACTTATACCAACTAACAATGTTATTTCTTTGAGGCATACCTGATCTTTGACTTCATCTGTTCTGACCAACCTTGTTCCTGTTATTAGCCTTGTAATAAACAACCTTGTGCCCAAATTGTTTACAAGAGTAGCAATACCCTTGAAAGAAATTACCACCTCTGAATTTGTCATTTACCTTCCTCACTTGAGTCATGCAATGTGAAGCCATGTGACCAAACTTGTGACAAGCAAAACATCGTCCATTAAAATTTCCTTGATTTGACCTCTTAGGTCCTATAAACTTTCTCCCCTTTTTTTGATTCATGTTTTCTGATTCTGTGCATCTATCACTCAAGGACTCTTTTTTTGAAGTACTTTCCTCATTAGAACTCTCTTCCTTTCATAATATCTTACTATATTACCCAGCAGAGTCGCAAACCTAGTCCATGTGTTTCTTACCAAAACCAAGACCTATTTTATCTGTTGTCCTTCTTTGATATTTGATGATTGACTTTACCATTTTGGTGCTATCTTCAAACCTGTAAAGCTTCTCCTTGGACTCTTTAGTTTCCTCTTTCAAGGAAGCCACTTTTTGTTCCAACTCTCTACACTCAAGAACCTTAGACTCTAACTTATCCTTAAGTTTCTGTGTCTTAGCTATAGAGAAGTCAAGACTTTTTATAAGCTCATCTCTCTCAATACAACATTCATCCAATTTATCATTGAGTCTAGCATTCTTCTTTCTTTCCTTTTTCAAAGCACTAAGAGCACTAACAAGATCGACTTCAAGATCTACTTCACCATCCTCTATAACTTCCACTATTTGTTTACCTTTTGAAACATCAATGACTTTTTCAGATTTCTTATCACTAGAGGTGCTACCCTTTTCTAAAGCCATACAAAGATCTTCCTTACAATTTTCTAAAGCATCCTCATACATAGTATAACTAGAAATCAATCCATAATTTGTGCAATCATCCTCAAGATGTCCAAAATTTCCACATCTAAAAAATTTCATAAGGACAAATCTATGTTTCTTTTCTTCTTCTTTTTCTATTAGGAACAACATCTCATTTCCAACATCACTTGAAGAACTTTCACTATCACTATTAAGATCCTGCTATAAAATAAACTCAAATAACACACTCTCACACAATTGCTTGGAAATAACTCACATAAACATCACATTAATATAACAAAAATTTGCATAAAGAACAATCTCACAATAGAACTGAATCGCGAGGCCTCTTCGAGGGGGCAACCTCCTTCAATACTTCATTAATTTTGCAAAAGATGGTTACATTGGTGCCTTTTCGGGTATTTAAGGAGTTTCCTTCCAAGGTTGGCTTACATGCAAAATGCCACCTGGATTACATGCATAATGCCACCCGAATTACATGCATAGTGCCACTTTGAATTACATGCACAATGCCACTCGAATTACATGCACAATGCCACTCGAATTACATGCACAATGCCACACGAATTACATGCACAATGCCACCTATCTACCATGTGTTACATAAAAAGGGTGCCATTTGTCATAGGCACTACCTAAGCTAAAACTTAGAACATTACAAAATATTAATCATGGGTACTACCCACGTTCACTAGGAATTATTACAAAAAGGGAGTTATTACATTAAGGGTTAGGATGAGATCCTAACATGCCCTTCTCCTTAAAGGAGCTTTGTCCTCAAAGCTGAAAATGAGGAAACTATTGCTGGAGTTGATGGAGAGACTCCCATGTAGCATCCTCAGGTTGAAGTCCACGCCACTGAACCAGGACCTCTGTGATGGTACGGTTGCGCGAGTGCGAGTTCGACGATCCAGCGATTGTTCGGTGCAAGTAAGATGGAGCCTTCTTCATCCAATTCGGGGAGTGTTGATTGAACCTGTACCTTTGTGCCCACAACTTTCTTGAGAAGGGAAACATGAAAAACAGGGTGGATCTTGGAAGTGGGGGGAAGAGCCAATTTGTAAGCTGTTGGACCAATCCGTTGCAGAAACTGATAAGGACCATAGAATTTTGGAGCAAGCTTCTGACACCTGCGGAGTTGTAGGGATGATTGTTTGTATGGCTGCAAGCGAAGGAAGACCATATCACCCACATCAAAACTACGCTCAGAACGATGCTGATCAGCTTGTTGGCGCATCCGATTCTGGGCCATGTTCAAATTTTGCTTGAGTTGGCGGAGGACCTCGGTGTGTTGACTCAGAGCATTGTCGACGGCCTGGACCTTGGAGCTGCCCGAAATGTAGGAGGAAGGCGTGAGTGGAGGGCGCCCGTAAACTGCCTCAAATGGTGTGAGTTTGGTGGCGGTATGATAGGAAGTGTTGTACCACCATTCAGCCAAAGAAAGCCATTTTGCCCAATGAGTAGGATGATCAGAGGCAAAGCAGCGAAGGTAGGTTTCCAAGCATTTATTAACAACCTCTGTTTGACCATCCGTTTGCGGATGGTAGGCTGAACTCATTTTGAGCTGAGTCCCACCAACTTAAACAACTCTTGCCAAAAATTGCTAGTAAAGGTGGGATCACGATCGAGATACAATGGAGGCGGGCATGCCATGAAGGCGAAATATGGAGTCAAGAAAAGTTTGGGCAATAGTGGATCTTTGTGTAAGGATGGGTTAGGGCACAAAAGTGAGCATACTTTGAAAGGCGGTCCACTACCACAAAAATAATAGACTTGCCTCCAGATTTAGGTAGCCCTTCTATGAAGTCCATGGAGATGTCGGTCCACACGATCCGGTATCGGCAATGGTTGAAGAGTGCACAGGGAGCGCACTTGTTTCTCCTTTCATCCGTTGACAAGTGTCGCAATCCGCTACAAAAGAGCGAATGTCCTGTTTCATGCCTTTCCAAAAGAAGGTGCGCTTGAGTCGTTCATAAGTTTTTAGGAACACTGAATGGCCAGCAGATGGAGTAGCATGTGATTCCTTCATGAGGAGTTCTCGAAGTGGGGACTTAGGAGGAAGAACCAGACGTTGATGGTAACGCAGATCTTGGCCATCCCAACTATATCTTGGTGTAGACTCTGGATCATCCCTAAGTGAAGCAACCAGGTCTTTCAAATCTGCATCTTGAAGTATTTCCTGACGTAAGGGCTCAATCCATTGGGGCAATGGTGCAGAGATGGCACCACGACATACTAAGGGCCTCAAATTGGCGAGAGAGAGCATATGCCACAAGATTTTCCTTCCCTTTTTTGTACGTGATGTCATAATCATAGCCCATGAGTTTTGATACCCACTTTTGTTGCTCGGGAGTGGCAACTCGTTGTTCTAGAAAGTATTTAAGGCTCTGGTGGTCAGTTTTGATGGAGAAATGGCGCCCAATGAGGTAAGGCCGCCAATGTAGGACTGCATGCAATATTGCCAACATTTCCTTAGCATATGTGGATTTTCCCAAGTTGCGATCAGATAGGGCTTTGCTTTGGTAAAAGCCAAAGGGCGTCCTTCTTGCATCAATACTGCCCCAATACCACGACCAGAAGCGTCACTTTCAATGACAATTTTTTTTGAGAAGTCTGGCATGGCTAAAATCGGAGTGGTGGTCATGGCATGTTTGAGGTCCAGGAATGCTTGCTCAGCCGGCCTTGTCCACATAAAAGAATCCTTCTTCAACATGGAGGTGAGGGGGCGGCTATCTTTCCATAATTGCAGACAAATTTACGGTAATATCCTGTAAGCCCTAAAAATCCTCGAAGTCCCTTGAGTGTGCGAGGTTTTGGCCATTCTTGGACTGCTTGGATCTTCTTAGGGTCAACCTTGACACCATCCTTTGAGACAATGTGTCCCAGATATTCTACTTCAGTCAAACCAAAGGAGCACTTGGACCTTTTTGCAAACAATTTATGGTCGGCCGGTGGTTGGAGAGTTTGATCTACATGATTGAGATGCTCTTCCCATGTGTGATTGTAAATCAAGATGTCATCGAAGAACACAAGGATGAACTTCCGCAAGAAGGGGCGAAAGATGTTGTTCATCAGGCTTTGGAATGTGGAAGGAGCATTTGTGAGACCAAATGGCATTACCAAGAATTCATAATGACCTTCATGAGTGCGAAAAGCAGTTTTAGGAATATCTTCATCCCTAAGCCGGATCTGATGGTACCCGGAGCGAAGGTCTAGCTTGGTGAAGTACATGGTCCCATGTAATTCATCTAGTAATTCATCAACCACCGGGATAGGAAATTTATCCTTGACCGTTATCTTGTTGAGCTCTCGGTAGTCAATACACAATCGCCAAGAGCCATCCTTCTTGAGGACCGATGAGGCTGGTGCAGAGTAGGGACTAGTACTAGGCCGAATGACACCCGCCTTGAGTAATTCCTGTATCATCTTCTCAATCTCTGACTTCATGGCATGGGGGTATCTGTACGGGCGGATATTGGGAGGTGTACTATCTGGCAATAATGGAATGGCATGGTCATGAGAGCGATGCGGTGGTAGTGTGATTGGTTCTGAAAATATGGCCTCATGTTTGTGGAGAACCTGTTGCATGTCTGGTGGAATTTCACCCATTGGGGATGTGGATGGTTGGATGGAGAATAGTTGTGCAATGACCCCACGTGATGATTTCTTTAGCAATTTCTCCATGCCGTTTGAGCTGATAATTTGAGGTGTTCCTTTTGGGGAGCCCTTGATGATGTGTGTTTGGCCATTACGGGAGAAGCTGCATCCAAAGTTCGACAAAGTTCCAAGCGATAGTGCCCCAGTGTACTCAACCATTGAGATCCCAAAACAATATCACATCCACCCAACTGGAGGGCAAACATGTCCTGCTTGAGTGCATAGTCCCCTATCTGGATTTTAACATTGCGACACTTTCCCTTACAAGGTAAGGTTCCCCCATTGGCTACCATGACCTCAAAGGAGTTACAAGTGTGGATATAGCAATTTGCCCACTGAGCAACTCTAGGGTCAATAAAGTTGTGTGTGCTTCCCGAGTCCAAAAGGATGGAAAGACGTTGGCCCTTGAAAAATCCTGTAACCTTCATGGTTTGAGGGGTAGTAATTCCTGCAAGGGCATGGGTGTAATTGCTGTTTCGGGTTCTGTTTCACTTCTTCTTGTGGAGGAGGTGTTTACGGAGGGTCCTCATCCTTATCACTCTCATCGGAGGTATCGGGTTCTTCAACATCGATCGGGGAACAATTTTTTGTGTGCACACTTATGCCCTTTGAAAAACTTTTCATCACAATTATAGCATAATCCTTGGGCACGACGTGCATCCATCTCTTCGGTGGTGAGGCGCTTTGGTGCGGCGGGTTTATTATCAAGCTGGGTTTTGGGCTCTAGGAGGAAATGAAGGTCTATTTTGCAGAAACTTTGATGGGCGTCTTTGGGCGAGAGAGTTTAGATTCGGCCGGACGGGCCAAGCGATAGCTTCCATCATAGTTCGTGGTTTCAACATTTTGACTTCACTTGGAGGTTCCATCTTCAACCCATCGATATAACAACTACGGAAGAACCCTTCACTCAATCCTCTTGTTCGATTGGCCAATTTTTCAAATTGAGCTTGGTACTCTCGAGCCGACCATGTTTGTTGTAGTTTGGATAAGGCTCTGTGAAGTCCTCAAACTCACTAGGACCAAATCGAGTGAGTATTTGGGATTCAAAATCCTCCCAAGAGAGATTTGGGTAGGTAAGACGCAACCATTGAAACCAGTGTAGAGCCTCAGATTCCAAGTTAAAGGAAGCCATCTGGACTCGATGAAATACTGGTACATTATGAAGTCGAAAGAATTGGTCAACCCGACATAGCCACCCATCAACATCCTTCCCACTGAATTTGGGAAAGTCCAACTTGGGCATTCTGAAGGGTGTATCATGGTCACGATTCCTTGTAGAACTCTCAGCTTGGTATTTCGATTTGGGTGGTTCTCTTCTCAGTTTGTTGTCCACTTCAGTCAATGCTTCTTCTAAGCGATTGCTAGTGGCCTCATGCTCTAGGCGAAGACCTTGGACTTCTTCCCTTATGGAGTGAAAAGCCGAGTTCAAGTTCTCAATGGCTTTTGTTAGGGAATCCAAGTGTTCTAGTTCTTTATGGTGTCCATGGGTACCCTGGGCCATTTTTTGACCTTTTGTGACCGAGTTACTAAAAATAGAATTGAATTTTTTTGACTTACTATTTTTAGTAAGTGCCCAAAAAAGTGCTTGGGTGCTATATATCAAAATGATCAGCAGGGAGGAGGTGGTCACAATGAGCTATATCTCTTAACACTACTTTTTGGCACCCCGGACTTTTTTTTTTTTTTATCTCTGTTTTCTTGAGTCTAACGGTGTTTCTGATTCGATTACGAGCTCTTGAGCAAAAGTTGAGTCCTTGGAGCACTATCTAAAGCGGTCGTGTTTCACACTCAAGATTCTCTATATTTTGTAGGTGAGTCGATATGACGATTACGTTACGACTCCGAAGGCGTGAATCTACCTTAGTTGTGCTGACCTCTCTGACTTGATGACCTGACTGTGACTGCCACTGTAAATTTGACTATTACTCTCCAGAATTTCAACTTAAGTGTCACCCTCATGGCTTATCCCGAATGCATGTCCCTTCTGTTATTTTTTTGGTAGAGGACTCCTTTCTCATATGCTCACTTTTGAAATGCAGGTTTATGAACGGGGGTGTTTGGATTCTTATTTTGATTTTTATTTTTGCATTTTTTACAGGTTGCAGTTTTAACAGAACCAGGGAATGCTAAGTATAGGAGTATGTACCACCCATAGGCCCTCTAATATACCGAACGGTGACGAACAATAGTGCTCGGACCAATATTTGAGGCCACTACTCAAGGAGGATTCCACACATACCCTTGAGCACACTACACGCCTCTACGACAATACGGGAGGGTAATCGTCCGGGATCTTGTGTCCCGTAGACTATGAGTAATACAAGGCCGAAGAGCTTCCTAATGGCTAAAAGTTTGTTTAATCCTAGATGGTATCCCGATATACTTGAAGATATGTGGAGCTCAAGTCCGTGCGCGAGTTACATGCGAGGCACAGGTATTGGAGCACGATCGCCCCTCACTTCACTAGACGCTTTATGGGCTATCTAGCTTAGCCAATAACGACAGATCCTTCGCGATATTTTAAAACCCCCGGTACAGGGTTTCTACCTACTCAACTAATAATATATTTTTTTGTTTTTGGTCTGGAAAAAAAAAACACTGTATATTTTTTTGGATTTTTTTTTAATAAGGAAAAACAGAATGGAAAAAACACACGGAATTTATACCTAACAGGCGGATTGGATGGCAAGAATCGTTGCAGTTGCAGCAGAACTTGGCCCTGGAAAGCGCTACGATACCACTTGTTAAGATCTGCTATAAAATAAACTCAAATAACACACTCTCACACAATTGCTTGGAAATAACTCACATAAACATCACATTAATATAACAAAAATTTGCATAAAGAACAATCTCACAATAGAAGCGAATCGCGAGGCCTCTTCGAGGGGGCAACCTCCTTCAATACTTCATTAATTTTGCAAAAGATGGTTACATTGGTGCCTTTTCGGGTATTTAAGGAGTTTCCTTCCAAGGTTGGCTTACATGCAAAATGCCACCTGGATTACATGCATAATGCCACCCGAATTACATGCATAGTGCCACTTTGAATTACATGCACAATGCCACTCGAATTACATGCACAATGCCACTCGAATTACATGCACAATGCCACACGAATTACATGCACAATGCCACCTATCTACCATGTGTTACATAAAAAGGGTGCCATTTGTCATAGGCACTACCTAAGCTAAAACTTAGAACATTACAAAATATTAATCATGGGTACTACCCACGTTCACTAGGAATTATTACAAAAGGGGAGTTATTACATTAAGGGTTAGGATGAGATCCTAACAATCACTACTAGAACACTTACTTGCCTTGTCTAGGTAGAAAATTTTCTTGTGTTTGTGAGAGTACCTCTTTCCTTGATTGCTTTGCTCATATTTATTCTTCCTTTGATGCCTGCACCTTTCAGAATCCTTGCTCTTATAATCCTATTTATCTTCATCACTTTCATCCTTGGCAATAGTACAGTTAGTAGCATAATAACCAAACTTTCCACAATTGAAACACTTGACATATTTCATATCTTTGTGCTTTCTTGAGAACTTGCCCTTCTTGCTATAATATGCCTCTTCATCACTAGAAGACTCATCACTATCTTGAAGCTCTTTACCCTTGGATTTCTTGGTAGCCTTGAAAACTGCCTCCTTAACATCAACCTTCACTTGAGTTCTCAACTCAAATGCTGCAAGTATACTATGAAGCTCATCCTTTTTCAACTTATCCAAATCCTTAGCTTCCTCAATAGCAAAAATATTTTCACTAAATCTATTTGGAAGAGACCTCAAAATCTTATCACAAATATCATTTTTAGCAAGCTCAAGACCTAGTTCCTTCATAGAGTTAACAATCTCATCCATACAAAGCATATAGTCACTGATATTTTCTTCATAATTCATATTGAGTTGTTCAAACATACCTTTGAAGTGTCTCAACTTGGCCTTTTAGACATTGGCATCACATGTATGAACCACCTTCAACTGTTTCCACATTTCACTAGCTGTCTTGCAGTGAATCACATTGGTAAGATTTGTCTTCTGTAAACCCTTCAAGATTGCATTCATTGCCTTTGAATTGCTATGATGTAGGAGCATCTCTTCCTTAGTAGAAGTACCATGCTCAGAAATGGTATACTCATCCTCAATCACTTCCTAAACTTCATTTCCAAGAGCCATAAGATGAACCTTCATCCTAGCACTTCAAAGCCCAAAATATGCCCCATCAAGAATAGGTGCTACATTACCACTTGTAGATTTCATTGTGTTATTTACAATATTTTCCTTCAATCTGTTAAACTTTTCTAGGGAACCCGCTCTGATACCAATTGAAGAAAACAAGCTTATACTGAGAGGGGGGGGTCAACAGTATAAGACCTCTTTTTAATTTCTCTATTTAACTTCAACTTCGCAAAGCAATGAACAAATAGCAATATCAAAGCAATGCATAAATAAACACACAATGAGACACTAATTTTAACGTGGTTCACCCAACATGGGCTACCTCCACAAAAATTTTCTCTAAAAAACTTTCTCAAAGTTCTTTGGGAATCCTTCCCAATTACAATGTTTATGAGCCTCAGCCCAAAGGAGAAACCTTCCCCTACTCAAGTATTTATGAGCCTCTGCCCAAAGGAGAATCCTTCCCCTCCTCATGAATTTATGAGCCTCCTGCCCAAAGGAGAATCCTTCCCCTCAACTCTAGAAATGATACTTCAGAAGATCACCTACCTCTCATTCCGCTAGCATGTGGAACTCCTTTCCATAGAAGACCTCCTGTCTTCAATGCTCAGCCTCAAGAGACCTCTGTCCTCACTGATCACCTCCACAGCAAATCATCAACCTATACTAAACACATTCAGTCGATCCAGCACAAGTCTTCCTCACTCTGTTAGATCTATCCCAAGCTCAACTCATAAAGCTTGAACAAATCAATCTCTACTGCATAAAAGCCTTATCAAAGACTTGTCAAAATTGTCCTCAGGTTCTTCTCAAAGAACCACTTCAACTCTATCCTCAAGTCCTCTACTAGGACCTGTCCAAATCAGCTCACAAGTCCTCCCTAGAACTTGTCCAAATCAGCTCACAAGTCCTCACTAGAACTTGTCCAAATCAGCTCACAAGTCCTCACTAGAACCTGTCCAATTCAGCTCACAAGTCCTCACTAGAACCTATCCAAATTAGCTCACAAGTCTTCACTATAACCTGTCCAAATAAGCTCACAAGTCCTCACTAGAACCTGTCCAAATTAGCTCATAAGTTCATCATGAAAAACATGCTTAGCATGAACCCACAAAGAGAATTGTTAGAGACCCAATGTGATTCATCAACCTCATAGAAGCATAAATAGAATTGTTAGAGACTCAATATTTTCTATACTTAACTCCCAATATCAATCTCAAATCTCATTGAAACATAAAGAGAATTTTTAGAGACTCAATATGTTCTATACTTAACTCCCAATATCAATCTCAACTCAATCTCAATCTCAAAAGAATAAGATAGATGTAGTATGCTTTTCTCAAGAACATGAAACACAACCCAACAATTGCCAACCATGCAATAACTCATATAACAATGATACTCATGTTATTTCCACAACCAATATATTTTCTCAACCAATTAGGGCTTTAACAACAATGCTTATAGACAAGGTTTAACCAATATCATTCAACTCAACATTAACCTTGAAGCATTCAACCAATCACTACATGAAAAGGAAACTAGTAGACATCGTTTTCCCTCCAAAGGTATTTGAACAAAACAACCACCAACATAAATCACCAATACAAAGAATAACTTGCTCAAATCAATCTCAATGGAGTAAGACCAAATTATGTATCAAGTAAAGCATTAACTTGATCAAAACAACCTCTATGGAAGCAACTCAACCATCAATCTCAAAAAATCCAACTAAGGGTTTCACCATCTCAATGCAAGTAGCAAGACTTACTAACATAAACCCTAGTGCAAAATGCTTCCACTTCCTCTACCAGAATTATGCAATCACCCAAAAAACTCATCAATGAGTTTAATGCATAAACAATATTCAATATCCAAAAAATGGGATTTACACCAACAAGAATACCTAGTAGACAACCTTTTCACTCCAAACTCAATTTCAGAAAATACACCATCAATAATATACATGGAAGAAGTTGCCCATACCTTTGTTTGAGGAAGAAGAGAATAGTTCTTCAACCTATTACCAACACCACCCTCAACTTTGCCACCAAGTTAAGGTTAGATCATAAAAGTAACCACAAAAATATTTAATCCATAAAACACCTTATGACTCCAATCCTTAGAAGTCAACTACCAAAAATATAAAGCATACAAACAATATATCCTTTTACACCTTATTTCTCCAAATTAATTAAACCATGCTCAAGGAATGATAGCTTCTAAGCAAATCTCACTCAACAATCAAGCCAAAAATCTCAACCACACACTATCAACCTTATATCTCCAAAGAAGCATTTAACCTTAAAAATAATTTTCAATAAATCTGCCCAACCACTTCTTCTTTAACAAAATGCAGATTTTATTTAAAAAACCTTACCAAAAAAAAGCTTCCAAAAATTGTGGGTCAACAGTGCCTCCGAAAAAAATCAGAGCATAAAAACTCTTCTCACACTCCATGGCGGGATTCGAACGCTTGACCTCCCTTCAAGCGCCTTCGTAGAACAGTCGTTGCCACTAGGACAACGGTGCTAGCTTGAAGGCTAGCAAGAGTCTCCTTCTCCTTAACCCTTTGGTAGCAGATAAACATGGCAAAAAAATGATAGCCGTAGCTTTTACTTCCCAACCTTTGTGCAATCTGAATTTATTTTACACCATTGCTTTGGACTATAGGTTATGGCTTATATAGCCAAACTTCCATGTTATACACGACATCGGTGGAAGGATAATTCAAATTTTTTGAATTAATATTACTTTGGCACCTTCGAAACAACTTTAGGGTTTATAAAACCCTTTTGATTATTTAAAAAATAATCAAAGGTCTTTTAGACCTTAGACCTTAGGTGGAGAACCCATTAAATTATTAAAATAATTTAATCACTAAATCAAATAAATAATTAATTAAAAAACCTTAAAAAGGTTTTATTAATTAAGTTATTTAATTAATAAGTGTCTCCAGCTTTTGCATTATGTTGAGAGTGGTTTTGAGAAAAACCCTTAATGCATCCACCTGGTTTTAATAAAAACCCTTAAACCTGCCATGGTTTTGATAAAAACCTTTTCATCTAGCACATGGAATCTCTACGAAATATTCTAGAAAATATTCTTTGGAATATTCAACCTTTGAAGCCAATGAATCCTCTTGACATTAATGCCAGTTCCTTTTGACATCAATGACAACTCATAGACAAGAAGCTAGGATCTCAAACCCAAAATTGCTAACAGTAAAATGATAACCAAATGGGAAGAACTCAAAATGCACTAATGAGTCCATAATCCTATCATAATAAGAGGTGGTATTGTCTAAGACATGCTACTGGCCCAACCATGCAGTTGCTTCACTCTCAGGAAAGATTAATCAAGAATGATAGTTACCTGTTCACTAATTATGTGAGTCTTGTGAAAAAGATAGCTTATCCCTATCCTAATCCAAAGGTCCCTTTCAGTTATGAATTCCAAAAAATGAGTCTCAAGAGTAGGGTATTTTCTAGTGATGAAGTCTATAAAACCACTCATGGTGGCTACTATGGGGTGTAGAGGGCAAGCTAGTGGAAGGAGATGAATTTCAATGTCACCAGTCTTGAGCAATGGATTGGGTTTGTAGTTCAATCTCACCACTATGTATGCCACATGGGTGTGTGATGGTATATTTTCTACCACTAAGGTGAAAGTAAAACAACTAAATAGATGCCTTTTTAGAAATTAAATTAACCCTAGATGCATTTTCAAAGTGAAACTAGATCTAAATGCTTTTTTGGAAAAATAAATTTATTTTATAAAGCATCAAAACAAACAAACTAAAGGGCATTAAAAATAAATTTCACAATTTATCTACGTGCATTAAAAAGAAATTGAAACCCTAAATTAGATGCTTGAAAGGGGAAAATACAATTTACCCATGGGATTTGGGAAGAAATGGGAAATTTCTAATTCTAAGTGATGAAAAGAGATTGAAGCCCTAATTTAAATTCTTGAAAGGAAAAATGCAATTTAACCAAGTGGATTTTGAAGAGAGATAGGGAAATTCCTAATTGTAAGTGACAAAAAGAGATTGAAACCCTAATTTAAATGCTTGAAAGGGAAAATACAATCTAACCAAGGGGATTTTGAAAAGAGATAGGGAAATTCCTAATACTAAGTGATGAAAAGATATTGAAACCCTAATTTAAATTCTTGAAAGAGAAAATGCAATTTACCCCAGTGGATTTGGAAAAAGATAGGGACAATCCTATTCTAAATGATGAAAAGATATTGAAACCCTAATTTAAATGCTTGAAATGGAAAATGCAATTTACCCAAGTGGACTTGGAAAGAGATAGGGAAATTCTAATTCTAAGTGATGAAAAGAAATTGAAACCCTAATTTAAATGCTTGAAAGGGAAAATGCAATTTACCCAAGGGTATTTGGAAAGAGATTGGTAAATTCTAATTCTAAGTGACGAAAATAAATTGAAACCCTAATTTAAATGCTTGAAAGAGAAAAATGCAATTTACCCAAGGGGATTTTGGAAAAAAGTAGGGAAATTCTATTCTAAAAGACTTTAGAAAATAAATGCAAATGATGTGAAAGGAATTTGAAAATCTTATACTAAATGTTTTTTTTTTTTAAAACAAATGTGAAAGTCTAAGATAAATGCAATTTTATAAAGAGATTTCAAAATCTCTCTACTGCATTAAAAAGCAATTTTAAAGAGCTCTTAAAAATTTGGAAAGAAATAACAACATGCTCTAATAAATTTAAAAGAGAATGAAATTTTATTCTAAGGGACATAAAAGAGATATAAAATGATTCAACTAAATTGATTTTTGAGATGACTAAAAACCCTAATTTATGTGTTTTTGAAAAAGAAAATTTTGAAAATAACGTGATGAATTTGAGAGGGAAATTTCATTGCAAAGAAATGATGAAATAGTGGGGTCTTGAGTGAAATACTTGAATCATGTGGTGTCATATGGACTCCTTTATGTCTCTGTTGTAGACCTCTATAATTTTATGTTGTTCTGAAATATTTTGATAGAGTTTGCATAATGACATGCAAACTGGATTCCTGGTTCATAGGTCAGGATGCAAACTAATTTTGGAGGTCTGAAACTCCTATTTTAAAAAGCTGAGGTGTATTTCATGGTTCTTCTAGGTTCTATTTTGTGTTCATAATTCCTAAAATAACAAAATAAAACCATATATTGAGTTAGATTAACCTGAAAATATATTATAAAACAACTTTGATGGGGTCCCACTGGGTGTGTTATAATGTAACACACAAAAATCACCAATTTGTACTAAATGCTATTTTAGTAATTTGAAATATGGTTACAGAATGATATTTCTCTTGAGAAAGGTTTTTATTATCTTTTTCCACATGAATTTGGAAGTATTTTCTAGTGTCTTATGGTGTCCTTAGTGAATGTGGGCTTCTGTGTGCATGTGCCACTGGCAGTCTTCTTGAATGATATTTTATTATGTCTTTTTATACTTGATTTGGGTCTAAAAAAAGGGATTTAGTGTGTTTGGAAGTTTACCTTGGTCAAAATCCATAGTTATGAAGACAAATCGACTCAAGCATGAAAGAAAACATGATGAAAGTTGATAAAAATACTATAGAAAATACCTAAGAGTCATATATACTTGATTTACTATTGTAAATTTTATGTAGATCTAGTTTGTATGGCAATATGTAAACTGGATCCTAGGTTCATAGGACGAGGTGTGAACTGAGCTACTGTTGACTATTTATTAGAAATTTCTATCCCAACAGGTTTCAAATGATGTCTATTGATTTTTTTTGTGTAAAATTGTCAGAAGGATTTTGGCAGAGTCTAAGTATGTTCATTGAAAGGAAGAGAGAGGTATTAATGAAGAAATTGGTCCTCTATTTATAGAGGAAACCAATGTCAGGAGGAATTTAGGTGTACTAAACCCTAGGTTCAATTCCTATTATGGTCAAGTTAGGGTTTACGTGAAGAAAATAAGCTTATACTTAGAGGGGGGTGAACAGTATAAGACTACTTTTTACTTTTCTTTACAAATAAATATTATGCAATTTATAGATAGAAATATCAACAATAGTAATCAAATAAATGCATAAATCACAACACACAATAGAGACACAACAATTTATGTGGTTCACCCAATGTGGGCTACTCCACGGAGAAAATATTTCACTAAAATTTGCTTAGTCAATCTCTTGGTAATCCTTTACCTATGACAATGTTTTATGGACCTCTATCCAAAGGATATACCAATCCCATAAATCAAGTTTGTGGATCTCTATTCATAGGAGAACTCCTTCTCCTCTGCTTTGGCTGGTGATCCTCTAGAAGACTACTACCTCCACTACACTAGCTTGTGGATATCTCTCCACTAAAGACTCTTGTCCCCACTTAGAAGACCTATCCTCACTACCCTAGCTTATGGATCTCTATCCATTGCATACTGCTGTCCTCTTTGCTCTATCACCTCCAAAGCTCTGTCTCAAATCTAAACTAAACACAGTCCTTTGGTCTAGCACAAATCTATTCAATCTCTATCTCTAATCTGGCACAAACCTATCCTCATATCTGCACCAAACTCTACTCCACAAGTCCACATAGAAATTGTTTAAATATGCTCAACAAGTCCACTCAAAAATTGCTCAAATATTCTCAAAAATTCCACTCATAAATTATTCAAATATGCTCAACAAGTCCACTTAGAACTTGCTCAAATATGCTCAACAAGTCCACTCAGAACTTGTTCAAATATGCTCAACAAGTCCACTCAGAACTTGCTCAAATATGATCAACAATTCCACTTAGAACTTACTCAAATCTTCTCAACAAGTCCACTTAGAACTTGCTCAAATATGCTCAATAAGTCCACACATAACTTAAACCAAATCTATATTGTAAGCTTCCACAAAAATCTCACACAAAATCAGTCCACAAGTCTCCTCAAAGACTTGCCTCAAATCTGCTTAACAAGTCCACACAAAACTTGTCCAATATCATAGAAACATAAAGAGAATTGTTAGAGACTCAATATGTTCTACATTCAATGCTCAATCACTTTCTCAACTCAAATAAAAATATAGAATAGTTTGTTTTATGGAACTTGAACAATCACTTTACTCAAAGTTATTGATGTCACCAGATGAAGTCATCATTAATTTCAAGGAATTCATCAAGAAATAAAGTTGTCAAAGTTGTCATTTGATATCCAAGAAGAAGGCCAAAGGTCAAGAGAATCGGTGCAAAATTTAAAGGCAAAAGGGCTCCATAATATCTTAGTAGTATATGGAAGCATAAGTTAAAAGGGTCTTCATAAAAACCCAAGGAGGTTTTTGAAAATTTAAAAAGGAGATATAATATTTATTTCATAAATTATTTAAATTCAATGTGAATTTAAATTTTATGAATAAATGTTACTTATACCATGTTATGTAATGAGAAGGAATTAATAAACCCTAAGATTTATACCAAGTTATGCAAAGGTTTATAAAAGAATTAATTTATAATATTTAAATTCAAAAGAATTTAAATAAATTATAAATTAATCTAAGCGCCCATGGTCTAAAGTTGGAGTAATTCGAAGCACCGACATCACGTGGGTTAAAAGCAAATTGAAGCGCCGACGTTCTAAAAACAAAGGTGGAAAATCATTATATAAACCTATGCCCAAGGGGCATTAATATTATCCTTGCTCGATAAAAGAAATTGCATACGAATTGATTAAGAGAAGAGCTCATGAAAAGGGACTGCAAATTTTGTGTTTGATTTGCCAGTGAAAAGAAATAAAGTGGAAGGTGTCGAATGGTCGAGAGCCATCTGGGAAGCTTGGCCTAGTGGCAAGAGGGTTGTAGCTTAAGTGCTTGTGCGCAAGGAGGCCAGTGTTCGAAATGCGATGGGTGTGCTTGGCAGTTGTGTTGAAGGCACCAAAAGTGAGGCACATTTTTGCATAACGGAAGGTGGAGATACATTTTTGAAGCACGTGGTGCTTCCTTTATCTCAAACGAGTGCGTAGCTCGTGCGGTGGTTGGAGCCATGGCTAAGATGTTGGTCGTGGGCTATGTTGAGAGTTCGAATCTCTCCAAGGGTAAGGTAATTAATTTTTTAATTATTTTTAATGTTGCCTAAAGTGGGGAGTTAAAAGGTTTTCTAGTTGGAAATAATTAAAAGGGATTGCTAGTGGAAAGTTGTGTTAGTTGGAAATTGGTTTTTGGAGTTATAAGGAGTTTGATTTTATTTTTAATAAAGTCTTAATTATTATATTTGCATATTGAGGAGTAAGACTTTAAGAGTGTTGATTTTATTTTTAAAAAGGACTTTTGCCAAAGAGATTATTATGAGGGTAATGGTTAAGGTGTTGAATATTACTTTAAAGTTGGAGTGATAAGGTGTATTTTGTTTGATATCATTTTGTATTGTGTTTCCTTAAACTATTATCTTCTAACCCTTATTGAGATTGGCAAAGAAGTAATTGTGAGTGTGACAGATTTGTGTGGTCTACTCCTTGTCAAGAAAAAGGTATGGGCAAATTCTTCCTTGGTTGAGTTGATTGATTGGCTTTCTAGAAAATAAAGTTTGGAGTGAAAAGGATTTGATTAGGGTTTCCTTTTCGAAAGTGTTTGAGTTAATGCTTCAAGGTTTTTTGGAATTAAGTGTTGTGATTAAAACCTTGTTTTATAAGTTGGGAAGCATTGGATGGGGTGAGCATTCTTGTTGAAGTGAGTTGTTGTGCAAAGAACTTGAACTAGGGTTTGAAAAGAACATGAGTATCATTGTTATGTGAGATTTATTGTTGAGCATTGTTGGAAATATTTTGAGTTGGTGATTACATGCTTGGACTAGGGTTTGTGAGAAAGGGTTGTTTCTTTGAGTGATTGGTTGAGTAGAGTTGGTTGAGCCTAGTCAAGTGGATGTGTGAAGTGATTGTTCAAGTTCCTTATAACAAACTATTCTATATTCTGATTTGAGTTGAGATTGAGCATTTGAGTGTAGAACATATTGAGTCTCTAACAATTCTCTTTATGCTTCTATGAGATTGGACAAGTTCTATGTGGACTTGTTGAGCATATTTGAGCAAGTTTTGTGTGGACTTGTTGAGCATATTTGAGCAGGTTCTAAGTGGACTTGTTGAGAAGATTTGAGCAAGTTTTGTGTGGACTTATTGAGAAAATTTGAGCAGGTTCTGAGTGGACCTATTGAGCAGATTTGAGATAGATATTTGGAGGTGATAGAACAGAGAGGATAGTGGTCTCCAGTGGATAGAGATCCATCATCCAGGGCAGTGAGGACAGGTCTTCTGAGTGAGGACAAGAGTCTTTAGTGGAGAGAGATCCACAAGCCAGTGTAGTGGAGGCAATAGTCTTCTAGAGGATCACCAAATAGAGTAGAGGAGAAGGAGTTCTCCTGTGGATAGAGATCCACAAACTTGATTTAGGGGATCAACATCTCCTTTGGACAGAGGTCCATAAAATTTGTAGGGAAAGGATTCCCAAGAGAATTTGAGGAAAATTTATAAGAAATATTTTCTTCATGGAAGTAGCCATATTTGGGTGAACCACATAAAAATGATGTATCTCATGTGTGTGATGCTTTGTGTGATGTTTATGCTTTATTAATGTTGATGTTACTATTTGGATTAAAAAGCAAAAAGTTTTATTGTATACTGTTCACCCCCCATCTCAGTATAAGCACATGTTCTTCAATTGGTATCAGAGTGGGGCCCTCCGTGAAAAGACTAACAACTTGGAGGAGGATCCTTCAGTAGCACACATGACTTTAGAAAGTGAAGAAGAGACTATGTTTAACATAAAAGAGGAATTCTTTGTTGCTCTTAGAAATTTGGAAAAACTTAGAGAAAATAATTCAAGTCTGAAGGAACAAGTTCAAGAAGATGAAGAAGCAAGGATGGAACTTATACAAAATCTCACAAAACTCAAGATTAGAGTGGAAGAAGGAAAGAAGATTGAACAAGATATGACAGATCTATTGAGAGTCAGAGAAACATAATGTGAAATATTGGAAGCAGAAATTGTTCACCTAAGGAATAAAGTTGATAAGACCAAGGTACTACAAGATACAAAATATGAGAAATAGAAAGAGGAATCAAGTCTTCAGAAAGCAGAAACCTCAAACAAGGATAAGCAAGCAAAGGATATCAGAAAGGAAGAAAGCAAAGGAGAACCCTGGATAAGAGTCAATCACAAGAGGAAGATGACTTCTCCACAAATTCCAAGACATCCAAATAGGTTACATAATTTCTTCCATGGTCATTGTTTTCTTGCAATAAATATGGTCATAGAGCTGTACACTGTATTCATCATGCAAGATACAATAGAAACTTCAATTCCTTTGCACCTCTCATGGATGATGATGTTATATGTTACAAATGCAATAATTTTGGGCACAAGGCTAGATGTTGTAAAATGATACTTCCTGAGTCTAGAAAAACAATTTCAACAACTAGGAAAGATGAAAAGAAAAATGTTAAGGCTAGATCAATGTTAGTGCAAACAACCCTTCATGCTCAGGATAAAGAAGAACAATGGTATCTTGATAGTGGTTGCTCTAGTCACATGATAGGAGATAAAGATAAATTCATTGTACTAAAAGAAACAAATAGAGGATCAATAAGTTTTGGTGATAATGGATCAACAAGGATTGGTGGAAGAGGAACTCTAAGTTTAGACAATGGAAAAATAAAAATAGAGAATGTTTTGTATGTTAAAGGGTTAAAACACAATCTGCTGAGTATAAGTCAACTCTGTGATCAAGGATACATAGTTACTTTCCATCCAGATAGATGTGAGATAAGGAAATTAGAAACTAGAAAAATCATTGCCAATGCAAGAAGAACCCCAAACAACTTATACATGCTCAATGAGATCAAAGGGGAAAAGTGATTTCTATCACAAGAATATGAGAGTTGGTTGTGGCATAGAATATTGGATCACTTGAATTTTGACAACTTAGTCAATATAAGCAATAAACAGACAGTTAGAGATTTACCCAAAATAAGAAGACCTCAAAACACAATTTGTGCACCCTGTCAACATGGAAAGCAAACTAGGACAACTTTTAAGCCAAAAGGTTATATGACATCTGAGCCATTGAGCCTAATACATACTGACTTGTGTGGTCCTACTAGAACACAAAGCATTCAGGGTGAAAGCTATTTTATGTTGTTTATAGATGATTATTCTAGAATGGTTTGGGTAACTTTCCTAAAAGAGAAGTCAGAGGCTTTTGAAAAATTCAAAGCATTCAAAGAATTGGTTGAAAATGAAATTGGCAAAATGATTAAGTGTCTGAGATCTTATAGAGGAGGAGAATTTACTTCAAATGAATTTGTAGAGTTTTGTGAACAACATGGAATCAAGAGAGAGTACTCAGTAGCAAGAACTCCTCAACAAAATGGAGTAGTTGAAAGGAAAAATAGGACAGTTGAAAACATGGCTAGAGCCATGTTAAATGAATCTAAGCTATCAGATGGTTTTTGGAGAGAAGTTGTAAACACAATGGTTTACATAATAACTAGGGCTCAAATAAGGGTAAATCATCACAAGACTCCATATGAGCTTTGGAAAGGAAGACCTGCCACTGTAAAACACTTCAAAATTTTTGGAAGCAAATGTTACATAAGACGAGAAGACCAAAACTTAGGCAAGTTTGATCCAAGATGTGATGAGGGAATTTTTCTTGGTTATTCTACAAGGAGTAAAGCCTACAGATGCTTCAACAAGAGAACTCGCACTATGGTGGAAAGTATAAATGTAACAATTGATGAAAAGATAGATTCAAGGGAACCAGTTCAACAAATTGTGTATCAAGAAGATGGATGTTGTCAAGAAGAATTTTGTGAGGAATCAAATAAAGATGAAGAAGAAACACAAAGACTTCTTCCTAAAAATCCTTCTAGGTATGTACAAAAACATCATCCAAAAGAGCAGATCATTGGGAATCCAGATGAAAGACAGACAAGGAGAAGAATAATAAAACCATCTCAACAAGTAAATTTTTCTTTGCTATCTAATATTGAGCCAAAAGACTTCACACAGGCAAGTGAGGATGAATTTTGGGTTAAGGCAATGAATGAGGAATTGGATCAGATAGAGAAGAGAAAAACTTGGGAACTTGTTCCATGACCAAAATGTATTTTTTTTGTGTGGTATTTTTTTTTTTATATATTATTTGAAGAGGGGGGGGGGGTGGGGAAAAAAAGAGGGTGGTTTGTTTGTTTTTGTTTTGTGGGGGGGAATAATTTTTTTTTTTTTTTTTTTTTTTTTCTTTTGCTTGGTTGGAGTTATAAGGTTGTTTTTTTCCTTCTCTTTTTTCAAGAACTTCAAGGTATATCATATGGATGTCAAGATGTGTGGATGGTGGTTTTATAAAATAAGAAAAGAGGGGAGGGATGAAAAAAAAAAGGAGTTGGGGGTGGTGGGGGAGGGAGGAGTTGTTTTTGTTGGTTTTTTTTTTGTGTGGGGTTAGGGGGTTTTTTGTTTAATTTTTAAGAATTAGGGTATTGAGGAGAAGTCAGCATTTCTAAATGGGGTTCTAGAAGAAGAGGTTTATATTGAACAACCAGAGGGATTCATACTAGTAGATAAACCTGATCAGGTATGCAGATTGAAAAAGGTATTATATGGTTTAAAGCAGGCTCCAAGAGCATGGTACTCAATATTGGATAAGTATCTTTAGGAATAGGGCTTCATAAAAGGAATAGAAGACATTAATTTATATATAAAAAATGAAGGGAGTGATCTATTAGTAGTGGTTGTTTATGTTGATGACATAATATTTGGGGGAAACAATGATAAGATGTGTAAAGAATTTGCTAAGAACATGCAAAATGAATTTGAGATGTCTATGCTTGGTGAATTGTCCTTCTTTCTTGGACTTCAAATTTCACAATAAGAAAGGGGAGTGTTTCTCTCACAAGCCAAGTATATAAAGGAAATGTTAAAGTAAATTTAGGTTAGAAGATTGTAAACTGGTAAGTACTCCCATGGTTACAGGATGCAAGTTGAGTAAGGATGATGAATCTCCAGAGGCAGACCAAAGATTATACATATCTATGATTGGCAACTTATTGTATGTTACAACTACAAGACCATACATAGTACAATCAGTGGGATTAGTGGCAAGGTTTTAGGAAGCACCTAAGGAAACACATGTGGCAGTAGTAAAAATAATTTTTAGGTATCTAAAAGGGACAATGGATTTTGGGCTTTGGTATCCCAAAAGTGACAGTTTCACACTAACAACATATACAGATGCAGATTGGGCCAACAACATTGATGACAAAAAAAGCACAAGTGGAGGAGCATTCTTTCTTGGAGAATGTTTAGTCTCTTGGTTAAGCAAGAAGTAGGTTTCAGTATCTTTATCTACAGTAGAAGCAGAATACATTGCAGCAGTAGCCAGTTGTACACAAGTGTTATGGATGAAGAAAACTCTAGAAGACTTCAAAATAAAGTATGATCATCCCATTCCCATACTATGTGATAATACAAGTGCCATAAGTATCTCAAAAAATCTAGTGATGCACTCTAGGACAAAGCACATTCCGATTAAGTATCATTTTTTGAGAGAATAGGTGATAGATAAATAGGTCATATTGGAATATGTCACTACAAAGGAACTGATAGCAGATATTTTCACTAAGCCACTTTCAAAGGAAAATTTTGAGTATCTTAGAGGAAAATTGGGAGTGAGACTCCCACCCTGGAATTAACCACCTCAAAAGGAGGTGGGGAAGGGGCTAAGCTAAGAGGCTCATTCTTAGCCCCGAGCCCCAAAGGTGACCCTTTGCCATTGATGTCAAAGGGGGAGAGAATTGAGTAAGGGGGAGAGACTTGATACTTGAAAAGAGCATTGAGCCAGGGGGAGCAATGTCCTAGGGGGAGCAGGACAAAAAGCAAGTCAAGTTTTGGTAAAAAGAGTTTGGGTTGCCATCAATGAAAAAGGGGGAGATTGTTGGACATTTTGAGTCCCTAAGTCAAAGTTGTCATTGATGTCACCAGATGAAGTCATCATTAATTTCAAGGACTTCATCAAGAAACAAAGTTGTCAAGGTTGTTATTTGATATCCAGGAAGAAGGCCAAAGGTCAAGAGAATCAATGCAGAAGTTAAAAGCAAAAGGGCTCCATAATATCTTAGTAGTATATGGAAGCATAAGTTAAAAGGGTCTTCATAAAAACCCAAGGAGGTTTTTGAAAAGTTAAAAAGGTTTATACCAAGTTATGCAAAGGTTTATAAAAGAATTAATTTATAATATTTAAATTCAAAAGAATTTAAATAAATTATAAATTAATCTAAGCGCCCATGGTCTAAAGTTGGAGTAATTCGAAGCACCGACATCACGTGGGTTAAAATAAAATTGAAGCACCGACGTTCTAAAAATAAAGGTGGAAAATCATTATATAAACCTATGCCCAAGGGGTATTAATATTATCCTTGCTCGATAAAAGAAATTGCATACAAATTGATTAAGAGAAGAGCTCATGAAAAGGGACTACAAATTTTGTGTTTGATTTACCAACAAAAAGAAATAAAGTGGAAGGTGTCAAATGGTCGAGAGCCATCTAGGCATCTTGGCCTAGATTATAGCTTAAGTGCTTGTGCGCAAGGAGGCCAACATTCGAAACATGGTGGGTGTGCTTGGAAGTTGTGTTGAAGGCACCAAAAGTGAGGTGCATATTTTTGCATAATGAAAGGTGAAGATACATTTTTGAAGCACGTGGTGCTTCCTTTATCTCAAATGAGCGCGTAGCTCATGCGACGGTTGGAGCCATGGCTAAGACGTTGGTCGTGGGCTGCATTGAGAGTTCAAATCTCTCCAAGGGTAAGGTAATTAAATTTTTAATTATTTTTAATGTTGCCTAAAGTGGGGAGTTAAAAGTTTTGCTAGTTGGAAATAATTAAAAGGGATTGCTAGTGGAAAGTTGTGTTAGTTGGAAATTGGTTTTTGGAGTTATAAGGAGTTTGATTTTATTTTTAATAAAGTCTTAATTATTATATTTGCATATTGAGGAGTAAGAATTTAAGAGTGTTGATTTTATTTTTAAAAAAGGACTTTTGCCAAAGATATTATTATGAGGGTAATGGTTAAGGTGTTGAATATTATTTTAAAGTTGGAGTGATAAGGTGTATTTTGTTTGATATCATTTTGTATTGTGTTTCCTTGAGAAAAACTATTATCTTCTAACCCTTATTGAGATTGGCAAAGAAGTAATTGTGAGTGTGGCATATTTGTGTGGTCTACTCCTTGTCAAGCAAAAAGGTATGGGCAAATTCTTCCTTGGTTGAGTTGATTGATTGGCTTTCTAGAAAATAAAGTTTGGAGTGAAAAGGATTTGATTAGGGTTTCATTTTCGAAAGTGTTTGAGTTAATGCTTCAAGGTTTTTTGGAATTAAGTGTTGTGATTAAAACCTTGTTTATAAGCATTTTTTTTTGGTAACTTAAAAATAACAAATTAGATTGATTATAAGAATTCTTGTTGAAGTGATTTGTTGTGCAAAGAACTTGAACTAGGGTTTGAAAAGAACATGAGTATCATTGTTATGTGAGATTTATTGTTGAGCATTGTTGGAAACATTTTGAGTTGGTGATTACATGCTTGGACTAGGGTTTGTGAGAAAGGGTTGTTTCTTTGAGTGATTGGTTGAGTAGAGTTGGTTGAGCCTAGTCAAGTGGATGTGTGAAGTGATTGTTCAAGTTCCTTATAACAAAATATTCTATATTATGATTTGAGTTGAGATTGAGCATTTGAGTGTAGAACATATTGAGTCTCTAAAAATTCTCTTTATGATTCTATGAGATTGGACAAGTTCTATGTAGACTTATTGATCATATTTGAGCAAGTTCTGTGTGGAATTGTTGATCAGATTTGAGTAGGTTCTGAGTGGACTTGTTGAGAATATTTGAGAAGGTTTTGTGTGGAATTATTGAGCATATTTGAGTATGTTCTGAGTGGACCTATTGAGCAGATTTGAGATAGATCTTTAGAGGTGATAGAACATAGAGAATAGTGGTCTCCAGTGGATAGAGATCCATCAACCACGATAGTGGGGATAGGTATTTTAAGTGAGGATAATAGTCTTCAATGGAGAGAGATCCACAAGCCAGTGTAATGGAGGCAGTAGTATTCTAGAGGAGCACCAACCATAGTAGAGGAGAAGGAGTTCTCCTATGGATATAGATCCACAAACCTGATTTAGGGGATCAACATCTCCTTAGGACAGAGGTCCATAAAATTTGTAGGGAAAGGATTCCCAAGAGATTTTGAGGAAAATTTATAAGAAATATTTTCTCTGTGGAAGTAGCCATATTTGGGTGAACCACTTTGTGTGATGTTTTCTGCTTTATTAATGTTGATGTTACTATTTGGATTAAACAACAATTTTTTTTATTGTATATTGTTCATCCACCTCTCAGTATAAGTACATGTTCTTCACTTGACTAGGCTAAATTAACTCTACTCAACCAATCACTCATTGAAACACTCATTTCTCACAAACCCTAGTCCAAGCATATAACCACCAACTCAAAATTTTTCCAAAAATGCTCAACAACAAATCTCACATAACAATGATACTCATGTTCTTTTCAAACACTAGTTCAAGTTCTTTGCTCAACAACTCACTTCAATAATAATGCTTATAAAACTATCTTCATAACAATGATACTCATGTTCTTTGCAAAACCCTAACTCAAGTTCTTCACACAACCAATGGCTTCAACAACAATGCTTATCAGACAAGGTTTTAACAACAACTCTTTATTCCAAAAAACATTGATGCATTAACTCAAACACTCTCAAAAGGAAACCCTAATCAAGTCATTTTCACTCCAAACTTATTTTCCAAAAAACCAATCAATCAACTCAACTTATGGAAGAACGTGCTCATACCTTTTTATTGAAGATGAAGGGATCTCATAAATTTGTCACAACCACAAACACTTCTATGGCAAGCTCAAAGAGGTTAGAAGATAAAAATTTCTCACAATATAATGTAAATACTCAATTACACCTTATCACTCCACCTTTCAAAAACAACCATCAACATACATAAAATATTTATCCAGTAACACCTTATAAAATCCCAACTCAAAATAAATTCAACTTCCACCAAAATAACTCAAAACCTCTTTAATCAATTTAATGACAAAAAGAAATTTGGTAAGAATCAAATCCTCTTTCCTTAAAATAACATAAATCACTTCTCAATAAAACAATATTTCAAAAACCCTTTTAACTCCAAATGGCACAAATCAATTTCCAATAAAATAATTCTTCACAAACCCTTATAACTCCAAACAACACAAATCAATTACCAAAAAATAATTCTTCAACAAACCCTTATAACTCCAAACAACACAAATCAATTACCAAAAAATAATTCTTCAACAAACCCTTATAACTCCAAACCACACCTTAGAAAAAATTTAGGCAATATAAAAATTTAATCAAAACTTACCTTTGCCACTAGTCAGATTCGAACCCATAATCTCTACCTCTACGAGCGCTCTAGCCATGGATTTGACCACCGCGTGCGCTAGATGCAAATTTGATATCTTGGACACTCTTCATCACCTTTGTCCTAGGTTGGCGCTAAAAACACACATGTGCAAAAGACTTCCCTTGGCGCTCAAGACACACACCACTCATGCAAATCGATTGTGGGATCCTCAACTCCCAATGTCTTCACAAAATGTGCACTACCAATGGACCACCATGTCCTTTGTGATTCAACCAATATGCTCTTTCCCTTATTTCTTTCACCTGGCGCTAAAGACAAGCAAATCCCTTGTCTTCTTCCTCAACGATCAACGATTGCACAAAAACATTTTGAACTTTGTCGCATGCATTAAAATGTTGAGGGGTAAATTTTAAATGCCTCTTTGGCATTAATTTATACATGAATTATCTTTATTGCTTAGAAGTCTATGCTCCCAATTAGTTTGTAATGTTGGTGCTTTCCAATATTTATAATTTATAAATTATTTAAATTCTAAGGAATATAAATTAGAAATTATATTTATAAACTTTGACTTTAAGGAGATTAAAGCCTTCCTTGGGTTTAAACTTAAACCTTTAATTTGAAAAGTAGTCTACCACCGTGGGTATTTTAAAATCTTAATTGTCGTCTCAATGTGTGAGGAGACTTTTATATCCTCGTAATGATTTTAATAAAACCATTTAATCTTCCACCACGAGTTTACCATAAATCCTCATTAAATGATATTTTGCCAAATTTTTCTTCAACTCTTCACATTGTTCCTGGTGCTATTGATAGTGTGCTCCATGGTATTAATTACATCTTCATATGTTTACTTTGGTATCAATAATGAATTTTAAGATTGACATCAATGACAACTAAATGAGCTCAAAATGTCCAACATTGTGAAGTGGTAAGCTTAGTCATTTTTTCACATACCCTAAGGGAAATATCCTATCCTCACACATGTGTGAGCTAGGATTAGGGTTAACCCTAGTTAGTTGATCCCTAGGTTAGGTGAGGGTTGAGTTAGACGTCCTAGAAAATATCCTAACTAATTTGGGGTGCACACGTGTGAGGACATTTTTAGGACTAATTTTATTCTTAACCCTAATTAAACCCAATTAAGTGATAAAGTGCACTTTAAGTGGAAAGTCACTTGCAAATTAGAATCCTAATTAGCATAATTAGGGTTTTTGTATGGAATTGTCCCATGGGAGATCTAATTAGGTGTAGGAAATGGATCAAGTGGCCTTAAGGGGCTTGTAGGTATCCCTCCTACAAATAGAAGGTGTTTTGAATGCATTTTATATAGTTTTATAGGGTTTTGCACCTACGGATAACTATGATGTCCTACGATGGCCTGTGATGGCCTACAATGGCCTATGATGGCCTACAATGGCCTATGCAAGCCTATAAGTGTCTATGCAGGTCTACAAGTATTTATGAGTGAGCATGTGTGACTTTTAGATGTCTACTGTTAGCATACCTAGGAATAGATATTTAAGGATATATTATTATAGTGTATAAGGGTTGGCATGGGAAACACCTAACCCAAGGTTGATTGTATCATAATATAATATAATATTATATTAGTAGTAGACTCCCCAAAGTAGAATTAGAATATGGGTGTATAAAGAAGATATATTTGTAATTGTAATCATGATGGAGATCAATCATATGTAATCATATTTTTCCACAAAGTAGCTTATGGGACTTTGGAATACTTAAGTGGAAATCCCAATATTATTGGTGTTTCCATACCTTAAGGGTATTATCTATCTCTATCTCATTGTTTGGATTGTTATTATGGATAATTATTTATGGATGAATTATTTTTATTAATAAGAATAAAGTTTTGTAACATAACATCTTTCTCCTTCTAGTGAGGGAAGACTAGGTGCCACTCAACATGGAGATTTCACATAATTCTCAATGTGCCTCTCTTTCTAGCATCCATTTCCATATGATGTTATCACTTTTATGTGATCACATACAAGAGTGGTATATGTAAATGTTCCTGCCACCTTGGTGCCATCACTCCAAAACATGGGGTATTTAGTGCACCACTTCCAAAGATAAATGTGGGTCCAATAAATAGCCACAAACAAGCAAACAATAATATCTGCAAACTAAGAACTCAAGTCTTACTAATAAATATGAATTATCAAACCTTAGGCATATAAGGATTATTATCATCCAAGGCGAATAAGAATTATTATCATCTAAGTAATTCTTACAAGCACACACACAAGGAGATAATCAAAACCAATATTCCATATGCAAAAAAAAATGCTTTCTCTTGATGTTTGATACCATTTTTTAATCCTTAAATGAGTGGATCCTTATTTAATACAGACTTAGGCTATCACAAAACCATGTTAAGAAGACTTTTTGCATGCAAATTTCCTAGTCCAATGGCACAAACATGAGCATACACAAACCATAATGCATCTACATGAAAATGATATTCTTTCATATTACCCTAAGTTTTTTTATGACCATGTCATCATTATCATTTTCCCTTTAGTATGGTCTCTCATTATTTATGGCTAAATATTTTATCCACCCACGAGTGTACCTGATCTTAAAACCAAGCAGAGCATCAATAGTACCATATTATTATATAAAACAAACACAACACTAAAAACTTATATCCATAAAAAACACAATGCTAAGTGTTAAACATCATATCCAATTTGAGTAGAAAGTTCTTCCATGGCGGGTCATGATAGTTAAGGAAACACTAATAATACTCCTTAAGGAATAACTCCACATAATCTCCCAATATGAAAGACCACATTGTAGGTAAACGTGATTACAAGATAATGTTCAATATGAACGATGATAATTACAATGACAATATCCCTTCTTTATATATCGATGTTATAATGCTACTTTGGGATTGAACTCCTAAGTCCTTATTCCACTCATTATTATAATATAATATTGTAATATAATAAATCCTAAGTCACATATGGCCTATGCCAACTACGCATGAAACTTATATATAATATAATATTATATCCCCATTTAACAATTTCTTGGTACCAGATAAAATTTGTAATTATCTAGATATTTCCAACATCAACATTGAATTTTGCTTTCTAAATAATATGCCCAGGGTACTAAATATTTGTTATACCAAATGATTTTTTTTTTTAAATTAGCATACAACTTGTATTTTTAAATTATTTGAACATACATATATCAATCATGTCGTAAATTCTCACTTGTCTTATTATTGATGAGAATCTCATATAAGTAGGGTACTATAAAGAAATTACTATAGGGATGTAAAATGTCGCCCATCATTGTCATGAAGGTGTAAGGTGCATTAGTCAAATCAAAATACATCAATAACAACTCAAATGAAACCTTAATTATCTTTAATAGAGTCTTCCATATAGTAATATTTTCAATGGGTATTCGATCATACCTATATTTGAGATCAATTTTTTTGAAGAACTTTATACCATACAGTTGGTCTTGCAAGTCATATATCTAAGAAAATAGATAGTGGTTATTAATAGTGATACTATTAAAAATCTATAGTTTATACACTATCTACATTCCATAATGATACAAGATCTCTATTCAAACCTCTATAGTTGATATACTACCCCCTAATTTCAACATATACAAGGATTGATCTATGACATGCAATTGAGTTTAAAAAATAGAACTAATAACTAAATCAATAAATTTAACTCAAAATGCTGATGGTTTTAAAAATTCATCATAATATGCTATATTGTTATCCATCTTCTTTTGCTACATAAATCTTACCATTGACATGGTGGTAACAATAAAATTGAACATAGTATTTAATTTGATCAGGAATATAATGCATTTTTTATCTTTGCTAATATGTTCCTACATTTTTAGGAATTGACTATGGACATAAATATTTGAGGAGATATTTGTGGTATCTTAAAATATTGTCCTTAGATCAAGATAAGGCCACATTGAGATATTGAATCATAGAACCCATGTCTTCTACACATGAATGGTTGGCCTAGGATCACATCAACAACAACCAAATTCACAGCATCAAACAAAAAATATCTTTTATATGGTTTTTTAGCATAAGATATGAGATATTATTGAGTGGAATTAGTGTATCTATCTTGTTCCAACCATACAATATTATATGGCTATATGTGTAGTATCATAGACAAACTTAGATCCTTTACAATATAAGTATATATTTGTATATTTTATCTTCTACTATCAAAAATTAAATATAATGTCTTACCCCTTACCTATATATGTAATTGAAATAGGTGTTTCTCCTCTAGTGACTCCTCTAATGTATCATGTATGGTGATAATATTTATATTTGGTTTAGTTTCCTTAATTTTCTTCCATCTATCCTTAGCATGTTGACATGTAAGAAATGGTGCAATAGATGTAGAGTGTTAAATATTAGTGAATAGTGTGTAAATTACTCATTACACTTCCCTCAAACAATGATACCATTTGTTCATACTAGTATTTTGAGGATTTTTATTTTGAGATTCATTATTTTTCTTCTAATTCTATATTTTGGGATGACTATATTGATATTTATTGCTTTTATTATTACTCTATCTCTTTTCTTATCTAGTACTTTATACTTTGTTTGTTGTTTTTTATTACTCCTTTCATGTTTCTATTTTTGTACTTCTACTTCAATATGATAGTTAATATGTATTCCACTTCCAAGGTCTTGAATTTTAAGAGGACCATGTTCTCTTGAATGTACTATTGCATCCCATTGCAATAATTTAGAAATTATTCCTTTTGGTATATCAAATACTTAGTGTGTCTTCCATGTAATTGAAAGCACTAACATAATATTTACTAATTTGTTCTTTACCTTGTAGGTATTTGCATTATATATAATATTGTTATAGGCTCTCATGGAACACATATTTTATAACATTTATGAAGTCATATCATGTGAACCCTACCTTGTCACATTCATTCTTCTCTTTTACCTTATCATAATATACTTCCTATTAATGACTTTGTTAATTAAAAAATATGATACAACTAAACCCAAAATTTTTCTATTGCATCAAGTTTCCATTCAAAAATATATATTAAAATTTTCCTATATATTAAAAGGTTTTGGAACACAAATTAGTGATAGTAAAATGACATATTATATAGATGATGAGGTTTAGGATTCGTAACATAGAGTCATTAAATTGTTTAAGCAAATTGATCCATCATTTCATTCCTCTATTTCATAATGGATTCATTCAATATTTATTGAAAGGATTGACTTTATTAATGTTGTTCATTCCATTTTTTATTTGATATCATTTGAAATGGCAATCAAGACAATTACTTTATGTTTACTAAAATTTGTGTCACACTTATATGGCCTAAGTAGGGAGCACAATGTAACTCTTTTAGCAAAAAATCTTTCAAATTTTTGACATCTAGCACATAAATTGTTTCCTTAAAACTAATAAGTCTATATGATTCTAGAAAATACTCATTAAATCTAGGGTCTCTTATATTTATTTCCAAAACAACCTTAACCATTTTATAATATTGACCCCCTTCTAATTACTCTAAATTTCTATCTTTAAAAGGTATTCTTATGATGATGATATTTGAAATGTGTCTTCATTATCTAAGAGAATATACTACCATAATCTATTTCCCTTTTCTAAAATTTAGGTCAAAATCACATTCACAAAGAAATTAATCCATTTTATTTGTCTAGAAATATAATCAAGCTATGTGAAGATATACTTTAGATCTTGATAATCTATTTTAATATCAAATTGGTTTTCCATTAAGTAGTACCTCCAAATTTGAAGTGTGCATATTATCGATGCTAAATATAGATTAAAGGAGGCATAATTATATTTTTAATTCTTAATTTTTTGAGACTCATAGGCTACTATCCACCCACCATGAATTTGAACTCCCCTTAGTCCTTCCCTTAATGCATTGGTAGTGACTAAAAAATCACCATTTAGGTTTGATACCCTTAAAACTAGACTTGTGGCTAATGTCTCCTTAATTCATTAGAAATCTTATTCACATTGGTGAGTCAGCTTTAAATTCTTACCTTTCCATGATGGTTATGTGGTAGGACATTCATTTTTAAAAAACCCTTCCACAAATCTTCTATAATCCATTGCCAATTTTATAAATCCATGTGTTTCATGCACATTAGCATGTATTTCAAATTTCATAATAGCTCTAGTGTTCAATATATTACTCGCTATCCCACACAAATATTATTTATTGACAATAGTGTATATTACTTTGTAGAAAGGAACATTTCGAGAGTTTCTCATAAAGTTAGTATCCCTTAGTCTATTAATTACAATCATGATATGCTCAAAATGTTCACTTTAATTACATGAGTGAGCCAAGAATTCATGTTGAAAAATATTTCATCAAGTTCATAAATCTTGAAGGTGCATTAACTTATCCAAAGGAATACTATGGTAATTTTGTAATGCACATATCTAGTCATAAAATTATCTATGGGGATGTCCACATTTTTTATCCAAAACTAATGATAGCTAAATTAAATATATCTTTAAAAATATCACATAGGAGGTGAAACCTTAGATTCAAATGAGAGACTAAAGGGAGAGAAAATCCTACTAATGGGGGATTTTATTAGTTTACTACCTTTCTCTTTATTTTGTGGGAGAATATCCTCCATGAGGTTTATTTATTTTTCTTTTTATTTTCTAAATTGATCTTAGAGAGAGTCTACTATCTTACATACCAAAATAAATCCTTACTTGATCCCTCTTCCAATCCATCCTCCATTATCTTCATAATTTTCCCTACATAAGGAGAAAATATCTCTTCTATCCTTCTTCTCTCATGACTACTCAATATTTTATCCTCTAAAAATGATCTCAAGCCATATTTTTATGGGAAAACAAAATAATTATTTGTATCATTTCAATTTATCATGCAAATATATTATTAGATTACCTCAATCTAGTCCTTAAGGCTCTTTGTTAAACATCTACAAAGCTTTTTTCTTCTTTTTGTAGCTCCCATGAATATTTGTTTAGTTTCCTAGTTATTTTCCTTGTGTTGTTTGAGTGATATCTAATATTATTTTGGAGCTTCTAAGGTTGGTGCATGTTTCTTATATGCTTGTCCTTCTATTACTATTATCTTCTTTTTTTTACTTGCATAAATGGGAGTTTCAACCTATTGCTTCTTCATGCTCTACATTCTACTTTGACATAACCATATTGGTGGTAAAATATGAATTAAAAGGGGACTCCAATATAGTCTAAATACTATGTGTTATACCAAATTCTAGTTAAAAATTACATGTTCCCCATGTAATACCAATCTTAGGTCCATCTCCACTAAGATTCAAGCTACCAATTTTTGAAAGGAATTTATAGTTTTTTATTCTACTTCAATAAAAACTCCCAAAGAAATCCCTATCTCCCTCAAATTCTTCTCATTTTAGTTTTCAAGAAGTAGTGTAAGTAAATTGATCCAAATAGGTTGGGTGGATATTCTCTTGGAGTGAGGATAAAAACTAGGTATCTATTTTTATAGATTGAAGATACTATGACACCATCTCCATGTTTTATTTTTAATAGTTTTGGTATCCTTTTATTTTTGTCATTACATGGTATGTTAAGATATATCCCAACAAATCTAACCATGTTGAATTTATCCAATCAAGAAGATTTTTTGTTTTTATTGAGTGTCAGATGAACCTTCCCACTATAGCGTTATCTTTCAATCATAAGACTTGTTCAAGAATTAGGAATTCCATTGCAATAATTTAACTATCTCATTTTATCTTTTGATGCAACATTTGTTTTTACCTCTTCCCTTAGATAACATGTTTTTTATTTAAAAACTCTTGTCCTTGGGATAATGTTATGTTTAGGATATTTGCTTTTATCAATGCTTCTAATCTATTTCACTTCCCTTCTTTGAGGGTCTAGCTTTTGGAATCCTTAGTATTTTTATTCCAATGTTTAGTTATCTTCTCTTAGAAACCAAATATTGAATTCTTTGAGTGTTTATCTAGTCCCTTTGAATAATCCAATACTTTTATTTCTTCATTCCATAGTTTTACATACAACATACCTTGATCCAATATTCCTTCTACTCTGTCTTTGTTTAGGTTTTCTACTCTAGATATTTTTGGAAAACTTGACTGCTCTATAAGTTGTCTACCATTGGATCCCATATTATTCATTTATTTTTATTTTATTTCCATATTCATTGCATACCCTTTCTTCATATTTTGGTTCCTTACAACCATTCTTCATTGTAAGGTTAGGTTTTAGTCACTATTCTATTTTCTTATTCCCAACCATTTTTCTATCATATATCTCCCTTATTTGTTCAATCTCTCCATAATTATTTTCTTCTAACACCCTCTTCATCTCTATTTTCTATTTATTTCTATCTTCTAGAACCCTTTCCACATATATGAAATGCACAAAATGTACCATATACTTCTACCCCTTATACACAACTACTCTAAAAATATAAACATGGAGAAGAAGCAATTATTTTATTATTACCAATGAATTTTTCTAATAACAAATCCACATGAGAGCTTAGTAAATTTTCTTACACCTAGCTTTATTTATGCATAGGTATGTTGGAATAAATTTCTATTCATTGGCATGTCAACCATTAGCCATAGTGAAAATTTTCACATATGGGTAATGTTCACCTCTAGAATTATAAAAATGGTTCCCCAAACCCTAGCTCCCTTGTAACACACCCTACACCACCCACTTGTGGCACACACACACACACGCATATATATATATATATATATATATATATATATATATATATATATATATATATATACTACAAAACAATAAATGGTGGATGGATAATTCATCTTATGTTTAGTTTAACCACCCTTTGATGGAATTCAATTTACCAACCTTCTACGTTGAAGGGTAGACATTATATTAGGATGATTGAAAATATAAACTATGAATTATCACAATATATTCTTTATAAAATTTTAAAAACAATTAATTTTATTTCTAAAATATATCTTTATTCATGATAAGCCTTAATGAATGGATTATCTTTTGTTATAGTTTTCTAAAAATTGGGATCTTTGGTGGTAGAATACTACTATAATTTGTTTATAGAGGAAAAAGTCATTAGTTATTTGAATATTTCATTAATCATGGTTTGATTGAACTTATACCTAAATGTTATAGAATAATATGATCTTTAGTAGGATGCTAAACAATTTGTTAAATATTTTTTATAATTGGAAATCCAAGGCTATTCTAAGGATACACATGAAGAATTGCTCAAGAGAGTATCAATTCAATTAAAAATATTTTCTTACAAGTAAGATTTATTTTTGATAATTTATTATTGATTTGAAAAAAAATGAAAGAAGAAAGGCAATTAATCATGATGTTGCATTTATTACAATTATATTTTTATAAAGCTTTTGATAAATTCATATAGTCTTTAATCACATTGATGCTCAAAATGTTGGATCTAGATTATAAGATGACTATCAAAATTAAAATATCTTTTCCATATGATTTGACAAGCTTTAAGATTAATTGTATTTTATTTAAGGATTTACCTCTACCATGTTTTATTGAACAAGGTTCTTCCTAGCTTTTCTCTATATTTTTAAAGTATTTTATTCAAAAATTATAATATATTCTACATATTCTTTGACAAGGATTAAGATTAATAGTATTTTATTTACCATATTTTATTGAACAAGGTTCTTCCTAGATTTCTCAATTCTTTTTTAATAAAATTTTAAATATGAAAATGTGAATGTATAAGCTTACAATATTTGTATTAGAGGAAGATGAATTAAAATTTATGAAATTTTCAGAACTCTAACATACTTCATGCGAATATGTCATACCAATTAAAAATAATAATTCATTCTTTCCGGTTACAAGGTCATAAAAAGATTATTATGCACACACTTTTACCATAATTTTGAATGTGGATCTCTAAAAAAAACCAAAAACTCTTACCATGATGCTGCCCCAAAGGAACAACAAAACTCTAACCATGGTGCTGCCCCAAAGCAACACCATTACTGTAAAACAGAAACATATATTTTTTTTAAAGGTGAAGTGAAAAACCATTATTGTTTTTAAATTTACCTCTAGAAATAAATTTTATGTTTCTCTTGCACATATAAACTTTATTTAGTCAAAAAAAAAAAAAATCTCTTATTATTTTTAAACTATTTTTCATTACAAGCTTTAAAATATAATTATATAAAATAGTTGCATGAATTTATAAATAACATACCACTTACAATTTAAAAATCCATGTTTAAAAAAATATTATTAATTATGTTAATATTATTTTTAAAATAATTATTTATTTATTTATTTATTTTTGAAGTTTAATTTCAAGGTTTAAATTGTTGTGTGGGCGAGTCTCTTTGAGGGGGTGGGTGTGTGATGGCTGTGTGTTAAACTCCTTGATAAGCATAGCTCTCAACTTTACAAAAAATCATGGTTGTGAAGAAAACACTTAACCCTATGCATTGCTCATAAAAATTTCTCACACTAACCAAAAATATATATATAAAAATATAATTAATTATTAATTTTATTTAATATTAATAATAATTTGTTAAACAAAACACGAGCATTACACCTTGATGGGAACTTCCACCGACAGTTGTATTATTCACCTATATGATATATAATATTGTCAAACGTTCCGTCATTCAGGTCAGTCATTGTATTGATCAACCATAGAATTACAATTACGGAGGAAAGCAATGTCTCATAGAACCTGAGAATTTGGATTTAATAGTTGGAACGTTGAAGGTGAAAGCGTTATAAAATATTTTTAAATATCTTCATAAAAAAAGATAAAGACGGTTCTTTCTTATTCTCTTCTTCCCTTACTAAGTCGACTAGTTAACAAACGCGGGTATACGTCCCAATTCGCTTGGACGGACGCGTTTAATATTATGCGACTTCACCCACCCACATCATGTACGATGAGAACTTCAAAATCTGCGAACAACAAGGGCTTCTACCAGACGAACTCCCCTATGAGACGGGTTAGGCTATACATTTGACCCGTTCTGCAGGGTGGGCTGCAACGCACAAAAAAAGAACAGTAGATGACAGGCCTCTGCCCTCTTTCGACGGATCAGTCGAAATCAATTTCCCTAATTTTAAAGTCTAGTTTTATGGTTTCTCCGCGTTCGACGGAATTGAAATACTCAACTTTGTTATGTTTGCGTGGCCAGGTTTTCGAAAGGGCCATAAATTTTGGATTAACGAAGCGTATCTCGGCTCTGGATACCTCTTGTTATTAAAGATCATCAAGTTGAGCACATCGTCACGATTATCGGAGCGTTTCATATCTTCGATAAGGGAGAAGCAGATTTTGACTTTTCGAAAAATTTATCTGCGGATTTGTCTCAATCCCTCCGTCCTTTCCAAAATGCTATATATATATATATATATATATGTTGGGCCATAGGATTTTTTTCATTGGAGTGCCCGTGCCGTTAATTGAGAATTATAATTACTTGTTTCTCATTGAATTCGAAATTCTCCTCTAAACTTTTATGTTTTTAGACAAGCTGGAGGTCATGCAGAAGGAGAGCCGAGAACAACGCCAGCGGTTCAAGCTCCAGCAGGACTGTAGAAACGCTTCCACCTTTGAGGAAACAAACGCGAGCCCCGCAAAACGCCTCTGCCACGACTCCGACTGCAGAACCGTTGATGTTTTCCATGAAATCGTTTCTGAAATAAATGCTCAAGAAACGGATTCCTCCAGCCAGAAAATTCAGGAAGATTTGGTGTGGGATATGATGGAAAAGCTCCGAGAAGAAATCATGCCAAGCAATCCGTGTGAAAATGAATCGAGCACAAGTAATTCTACTTGTGATGAAAGGCATTGCAATGGGCCGCAGGGAGAAAAGCAGTCTGTCATCAGAGGGAATTCGGTCGAGAACGGGGTGGAATATCAGAGTAATAACGCAGAGTTGGAATATCTAGTGGGGACCAACGATGACTATCTGGGAATTTGTAGCAGCCCACAGTCGAATATCGTGGATAGTAGCGTAGATGAATACTTTTTTGCTTATTATAGTGCCGATTATGGCTACTTCGAATGTGTCCAAATGGAAAGACAGGCCGAACAAGAGCTTTTTCTGCAAAATTGGTGGGATGATAAGCACAGTAGAGAGCAAGGTAGCGGCGATCTGTTATCTGTCGAAGACGACCATTGCCAGGATTTTTCGACATAAAACAGGGTCTACAGGTTTTCTCAAGAGCAAGAGTGCTAAAAAAGATGTATACTGTTAGACAATCGAAGAAATTATTATTATGCCTCAAAAGGAACATAGTTCAATGGGAGCATCTACATGTTAGAATGACTGGGAAATATAACGTGCGAGATAACACAATTATCACATTATAATAGATGAATCCGTAGTTCCATTGCTGCGTCATTTGGCTATCATCGTACTCGATGATGGTCCTGTGGAATATATATATATATATATATATTTTCTTGAAAAATTTGTAATTTTTGTTTTTAAGTTTGAAAGAAATTTATAATGTTACAAATATGAAGTATTTTCAGAATTTTTAGTTACATTTTATCTATGAGTTGGTATAAATTGAACTGAAACGACTATTGACCTTCTTATTGTAATATCATATTGTCAAATTTCTTGAAATATTATTATTTTTTAGTATTGCTTATATTTGCTCTAAGAAAAACCTATTGAAGGCCTTTATGTTGTAATGTTTCACAATGAACATACAATTTAGAAATTTAATCTAAATAATAGGACTGATAGGTAGAAAGCAGAGTAACTTTCTGATTAATCATAGTTCTTGAATTACTATTGGGGAGACTTTTAGACTTTCAAAAATGGATTTAATCTACATTTGCACCTGAATCATAGGAATTTTCTTACCTTCAAATAGCTTGGAATTTCTAGCCAATCATAATTTCCGTGCCACTATCAAAGAGACACATCTACACTCCTTTAATCCTCTTTATTTGAACCATTATTGTATATTATATGAAAGGTTCCTAGTAGGCCACTATCCTTTCCCTTGAGTCATAGGCATAATTGAGTTCTACACTTGTCTTGCAAAAGGGTAATGAGCAAGAAGATGGTCTATTTTTTCTTCTTTATTTATACATATTACACACTGAATTGGTCCTTGCCAAGACCTCCTTTGAATAACACTCCTTGTTAGTGTTTTTTGACTAAAGCTAATCAAGCAAAGATTTTAGGTTTTAGTGGAGCTTTCACTTTCCATATTCTACACCAGCACCAATTTTTTTCCTCATTATTGTTATCAAAGCATTTTATAAACCCTTCTCTAGCTTAGTACTACTCACTGCTATATTATTGGACTATATAAAAAGGTATATATTTTTATTTAGTTTTATATAAGCTCTTTCTAGTTCCTTTCTATAAGCATACCAAATATTTACTTTATTTCGTTCTAGTGTTAGCTCTTCTATAGAGAGTCATGCTTGTTTCCATGAATTAGTGCTCTTTGCCTATACCACCTATGTTAATAAAATATTTTCTTAGATATAGATATGACCTATTATGTTTTATGAAAATTGATAGTCTCTTTTTTTCCCTACAGAAGGATCTTTGCCTATCCTTACTTCTCTTTTATTTTCTATTTTCCAAGCCAAGAAATTCCCAACTAATGGCAAAGCTCTTCTTAGTGCTTTCAAAATAATTATAACTTTTAAAATTTAATTTTATCTATGATCAAATCCAATCTACAAAGGACAATATGCCCAAATATATTTTTTGAATTACTTCCTTACATAATCCTCTTTTGGTTATCAATATCCATAATTTTTTTTGCTACAAAGCTTTTTCAAAATTATGTATATTCTTGAGGCCACATCCTCCATTTAATTCTAGTTTAGCTATTCTATTCCATTTAACTAGTGTCATTGCATCCTTTTATTTTTTGCCTAACAAAAGGAATTAGTAATAAATTTTCCTTATTTTCTCTTATATTATGATGGGAATGTATGTTAAGGAGTTCTTGTAGACTAGGGTGGCTTCCTAGTTTGATTTTATCAACATAAAGTGACCCTCCAATGATAGCCACCTAGTGTATTAGGTGTTGATCCTTTTATCTATTTTAGTATATAAATAGATCTAGTCCTAGCACCCATAATCATTAGGTTTATAATAAAAGCCTAAATATAATATCCCTTTTCAATGTCTACTTTCTAGAAATAAAAAATACTCATTACTACTTATATTTCCCCTAACTGAAATCTATTGATGGCTATATCAATTTTTGTAGATTTTTTTCTATTCCTATAGCCATGCAATATAGGTCCAACACTTCTTAATACTTTGAGGTTTCCTTAAATTTCATGTTTCCAAAAGTAAAACATCATATGAAAAGCCTAAATGTGTAACCTTCAAAGACTTACCAATTTTGATAACCTTGATCATTTCTTCTCTTTTATATTTCTCAATAAATCTACTCAAAACCTTATGCTACCAAAATAAAAAGGATAGGAGAAAGAGGAAATACTCGTCTCAAACCTATAGAATCCTTAAAATTTTTGAAACTTGAATCATTGATAAATACAACAAAAGTGGCTAAACTAATACATCCCATAAACTAGTTCACAAAGCGAATGCTACATCCAATTTAAATTAGGTTGAATATGATGTATAACCAAATTAATTTATCAAAATATTTTTCTATATCTAATTTAATTATGTAACGACCAAAAAACACACAAATAGAAAAATACAAAAATAGAATTTTTTTTTTTTTTACTAAGGAGAGGAATACATGAACCCTTCATGAACCACTAACCCTACTAGTATTTACCTAAAGTTTCGATCCCCTAAGTTTTCCTAAAAGCTAGATCTCATGAAGTACCCTATCACAAGTCCGTATGTGTAGACGTATCATGTGTTGCTACAAATAAGCCCATCTATCCCATCACTCTTGATGAGCTAGACTTATCACCCTTGGTACATCGAAGGTATACATGCATATCTATATCATACACAAGTTATTATATGTAGGTATACTACGAGTATTATGAGTTAAGCTATCTATCTCATCTCCACGATGAGCTATCTTAAAACAAATATAATCTTTCCACAACTTAGTCTCTTCTCTCCCTAAGAGGGTCTCAATTCCCATAGGTCTCCTATGTTCACCCTAAGGGGTTCTCAATTCCCTTAAGTTACCTATGTTCACCCTAAGGGGTTCTTAATTCCCCTAGGTCACCTTTGAGTTCACCATAGAACTCTACTCTTAGATTTCTATTACTAAGCAACCAAACAAGAATACATATAGATACTAAAACATAAAAGAGTAATCACTAAGAATCCAACAAATAAATAAGAATTAACACTAAAATAGAATGTTATCATCAGAAAGAGAATCAACTACATAGTATAACCAAATATGAAAATAAAGTAAAAGTACCTTCTCTAAACCAATAAATAGTTATTGCATTAAATATTGCATTAAATAATGTTACATTAAATGCATTGGGGATATCTCCCCATAATTCTAGTCTATTTGAGCACGAGTAAATCAACATAAAATACAATTACCTATACTTTATTTCCATTGAAATCCTTGCTTCACCTTACTTCCCATTGGTTCTTTGAGGGTAGTAGGGGATCAGGGTACTCATGGTTCATGATAGGCATACCTCTAAATGCATATATTCATTTACTTTGTAAAATTACAACTATACAAAATTCAATTAAGTTTCCAACCATCTAATGCATAGTGGATATTATAAAATATCCTTTAATTTTATCTTCAACTCTTCAATTCCCTTAGAGAGCCATACAACATGTACTACTTAGATCAAGGTCTAACTTTAATAAAATTAATTCATGTATTAAAGCATTAAAGTCCCATACCTTTAACCTCTAAAATAATCCATCATTCATTCCCTAAATTAAAGCCCCATAACTTCAATTCAAAGAATAAATATAACATATTTTTTAATTCGCAATTCCAATCAAATCAAATACTGTTTTAAAGCATTAAAGTCCCATATATTTAACCTCTAAAATAATCTATCATTCATTCCCTAAATTAAATCCCCATAACTTTAATTCAAAGAAAAAATCTAAAATCCTTTTTAATTCACAATTCCAATCAAATCAAATACTGTTTTAAAGCATTAATGTCCTATACCTTTAACCTCTAAAATAATCCATTATTCATTCCCTAAATTAAATCCCCATAACTTCAATTCAAATAATAAATCTAACATCATTTTTAATTTCCAATTCCAATCAAATCAAATACTATTTTAAAGCATTAAAGTTCCATACTTTTAACCTCTAAAATAATCCACCATTCATTCCCTAAATTAAAGCTCCATAACTTCAATTCAAAGAATATATCTAACATCCTTTATTTAAAATAATTTTTTTCATCTATTATAACATAATTATGTTTTCCTTTGAAGTCATTTTTTTTAAGTCGACATCATAGACTTACTAATCAAATATTTTCAACCCTAATCTTAGATTCCTAACCTCAATTAAAGATTCACAGCCTTATCTAAAGATTCATTACTATAGTTAGAAATAACCCCTTCATGATTTTATCACACAAAAGGTCTTACCCTAATTGAAACCACATAAGGTAAATATCATTAATTAAAGATCCCTTCAATTAAGATCTCATAAAATAAATCATAATAATCAAATATCTTACTATTATTGAAAACTTTTAAGATAATTTGTGCTAGTCAAAGGTTTATCTTTAATTAAATATCCTAATATAATCAAAGATTTATCAAATGTTTTCCCTTTAATAAAATCTCCTAATATAATCAACATTTATCAAATGTTTTCTCTTTAATTAAATTTCCTAAGATAATTAACATTCATCAAAGGATTTCTCTTTAATTAAATATCCTAAGATAATCAACATTCATCACAGGGTTTTCTCTTTAATTAAATCTCCTAAGATAATCAACATTTATCAAAGGTTTTCTCTTTAATTAAATATCCTAAGATAATCAACATTTATCAAAGGTTTTCTCTTTAATTAAATCTCCTAAGATAATCAACATTTATCAAAGGTTTTCTCTTTAATTAAATCTCCTAATATAATCAACATTTATCAAAGGTTTTCTCTTTAATTAAATATCCTATATTATATTATATAAAACAAAGGTCTTATTTCAATTAAAGTCCCATAATATAATTTATATAAGACAAAGGTCTTATTTCAATTAAAGTCCCATAATATAATTTATAAATCAAAGGCTTTTATTTAATTAAAAATTACATAAGTAAACCTTAGATAAACCATGGGCTTATACACCTTCATGGCATATGTGAAACATCTCGATGGAAGATCAAAGGTTTTCCAATGTAGGGTGCTCTCTCTCTCAGAACACTGGCGGCCTTCCACTACAGATAGATCTTCTAAGTACAACCTTTCCAAAATAATGCATCACATGCTCAGAACACAAGTAGCTATCCACTACAGGCGATGCTTCTAACACAATGCTCCCTAACGCGGTGCATCACATACTTAAGTGCAGGTGGTTTTTCTCTATAGGAGCTAAACACACGGTGTTTTCTCCTCAATATCTAAATAACCAACTCTTTCAATATAGTGCTTCCAAACAACCATCTAAACCCACACACCACTTTCCACATAGTGCTTCCATGTTTAGACACATGTAGTTTCCTCTACAACCGCTAAACACACGATGCTTTCAACATAGTGCTTACAAACAACTATCCAAACACAAGGCTTTCAATACACTGCTTCCAAACAACTATCTAAACATAGTGCTTTCAACACAATGCTTACAAACAACTATCTAAACACAACAATTTCAACACAATGCTTCACATATTTAGATGAAGATTATTTCCTATCCATTCGAATGGATAATCACGCTACAGGGGAGTATAAACCAAGTTTCAATATACAATATTCACCATACAGATGCATATATAAATGAATAAAGCTTTATTAGAATCCTCCAACCTTAATCCTCATGTAGAATAGAATCTGGTGGTGTCTTGGCTATGTTTCCTTTTGCTTGTTGCACATTCCTACCTCTTTTCCAGTCACTGGTCTATGTCCTCCTTTCTTCCTTTTTTTTCCTCTTTTCCTTCCCTTTTGTTTTTCTTCCTTTTCTTCCTTTCTATTTTTAATTTGTCCCTATCTTCTCTCACACCTTACATGCTCTCTTGCTCCAGGTGGTTCATCTGCCGTCTCTTCTCGGGTCCCAAGCCTAACCTCGAGCCCCCTTTCTTCATTTTGTCCCTCATCCTATGACAGAGAGAGTTCTTTTACCCATAATTTCCATATTTGGAAATTAATAGCCCCCCTAAATTATTTATTTAGGTTGCACTACATAGGGTAAGGGATATTGCATTATTAAAATGAAGAATAGTACCCTTTACAATATCCTTGACACGATATTTTATCACCATTTTAAAATATATCTCTTTTATTTATTTAAAACAATTTCTTAATTGCTTTATCTTTAAAATAGAAGATTCTATCTATCTTAAATGGATTTTCTTTTTCTTTTTTCTTTTTTTATTTATTTCACTTAATTAAAGTTCATTAATGAATTTATATTATCATTAAAATGAACTTCTTTAATTATTTCAAATGAAATCTCATTTGTTTATTGAAATGAAATTTACTAATGAGTTTAAATGAGTCATATCATTTTTAAATCAAAACCTCATTAATTAATTTAAATGAATATTCATTTATCATTTAAATTTAATTTATTTTCCTTCATAACAATAATGCTCTATTATCACTTCAACATAACAGTTCACTTTATGCATCCACATACATTTTGTAGTTGTTATTTTTTTAAAATTCTAGCATTATGCTACCCAAGACATGATACAGTAGAGATAAATCAATTTATAAAACAATAAATAGGGAATCTTTCCATCAACCCAATCACCTATCATAGCAAGAGATTTTATGATAGCTACTAAGCTATCAACTAAGGCTCAAGGCGATCAGTCATCGATGATTATCTCTTTCGACAATGCATACCTATATGAAGGTATCTATCCATGTTACCTCCAAGTACCTTAATCATCATTAACCCTGATCTTAACTACCCTCATTTTGGGTGGATGCTTCTACCTTCTTCGGCTATGAGTGTACCTGATACTGCACACTTGGCAATATGTTAGTGATAAAATGCCCTTCTAAACCAACTAAACATCATATAGTTGGTTCAACTATTCAAACTAAGTATCACCACATCATAAGTTAATACATCGTTTCTTTGTACCCTATAGTCTGCTAGGGAGGGTCATGACATCCTCCCCTAATAGAATTAAACATTGTCCTCAGTGTTTCTAGTTTTCTTTGTTTTTAATAGAAAGTAAGAATTATTACATGATATAGCTTCAAATAAAAAGAAAAAAATTTACTCCCCCTCCCCTAGTTCTTGCTCAGTTCTTGCCTCATCCCGGGTCATACCACTCTGGGAATGCTTTGTAGCATATGATCTCCTTGGGGGGAGATCCTTACCCTATTTCTTCTCGTTTCCCAGTAGTTTTATGGTTTCCCTACTTGAGCCCAGGGCCTAGTGCATCCCAGGGTTCTTCTAGGATTTCTTGCATGTTTTTAGTATTCTTTCCCCGATCTCCCTTAGGCTTTTACCTGGGGTTTTTGGTAGGATTTTTTTCTTGGATCCGGTTCCCAGGGCTTTTTTTGGTTTCCTACTTGTTTTCAGGATGCTTTATACGATCTCCCTTAGGATTTCCCCTAGGGTTTTTTATAGGTTTTTTTTACTTGGATCTGGTTCCCAAGGATTTCTCTATCGGTGGCGGTTGCAAGTTCAATTTTTGACTGCTTCCTAGTTTGTACTATGAGGTCCTCACTTCATCGAGGTTGGTCTAGGGGGACTAGTTTCCTCTGTACCAGTGACTCCTCTCTGGGATGCTTTTGGTTGCAAACATTCTCGTCCCTTTGGGTGGGTCCCTTTTTGGTTTCCTATTCAGAGGTTTATTCTTGATTGATATGTTGCTTGGTGGATGCTTAGAGCATTTACATTGCCTTAGGGGGGCCTCTTCCTATGATTGAGTTATTCCCAGTCCTAGTCCCAGTTCCCTGATGTTGTTCATGAATAAGGATGGGGGGTTCCTGGTCCGTCCTACTAGGGTGCTTAGGGTTATTTGTTGCATGTCTCGATCTTGGGGAGGGGACCTATGATCAATGCATGCAGACCCCTGGCTCCCTCAATTTAGGCTTTTGTAGATCCCATATTTGTGCCTATTATCACTTTCCACCTAGGATCTACAAGTTTTTCATTTTATTTTTCTATTTGAGGGCTTCTACTTTTTGGTCCTGCTCTTGGTGGACTCTTAGAGCATGCTTTTGGCCTTGGGGATGGGCCTCATCCTGTTCCTAGGTTGTCTCTCGTCCTAGTTCTAGTTCCCTAAAAATTTTCATGAGTAAGGATGGTGGGTTCCTGGTCCTTTCTATTGGAATTATTGGGGTTTTCTTCTACATTTTTTGGTCTTGGGCTTGAGACTGGTGCACTTGTAGTTGTGGTCACTCCTCCCTCCAATTTTTGCTTCCAAGGATCCTTTCTTTACACCTACTATTATTGCCCCTGGCCCCTTTCACCTTCCTTGTAGTTCAAAGTGGTTTGCATGGGGATATATTGGCCTGTAGATATCCCCAATAGTGCTATTCCATTTCTCAAGCTCAAGCGAAGGCTTCCCATGTTTGTTTCTTCGAGGGTCCTAATGCCATTTCCTAGGTTGTCCCATTGCTACACCCTAGACTGTATCTCATTGTTGCTGGATGATTAGCTCACATAGCTACTTGCTACTTTACTACACCTTGGGTTGCATATCAAGCTATCCCTAGGTGGGTATCCTCTCCAAATTTCTAAAGTCAAATTTTTAACTTTTCTTGTTGCAGGTTGAGTGCGACCCAACCTTCCATATGGCTTTCTCACGTGTTGCTATGGTCTGATGAGGAGTTATTTTTAATATATAAGGTGCACTGTATCCACATTTGGGTGGATTCCAGACTAACAACAATGGGAGGATGGTGTTTTTTGGTGAAGTGGGTCTCACTAGTTGGTACTAGAATATGGTCTCTCTGCTGGATCAAGGGTTTTTATGGTTTTTTCCCTTTCTGTTTATGTTTATTTTCATGTACTAAGGTAATGCCTAAGAACTCAATGCTATGACCCTTTTTTTATAAGGTTTTTGGATACTCTTAAAAAATCCAGTTTGCATATAAACTTAACTTACAAAAAAAAAGGAATATTTTTTGCATAACCTCCAGTTTATCCCAAGTGGCATTTTTATCAAAGAACTGGTCCCACTGGACCTTAACCTATTCGAGAGTCTTATTATGTAGATACTTAGAATGAAAATCAAGAATATTCATTGGTAGTACTTCAATGGCCTTCAGATTTACCATTTGTAAATTAGAAATATCCCACACATGTTCAGGGTTAGCAACATATTTTCTAAGCAAGGAAATGTTGAAGGTGTCATGGATTTTGGATAGATTAGGTGGTAATTCAAGTCAGTACACAACCGGAATTATATTTTCCATGATCTCAAAGGGCCCCACAAAACATGGATCCAACTTCATGGATTTGATATCACTCTTCTTTGGCTTAACCATCAAGAACACCTTCTCCAACAAAATACTTTCTTAGAGTCCTTTATAGTTTTGCATAACTCTTCTACCTATTCACAACTTCTTTAAGCCTATGCCTAATTTCCTTTAGTTGATCTTCCATTACTCTAACTATTTCTAGCCTGATCACAACTTGATATTCTAGGTTATCCCAAGACAATGGTGTTCTACACTTTCACCCATACAAGGCATAGAATTCCTTAAATAATCTATATTTGGTATGATTATCCTTCCCTTATAACACAAAAAGTCATATTTCATGCTAAATTCCTTATTTCCTCCAATATCTCTATCCATATTAACTCGAATTTCCTAATAATACTCATCCTGAGATTGCTTCTGTCTTACTCTATCCATCAGGTCCATGTTAATTTTAGTTATGGCTACTACATATCTTCTTCTACTCAAAGCATTAGCTACTTTATTCTCCTTTTCTTTTATGTATTCAATCTCGAAGTCATACTCAGTGAGAAATTCCACACATCTTCTCTGTCTCACATTAAATACTGGTTGGGTGAATATGTATCACAAAATTTGATGATTGGTATTTAATTCAAAGGGTCTTCCCACCAAATACTGGTGCCAAAACTTTAAAGCATGCACGACTACAGCTAGATCTAAATCATGTGTAGCATAATTAACTTCATCCTTTTTGAGATTCCTTGAAGTACATGCTACTAATAACTCCTCTTGTGAGAGTACCCCACCCAACTCATTTATTGATGTATCAGTGCACACTAAAAAGTCCCGTTGGGGATCAAGAACCTTTAGTATTGGTGTAATAGTAAGCTTATGCTTTAGTAATACAAATGCAACCTCAAATTTTTTGATCAATTGATTTCATTTCCCTTCTACTGAAGGTTAGTTATGGGTCCAAAAATTTTGGAGTAGTCCTTGTTATAAATTTTATAGTAGCTTGTTAACCCCATGAAACTTCGCACTTCAGTCACATGAGTAGGGGGTGGCCAATTTAGGATAGCCTCTATATTCTCTAGATCCACATCAATCCCCTTTGTTGATATGACATGTCCAAGATATCATACCTTTGGAACGTACTCTTAGCCAGATTTCCATAAAGTTGATTCCTTCTTAGCAATTCTAACACGATCCTAAGATGTTTATCATGCTCTTATTTATCTCAAGAGTATATAAGGATATAATCTAGGAATACCAACACAAACTGGTCCAAACATCTTTGGAATACACTATTCATTAAGTTTATGAAAGCAACTGGGGCATTAGTCAGTCCAAAGGGTAGAATCGTAAACTCATAATGCCCATACCTATTCTTAAATGCCATATTGTGAGTGTCTTCCTCATGAATTCTTAATTGGTGATACCCTAACCTTAGATAAATCTTAGTAAATACCTTGGCATATTTTAGTTGATCAAATAAATCTTCAATCCTAGGTAAAGGATACTGATTTTTTATTGTAGCCTTATTTAGCATCTTGTAATCAATACATAATATTAGCGAACCATCATTCTTTTTCATGAACAAAACTAGTGTACCCCACAATGACACATTTGGTTTTATCAAATCCTTCTCTTCTGTTCCTATATTTCAATAGGATTCATCCAATACGAGGATCTATGAATATGATAAACTCCTATCATAAGTCCAATTATGAAGTAAAATTCCTGTATAGGAGGTAGCCCAGGTAGGTCCTCTAGAAATACAACCTAAAAATCTTATAGAATTTAATGTTGTCTTAGTATTTCTCCTTTCTCATTGTCCTCCACTTCATAAAGGTTTACTATATACACTATTCCTTCTCTCTTTAGGGTCTTTTTCAATTGCATAGAGGACAACATATGAGGTTCAAACACCTATTTTTTGCTATGAATTCTTAGTCTCCTCCTGCATTTTTCTAAATACTCAATCCATCGGTCTTGAAAATTGACTAAGTCTTTATGAGCTTGTAGTCAATATATTCCTAGGACCACATCAAAGGCATGTAAGGGAGCTACATGTAAATAACATTCCGTAGTCCCATTAGATAGTGTAATTTATACCATAGGATAACATTGGTTCACCGAGTAGGTCTGCCAAGAACCACTCAACCTTACTCCCTTGATCCAAATATCCAGGCCTTTCTGATATAGTCCTTGCTATACTAGATGAAATAAAGTTGTCAGTGGCCCCACTATCTATCAAAATGTTTAATTTCTTATTAAAAACATTACCTTTCACAAGTAATGGGGTGGCTTGTACCTCTAGCTTTTGCTTATCAGTTGTAGCATAGATCCAATGTTTTGGTTTCTTCCCTTTTGCATTAGATTTTCTAGTCCTTGCTTGATATGGATACTAATTGTACTAATGAGGTCCCCAAAAATTGTAGCACCCTTCCTTGGGTCCTTTTTGTTTTTTAGGTTTCTCATTCCTGCTCTTAACTGTTGGAGTTGGAGCTTGCAACTTTTGTGGTTGAGGTTTCGTACTATTGGGTTTGTTATCCTTCCTACGAAAGTTATTGAACTTCTTTTGATTACCATAAGGTTTATTCTTAGCATTTTGGGGGTTCTTAGCCTTTCACTCTTGATCAAACTCCCATTTTACAAACCCATTACTATTCCTCTTATTTAGCTCCTACCGAGCTTGCTCGGGTAGAGTGACATATTTATAACAAAATTGTGACTCTGCTTTCTTTGCTAGGTCATATGCATTTTGTAATTATTTAGGCTCCTGCATGTCTACATCATGCATTAAACTATACTATAATCCTAGAGTGAACTTGTGAACCTATATTTTCTCATTATAGATGGATATATATTTAAACAATCTTACTAGCTTATTATAGTACACTTCTACTAGGCTGGTCCCTTGTTTCAGACTAGAAAATTCCTCAAACTTAAGGTATAAAAATGCTCTATTAGGAATCTCTTCTTAAAGATGTTTATAAATTATTTCCATGGAGTATCAATGGGTTTAATCTTAGTTTCCTCATAGTGGGTTTCCCACCACTCCAAATCAGCCCCTTCTAGATTAATTGTAGCCCAAAGTGTTCAGGTTACTTATGAGTAGCCTTTTACCATAAATTGAACCTCTGCTTATCTCAACCACGCTTCCATTGCATCCCCATAACCCTCCCCATAAAACTTAGAGATACTAATGTTTTTCATGTCCCTATATATTTCCTTTTCCTCTAAGGCTCTGGCTTGCACTTTTTCTATAGTTAGTCCACTATATAGACCAATATTTGAGACTTGAACTTGTGAATTATGATTCACAGCTATTTCCAAAAACTATCTTATCTAATCTTGCATAACAAAATTCATAGTTGTGAGGTCTTCTACCTCCCTATTGGGCCTCGTTGGTTGCCCATCCTGATTTTCTTCTTCAACATTAGTTTGTCAATTTTTTCTAGGTGTAGCCCTCCCTATTATGGTCTTAGGTGGCATCTTAACCTAGTTCCATCCAAGAAAGAAGATTAGATTACAATTTTATCTTAATTTGTATCTCTAATTCAAGCCATAATACAAACTTCTCTTGTTAGATGCATTAAAAATCTAACTAGGGTAATATCCAAGGCTAGGATGTGTCACTAATACCAAAGTCTATACTAAGGTATCCTAACATTCATGCTCCCTTGGGATCAATTCCTGTTAGATTCTAGAAAATAGGGTATTCTAGATCATCCCAACTTTAGCCTTTACCTTAAGTAAGCCTTCATTAGAATCATCTAATTACCTTTAGCACACATAGAAGCTCTATAACCTTGTACCTAGAGCTATGATACCAAATGTAACAATCCAAAAACACAAAAACAAAAAAATACATATATATATATATATATATATATATATAAACTAAGGAGAGGGATACATGAACCCTTCATGAACCCCTAACCCTACTAGTATTTACCTAAAGTTTCAATCCCCTAATTTTTCTTGAAATCTACATCTCATGAAGTACCCTATCACAAGTCCGTATGTGTAGGTGTATCATGTGTCACTGAATATTAGCACATCTATCCCATAACTCTTGATGAGCTAGACTTATCACCCTCAATACATAGAAGGTATACACACATCTCCATATCATACACAAGTCATTATGTGTAGGTATGCTATGAGTATTGTGAGTTAAGCTATCTATCTCATCTCCATAATGATCTATCTTAACTCAGATGTAATATTTTCACAACTTAGTCCTTTTTCTGCCTAAGGGGGTATCAATTTCCTTAGGGCTCCTATGTTCACCATAAGGGGTTCTCAATTCCCTTAGGTTACCTATGTTCACCCTAAGGGGTTCATAATTTCCCTAGGTCACCTCTGAGTTCACCCTAGAACTGTACTCTCAGATTTCTATTACTAAGTAACCAAAAAAGAATACATCTAGATACTATTACATCAAAGAATAATCACTAAGCATCAAGAAAATAAAGAAGGATTAACACTAAAAGATAATGTTATCATCACAAATAGAATTAGCTACATAGTATAACCAAATACAAAAATAAAGTAAAACTACCTTATCTAAACCAATAAATAGTTATTGCATTCAATATTGTATGGTAGATTCTTCTTACATTAAAGAATGTTACATTAACTGCATTCGGGATATCTCCCCATAATTCTAGTCTATTTGAGTATAATTAAATTAGCATAAAATGCAATTACCTATACTTTATTTCCATTGAACTCCTTGCTTCACCTTGCTTCCCATTGGTTCTTTGGGGGTAGTAGGGGATCAGGGTACTCATGGTTTAGGATAGGCATGCCTCTAAATGCATCTATTCATTTACTTTACCAAATTGCAACTATACAAATTTCAATTAAGTTTCCAACCATCTAATGCATAGTGGATATTATAAAATATCCTTTAGTTTTATCTTCAACTCTTTAGTTCCCTTAGAGAGCCATCCAGCATGTACTAATTAGATCAAGGTCTAACTTTAATCAAATTCATTCATGTATTAAAACATTAAAGTCCCATACTTTTATCCTCTAAAATAATCTATCATTAATTCCCTAAATTAAATCCCCATAACTTCAATTCAAAGAATAAATCTAACATCTTTTTTAATTCACAATTACAATCAAATAAAATATTGTTTTAAAGCATTAAAGTCCCATACCTTTAACCTCTAAAACAACCCATCATTCATTCCGTAAATTAAAGCCCCTTAACTTCAATTCAAAGAATAAATATAACATCTTTTTTAATTCATAATTCCAATCAAATCAAATACTATTTTAAAGCATTAAAGTCCCATACATTTAACCTCTAAAACAATCCATCATTCATTCCCTAAATTGAATCCCCGTAAATTCAATTCAAATAATAAATCTAACATCCTTTATTCAACATAAAATTTGTCATTAATCTTATAACATAATTATGTTTTCCTTTGAAGTCCTTTTTGTAAAGTCTACATCATAGACTTACTAATCAAATATTTTCAACCTTAATCTTAGATTCATAACCTCAATTAAATATTCACAACCTTATCTAAAGATTCACTACTTTAGTTACAAATAACCCCTTCATGATTTTATTACACAAAAGGTCTTACCCTAATTGAAACCACATAAGGTAAATCTCATTAATTAAAGGTCCCTTCAATTATTATCTCATAAAATAAATCATAATAATCAAAGATATTACTATCATTAAAAACTCTTAAGATAATTCATGCTAGTCAAAGGTTTCTCTTTAATTAAATATCCTAAGATAATCAAAAATTTATCAAAGGTTTTCCCTTTAATTAAATCTCCTAAGATAATCAACATTTATCAAAGGTTTTCTCTTTAATTAAATCTCCTAAGATAATTAACATTCATCAAAGGTTTTCTCTTTAATTAAATCTCCTAAGATAATCAACATTCATCAAAGGTTTTCTATTTAATTAAATCTCCTAAGATAATCAACATTTATCAAAGGTTTTATCTTTAATTAAATCTCCTAAGATAATCAACATTTATCAAAGTTTTTCTCTTTAATTAAATCTCCTAAGATAATCAACATTTATCAAAGGTCTTATATTTAATTAAATCCCCTATAATATAATTTATATAACATGAAGGTCTTATTTAAATTAAAGTCCCATAATATAATTTATATTAGACAAAGTTCTTATTTCAATTAAAGTCCCATAATATAATTTATATAAGACAAAGGTCTTATTTTAGTTAAAGTCCCATAATATAATTTATAAATCAAAGGATTTTCTATAATTAAAATTTACATAAGTAAAACATAGATAAACCATGGGCTTATACACCTTCATGGTGGATGCAAAACATCTCAATAGAAGATCAAAGGCTTGCCAATGCAGGGTGCTCTCTCTCTCTCTCAGAACACTGGTGGCCTTCCACTACAGGTGGCTCTTCTAAACACAACCTTTCCAACATAACACATCACATGCTTAGAACATGGGTAGCTATCCACTATAGGCGATGCTTCTAACACAATTCTCCCTAACGTGATGGATCACATACTTAGGTGCACGTGGTTTTTCTCTACAGGAGCTAAACACACGGTGTTTTCTCCACAACATATAAACAACCAACACTTTCAACACAACGCTTCCAAACAACCATCTAAACCCACACAACGCTTCCATATTTAGATGTAGGTGGTTTCCTCTACAACAACTAAACACATGATGCTTTCAACACAACACTTCCAAACAACTATCTAAACACAATGCTTTCAACACAGTGCTTCCAAAAAACTATCTAAACATAGTGCTTTCAACACAGTGCTTCCAAACAACAATCTAAACATAGTGCTTCCAAAAAACTATATAAAGGTAGTGCTTTCAACACAGTGCTTCCAAACAACTATCTAAACATAGTGATTTTAACACATCACTTCACATATTTAGGTGAAGGTGGTTTCCTATCCATTCAAATGAATTATCACGCTTTAGGGAAGTATAAACTAGGTTTTAATCTACAACATTCACCATACAGACACATATATAAATGAATAAATATTACTTAAAACCCTCCAACATTAATCCTAATTTAGAATGGAATCCGATGGTGTCTTGGATGCATTTCCTTTTTCTTACTGTTCGTTCTTGCCTCTTTTCCAATCCCTCATCTGTGTCCTGCTTTCTTCCTCTGTTTTCCTCCTTTCCTTCCTTTTTGTTTTTTCTTCCCTTTCTCCCTTTCTTTTTTCTTTCTCCCTATCTTCTCACAGACCTTACATGCTCTCTTGCTCCAGGTGGCCTATCTGCCATCCCTTCTTGGGTCCCGAGTCCAACCTCAAGCTCCATTTCTTCAATGCTTTCGTCCCTCATCCTCTGATGGTAGAGAGCTTTTTTCCCCATAATTTTTGTATTTATAAATTAATATCCCCCTAAATTATTTATTTAGGTTGCACTACATAGGGTAAGGGATATTGCATTATTAAAATGAAGAATAGTACCCTTTACAATATCCTTGACACGATATTTTATCACCATTTTAAAATATATCTCTTTTATTTATTTAAAACAATTTCTTAATTGCTTTATCTTTAAAATAGAAGATTCTATATATCTTAAATAGTTTTTCTTTTTATTTTTATATTTTTTTCACTTAATTAAAGTCCATTAATGAATTTATATTATCATTAAAATGAACTTCTTTAATTATTTCAAATGAACTCTCATTTGTTTATTGAAATGAAGTTTACTAATGAGTTTAAATGAGTCATATCATTTTTAAATCAAAACCTCATTAATTAATTTAAATTAATATTCATTTATCATTTAAATTTAATTTATTTTCCTTCATAACAATAATGCTCTATTATCACTTCAACATAATAGTTCACTTTATGCATCCACATACATTTTGCAGTTGTTATTTTATTGAAATTCCAACATTATGCTACCCAAGCCATGATATAGTAGAGAGCAATCAATTTATAAAACAACAAAGAGAGAATCTTTCCATCAACCCAATCACCTATCTTAGCTAGATATTTTACGATAGCTACTAGGCTATCAACTAAGGCTCAAGGTGATCAATCATCGATGATTATCCCTTACGATAATGCATGCCTATATGAAGGTATCTATTATGTTACCTCCGAGTACCTTAATCATAATTTTCCCCGATCTTAAGTATCCTCATTTCTGGTGCCTTCTCCACCTACGAGTGTACCTGATACTACATACTTGGAAATATGTTAGTGATAACATGCCCTTATAAATCAACTAAATATCATATAGTTGGTTCAACTTTTCAAACTAAGTATCACCACATCATAGGTTAATACATCATTTCTTTGTGCCATATAGTCTGCTAGGGAGGGTCATGACAAATTAGCATTATTTATTACCTCCTTGTCTTTATTGAATGTAGTCCTTTATGGGCTACCACTATTACTTCATGAGTCTACCTTTTACTAAAAATATTAAATTATTCTTCTAAAAAAGTATGTGATAAGATCCCTTTAATTCTCCTAGCTATAATACTTGAGAATAATTTTTTTTAGGACCCCATCCTAACACTATTATGTAATAACCCTTTTCTTAATGTTGGGATCACATTATAGTATTTTTTTGAATGATATTATGTAATTTTTTTTAAGAGTTTGTGATACTAGAGGCACCTAGACAAGTGACACCATTTTATGTAATTGTTATAAATAATGTAACTATTTTGTTTAGTAGAAGATTATAGTTTGGGTGGTATTTTACATGTAAGCCAGCCTTGAGCATTAGCTAGGGTTATAAAGTATTTTAAAATATGAGGTTATGAATGGATGTATCCTTTTGCATATTAAAATGAAAGTATTTAAGTAGATTACCCCTTGAAGAGGCTCATGATTGTATATTATGATTTATGAGATTTATGCATTTACATTTTATATTGTAATGTTATGTTCTTTAATGAATTTACTGCTTTCATTACAATATTTATGTGGATGTTTTTTTATTTTAATTAGAACATTCTTAAAAAGTGGTATCCAAGAACTTTATAGGGCCATGTCCCATTATGACTGCAATAATTCTTACCCCACCATTTTGACTGTTAGGTATAAATATTTTATGTTTTCATTTTTTTGCTTGTTTCCATATTAAAAAAATTCAACTTTTTTTTTGCATTAGTTTATTAGGTTAGAAACCTTGTGTTAGGGGTATTAAAATATCATGGAGGATATTTCATTATTGGCTAAACTTGATTACCCATAAAGAGTCTATTGAAGTTAGGGACCATCAGGCTCCAATATCTAGGCCTCAAACAACACCTATATATAAACTTTAGATCCCATATATCTTTGAGTATATCAAGAGAGCCACTAAGATTAAGAGAAATATTTATACCTAGGAAGATTTTTGATTGTGTATTCTTCATAGTAAATTGTATACAATATTTGAGAAGATCACCCTTCAATACTTTCAGAGAAGTGGGTAGTGTGCTCAAGGGTAAGCAAGGAATCTTCTTAGAGTAGCGGTCTATAATATTAGTTCAATCACTATTATTCATTATTATGGTATAACAGATGGCCTATGGATAGTACACACACATTGGATTAGAGTATGCTATTTATTTTGAATGTTAAACCTAAACCCAAAAATACCACCACAAAAATTGAGCATAATAAGGAGAATGCACTATCCTAGAATTACTGCATAAAATAAACAAAAGACTTTGTTGATGAACAAAATAATCAAGATATATTCTATAAGAGTAGTTAGTAACAATTGGATATGAATTTAAATACAGTTAATAATAATTAAGATATAGTTTTCTAGTATTAATAATAGTTACCTATAAAATTTAGGAATCATAACAATATGAGAATTTATTAGTAAGAAAGTCAACCTAGATAGTTGTCAGAGATATTGAGCTATAGTTTCAGTGATAAAACAATATCAAATAGAATAGTGTTAAATAGAACAATATCAGTAACAAATAGTGTAAAACATAGTAAGGGGATGTGAGACAAAAGTTCAATTTTTGAGTGAGCCAAAATTCTAGGAGAAATTTTAACATCACATGAAGATAAGTCCCCTAGAAAAATTTTTGGGGTGCCAAAAATAGTGTTGTGAGATATAGCCCATTGTGATCATCTCATCGACCTGATCATTTTGGTATATAGCCTCCATGTACTTTTTCTATGGTGTAAAAAAAAATTCCTTATGGGACGTAGCCCATTTAGTTTATCTTCTCAAGCTGATCATTTTGATATATAGCACCCAAACACCTTTTTTTGGCTCATTACTAAAAATACTAACTAGGGAAAAATTAAAGGTATAATAATTAGATCAAAAAATCCTTATGGGACTTAGCCCATTTAGTTTATCTTTTCAAGCTGATCATTTTGATATATAGCACTCAAAAACGTTTTTTATAGGCATTAGGGAACAATAAAAGGTATAAGAACTAGATTAAAAAAAATCCTATCATGTATATTCTTGGTGAAAATATGTGGGAGAGTAGTTAAATGAACATTTAAATTAGTTAAGGGTGGATATAAAATATCTACATGAGAACTTGCTCCATGTAACAAGGGAACATAAGAAAATGGAGTAAATAAATGGAAATATTGAAAATTTGTAAGGTTGTATAAATAATAATACCCACACACATGGTCAACTTGGGTCTCATGACCATAAGTATGAGGGAACCAACAATCAACAACAAAAACTACTACTAATAGGGATATAAATTATTCAAATTAGACTTTCCAAAGTTTAATGGAAAGGATATAGAAGGATGGATGTGTTAGGCCAAACAATATTTTAGTCTTCATATTGTTCCCCAATATATGTGCCTAACAATAGCCTCTCTCAATTTTGAATTAGATGTACTGAATTGGTCTCAATGGCTTAGGAAAGCAAATTTTGATATTACTTGGCATGAATTTGAGCAACACCTCCTCAATAAATTTGGTTCTAGTGAGTTTAATTATTCTACATCAATCCTTTCTAAACTCAAACAAACTTCAACCATTCAAAATTATCAAACTTAGTTTGAAAAATTGGCCAATCATACCATTGGTTTGATTTCCAAGTTCTTCCAAAGTTGTTTTATGAGTGGTTTGAAGGATGATATTAATATTGAAGTTAAAATATTGTAGCCAAAATTATTAGAATAATCAATCACCTTGGCTATATTAGAAAAGTAAAAATTTGAGGGTCAAGTATGCACCCCAAAATTTTCTCAATCTCAACCACCATGTTCACCCAAGCCAACACAAACTCCCGCTAATAAATCTCGTACCATAAAAAAGTTGACATGAGAGGATATGAGATACAAAATATTCAAAGGCTATGTTATAACTATGATGAGAAGTATTCATTAGGTCATAATTGTGCACATCAAAAATTGTATTTTCTTTATGTGTATGAGGCAACAATCATAGAATCTTTGAAGGTGGAAGAAGATCATCAAGAGGTGAAACACGTAAACTAGTCAAACGTTATAGCTCTCCCAAATTATGAAAGTGATAAGAAATTTCAAAGGACAATGAGTAATAATTTTTATTGACTTGGAAAGCACACATAACTTTATTGATCCATGTGTGGCCAAATAGGGGAATTGTTACATTAATACTTGTAATTCCTTTGAAGTCATGATTACCAATGGATGCACCTTGTCATGGAAAAGGAAGAGTTATAATTTCAAAATACAAATAGGGAATTATAATATTAAGTTGGATATGTTTACCTTACCAATAAGGTGTGATGTTAGATCCTATCTTGTGGTATTTTTATAAGTTATGTATGGAATTTAACCAATAGGAAACAAAGTACACCTTATGGAACATGAAGGTTGAGGGTCCTTAATTTATTTCAATCCATAAGATGGAAAATTTATTAAAAAATCCTCCCATGGGGTTGTGGCTCAATTATTTGCTATTGAAGCTTCTAAGAAAAGGGATAAAGACCACTCCAAGGAATTATAGATTTTATTGTAAATACATGCCTTAGTTTTTGAGGAACCTAAAAAAATACCTCTTTGTCATACGTATATCATGAAATCCAACTTATTCATGGTAGTCTTACCCTAAATATCCATCCTTACAAGTAGCCATATTTCTAGAAATAAAAAATTAAGAAAATGATACAAGATCTTCATGTTGCAGGGGTTACTCATTCTAATGTTAGTCCATATTATTATCCATTGTTGTTGGTCTAAATGAATGATGGGTCTTGGTTTTTGTGTGTCAATTATAGGGAACTTAATAATATGACTATTAAATATAAATATCCCATTTTGGTCATTTATGAATTGGTATATGAGTTGCATGGGTTTTAATATTTTAAAAAATTGGATTTACGATGAGGATATCATTAGATACAAATAAAGGATGGTGACATTTCTAAAATAGATTTTAGAACTCATGAAGGGCACTATAAATTCTTGGTGATGCCATTTGGGTTAACCAATGCATGTTCTACTTTTTAGAGTTTCATGAATTCTATTTTTTGTTTATTCCATTGCAAATTTATTCTCATTTTCTTTGATGATATTTTTATTTACAAATATTTTTAGAAGGAATATCAAGTATTTGAATAAAACACTACAATATTTGTGAAAAATCAACTATATGCCAAGAGGTCCAACCGTTATTTTTGGTTATAATACATTGAATATTTGGGTCACATTGTAATAAAGCATGGAGTTAAAGTGGATGCTAAAAACATTCAAGATGTTCAAGACTAGCTTAAGACTCAAACCTTAAAAGGACTCCATATATTATTAGGACTTATTGTACATTATCGTAAGTTTGTGTAAAATTATGGAAATATAGTAACTCCCTTGATATCCATGTTGTAAAATAATTCTTTTATGTGCTTAGAACCAATGGAGTAGGCCTTCATCACATTGAAATAATATATGACCACGACCATCATGTTAGCAATATTTGATTTATCTAAATCTATCATAATTGAAAGAGATACTTTTGGTAATGGCCTTACGATAATTTTGATGCAAGAAGGAAGACCCATGGCCTTCACCTATAGAGCACTTTCTAGATAAATTTTGGTTACGTCTACTTATAAAAAGGATATTCTTTCCACTTTACATATCATTAATCATTTACGAACATATCTCATTGGGTGTCACTTTTATAATAAGACTGATTATCAAATCCTTAAATATTTCTTGGAACAAATTGTGGCCACACCAAAATAACAAATATGGATTTCTAAATTATTAGGCTATGACTATGAAATCACCTATAATAAATTCAAGGTGAATGTGGTTATTTAGGCATTATCTTAACAATTTAAAGATGAAGGAATACTACACACTATATCTACACCACTTCAAAAATGGATCCATTACCTTCGAGAAGAAATGACCCAATATTCTACATTATAAACTTTGGTCAAAAAAATCTAAGTAGATCCCAACTCATGCCTTGGTTATACTTGGGATGGTCAAGACTTGTGATATCACAACTAACTTATCATTATCCAAAATTCATAAATATGGGACCTCATCCTACAAGTAATGCAATCATCCCCCACAACTAAGCATTTAGTGTTTCTCAAAACCTATGAAAGGACTAGACATAATGTTTTTTGGAGGGAAATGAAAAGGGTACATTTAAACTTTTATGGTAGAATATGATAGGTGCCAATGCATGAAAGGCAAAAAAGTATATTCACCTAGACCCCTTTAAACCCTTTCCAATTATAGAATAAGTATGAACATATATCTCTATGGATTCATTTAAGGGTTATCTAAATTAGGAGGAAAAGTAACTATTATTGTGGTAATGGTTTAGACTACATATTTTATCTCCATGGAGTATCTAAGTCCATTATTTCTGATAGGAACTGTACTTTTTCTAGTCAATTTTTATAATAATTATTCAAGTTGTAGGGAACATAACTCAAAATGGGTTTGGCTTGTCACCCTTAGACTGATGGTCAAATTGAAATTGTCAATAATATTTTGGAAAAATACCTCTATTGCTTTGATTTAGAACAACCTACATAATGGTATAAGTGTTTTCATTTGGTTGAATGGTAGTACAATACTTCCTATCATACTAGTACTAAGGGTATCTCATGTGAGGCAATATATGGTCAATATCCACAAAAATTTTCCTCTTACATTTTAGGAATATCTAGGGTTCAAGAAATGGATTCCACCTTCAAAAATAATGCTACCCTTCTTCAAAAGCTTAAGCTTAATCTTGGCTTGGACCAAAACCAAATATGTAAGCAAGATGATCAACATTACTTGAAGCATAGCTTTGAAGTTGTGGATATAGTTTTACTCATCCTATAGCCCTACAAATAGTCATGTCTCCATATTTATGGATGCTAAAAAATTTCTACAAAATATTATCATCCTTACCAAGTATTACAAAGGATTGGATCCACAACCTATAAATTGGTCCTTCTGGCCACTTCTTCAATTCACCTAGTTTTTCATGTCACCTCCCTCAAGAAGTTTACTAGCCACAAGGTCCATGTACAATCCACATTACTAGAGTTGGAAAAGAAATAATCCATTGTTATTGAGCCTAATTTTTTTTGGATCTAAGATCATGCACCCTTTGTCATTATATCATCATTTATATTCTTATTTAATATCAAGGATTAAAACCAAAATATGGCATGTGGGAGTCTCTTCAATAGATTCACCAATAGTTTCCTAATATTTAGCTTTGAGGACAAATATTTTTGAATAGGAATGGTATGTTAGGACCCCATCTAAACACAATTATGTAATAACCCATTTCTTAATGGATTCCATTATAATTTTTTGCAATGATATATGTAATATTTTGTAAGAGTTTGTGACACTAGAGGCACCTAGACAAGTGGCACCATTTTATGAATTATTATAAAGAATATAACTATTTTGTTTGTTAGAATATTATATCTTGGGTGTAATTTTACATGTAAGCTAGCATTGAGTCTTAGATAGGGTTATGACGTATTTAAACATGTGAGGGGAAGGAATGGATGTATCTTTTTGCATAAAAAAAATCAAAGTATTGAAGGAGGTTGCCCCTCAAGGAGACTTACGATTTTGTATTATTATTTATGATATTTTTACATTTACCTTTCATATTGTAATATTAATTTCTTTTATGAATTTACTAATTTCATTACAATATTTGTATGGATGTTCTTATTTTAGTTAGATAGTTCTTAACAATTTTATAGAGGGAATTATATAAAATGATATGTCTTTAATCCCTAAATGATTCTAGATTATTATTTTATTGTTATCAAGATAAAGAAAGTGGAGTTTATGAATCTTAGTAATTGTCGCTTAATAGTTGAGTCTCTTCACTTTGAAAAGATCCTTCTCGAAAAATTTATAAAATTCCAAATAAAAATTAATTGTTCTACCATCTAGACCAAGAATTTTCCTTTTAAGGGCTGATTTGACCATTGAAAGTAACTCCTTGGTGATTTTAGGAATACATTATATTTCTATTCCTCATTGAACATATTGGGTAGATTAAGAACTACTTTGATTGTATTTGCTATATTATTTTTTTTGGATCTTTATACAAATATTTGAAATAATTTACTATTAACAACATCAACTCTTAGAATATTCTCAAAGGGTTTCCATTCTCCCCTTTCATTTCCTAAATTGTGTTTGTATATTTTATTTGTTTTGCATATTTTTAGAAAATAATTGTATTTTCATCCCCTTGTTCTAGCCATAAAGTCACGTTTTTCATTATCCATTTTTCCTCCTCCAAATATAACATTTCTCTCTTCATATTTCCAATTCCTTGATGTGCATTGTTTCATTTTTGAGAAAAATTTGTTAGCTCTAGTAATGTAAAGTTGATTTAGAAAATATTCAAATTCAATAAGTCTTGTCTCTTCTTCTAAATATTTTACTTTGGACCAACTTAATGTGACTAAATTTATTCTCCTAATATTACTAGTGAATTAAAACATGGTTGTCTCTTTTGAGGTTAAGTCATAATACCTCCATTGTTTTTCTTAAAAGTTTTAAAATTCTTCATCCATCGACCAAATGGGGTTCAATTTTGAAGGGCCTAGTTATTTATCTACATACTTTTCTATCTATAAAAGGACTTAAGAATTGTCTTATTATCTCCCTTTATATATCCATGTTCTCATATTATCATAAAAATTTATAAGCTTCTCTAAAACAATAAATCCATCCAATATTTTGAATATCCTATTTCTTCCAATTTGAGTTTTCCTCTATGTAGGAGCAATATTTGTTGATTCTATATCATATATTCAAGTACTACATCTTTTATGAAGGAAAAATCAGCCAATGGATCCATTTTTCCTCTTCTCCTCATATTTCACTTCTTTTTGTAACATAGTTCGAATCCCATCCCACCACAAAATTTTCCTTTTTAAAAACATCTTGGCCAGGAAATTCATTTTATAAAACCCTCATATCCACATAAGGAGCATACACATTTACTATAGTTATTATTTTCCCTAACTTCTTCAAGTGTAATTTTGATACTATTACATCTATGAAGGAGTTTTTAATCAATTGGCAAGATTTTTTCCATCCCAAGACAATTACCAATTATTCTCCATTTGATTCCACCCTAATAAAATTCTAGCTTGGTAGGAGTAAATTAAGTATAGTTGATACCTTTACTACCTCTAAAATGGTTTTCTAAATCCAGATCATATCATGCTTTTGAAGATTAATAAGTCTTTTTAGGGTTAATTTTTTGTGAAGAGCCTATAATCCTTGATACTCATTAATATTATAATAATAGATTGCCTAGCTCGGGGGGTTGTCCTTCTCTAATAACCCCATATATAGATCAGTTTTTTCTAGATATAATTTCTTTCTCAAGTCATTTTTGAGAAATTTTTAGATAGTATGTCCTACCTATCGAGGAACCTTGAGTATGGTTGGCTTCAAATCTCATACCCCTTTAAAATTCTCCAAATATTTTAAATCATATAGGAGGTAAAAATTTACATTGGTATGAGGGCCTAAAGGGAAATAAAATCCTACTAATGGGGGATTTACTTAGTTTACAATATTTCCATCTCTTTGAGAGGGGAAGGTTCTCCATGAGGTTTATTTATTTTTCCTTTTTATTTTTTAAAGTGATCTTAGATAAAATCTACCTCCTTCCATCCCAATATAAATACTTACTTGGTCCTTTTGCCTATATGTCCTACATCATCTTCATAATTTCCCCTACAAAGAGATAAATACTCTCTTCTATACATCTTCTCTAATAACTATTCTTTATTTTATCCTCTAAAAATTATCTCAATCTAGATTTGTATAGGGAAACAAATTTATCATTTGATCCTTCAAATCATCATATAGAGATATTATCGGATTACTTGAATCTAGCCCTCTAGGATCTTTATCAAAAATCTTCAAAGCCTCCCTCTTCTATTTTACAAATCCCACAAACATTTATCTATTTTTATTTTTATTTCCATTCTACTAAATGAGTCATACCTGGTATTCATTTGGACATCCTATGGTTTTTTATTGTCCTTTATCTTCTTTTACTTCCATTACTATTATATTATTTTTGTTACTTGCACCAATGAGAGTTTCAAATTTTATTTTCTCCTTTCCATGTCTACTTCATATTATTTCTCTACATACTACTTTGAAATAATCATATCGGTAGAAATAATTGCATTTAAAGAGGACTTAAATATATTCTATATTCTATGTGTTAGACCAAATTCTAGTTAAAAATTCCATATTCTCAAATAATCCCAAACTTAGGTCCATCTCCACTAAGATTTGAGCTACCAATTTCTAAATGACATTTAAATTTTTTATTCCAAATTGAGAAAAATTTCCAAAGAGATCTATACCTCCCATACAACCTTCTCATTCAAATATTCCTAAAGTAGTATAGGTAACTTTACCCAAATAGGTTGGGTGGATATCCCCTTGGAGTGACAATAAAATCTAGGTGTCTAATTTTGTAGGCTAAGGATACTATAACCCCATCTCCATCTTTCCTTTTTAATAGGTTTGGTATTTTTTTGCTTTCTAGAATACAAAATATATCCAACCTTTTCTCATTTATTTGAGATTTTATCCAATACCTTTGTATAATAAACTACTTCTATTTCTTTATTCCATATGGTTCTATACAACATACCTTGATCCAATATTCTCTCTACTCTTCCCTTTTTTAGGTGCTCTACATTACACATTTTTGGAAAATATAACTACTCTATAAGCTATTTACCATTGGACCCCATCTCATTTCCTTCATTTTTCTTTAAATTTCCATCTACACTACATACCCTTTCTTCATATTGTGGCTCCTTGTATTAATTGTTCATTTTATGGTTAGTCATTGTTCTATTTTCCTAGCCCCAACCATTTTTTAATCCTCTAACTCCCTTATCCATTCAATCCCTCCATCATCATTCTATTCTAAAACACTCTTAACTTTTTTTTTTTTTTACCCATTTTTCTCTTCTAGAACCCTTTCCATATAAATAGAAGGAAACAAACGTATCATATATTTCCACCCCTTATACAAAATTAATATAAGAATAAAAACATGAATAACAAGCATTTTTCTAATTATTAGTGAATTTTTATAATAATGAATCAATAAGTAATCCTAGTAAATTTCTTTACACCTAGATTTCTTCATACATAGTTATGCTAGCCCAAACATCCCTTCATCTGGATGTCTACCTTCACCCATAAAAAAAAATGTGCAAGGGTACTATTTAGCTTCAGTTGTAAAAAAAGTGCTACCCCAAATCCTAGCTTCCTTCCAACTTGCCCTGTAGCCCTTACACAAAACCAATTTTAAAATAAAAATATGGAGAATAAGCAATTATTTCTAATTATTGGTAAAATTTTATAGTAAGGAAGCCATATGAGAGCCCAATAAATTTCCTTATATTTTCTCATGCACATGTATTATCACTCAAAATTCCCTTAATCAAGATGCCTACCTTCAACCATAGATAATTGTTTTTACACATGGGTAATGTTCAGCTTCAGTTGCAAAAAAATGCTACCCCAAACTCTAGATCCCTTCCAACTTGCCCTACACATCCCATTTATGGCATATATGTGTGTGTGTGTGTGTGTATACTAGAAAATAATATACATTGGATACTTGAAGTCCTTTACTATCTTCAATGTCAAGAAATTTCATGTCTAGAATTTTGATAATTTGGGCTATGTTCAATTCAATCAAACTCTAAGGAAATTTGGTTTACCAACCTTCTAGTTGAAAGGGTAGACATCATGTTAGGATGATAGAAAATATGAAGTGTTAATTATCATAATTATGACATGATAGTAGGTACATCCATTCTTATCCTAATATAATATTTTGGTTGCTTGCATGATGTTGCCCACTAATAATGATTAGGTGAATAGACATTATGAGAATATAGAATATATTTTCTTTTATCAAGGTAAAGAATGGAGACTTGCAGTCCATGAATATTTCCCATAATTTTCTATTTCTCACAAAAGTTTGGAACAAGTGAATAAATTTACCAAATTAATGGTCTAACATTTGGAAAATCGATATTGTGTTTAATTCAATTTCCCTCATATAAATTATGGTTTACCAACATTTTGGGATACAATGTAGATATGTAAGTGAAATGCATCCTTTAAATAATATAGGATTTCCTCTATTGAAAATATACTAATCATGTAGTAAACAAAGGAAGACCATAAGAATAGAGGATTTATAACATAATATGGTTCAATATGAATAATTTACTGGTGAATTTAAACCATTAAGGGTCATGTAACTAGGGTAAGTTCATACTTAAAAGTATTAAGGAGAGAAGGAATATGTATTAAGATTTTTCTTGAATATTCTTAAACCAAAGAAACATCATAATAAAAATCAAATAGTTTTAGGTAATCTAATTTATTTATAAACATTTTTTTTAATTTATATAGATCTTTTAAAGGATGCAACTAAAAAATTGAATACTTTGAGAAAATGTATTCTTTATACATTTTAAAAAAATATTAATTTTATTTTTGAAAGAGCTCTTTATTCAAATGAGTTAAAATATATATTTTTAGAGGGGTCATGATAAACCTATTGGAAATTTTGAGTATAGTGTTGTGATTGATGTCAAATATTTGAGGTCATTGGTTGATGACATTAGTTGTCATTGATAACTTGGCATGGCAAAAATACAGGGTTTATAAGTTGATTAAAATGTAAGGAAATTGAAAGAAATAAAGGGTTAAATATTTATTTTTTAAGCCCGAGATATTTGGGACAAAGCTCCAAGTGATTGGTTAAAAGGTTGAAGGCCCTAGTTTAAAAAGCCTAAAGGAAGCAACTAAGGCTCAAAAAGGTTTAAATAATACTATAATTTAATATTATAATATTAAAGTTAAAAGGTTAAAACCTAAAATTAAATTATAAAATAATTATACTATTTTATATTATAATAGTGCGCCATTTTTAAAAAGAATTTTTAAATTCTTAAAAGCACTCGGGTGAAAAATCCATATAAATATGGATAATTTTCATAGCCCTAATGTTGTATTCGATATACAGCTAAAGTGGTTAATGTGTGATTGATTCGAATATCTTACATACAAATTCGTAAGTGGAAGAAGAATAATTATTAATTTAAAAAAAAAAAGAAAAATGCTTGCACGTGTTAAGGAGAAGATCATGCAAACTTATTCCCAACCAAGCAGTTGGCCTAGTGACAGACCGGGCAGTGTTTAAGTTGTAGGTGGACAGTAGGTTGTGAGTTCGATTTTTGGTGGTAACAATTTTGAAACGAATTCTTTTGGAAGAAAAGTTTGAGTGGAGGTTAAAGTGCACATCACACATTATTTTATTTGTGTGGGAGGTTGGCCTAGCGGTAACCCAAGCAGCGTGGGCATGCTTGCAGCCAGGAGGTACAATGGTCGAGTCTCACTAAGACATTTTTGGTAAGAAAAATATTTAATTTTATTAAACCTAAGGTTGATTTGCTAGGTGCTTAAGGTTGAGTTGTTAGGTGCTTAGGTTATGTTTGATTGTTTGAGAGCCATTCGACTTAGGGAATTCTAAGGGAAATATTTTTTAATTTAGCTACCATTGTTTAGAAAAAAAAATATAATGGAGAGTGTATTTTTATGTAATGTTATTTTTGGAGTAATAAGGAAATTAGTGGAAAATATTTTGGGTATGTTTTATGATATTTTAAGTGGGAGATAAAAGGTGTAGAATTTACCTTTATTATTAGTAATATTTGATTCAATTTTGAGAGACTTGGTTCAAGAGTTAATGTTTTATTTTGAGAAACAAAAAGAGGCATAAAGTATTGGTTTGGATTAAATTGTACACATTATTTGAAGGTTTGCTAACTCATAAAGAGGTGTTGAGCTAACCCTTTTATAGCTGCAAAGATATTATGTGTGAAGCAGGTTTTTGAATACATATCTCCATAAGAGAAAGCTAAAATGTATGGGCATATCATTCCTTAGTTTAAAGTGTTTGTTGGAATAAATATTTTGGAACATAAGGTGGAGTGAAAAGGATTTGTTGGCATTTTTTCCACAGTGTTTTTGTTGTTACTGTTCAAGTGAAAGAATGCTCAAATTGTAAACAAAATCCTCATTCATCTGTTTGTAAGTGAAAAAGCAAAGGTGTCGCGATTTCGTGACATGTCTCGAAATCACGATTCACGACGTCCATACAATAAAAGAATTTAAGCCCCTAAGATGTCATGATATCGCGACATTTCACATTTTCGCAACCTATCACATTTTCACGAGGTCCAAATCCAAAAGGTGCAAGCATGGGAATTTATCACGATATCGTGACGTGTTGCAGTTTCGCGACGTCAAATGCAAAAATTAGCTAAGTATAGAGAATGTCGCGATATCGCGATATGTCGCATTTTCGTGACCTGTCGCGTTATCGTGGTCAAAGCAGTCAACGGAAGCAAAGTAGTAAAACTATCGCGATATCATGACGTGTTGGAGTTTCACGGTCAACGTAGTCAATGGAAGCACTAAAATGAAGTTGTCGCGATATCGTGACATGTCGCAAAATCATGACTTGTGGTGGCCATGGATTAGTGTGATAGAAAATGTCACGATATCGCGACAAAAAGCAGCAAAAGGCAATGGCAATGAAAAATGTTGTGATATCGCGACAAAAAAGTGAATAAGGAGCAAAACGTAGAACTTGTCGTGATATCGTGACATGTCGCATTATTGCGGCAAGGTTGAAAGAAAATCATAAGGCATGAAAGACGTCGCTATTTCATGATATTTTTAGAAATGAAGCTAAGTAAGAGAAAATTGTCACGATTTCGTGACAAGAAGCGACAACAATAGAGAAAGTAAGAAAATGTTGCGATTTCATGACATATTAGACAGGAAGGGCAAAATGCGAAAACATGTCGCGATTTCGTGACATGTTTCGTTTTCACGAGGCAAAGGCAGAAATAAGGAGAACAGAGAAACCTGTCGCGATTTCGTGACATATTGAAGATGAAAGAACCAAATGAAAAAAATGTCGCAATATCGTGACATGTCTCATTTTCGTGACCTGTCACGTTTTCGTGGGTAAGAAGGAGGAAAAGACAGCGCAAGAGAAAGATGTCACGATTTCGTGACATGTCATGTTTTCACGACTGGTGGTGGAGAGAGAAGGCAAAGAAGAAAAAAATGTCACGATATTGCGACATGTCGCATTTTCGTGACCTGTCTCATTTTTGTGATCGAAGCAACAACAAAGGCCCGATATAGTTTAGTTTGCATTTTTATTCAAGATTGCATAGGAGAACATGCAGAGCAGATAAGGATCAAGTAAAAGATCTCTAACTATTTTTCTAATCATGGTCAAAGAAGTGGTTCCAAGATTAAATGTTGCTGATTACCGATATTTGCAAGATGAAAGAACCTGAAGCGGTTTTTGATGCTGCCAAAATTAAATACGCCTCCAATATTCAAAGCTCCTGTTCATGATCTCTTAACAACTTTCAACTTCCCTTGATAATGGTCATTTAAAGAAGAAGTATGGGCCCTTGTTCCTGTTTCATTTTCGGTTGTAATCCGTTTACAAAATAGGGGCTGTCATTTCTTCGAGGCAGATTAAGGGGATTATTTCTTCAAAATTTGTTTCATTTATTAAATGCTGTAATATGAAAGGAAGAGGGTGGACCTCTATAAATACCAATGTAAAACTCAAGCAAGGTGAGGAGGATCTTGTTGCAAAAATTGAAATAGAAATCCTAGATGCAATTGCTTCCATTCTTAGTTTCTTCTAGAATTAGTGATCTAATTTGTTGTGTATGTTTGGATTTTTATGTGATTTACTTCTGTGTAGTCCAGTGTAATATCAGTTGAATTTTGCTGTGTTGAATTTGGCTGTATTGGCATTTGAATGTTTGAATTTTATTTGGAAGCGAACTCATGGCTAATGCATGATCCAGTTTCTGTATATGTATTCTAAGAGTCAGTTTGTACTTAGCTTTAGGATCTAGTTGAAGTTATTACTGTTCAAGGTTGTTCTCCCCATAAATGATCAGCTTCAGCCATATTTACATCCCTTTCTGTTATTTCCCATTTATTTCTGTATTATTTCCCATTTCTTTCCTGCATCTCTAGTCTTGAAACCAATTTAGATTAGTGTGGGAACCAGCCCTCTCTGGATATTGGCTCAGGAGACATCTCTTTTTCTTGGCCTTTCAATGTTGGCCAAGTCTAGGGTGCATATACATATAAAATTCTTTCCTGTGGAAAATTTGTGACCAACAGTTTTGGGCACGCCCAGTGGGATAGACTGTTTCTGTCTCTAAAAGATCCACAATCGATGGGACAAACATTATTTCAAATTGACACCCGGAGGAATCAAGATTTTGATGAACTATCTTGACCTCAAAGTGGAGATTGTAAGTTCATCTAGTGACTCTGCTGAAGGTGATTGTACCTAGAAATTTCTAATTGTGAAGCTGGTGAAAATCGTTGCTTCATGATCATGAGATCAAGTGCCAAAGAATCAGAAGATCCAGTCGAATTCTTTGAGATTGATGTTCAGAACTAGAGGCAGCACTGAAGATTGGTAAGTCCTATGAATCCATCATTTGTTGTTTCATCACAGGCTGCAGGTCAGTTTGTGCCATCCCCAACTCCTCCTAGTACTGCTACGAGCTTGTCGCATCCAGATATAGTAGCCCAAATGGCCCAACATCCTCCACCAAGGAAGTTCTCGACATGGAATGGTTCGGGAGCTTTGAACTTACTGGCACAAAATCCAGTTCCTCAAGTTGCTTTGAAATATTTTCCGACCTATGATGGTACTGGTAAGACTACTTATGAGTATATTAATGATGTAGCCTCTTTGGCAGCCATCCATGACATAATAGACGAAGATGTAATGATTAAATTGTTGGTGTTATCACTGAGAGGTAAATTGTTGTATTGGTACCGAATGTTGCCACCAGGCACTATTACATCATGGGATCAATTAGGGAAATTGTTAGTCAAAAATTTTCATGAAAAAGCTGATCCATACTCCTTATTGTATCAATTTAATGTAATTCAAAGGCACCCGCAGGAAGAGATAGCTGACTTCAATGTCAGATTTACCAGAAGCTGGCAGAGAATTCCTTATGGTCTTCAACCTACTGATGAGCTAGCTGCATTTTATTACCTCAAAGCCTTTAACACAGACATCGGTTGGGTTTCCCAGTAGTCCAACGTGACTACATTTCTAGAACTTTTCGAACAAGCGCAAAAGGTGAAAGCTGACTTGATTGCCATAGGTAGGATTCCACCAAAGGTAACAATGCCCATATTACCTGATATTCCTAAACAATTGTACTCTGGTTTGTTTTCATAGCCTATGCCTTCCATGTATCTTATTCCCTCATGGAGCTCAAGTGTGCCTTAGATCGCACCCATTCTAGTTCTCCAGCTCCCTGCTCCAACTATTCCACAATTGCCTGCACCGAGCATTCTGTGATTACCAACTCCCACTTCATTCCCAACATTGCCTGCACCACTAGTGCCTCTACCTCTACCAGCACCTCCTACGCCCTCAAATACTAATCCTTTTGAAATCCTATTACAAGAGGTACAATCTGCTAATTCAGCTATAAGAGCGACGAGAAATAAGATTATGATCATTAAAAGAAAGTCGGTCGAGAGAGATTTCCAACCCAGGAGATTTCAACCTCTGCCAATCACGAGAGAACAAGCGGCTTCAACAAACAAGGTGTCATAAAAGAACCTAACTGTGCTGACAAATGAGGAAGCTTGCCCTATAGAAAGAACATATTGGTGCTCTACATGTAATGATCCACACGGAGAAGACACTTGTATGGTTCATCTGAACTATGTGCAAACATTGGTCGCAAGCTCTTCTGGAGGACAAGTTACTATGATTATTGAGGTGGATCATAATTTTATGGTTCCATCTGAAGAACAAGTCTCAGTTCTCATGAGAACTGGGAAGAAGCCAGTCATTGTAGAATTGGTAGAGATGGAACCTTTGAGGGTACCAGCTGATCTTAAGATGCAGAATGATAAGAGACAAATACAAATGAAAGCTCTTATTTTAGTATCAAATCCAGATTCACCTATTCTGTTAAAAGATATTTTGCCACCACGAGCAAAGGAAAGATTGCAATAAAAAGCCTCAGCTTCACAGGCAAGAGCTAAAATAGAGGAACGAGCCAAAGAAAAGCTCAAGTACCCATCTTTGACTAAGATACTGAGGGTAGAAGCTACCCAACAATATCATAGAAAATATGATGACACTAGTGAAAAGAGGGAGTCTGGTGCATCTGCTTACAACATTGTTGAAGAATTGAAGAAGGTTCCAGCCAAGGTTAGTCTTTATGACACATTAAAATTACCTGGGAAGGTTGATCTACTACAAGAATCCATGAATTCTGTGAAAGGTAACGAGAAGAATCCTACCCAGATGATTTTTGCTCAAACGTTAACTTCTTCAGCAACTAGGAAAAATAGACCACCCCCATTTTACTTGTCACTCAAAATGGAGGGTTGGATTGTGCACAACTGCATGATTGATTCTGGTGCTGCAACAACTGTCATGCCAAAGGTAGTTTGTGAAATCATGGGTATGGAATATACAAGAAGCAACCTTGGTGTCTTGCAGTTGGATGGGACTCCGATAAAAATCATGGGCATAATTAAGGATTTTCCTATTGCTCTGCATAGTATGCCTTAGATTACAGTAATTCAGGAGATAGTTGTGGTCGATTTGGAACCATATTTCAGTATGTGTTTGTTAAGAGAATTCACTGCCAAGATGGGAGGTTACCTTTCTCTGGATTATTCTCACTTGGAGGTTCCTTTCAAAGGAAGAAAAGTCTGGATCTATAATCAGAAGCCTTCTACTTTTCATATAGAGAAGATGGAAGAGGAAGAAAAGTCCACACATTCTATTCACATGATCACTGAAGAATTGAAGGATCCTAATTTGATGGATGAAGTCCTGGAGGAGCTTCACTTAGTGGATGAGTTTTCAATGCTTGATTTTAATGCCATGGTGGAAATTGAGATTGGTTGCTACTCCATTACAAAGCCTACAGAGGGTGCAATAAACTGCCTCTTGATCAGGTTGGTCAAGACTCCGTGCCCGATCAATTATGGAAGTTGTATTTTGATGGAGCATGATGCAAAAATGGTGCGAGAGCAGGAATTATCCTTATTTCTCCCTCTGGACTACAAAAAACATATTCATATCGGATGACCTAGAGTTGTACTAACAATGCTGCTGAATATGAAGCATTGTGCCTAGGGTTGAAGAAGGCAAAAAAATTGGGGATTGAACAATTACAGATTTTTGGTGACTCTGAATTGATTTTGAATCAAGTGACAAACAAATGCATCTCCAAGCAGCATTATTTAAAGGCGTATAGCCACAAATTTTGGGACCTGTTTGAGGCATTCACAACTTTGAATATTCAATCTATTTCACGAGAGTTGAATAAGCATGTTGATATTCTAGCTTCCTTAGGAGTAAATTTTTCACCAATTGAGCAGGTAGTCCGAAGGCCAAAAATAGTGAGAATGGTGTATAGGCCCTCTGTCCCAGATAAGGAAACCTTTTGGTAGGTATTTGATAGCGATGAAAAAATTGTCAATTTTTTGGTTCAAGAAGCTGCCACCATCAAGGGAAGAACCTTGGAGCATGAAGAAGCCGAAGGCCTGATTCAGTTGCAGAATAACCACATTCCTAAAGGCCTCATCAATCTAGAGAGTTTGTTTGATCAGAATTATCGATCCAAGAATCATTGGATTAAGGTCAATGAGAAAGGATACATGGAGCTTCAGTTGGAGGATGATAAGGTCATCAAAGTTGGAACTGATTCTACTCCTATTGAGTTGAAATAAATCAGACAATTGTGTCAATAGTTTTCTAACATCATGGCCTAAAGCTATGATGATCTGAGGGGATATGATAAAGAGATTATTCAGCACACCATTGACCTGGAATAAGGAGTCAAACCTTTCAGACAAAAGCAGATACCGGTGAACCCAAATATTGAAGTCCTCATGAAGGCCAAACTTGTGAAAATGTTGCAGGCTCAGATCATATATCCAATTAAGCACTCAACTTGGGTTGCCAATTTGGTTTTGGTCTATAAGAAAAATGGAGATATACGACTGTGTGTGGATTTTCAAAACTTGAACCGAGCATCCTTGAAGGACCACTACCCATTGCCTCGCATTGATCAGATCCTGCATGTTGTTGCTAGGTCTCAATGCTTTTCACTATTAGATGGATTCTCCGGATACAATCAAATTTGGGTTAGGGATGAGGATCAGTACAAAACCGCATTCACAACCAAGTGGGGCACCTTTGCCTATCAACGCATGCCTTTTGGATTGTCCAATGCTGGGGATATATTTCAAAGAGCCATGCACATCGCATTTGGGGAGATTTTAAATAATATCATTATCATATATCTGGATGATATGACTATATTTTTGCACAAACAAGAAAAACATTGTTCTCACTTAAGACAAATATTTGAGAAATGTCGAGAGTTTGGCATCTCCATTAACCCAAAGAAGTCCATTTTTATAGTAAAGGAAGGAAAGCTATTGGGACATATCATCTCAGAGAATGGTTTGGCAATTGATCCATCGAGAGCTAAATATTTGAAGAAACTATTACTCCTGGATAATAAGAAAGAGTTGCAATATTTCTTCGGGCAGATCAATTTTATCAAAAAAATTATTTTTGACTTCGCTCGAATAGTCAAACCCATGACTGAGATATTAAAGAAAGATGCAGAATTCAGGTGGACAACTCAGAGGAAAGCTATGTTTCAGGAGATTAAAGATAAAATTGCCCAAGCCCCTGTATTTATTAATCTAGATTATTCTAAAAACTTCATTCTGTACGCAGTTAGAGAGGATGAAAGCTATGTTGTAGTGCTTACCCAAAAGGGAGATGATGGGAAATAAAGACCTATTTCTTTCCTTAGCCAGGTTATCTTACCCCATGAGGAGAGATACAATTTCATTGAGAAGTAGGTTATGCCATTATGAAGTCCCTTAAAAAATTTAGGCACTTCGTATCCCAGAGCAAGACGATCGTCTATGTGATCCATCCGATGTAAGGAATTTCATTATTCAGGGCGAGATTGGTGATAAGCATGCTGGTTGGATCACCAAGATTCAAGAGTTTGATGTTGAGATTCATCCAACCAATTTGGTGCGGGGTAAGGCCTTATGTCAGCAATTAGCAAAAACTGCGGCCTCTCAGATAGTTGATCATCAAGTGAACAATCCTGCTAACAAAAGGAATTTAGTGAATGTCTCTGCACAGGGCCAAGATTGGGTAGATGACCTTATTGATTATTTTTCTACGGGTAGATGTCCCCCACAATCAAATGCTTCACAAAGGAGAAGGTTTCGCCTACAAGATCTTAGGTATGTATTGTTTCCCGAGGGGTTGTTCTTCAAAAAAATCGATGGAGTTCTCCTAAGGTGTGTTAAGGAACCTGAGAAGGCTAGAATCTTGGAGGAGTTTCGTTCTGGCATGTCAGGAGAACATCACGCTGGTAGGCCTATGGCATTAAGGATTATTCGGGCTGGTTACTATTGGCCAACTTTGTTTGCGAATACTTTCAAGATTGCTCAAGTATGCGACAAATACCAAAGTTACATGGGATGGATCAGAAATGCACCATTACCCCTACATCCAATTCAAGTAGAAGCACCTTTTCAGCAGTGGGGGTTGGACATTATTGGGATAATTGATCCAAATTCTTCAGATGGACATAGGTACATCTTGACGGCTACTGATTACTTCACAAGGTGGTCTGAGGCTATTCCAACCAGGGCTACAAATCAGGATGTGGTAATCACTTTCATTGATGGACTGATCACACGTTTTGGCATTCCTGACACCATTATCACAGACAACAAAACTTCATTCATTGGAACCAAGCTAAGTGAATTTGCAAACAAGTATAATATTGTTCTGAAGACATCCTTCAATTATTACCCTCAGGTTAATGGCTTGGTAGAGTCCACAAACAAGAACTTGTTGAGGATTTTAAAGAGATCCTTGGGGGACAATAAGAGATCTTGGCACCTTCTACTGAATCAGGTATTATGGGCAGATAGAATTTCAATCAAGAAGTCTATTAAGACTTCACCATATGCCATGGTATATGGTAAGGAGGCAATATTACCCATTCATATAGAACTGTCTACCTTGTAGCAATTGCAAGAATTCCCAGATGATGAGGAAAATATGGATCCCATGAACATACAATTGGCTTAGTTGTTGCAGCTAGAAGAGCAACGTTCCTTGGCCCATGATGAGTTTGCTAAGCATTCACAGGAAGTAGCCAAATGGTTTCACAAAGGTTCTACTGGGCGCATACTCAAAGTGGGCGGCTTAGTCTTAAAGTGGAACAAAAAGAAGGCCAAGCCAGGGATGCACCTGAAATTTGACACTCTATGGGAGGGTCCATTCCAGATTGTCAGTGTAGGTTCGGCCAATTCATTTTACCTTGAAGACTTGGAGGGTAATCCACTTCCTATTTCAGTGAACGACTTTCATTTGAAAGCCTATATTTCTTAATGGAAAACTCAGGGTTACCTTGTTAAAAAAAAAAACGAAAAAAAAAAAATGTTTTTTCCACTTCGGCTCCTTTTGCATGCGAGCTCGCCGATATGTTTATTTCTCTTTATTTTTCTTTTTCCCTTCCCAGTAGATAGTGGCTTTCTTCCACTTCCCTCTATTCCATTCCATTCCTCTTCTACCCCTTCTTATTCTGCAATTCTTACTACTTCTTCTATACATAATCAAGCCATTGCTATTGTTTCTACTTCCCCCTCTGATGTTCCCATTTCTACTTTCCCTTTCTTCTAGTCCTTTGTCTTGTGAAGATCCTTTCCCAGCCACAGTTCCTACTACCATATTCATTTCATCCGCTTCCATTTCATTATCTATTTCTATATCTACCACTTCTGCTTTGCCATATTCCATCATTCCATCATTCACCACCCCATTCCACGACCTGTGCCTCCACTGGTCATCACTCCATTCATTTCTATTTTCATAGTTAATATGCTTTTCACTACTGCCATGAATATCCTTTCACAACACCTGGTGATTACCTGGCTCAATTGAGCTAGGCAAAGTGCAGTAGTTCTATAGAAATAAGGGAGTTCTACTCTTCCATAATTTTTGTTGCAGTTCATATTTTTGAGTGTCGAGTACTAGTAAGAGATTGATGCAGTAGTTCGTCGATGTGTCCAGCATCAACCAACATTCACCTTCTGGTCCTCCAACTTCTTGACTCTGTTGCCCAATGGATTAAGGCCTGATATTCGTGCATACAACAGAACTGTATACCCCGCGAGCCGCAAAGAATGTTGGCATTTTTGCCACATTGTTTTTGTTGTTACTGTTCAAGTAAAAGAATGCTCAGATTGTAAACAAAATCCTCATTCCTCTGTTTGTAAGTGAAAAAGCAAAGGTGTCACAATTTCATTACATGTCACGAAATCACAACCTGTCACATTTTTATGATGTACGTGCCATAAAAGAGGTTAAGACCCTAAGATGTCGCGATGTCGCGACATGTCGCATTTTTGCAACCTGTCACATTTTTGTGGGGTCCAAATCCAAAAGGTGCAAGCATGGGAATTTGTTGCGATATCACGACGTGTTGCAGTTTTGCGACATCAAATACAAAAATCAGCTAAGTATAGAGAATGTCGCGATATCACATGTCGCATTTTCATGACCTGTCGCATTATTGTGGTCAAAGCAGTCAACGGAAGCAAAGCAATAAACTGTCACGATATCATGATGTGTTGGAGTTTTGCGGTCAACGTAGTCAACGAAAGCACTAAAATGAAGTTGTCACGATATCATGACATGTCGCAAAATCGTGACTTGTGGTGGCCATGGAGCAGTGTGATAGAAAATGTCACGATATCGCGACAAAAAGTAGCAAAGGGCAATGTCAATGAAAAATGTCGTGATATCGTGACAGAAAAGTGAACAAGGAGCAAAATGTAGGACTTGTCGCGATATCGTGACATCTCGCGTTATTGCGACAAGGTTGAAATAAAAACATAAGGCATGAAAGACATCGCGATTTCGTGAAATTTTAGAAATGAAGCTATGTAAGAGAAACTTGTCACGATTTCGCGACAGGAAGCGACAACAATAGAGAAAGGAAGAAAATGTCATGATTTCGGGACATATTAGACAGGAAGGGCAAAATGCGGAAACATGTGATTTCGTGACATGTTTCATTTTCGCGAGGCAAAGGCAGAAATAAGGAGAATAGAGAAACCTGTCGTGATTTTGTGACATATTGAATATGAAAGAACCAAATGAAAAAAATGTTGCGATATCATGACATGTCTCATTTTCGTGACCTATCACGTTTTTGCAGGTAAGAAGGAGGAAAAGACAGTGCAAGAGAAATATGTCCCGATTTTGTTACATGTCATGTTTTCACGACTGGTGGCGGAGAGAGAAGGCAAAAAGAAAAAAATGTCGTGATATCGCGACATGTCGCATTTTTGTGACCTGTCTCATTTTTGCAATCGAAGCAACAACAAAGGCCCGATATAGTTTAGTTTGTATTTTTCTTCAAGATTGCATAGGAGAACATGCAGAGCAGATAAGGATCAAGTAAAAGCTCTCCAACTATTTTTTTGATCATGGTCAAAGAAGCGGTTCCAAGATTAAATGGTGACGATTACCGATGTGCGCAAGATGAAAGAACCTGAAGCAGTTTTTGATGTTGCCAAAATTAAAGACACCTCCAATATTCAAAGCTCCTGTTCGTGATCTCTTAAAAACTTTCAGCTTCCCTTGATAATGGTCATTTAATGAAGAAGTATGGGCCCTTGTTCCTATTTCATTTTTGGCTGTAATCCATTTAAAAAATAGGGGCTATCATTTCTCTGAGGCAGATTAAGGGGTTTGTTTCTTCAAAATCTATTTCATTTATTAAATGCTGTAATATGAAAGGAAGAGGACGGACCTCTATAAGTACCAATGTAAAACTCAAGCAAGGTGAGGAGGATCTTGTTGCAGAAATTGAAATAGAAATCCTAGATGCAATTGCTTCCATTCTTAGTGTCTTCTAGAATTGGTGATCTAATTTGTTGTGTATGTTTGGATTTCTGTGTGATTTACTTCTGTGTAGTCCAGTGTAATATCAGTTGAATTTTGTTGTGTTGAATTTGGCTATATTGGCATTTGAATGTCTAAAGTTTATTTGGAAGTGAAATCATGGCTAATGCGTGATCCAGTTTCTATATATGTATTCTAAGAGTCAGTTGCTGCTTAGCTTTAGGATCTAGTTGAAGTTATTACTGTTCAAGGTTGTTCTCCCCATCAACGATCGACTTCGGCCATATTTACATCCCTTTCTGTTATTTCCCATTTCTTTCCGCATTATTTCCCATTTTTTTCCTGCATCTCTAGTCTTGAAACCAGTTTAGATTAGTGTGGGAACCAGCCCTCTCTAGATATTGGCCCAGGAGACATCTCTTTTTCTTGTCCTTTCAATGTTGGCCAAGTCTAGGGCGCATATACATATAAAATCCTTTCTTGTGGCAGATTTTTGACCAACAGGATTGTTTGATAAGCAATGTTGAAATGTTTGAGTGCGGATTGTGTGCTTCATTATTGAATATTTTGAGAACATTTGAGATAGAGATAATGAATTATTTGAGTTAGGATTTGAGACCTACATTATGCTCTTTGTTGGAAGAAGTGTGAAAACACTTGTTTGGGGTTTGTGAGAAAATTGTGCTTTATTGGTTGAATAAATGTATGAAGATTTTGAGCATTGATTTTGAGTGATGTTGAAAGTGAATGTGCAAATATTAAAAGTCATATTTGTGAAAGCAAGTGTGTGAATCAAGAAGATATGATGGAGGAGTCTATCTTTAGAGGATTTTTTTTAAAGAAGTCTTTTATAATTACTAAAAAAAAGTAATTTTTTGATGAAAAAATAATTTGCCAAAAATGGTAATTACTAAAAAAATAAATTTTTTGATGAAAGACTAATTTGCCAAAAATAGTATTTACTTAAAAAGGCAATTTTTGATGAAAAAACAATTTGGCAAAAATAGTAATTTTTATTTTTTATTTTTAGGGCTTTAAGCTTTAGGGTTTCTTTGGGGATATATATTCCCTTGGTATTACATTGTAAAAGGGAGGTGAATCCAAGAATGAGAAAAAAATATTTATTGATTCATTTCCATATATTGTAGTTTTTATGTGAATGGAGGATTTTACTGGTTATTTCTATTTATCATAATTTTTATGTGATTGGAGGTTCTTATTCTAACCTCTTGTAGCTGGATTTACATCATTTGGTATCAGAGCAAGTTGGATCTTGCTGGGAAGAAAAGAAAATAGAAGAAAAGAGAAAATGAGAGGAGAGCAAATGGACTCCAAAAAAAATTAGCACTTTGTATAGTGCTTGCAAAAGGTTTGTAAAACCTTGAAGAAATAAATTGGCACTCTATGCAGTGCTTGTAGGAGGCTTTTTATGTAAAAGCATTAGAGAAAGAAATTGGTGTTTTATGTAGTGCTAGTAAAAGGTTTGTAAAAACTTGGAGATAAAAATTGGCACTCTATGTAAGTGCTTATAGGAGATTTTTTTTAATGTAAAAGCCTCAGAGAAAGAGATTGACACTTTGTGTAGTGCTTGCAGAAGGTTTGTAAAACCTTGGAGAAAAAAATTGGCACTCTGTGTAAGTGCTTGTAGGAGATTTTTTTATGTAAAACCTTAGAGTGAGGAATTGACACTTTGTGTAGTGCTTGTAGGAAGTTTGCTATTTTAAAACCTCTAAGAAAGAATTGGCACAATATGTAATGCTTGCAGGAGGTTTGAGATATAAAACCTCGAAAGGAGATTGGTACTCTGAGGAGTACTTGTAGATGTGTGGCACTCTATGGAAAGCAATTATGAGTTTGATCAGAGGAACTGATAGGAGCAGAGTTATTTTCAACCGGAGGAGAATGATGCAGGAGCCTATATTTAGAGAGTTTTTTTTAAAGAAGTCTTTTTTAATTATTAAAAAAAGGAATTTTTTGACAAAAAAATAATTTGCCGAAAATAGTAATTACTAAAAAAAAGTAAATTTTGACAAAAAAATAATTTGTCGAAAATAGTAATTACTTAAAAAGATAATTTTTGGTAGAAAAAATAATTTGCCAAAAATAGTAATTTTTATTTTTTATTTTTAGGGCTTTAAGCTTTAGGGTTTTGCTTTAGGGTTTCTTTGGGGATATATATTCCCTTGGTATTACATTGTAAAAGGGAAGTGAATCCAAGAATGAGAAAAGAAAATATTTATTGATTCATTTCCATATATTGTAGTTTTTATGTGAATGAAGGATTTTACCAGTTATTTCTATTTATTGCAACTTTTATGTGATTGGAGGTTCTTGTTCTAACCTCCTACAACTAGATTACATCAAGACAAGTGTTCTAGACTAGATCTATATTTAAAAGAATAATAAATGTGAGACATGAAAGCGATAGACTTAATGATTGTGTAGAACATATTGATTCTTTGATAGAGCAAGATTTTGGAAAAATATTTAAGTTGTTTTTGTATGCAAGTTATGGAAATATTTGAGCAAGTTTTGTGAAATACTTGAGGATAGATTTGAGCAAGTATTTTGAGAAGACTTAAAGGTAGATTTGAGCAAGTCTTTTGAGAGGACTTAGAGATATATTTGAGTAGAGTTAATAGTAGGTTTAATTGATGATATGTTCAATATTTGTGTTAAGGCTTGGGGTAGATTAGAGATATAATTAAGAGCATATTTATTCAAGCTTTGTGTTAAGTCATGGGGCAGATTAGAGATAGAATTAAGAGCAGATTTATTCAAGATTTGTGTTAAGGCTTGGGGTAGATTAGATATAGAATTAAGAGCATGTTTGTTCAAGCTTTGTGTTAAGGCTTGGGGAATATTTGAGATAAAATTAAGAGCACATTTGTTCAAGATTTGTGTTAAGGCTTGGGATAGGTTTGAGATAGATTTTGATGCAGATTTGTGAGCAAAGGTAGAGCAGATTTATGCTATAATTGGGATATAATTTCATACAGATTTGATATAGAGTTAAGAAAAAGCTTTGGAGGTGATAGATAAAATAGGACAATAGTTTCTAGTGGATATAAATCAATCAACCAATGTAGTGGGGATAAAGGTATCTTGTAGAGAGATATCCATGATCCAGAGTAGTGGGGATAGAAGTCTTCTAGAAGATCACTAGTTAGAGAAAGGGAGATAGAGTTCTCATGTGGAATGAGATCCATGAACCAATTGGGAAGATAGAGTTATTCTATGGAGAGAGATACATGAACCAGTTAAGGAGATAAATTTCTCTTGGATAATGTTACACGAGCCAAAGTAAGGGAAAAGAGTTCTCCTATAGAGAGAGATCCAAAAACCAGAGACAATGGAAAAGAGTTTTCCTATGGATAGAGATCCATGAACCAAAGACAAGGAGAAAGAGTTATCCTATGGAGAGAGATCCACAAATCATAGCATAGGGGATTGGTGTCTCATTTGGATAAAGGTCCATACACATTGTAATAGGGAATTGATTTCCAAGATATTTTTTGAGAACATTTAGTAGAAATATTTTCTCCATGCAGTAGCCCACATTGGGTTAACCACAATATTTTTTTTTTCTCTTGTGTGTGATGATTTATGCATTACTTTGATTACTACCATTGATATTATCATTGATAATATTAGATAATATTATTTGGGAAATAAAAGTAAAATTAGATCTTCTACTTTTCAGCCCCCCTCTCAGTATAAGTCTGTTTTCTTTAATTGGTATCAGAGCGGGTTCCTTCAAAAGAGTCTAAAAGCTTGAAGTAAGAGGTTACAATAACACATATGGCATATAATAATTGATCTTCAACAAATAAGGTACCATTATTTGATAGAAATAATTATGCTTTTAGAGCATAAGAATGAGGACTTACTTGATGGCACAAGGATATGAGATATGGAAACCAGTTGAGGATGGTGTCACACCTATAACTAATCTTCCCACATATAAAGATCATAAGATATTACAAGTTAATAATGCCAAGGCTATGAATGCAATATTAAGTCGATCAGGGTTATACATAGTGGCTATTTATCACCAAATTGGCTAAAATTAGGATTTTTAAAATTTAGAATTGACTAATATTTGGGACCCTTGACCATGGCCCATTAGCCAAAAAAATTTAGGTGCAATTTTGTTTTGGGTTGATTCACCCCAATTTTATAATAATTTGACCATTTAAGTTTAAATTTCCAACATTGCCCCTAATAATAGTGAACCTTCTATATGTGTTTGGATACTATTCACCTGGATTTCAAAACTAATTTGCCAATTTTTTATAGATACATTTTGGGGATGACCCCTTATGCATAGCTCTAAAGTGGATTATGTGAAGTAGAATTTGTGAAATTTAAGCATTTCAAATCAGCAAAAGATATTTGGGAAAAAATGAAGCAAACCTATGAGGGAAATAAAAAGGTCAAGATGGTAAAACTACAAAACCAAAAGAAAAGGTTTGAATATTTGAAGATGAAATATGAGGGATAAATTTCTACATACTTACTTCATGTGGATGGGATTTTTAATACCATGCGTAGACTTGGATTTGAAATTAAATAATCCATTGTTTCTCAAATATTTTAAGGTCACTTCCTACAAGATATGATGTAAAAGTTTCAGCTATAGAAGAGATGAAAGATACTGATCAGTAGACTATGGATGAGTTACATGGCATTATCACAATTTATGAGATGATAATAGCAAAGAATCCCAACTCCAAGAAAGAAACAATTTTCAAAGCATCAAAAAAGACACAATATAAGAAATCGGAATCAAGTGGTGAGTCAAGTAGTGGTGAAGAAGTTAACTATGGTAGAAGAAACAAGAAGGACTCAAGTAAGCATAAAGGTATGAAAATAGTGAAATGTTTCAATTATGGAAATTATGATCACTATGCATCTAATTATATAGAAGTTGAAGCGTTAGAAGTGAAGATAAATAGGATCATAAGAAAAAGGAAGGAGAAAAATATAGGTATGAAAATAAAAATAGGTATAGTCAAAACAAGCATGAAAAGAAGCTTTTTCAAAGTCACAAGAAGAGTTTCTATGTTGATAAGGGAATCAAGGCTTCAAATGATAGTGATGAAAAACCCTCACATAGTGAAGAAGAAGAGATTCTATTTTTGGCAATAGGAGAAAAAGAAAATGCTCTTGTTGAAGGTAAAGTTGAAAAGTATGAAGATGCTCTTAAAGACAAAAAAGTAGAACAAGATTCAAAAAATAAAGAGGAAGGCACAATAGATCTAGAAGCAGGACTTATTGTTGCTCTTAAATAATTGGAAAAGTTTAGAAAGAAAAATTCAAAATTAGCTCAAGTTCAAGAATGTGATGAAGCTTATACAAGACATGACAAACTCAATAGATAAGACAAGGAGATTTGAAGAAAAGTTAGAGGTAAAAGTATTAGAATGTGAAAGATTAGAACATGAGGTAGTTTCACTAAGGATGGAATTGAAAGATTCTAAGGACAAGCTACACAGGTTTGGAAAAAGCTCAAAGAATTTGGATAATATTATCAATGCACAAAGATCGTCATCCATGAAAATAGGACTTGGTTTTAAAGAAGGATAAGGGAAATAAGAAGAAGGATCAAACTCAAGCTTAAAGGAAGAAGTTTTAGAGGAATATTGTGAAGGTTAAAGAGAGGCTTATGAGGATAAGTTGAATAGAATCTTCCTTAATAAAGAAAACAATGCACAAACAAGGAACATGGATCATCACAAAGAAGAAAGGACTAAGAGACTAGTTGGCCCAAGACAAGATTTATTAAAAGGATGTTGTTTTTCATGTAATAGGTTTGGTCACAAGGCTATGCATTGTAGGGTTTATAGAAATAAGGAATATGGTTTTACTAAGAGGAACTTTAAATATGGACATCTCTTCCAAGGGTATTGATACTCTTGTAATTGATTTATTCATAAAGAAATCCACTGTAGGGTTCATGAAAAAAATGAGTATGACCTCACCAGGGGGAAATTCAAGTCTTTTGCACTTTCTAAGAACCACAAAATTAAGTTTTATAAGTGCAATAATTTTGAGCATGAGGCCAAGTGTTGTAGAAAGAAGTTTCTAGAGCTTCTAGAGATAAACAAGAACAAGGATACTTAAAAGGATCAAAAGGGTATGTTGAAAAGAAGATAGACAAAGGAAAAAAAACATTGTATTTTGGGATTAGAGATACTCCACCCCAAAATTAATCACCTCAAGGAGAGGATGTGGGTATGGGGTTGAGCTAAGAGTATTATATTTAGCCCCAAATGATTCCCTTTGACATTGATGTCAAAGGGGGAGATATTTGAGTAAGGGCAAGAGCATTAAATCAAGGGGAGTAGATTTGGAATCAAGTGGTTGAAAAAGTTATTTTTGAAAGAGGTTGCCATCAATGACAAAGGGAGATATTGTTGGAAATTTTGAGTATAGTGTTGTCATTGATGTCAAATATTTGAGTTCATAGGTTGATGACATTAGTTGACATTGATAACTTGGCATGCAAAAACACAAGGTTTATAAGTTGATTAAAATACAAGGAAATTGATAAAAATAAAGGGTTAAAATTTTTATATTTTAAACCCTAGAGGTTTGGGACAAATATCCAAGTGACTAGTTAAAAGGTTGAAGGCCCTGGTTTAAAAAGCCTAAAGGAAGCAAGTGACTAAGGCTCAAAAAGGTTTAAATAATATTATAATTTAATATTATAATATTAAATTTAAAAGGTTAAAACCTAAAGTTAAATTATAAAATAATTATAATATTTTATAGTATATTATTTTATAACATAAGGTGGGTTTTGGCACCTTTTTTAAAAAGAATTTTTAAATTATTAAAAGCATCGACATTCGAAGTGTGGGTGAAAAATCCATATAAATATGGATAAATTTCATAGCCCTAATGTTGTATTTGATACGTGTCTAAAGTGGTTAATGTCTGATAAATTCAAATATCGAGTGTGCAAATTTGTGATTGGAATAAAATGAATTATTAATTTTAGAAAAATAGAAAAAGGCTTACACTTTTTTAGGAGAAGATCATGCAATCTTACTCCCAACCAAGTGGTTGACCTAATGGTAGACTGGGCAATGTTTAAGTCATAGGTAGACAGTAAGTCGTGAGTTCGATTTGGGTGGCGATAATTTTGAAACTAATTCTTTTGGAAGGAAAGTTTGAGTGGAGGTTAAAGTGTGCATCACACATTATTGTCTTTGTGTGGGTGGTTGGCCTAGCGGTAGCCCAAGCAGCATGGGCACGTTGGAAGCCAGGAAGTACAATGGTCGAGTCTCATGACGACATTTTTGGTAAGCAAAATATTTAATTTTATTAAACCTAAGGTTGAGTTTCTAGGTGCTTAAGGTTGAGTTGTATGGCACTTAGGTTCTGTTTTATTGTTTGAGCATAATTGAATTTAGGAAGTTATAAGAAAAATATATTTCTTATTTTGCTGCCATTGTTTAGAAGAAAAATATAATGGAGAGTGTATTTTTCTAAAATGTTATTTTTTGAGTAATAAGGAAATTAGTGGTAAATATTTTGGGTATTTTTGATGATATTTTAAGTGGGAGATAAAAGGTGTAAAATGTATCTTTATTTATTGTAATATTTGATTAAATTTTGAGAGACTTGGTTCATGAGTTAATGTTTTATTTTGAGAAACCAAAAGAGGCATAGAGTATTGGTTTGGAACAAATTGTGCACATAATTTGAAGGTTTTATAACCCTTTTATAGCTGCAAATATATTGTGTGTGAACCATATTTTGAAGACATATCTCCATAAGAGCAAGCTAAAAGGAATGGACATAGCATTCCTTAGTTTAAAGTGTTTTTTGGAATAAATGTTTTGGAACATAGGGTGGAGTGAAAATGATTTTTTGATAAGAATTATTGGGAATGTTTGAGTGAGGATTGCGTGCTTCATTGGTGAACGTTTTGAGAACATTTGAGATAGATATTGTAAATATTTTGAGTTAGGGTTTGAGACCTACATTGTGCTCTTTGTTGGAAGAATTGTGAAAACACTTGTTTGGGGTTTGTAAGCAAATTGTGCTTCATTGGTTGAATAAATGTGTGAAGCTTTTGAACATTGGTTTTGAGTGATATTAAAAGTGAATGTGCAAACATTAGAAGTCATATTTGTGAAAGCAAGTGTGTGCATCAAGAAGATAAGTGTTCTATACTAGATATATCTTTTAAAGAACAATAAATGTGAGACATGTGAAAGCAACAAGCTTAATGATTGAGTAGAACATATGAAGTATTTGATACAGTATATCATTCTCTATGTGTTCCAGAGGTTAAAAAAAATCTAAGTAGAAATTGTTTGTGTGGAGAAAGATTTTTGAAAAAAATTTAAGTTGTGTTTATATGCAAGTTATGGAAATATTTGAACAGGTTTTGTGAAAGTCTTGAGGATAGATTTGAGAAAGTATTTTGAGAAGACTTGAAGGCGCATTTGAGAAAGTATTTTGAGAAGACTTGAAGGCACATTTGAGAAAGTATTTTGAGAAGACTTGGAGACAGATTTGAGCAGAGTTTGTAGCAGGTTTGATTGATGATATTTTCAAGCTTTATTTTAAGGCTTGGGGCATATTAGATATAGAGTTAAGAGCATATTTGTTCAAGCTTTGTGTTAAGGTTTGGGGTAGATTAGAGATAGAATTAAGAGTAGATTTGTTCAAGCTTTATGTTAAGGCTTGGGGTATATTAGAGATAAAATTAAGAGCACATTTTTTCAAACTTTGTGTTAAGGCTTGGGATAAATTTAAGACAAAATTAAGAGCATATTTATTAAAGCTCTGTGTTAAGGCTTGGGGTAAATTTGAGACAGATTGTGGTGCATATTTATGAGCAAATTTAGAGAAAATTTGTGCTAGACTTGGGACAAATTTTAGTGTAAATTTGATATGGAGTTATGAACAAGCTTTGGAGTTGAAAGAGCAAAGAGGACAACAATATCTAGTGGATAGAGTTCCATAATACGGTGTAGAGGGGACACAGGTATCCTATGGAGAGAGATCCATAAGCCAGAGTAGTGGGGGTAGAAGTCTTCTAGAAGATCACCAGCTAGAGAAGAGTAGATATATTTCTCTTATAGAGTGATATTTGTGAACCAGCTAGGAATATGGAGTTTTTTGGAGAGAGATACATGAACTATTTGAGGAGATAGAGTTCTCCTGGATAAAGTTTCACGAACCAAAAAAAGGGGAACGAGTTCTCCTATGGAGAGAGATTCATGAACCAGAGACAAGGGGAAATATTTCTCCTATGGAGAGAGATCCATGAACCTTATATAAGATAAAAGAATTCTCCTATGGAGAGAGATCCACAAATCAGAGTAAAGTCAATTGGTGTCTTCTTTGGACAAATGTACATAAACATTGTAATAGGGAATTGATTTCCATGATATTTGTTGAGAAAATTTAGTAGAAATATTTTCTCCATGGAGTAGCCCACATTAGGTGAACCACATTAAATTTGTGTCTCTCTTGTGTGTGATGATTTGTGCATTGCTTTGATTATTTACATTGATATTGCCATTTATAATATTGGATAATATTATTTTGTAAATAAAATTAAAAGTTGATCTTATACTATTAATCCCCCCTCTCAGTATAAGTCTGTGTTATTCAAAGCCTTAAAGAATGAATGGTGTTTTATTATAGTTTTTTGAAAATTGGGGTCTATGGTGGTAGAATACTACTATAATATGTTTAGAGAAGCAAAGGTCATTATTTCATTGAAGATTGCATTAATAATGGTTTTATTGAACCTATACCTAAATGTTATAGAATAATATGATATTTAGTTAAAGTCTAACCAATTTGTTAAATGCTTTTTATAATAGGAAATCAAAGGGTATTCCAAAAATACACATGAAGAGTTTCTCAAGATATTAGCAATTCTATAGAAAATTATTTCTTATAGCTAAGATATATTATTGATAACTTATTATTGATTTGAAAAAACTTGAAATTTGTAAGGCAATTAATCATGATGTATTTATTATAATTATACTTTTACAAAGGTATGCTACCATTTTACCTTCCCTAATTATTTTAGCATCCTATATGAATTGTATTTGAATCTGAAGATAGAGATGACCTATTTTTTCTTGAGTCTATCCTTTTCTCTCAAGATCTTGACCGTCGTGTCCAAAACCATTCATCAACTATATCAGGACCCTCATATCTAACAAATGTATCCCTAAATCCCTATAGTAGCCTAGATACAACCCTTATAAAAACCTCTTCACTCACCTATATATTCATAGTTCTGATGAACTATGCAACTTAAACCAATCTAAATATTACATTTAAATATGTGGTCCAAGATCATATCGACAAGTGTGACCTCACCATTCCTATTTCATCTCATTTATCTCATTCAAAATTTCAATTCCGTACCTATACCCCCTTATCTGAGCCCATGTTGACCATATTTAAAAGTTACAAGAGGTAAAATAATTTTTTTACTTGACCTACACCCTCTTGATCCAAAAAAACTTAAATTCAATTCATATTGGGAAGATAATTATTGCCTCTATCACAAGCAAATGGGTCACAAAATTAATAGTTATTTTACATTTAAGAACATTGTCAATATTTTATGTATAGGAAGGTCTTTTCCATAGACAGTCCACTCATCTCATCTAATCAGGACTATGGTATCAACTCAAAAAATGTTAGGGATTCTGAAGGTATCACTCCTTCCCAATAATCCACATCATCAACCATAAAACAAATTGGGTATTCTCAAGGTATCACACCATCCCAATTGCCCATATCATCAACCATCAAACAAATCAGGGATGCTTAAGGTATTGCACCTTCCCCACAAAAAAATTAATAATAAAAAATTATTGCATTTTTATTCCAATCACACTGCATTCATGCATTCATATCATCTGCATACATACATTCCATTCACCATACTAGTGGTCATTTTATTAGTTTGGATAATTTTTAATCCAATAAGTCTTGTCACCTTAATCAGGGGTACCCTCGATTTAATATCCATCTTATTTTGTCATTTCATAAGTCATGTCACAAGTTGCAATACAAATTCCCATTATCCCTAGGTGTTTTTAATCACTCATCCACTCCTAGTGTTTCAAACAATATTCATTGCATGTTGAATTTCCTCTAGGACCAAAGCACAATTTCACTAAAGAAAATCTTGAATTCTAGTTTTTGACTCTAGCATTCTTGAACCAAACACATATAGCACTTATTCAAAACATCTTGTGTCAAAGAGGGATAATACCATGATTGGGTTGAACCTCAAGAAAAAAATATCATATTTGTTTGTCTCATTATGCACATAGTCCAAAAATAAAAAACAATGGTCTTTACCACTAATAACACTTCCAAATACAAGAATGAGTAGTAAGGATAGGGTAAAATTCTCATCACACTTCGATTGAGAATTTGATCTCCAAAATCTCTAATTATTTTACAAATGACACACCAAATATCCTCTAATATTAGATATTAGATCATTGGACTATGGAGCTAATATCCATTGGGGTTATAAACCCTTAACTGGTATTGGAGTACACTCATGCATGGTGACATGTCTCTCTTGAAGAGACCTCTGACCACACATAAGGACAAGCTAGCTTCTTGGTCTCCTCCATAATAGGTTTTATCTCAATTTACTCAATATGAGTTAATGAACTCACTTGCACACACATTGGTTCTTGATTGACTTGGATCACTACCATGCTCTTGATTGGTAAATGAATATTTCACTGCACACACATTTGGTCTTGGAGAATTTTTATAAAACTTAGTGAGTTTGTTTAAAATCATTAGGATTTTTGAATCTTTGTAAAAAATTTATATATCAGTTATCCATAAGCCAACACAACATTCATATCATTACCATATCATTACATGAGTCTTCCACTTCACATACCACCATTAGATATTGGTGTCCCTGATTAAGCAACAAAGATAAATTTGGTCAAGCAAGAGTCTAAAACCTTTTACAAATGATCATTACAAATCACGACCATTCATTTATTTGCATCCATAAAATAATTATCAAGCATTTTGGGGTTGTTTAAGGTATCACACATTCCCTAATTAGTAAAAAAAAATCCATTTGGGGATGTTCAAGGTATCACACCTTACCCAATAAAAATAATCAAGCAATTTTAGGGTATTCAGGGTATCACATCCTCCCCCATTAGTCATAAAAAATTTCCATTTGGGGATTTTCAAGGCATAACACCTTCTCCAATAAAAATAATCAGTTAATTGGGGGTGCTTAAGGTATCATACCTCCCCCACCAGTCCAAAAAATTGCTTCATCAAATCAGTTGGTAGGTTCAAAAGGTTGCATCCTTTTGTCAAAGGTTATGTCCTTTGCCTTACATTCACAATCAATCAATCCATCATCAACCATATACTTCCAGGGCAAAGGTAGCATCAATCCAAATTTTCAAAAACCCTTTTCTATTGGGGTAAAAATAGAATCAATCATTTACATCATTCGCATTCCATCATTCACATTTTCAAAAACCCCTTTTCTTTTGGGGTAAAAATAGAATTAATCATTTACATTTTCAAAAAACCTTTTTTGTTGGGGCAAAAATAGAATTAATCATTTACATCATTCACATATTTCGAAATCCAAAAACCCATTTTCTATTGGTGCAAAAATAGAATCAATAATTTACATCATTCACATATTTCCAAATATATCATTCAAATTCCTTTACACCATTCATATCATCCACATTTCTAAAAACCTTTTTTTTTAGGGGTAAAAATAGAATCAATCATTTACATCATATCAAAAACCCCCTTTTTCTATTGGGGCAAAAACAAAATCAATCATTTACATTTCCAAAAACCTCTTTTTTATTGGGTCAAAAACATAATCAATCATTCACATTCCATTACATCATTCATATAATTCACATTTTCAAAAACCCTTTTTTAGATTGGGGAAAAAACATAATCAATCATTGCACTATTCATAGTCATTGCATATTTCCAAAACCTCTTTTTTATGTTGGGGCAAAAACAGAATCAATCATTTACATCATTCATATTTTTCCAAATCAAAAACCCCATTTTTCTGTTAGGAAAAAAATAGAATCAATAATTCACATTCATGTAAATCATTCATATAATCCACATTTTCAAAAACCCCTTTTTCTATTGGGGCAAAAACAAAATCAATCATTGCGCATTCACGTTCCTTAACATCATTCATATCATCCAAGAAAAAGCTCCATTTTTTTCTATTGGGGAAAAATAAAAATCGATCACTACACTATTCAAAATCCATACACCATTCATATGCACTTCATCATTCAAATTAATTTACATAATTAATATCATCCACAATTCCATGTACTTCGACTCAACATTGTCACAATAACTTACATTATCAAGTGAACCTTGTATCCAATGGTTTATTCTATCCCCCTAGTGGTTGTAGTTATTTGTTATCCATGAAAATTGGTAGGATGGATAAATCACCATAAGGATACTTGCCCATATCATCATCCAAGATCCTCTTGTTTGAAATAAAAATCTATTTGGTCCCTCATTTTTTGAGTGAGACTATCCCTAGATTAATTTGCTCAAAAGTTATCATTGATGGTCTTGTTCATGGAGATTGAACAACGAATAATTCTAATTACATCATCCTTTTTACACCCATAATCATTGAGGATACAGATGCATTATATGATTGGTTATGATTGAAGAAATTTTTCAACAGTTACTCTATGGTCACATTCCTTCGTGTCATATTGCATTTCATCACTTTACATTTCAATGATACCTAAAGGTATAAATAACACTGGTAAATAACACTGGACAACCACAAACTTGGGGAAACCAAATTTGATTTTGAATTTCCACATTGGGATACATCACTTACATCACCCATAATTAGAAAAAATCCATTTTTTTAGTTAGGGCAAGAACATAATAAGTTATTGCATCATCATATATGTCACTCACATTCACTTACATCATTCATATCATCCACATTTATCAAAAACCCCTACTTCTATTGGGGAAAAAATAGAAAATAATTCACAGTGATAAAAAATACCTCTTTGTTGGGCCAAAAATAGAATATAATATTTGCATTACATATATCACCCACATTTCGCACATACATTTACATCATTCATATAATTCACATTATCACCCATAGTTTTGTCAATTGGCGTGTGAGATTCATTCTTCACTCATTCACTAATTGAGGGGGTAAGCTACACCAACATTATTTGTTTCCAAGATCTTCTTGTGCTCCAGGGAAGAAAAGTTATTTCACCATACTAGGTGTCTCTTGTTTTTGCACCACATTGTGTTTCACACAATGCAATACAAAAAAGGGTATATATAGACACCAAAATCTAACCACTTGTCATCTATGCATCCTAAAATCCTAGCCTTCCATTATATATATATATATATGTGTGTGTGTGTGTGTGTGTGTGTGGATGAATCTCAACAACTCATCATTGTTAAATCATAGCCATCCATTATTTATTTATTTATATATATTCATATAATTAAAAATATTTTCTATATATATATATATATATATATATGTATGTATATGAATAAATCTTAGTTGCCCATCAAGTTTTAATCTCAACCATTCATTTCACATGATCTATTTCACTTGGCCAATATCAATCTTAATCCTTCATTATGTTTTAATATTGGTTGTTCGTTGGTATCATCAAGACCATAACATGATCGAGGTTAAATTATAAAATATGATTCATTTTTGTGAATCGGGAGAATGAACTTTTTATTTTTATCGAAGGTTTGACATTTTATCAAACATGGGTGTAGTATTCCTCATGGGGAGATGATTTTTTAATGCTTGGAATGATCAATATATTATCCTTAACTTGTTTACCAATTCGTACGATCGTACAATACCTAAAACTATCCCTTTACACTAGTTTATTAGCTTGTACAAAAGTCAATTCGACACACTGTATGATCCAAAATTGTACAGTGGCATATTTTGTATGCTTATAAACTCAAAAACTATCAGATATGGTTTTAGAGGCTATCATACACAGTTTTGTAACTCCACAAGTTGATTCCACAAAACTTCCAAATTGGATAAGTTTTCGTCAGTCACCTGAATCACCAAATTAGGTAAGTTGTCTTTGTATGATATGTACAAACTATGGTGTATGATTTGTACAAAATGAAGGTACAAATAAGTACTAAATTATATTTTATGCTGATCCATATCTCTCATATATGTTTCATAAGGTTCTAATATGTCGGTTTAATCCTTTTCCTGCAACATGCAAAGCATACCAACGAGGTTGGATAGAGATGCAATTAAAGGGGATACATTCAAATTTTGTACAAGGTTCAATACATCCTTTAATGTATTTCCATCATCTCAGATCAATATATAAGCACAACCAGTTCCAGATTATTAAAATCTACTACAACAATACATAAAACTAACCAAAGCATTCACTAGAAAGCACATGCAACATGATTAAGCCATAAATCATCACTCATCCATGCCATAATTGTACACAACTTGGAATGAATGTATTCATACTACTTTGTATATTATTATGTCATCAATTCAATTTCAACATGGCTGATATACAACATTTACTACAATAATCAGAACATACTAATCTAAATCACTTAGATTCTCACCAGCAATTATCCAACTACAGACCTACAAATTTGAAAATATGGCTTTATATAACATTGTACAGGCCGTTCCAAAGTGGTTCCTGAGGCAATTAGTTATTTTACAATTGCCCATGCATAATCAAATGCATTAATTAATGATTTTACTAAGTCTAATCCTTAAATTATCAAACCCATGCATCATTTCAACTTAAAATTATATTTCCTAAGAATTTTATTGTATTTCAGTGCACCTTGTATGGTTTGCCTTCCTAGTTGTATGGTTTGTAAAACTAGTACTAACTGTAAAAAAAGGTCAAATTTGAGCAAATCAATTTGACCACTTTCTCTTCTTCTAGGAGGTGGATTTGTTGCCTACATCTACCCTCCCCTTTACTTTGGTTGATGTTGACATCGACTGACCTTTATGTTGTAGTTTTACCTTGTAGTCCACAATTATATCCTGCAAGTCAGTCACTTTGGTTTGAAGAATTGCACATTCATTATTCAACTTGGATGTGTAGCTTTCCATTTTTGTTGCTTTTACCCCATGGAAATTAGCCTTCTCTTTAATAGTCTTTAGTAATTCCATCATTTGATTTTATTGATCAATGGCACTCTTATTCAACCTTTCCTACAAGTGGGATTATTTTCAAGTTGCCACCTGAAGTTATTCATTCTTCTTAGTAATGGTCTCTAGGTGGTGATGAGTATCAACTTCTAAAGCATGAACAATATCTTCTTTGGCCTTCAATTGTGCTTACTTATCCGGGATCAATTTATTATATATTTTATTTTCCTTTTGAAGTTCTTCTATCTGCTTGGCCTGTGTCACCATTTGCTTATTTTTCTTGGCCAAATGGTTTGTCATCTGCTCATCCTTTACCTTGAGTTGTGCCTCCAACTCCTTAATCTTGTATTTTGTTATCTGGGAGATCTGTCATTTCTCTTATTCAAGAAAATTGAGTCTAGTTTCAGATTCAGCCTTTGTGCTTGTCAGATCTTCCTCTAGTTTCTTTATTTTCTCCTCTATTGCAGCATTATACTTCTACAATTCTTCCTCCATTGCAATAATTTATGTTCAATTGGCTTTCGTACCCGCTTTCTAAGCTTCCTTGAGCTGATAAATCTGCTTCAATCCAATGCTCAACCACTTTAAGCAATATGTAAGAAATTTCAACTTCCTTAGAGTGATAGCCAAATATGTATTGACTCTCTTATACTCCAATTCTCCTATGTTCATTGGATAATTCAGGTGATTAGTTCTATCCAAGTACAACCTTTGATACTACCTATAGTTGGTTATCACTCCTTCTGGAAAGTCGTTTATTCTTGACATTATGGTTACCTCTTCCCTAGGTAACTTCCATGGGTGTTGTACATAAATATCTATGATTTTCCTTGTACGCTCCTTATTAATCACCCATTCTATTATTTTATCCAACTCGAGAGACACTTATTCCTCCCATAGCATTAATTCTTCCACATGTCCAATACAAAACTATAATTTATCGCTGGCTATGACATCTCCTATCTATGACAATGAATGTTCCACATTATCTTCTACTCCTTTCACCTCCTCTTCCATTTTGATCTTGCTAAACTATGGTATTTTCAAAAGGTAACTTGTCCTCATTCTATATCATTCCTCTTTTGTAGGAGTTTGTTCTTCCTCTTATTCCATGTGGTGGTTAGAGATTCCCCCAAGCTCTCGAAGTGCTCTCTCTGTGTCTATATTTTCCTGAGATGATGTTCGTTCTAAAATATTCTTCTCCTCCTCATTATCTTCTATGTTCACAATATCCTGTTGATATTATTGTTGTTACATATATTATTTGGGCTTCTTCATGTTTAGTAGACCCCATATGTTGCTCTTTGATCACCTACTCTTCCTCTAGATTCTAATGTATCCCAATTACTATGACCTTATCAACAGTCGGTTCTTCATGTTCTTGCGATGCTTTTTCCTCTTATTGTGCATCACTTGGGTTATTTTGCTTTGAACTTCCTCCCATCATAAATTTGTAATGGGGATTCTTATTTTTCCTAGAATATTCTTCTAAGGCATCTTTTCTCACTTCAATTTCCTTTCTTTCCTCCTGAGTGGTGGTTGTCACTTCCTACCCCATAGCTATGTTCTTCAAAAAATTTGAAGTGTCAAGGATTTCAAATTCATCAAGTTGAAAATTTTATGGGGATACCACCATCTTCTCCACCTATGCACAACTCCAGTCTTCTAGATTTGTATTTTTTGAATCTGACTATTCTTCCTTCTGTTGATACTTTTTTGAAGACTCATATTGCTTTTCTATAATGAGGTTATTTGCCATTATTTTACATTGTCATCTCATTATTATTTTAATTGGGCTTACTTATATCTCCATATTTTCCTCCCTTTCCTAAAATTATGGCTACTCCTGCTATCGTTGCCATATTGCTTATTATTCTAATTCAGGTTCCAATATACTTATCCTTTTTCTCTAAGGATGTACATCCTCATCATCTGAAGGAGTGTCTTCTAGTACCTCTGTGGCCTGTTGTTCCCTATTTGTTTGAGGTTTCTCCTGATTCTCCTTCTTAATAGGTACTAACTTTGACCTCCTCAAAATGGTTGGCTATCCTTTTCCAACTTCTTGAAAATCTATCAAACCTGGAAAGTGGATTCCCAATTCTGTGATAGCACTTAATAATAATCCAATGGCATGGAAAGTCATTCCAAAATTATTTGATCTTTTCATTAGTACTTTGTGTATTTTCCTTTCCAGATAGGTACCCAAATCATACTGGATTCCTTGGGTGATACCTTCTACATACCGAGCCATCTAGATTGGCATCTTTGTAGCTCATATATATCCTGACAGTCGAGCCATTATTTTATTCATAGAACATGGTTAATTGTCTCCTTTTAGCTAGATTTGTTTTATCCCTCAAGTTCCTACTCCCGAGATCTTTGTAGTGGTCGGTGACTTCACATTAGTCAATGAAGTGATGATATGATATGACTCAATTGGATCAACCAACTTCTTAAATATCTCTATGTCGTACACTAGAAATATAACTATCTTCCTAAATGCATTTATCATCACTTCTATTTTCAATGACCTCTTGTCCATATTGAAATTCACTTGTATGATCCCATCGAATTATTCTCTTGGATGTTCAACTGTAATGTTTTGAGTGGTTGTGTTACCTTTCGGTACTTTCTCCCTAGGATAATTCATCTCCACTTGTGATGTTACTAATTTTTTTTGCCTTCCCCTTTTGTATGCATAATTTAGAATTGTACAATTGCAAGTTGGAGTAGATTCACCTAGTTTCTTTTCTCCTTGTCGCATAGGTGATTGGTCACTTGGTAGCGGTGTCCTTACTACTCTACTATCATTCGAGTGACTTATCTACCTATCCCCTCAGATCAATTCTAGCTCTAGACTTTGTGATAGGATTCTTATTTTTCCCTATTTTCTTTCATATAAAAAGTGCACTCTTCCTCTACCAGCAAGGCCTCTCCTATGCAAGTGTCTCCCCCATCGTATTCCTCTTAACATTGGGTTTCTTTGAGCTAATGGTGATTCCTCCATTTCTTGGAGTAACCTTTTACCACCTATCACTCTTTGGGGTCCTCATTGAACTAATAGTGGTCATCTAAATGGATATTACCTTGCAGGGCTAGGTAATATTCCTCTCATCCATGGTAACCCTTGCATATTCCTTGTCTGAGTTATACAGGCTAAAGGTATATCTCCTAGCCATAGAGTAGAAGGTCAGAACCTTCCCCATCCTCTCCCTCCTTTTATTATAGCATCACCTCATCCTTACTCATTTCATAGTTGAATACCTCCTCCCCTTCCTATTTTAAGCCTTAGGGGTCTTTCTCTATTTATTCCTCCCATTATTTGGGTATCAAAAGTTATCTCTACCAACTCAATGTTAGCTAGTGGACTTCTACTTCTTGTTCTTGATGACAATAGTTATAGTGCTCTAATTATATGATCCACACATTCTAGGTGATGTCTCAATATTATTTTCTTGAAGCTTATTTGTGGATATGAGGTTGCCAAGAACTCTCTATATGCATCAGAAAAATCCATCTCAGAACTTGAGTGATTTTGATTATCTTCTCTCTATTCTACCCAATACGTTGGTAGATTCATCAATTTCTCCAATATCCATACTTCTCTCATTTGTCTTATCAATTAACAATGGGCTATTATGTATGCTTGAGGGTTGAGGTTGGTTTGATGGCCTCATGATCTCTCTAGTTGTCGTTGTTTTGTTGCACATGCTAGGGGATCATGATTACCTCAAGGATTCTGGGAGTTATTCAGACAATCATTCTCATCATTGCTTTCTATACTAGGTTCCAGTACTATCCAAGGAATTCCTTAATTACTTGACTCAATCACATCCAGTCATATATTACCTTGTGATTCAAGTGATGTGGTTTCTTCCTCAATGTCTCACCACAATATTTCTACGCATTCATACATCATTGGTGGATCACTTAGTGGTGTTGGTGAACTTATTCTTGCTCCCTAATTTCTTATACTTCTCCTTGGAGTTATCCCATCATCATCCTTAGGTTCTCCTTCTAACTCTTGTAGCCTAGTTGTTCTTTGCTCATCCAATATTCATATTGTACTATCCAATTTCTAGATGATTTATTCTCTCTACCTTACATTATGACCTTGCAAAATTTGATATTCTTCTTGCAGTTGATGATTTTGTAACCACATTATATGCTGTAATAGCCCTATATTAGCCAATAAATTCTAGCTAATTCTTGATTTATGATCTCATTATTGTCTTCCTCTAAAAATTCCATTTCAAATGTGTTCACTCTATACTCGTATCATACTGTTAACCATATCCTTCTTCGTCCTTCCATTTGCTGGGATAGTTCCCTTAATTCTACTTGAAGATACATTATATTTCTACTTAATGGTTGTGCTTCTTCCTACCTTCCCCTATTCTTGGGTAAAAGTACTATCTCTTGATGTTCTCTTTCATTTGGAGGAATCCAATATTCATCTTCTTCCTCTATTTTCTCAATCCCATCCTTGAATCTGACATGTAATCACAATCTTATTATTTCTCTAGGTCAAGGTGCCAACTCTTGCTGTTATATAGTTGGTCGTGTATCCTCCCATTCTAAAAATAAGTGTGTAAGTCCTATATCAAAATCCTCTTGTGATGGACCTGGCTCACTCTGAGCCCTCCTTTGAGCTTTTGATCGTCTTCATCGTTCAATCTCTTATGAAGCAATGAATAAGCATTGTACCTTGTAAGGCTTAAAATTTGATCTATTTACAGTTTCCAGCATCTTTGTCCCATTCAAGTTTTGTAACTTGACTGCTCCATTATACATTACTTTAAATACTTTAAAGGTACCAAGTCATAACATCTTCGACTTACCTAGCTTGATTTCCCACATCCCATTAAACTTTATAACCAAGTCATCCTAACTAAGTTATAACTTCCTAAAATGTTTATCATGCCACACCTTCTGTATTTTTTGAGATGCCTCAATCGCCCATTGTACCATGACTCATTTCATACAACTTGATCATTATTGTTAGTCATTCTTCTAAACTTTCTTGATCACCCAAGTGATTCTCTATCACAACCCTCAAATATGGTATCAATAATTCAACAAGCACCACTACCTCCTATCCATACATTAATTGGAAAGGTGTATGTTCTATTGTAGATTTAAAAGTTGTTCTATATACCCAAAAAATAGACAATAACCTTTCCTCCCAATTAGCTCCCTTTATTCCATAGGTTTTATACATAGTAGATATCAAGACTTTGTTTGTTGCTTCCGCCTACCCATTAGCTCTGGGATAATACAAACTAGACAATGAGTGTAAAATCTTGAACTCTGTCATAAGTATTTTGATGATATCATTAAAAAAGTGACCCCATCGATCACTTGTTATATATAATGGAATACTAAATTTTGTGATCACCTGCTCATACAAAAAACTTGTACTTTTTATCAAGTTGTCAGGTAACGCTCTCGCTTCTACCCATTTTTTCAAGTATTCTATTGCGACTACGATGTATCTACACTTCCTTCATCGAGATGTTATCAATGGTCCAAAAAATTCTAACCATCATAGCTCAAATAGTTCTTGGGTTTGTGATGGATTCAAAGGTATAAAGTCCCTCTTTATCGGCTTTCCTGCACTTTGGTACATATTTCATGCTTTCACATATTATTTTACATCATTATACAATGTGGGCCACCAAAGTCCAACTAGTAGTATTTTTATAGCCATCACATCTGGTTCCATGTACCCTCCTACTAAGCCTTCATGAGCTTATTTCAATGCTGCTTTGACTTCTTCTTCCATCACACATCTTCTTAGGATATTGTTGCTTCCCATATTATATAGCAATCCTGCTATCAACTGGAAGGGTGATAACTTCATAATCATCTTGTTTTTCTTAGTTCCCATCATTTCTTGTGGTAAATCACCTGTGGATAGATACTGGCCAATCAACTTGTACCATGATGGAAAAAAGTTGATGACAAATAATTATGCATCTGGGAATTCATCCGAAACTCCTATTCCTACAGGCTCTCCTGATCGTATCCGATATAATTAGTCTGCAATGACATACTTCTTACTAGGTATTATTACTATTCAAAATATGAACTCGTGTAGGGTTATAAGACACCTACTGACCCATCCTTGTATCACTAGCTTATTTATCAAGTACAATAGGGCTTGATGATTGACATAGAAGGCAAAGGAATTTTCCAATAGGTAATGCCTAAAATTTTGGACTGCATATAACATTATTGAAGCTTCTCTTTCTATTGTACTATAATTTCTCTCTGGCATTGAAAAAATATGACTAGCAAAGAAAATAGGTTGATATAGCCTAAACTAACCTTCTTATGCTAAAGCACATCCAATTACAAATTTTAAGCATCAATATGTACATGGAACTCCTTATCCCATTTTGGGAACACCAAAATTGGGCTACTCACCAGATTAAACTTTAGATCCTCAAAAGCTCCTTGGTCCTCCTCCATACTTCTGAAAGGAATGTTCTTCTTTGTCAATGAATCAAATGGATAGGATACATGTGTATAGTTCTTGATAAACCTTCAATAATATGCCATCGATCCTAAGAAGGTTTTAAGTGAACTCACATCATATGGTTCTTCAATGTGCAATATCACATGGATATTATAAGGATCTATTTTTAATCCTTAACTGCACACTATGTGTCCTAAAAATTTCCCATATGGTACCATCAGGTAGCATTTCCAAGGATTTATTGATATCTGTGCATTTTGGCACCTACTCATACATTCACTAAGGGTAGGAAGATGCTCCTTGATCTTCTTGTAAATGGAAAAATCATCCAAAAATGCTTTAAAGTTACCTGTTGCCAGCTGATCAAATATATATTATGATACACTAAAAAGTAGCTGGGGTATTACAAAGCCCGAATGGCATTCGATTGTACACATAGATTCCATTCTTCACAATGAATGTGGTCTTCATTTTATCCTCATTAGTTATGTTGATTTGATTGTATCCTAAAACCCCATTCAAAAATGAATAGATCTCATGTTCAATGACTTCTTCCAATATGGAATCTATGAAGGGAATGGGTAAGGGGTCCTTAATAGTTACTCCATTCAGAATCCTAAAGTCCACGTATATTTTGATCTTGTCTACTTCTTTCTTCAATGTGATCACTATAGGTGAGACCCATTCTCTGGTTTTCACCCTGAAGATGATTCCTACTTCCAACATATTTCCTATCTATGCATTCACTAATGCATCATACTTTGGATTCATTCTATATGGCCTCCTCCTTACGAGTTGATCTCTAGGAATTAGCATGATTTTTTGGAAACATAAATCTAGGGGTACTCCATTTAGGTCCTTTTATGTCCATGCAAAGACATCCTTATATTCCAAGAATATCTTAAAAGTAATTGCTTTCAGTGCAGGGTTTCAATCATCACCGTAGTGAATCATCCTAGGTTCCTTCTATGTTCCTAGATTGATGTCCACTATCTGAGGTCCTTCATATTTGATATTTTCTAGATCACTTATTGCTTTCTCTACATTCTTTGGGTGTGCTGGCCTTCAATAAATCTCTGCATCTCCTACTGTATACTCTACAAAACTTTTTGAGAATGTCCATTTCTCTTCTACCTCCTTCTTAGGTTCTCAATTGAATTTTGGTTCATCTTGTTTTTCATTTATCTCCTTTAACTCAATACATAAGAATTTGGGCTAAAAAGGTTGTATTCCTCCATTTTCCAATGAAGAAGTCTGCTATCAAATATGGATTCGTCTTCACTACATTCATCTAGGTACAACATTCCTTCTCCATCAGGTTCATACCCTTCATCTCCCAAGGAGTTTCCTGATTCATTCATCATAGCTACATCCTCACTGACTTTTTTATTAGATATATTAATCATATATTTATTGTATCCCTTCTTGAATGTGATCTTATTATTTATCCAATTATGATTAACTTTGGCTAGTTGTAGCCATCCTATCCCCAAGAGAGCATTGTATGTAGGATTTTGTGTTGTAATCACCATGAAATCCAAGACAAACTCTTGGTAAGCTATCACCACTTGTTGTTTTTTTAAGACTCCCTTTGTATCTATACCATACTGATTAGCACCATTTAATTAGAATCTCAGTTCCCATAGAGATGGAGCATCTAGTTCTCACCAAGTTCTTTTAGGTAGCACATTAACGTTGGATCCTCCATCCACAATCACTTGTGTTAATTTGTGCCCTGGGATTGCCATATGAACTAATGCATATTTCTTTCCCACATCAATCATCAATATAATTGAATATGTGAATTGATATTTCCTTCTCTTTTCTTGAATTGGTTGGATCTACACTTCCATCATCTTATGTGGTTGTATTTCTTCCACCATTGCTTTATGCAATGCTGGAATGGCTTCCAACAAGTTTGAAACTTTAATCTCTACTGTGGTATCCAAAACTTGTGCTGCCAGGTTGTGCATAATCACGTTATCTTCTGATGTCTTTCCAAGGTCATTTCCTTCAGCTAAATTCACTTGTTTTTCCTTTTGTGCTTCCTCCTATAATATTTTCTTTGCTACTTGTCAGCGCTGCTTTACCTTTGTTGGCTCTGGATACTTATCATTTTTAGCTTGATTTCTCATCATGGCTAATACTTCTTGGGTTTCCTCCTTAACATGAGGAACCTTGATGTCTAAATAATTGGCATTCAGTAGGTTACTTGAACTTACCTAATTTGGGCAATTCACTTATTTTTGGTTACCTGGATCACACCATCTACACATATATGTAGTACTTGCTTGTGGTGTTTCTTGCTTTTGAGATGAAGGATAATTTTTTGTAAAATGCCCCCATTCCTAAAAAATGTGACACTGTATGATCGGTATTCCTTCTGATTCATACTGGAAATGGCCCTAGCCTTCTTGCTGATTGCCCTATTTCATTCTTCCACCTTGCCTACTATTCCTATAGCAACCACTTGTTGGTGGTTGCCTACTCCTTGGGCTTTTGGTTTCTCTTCCTATTCTTGGATTGATAGTACCTATGGACATACTCTTGTATTATATGGATTTTGAGTTTGCGGTTGTATGATTTCACATATTCATTAGATTTTTGAATTGTTACATAAATTTTAGTAACAATGTCTTTGTCATCCTTCAAAGGTCAAAATTCTTCAATGAACTTCTCCTTTATTTGGTTCTAAGTCTGAAAATCTAAAGTGTTTTCTCTCTTCAAATACCAATAAATTGCCAATCCTCTCAAAGTAGCAGGAAATAAGGTTACCTAGTCATCTGGTATGTCTACACCATTTTCTCTCCAAATGGTTATACAAATTCTAATGTATCTTGTGAGGTGTTCCTTACCATCACCTGAAAATGGTAGACATCTCTGTTTGGATGCTTTTTTGGCCATATTTGGAAAATCATCACTATCACTTGAGGTATCCCATGGAATTTTTGTCTGATTCCTCCTTGGGGTTGTCTTGCTACCATCATCATTAGAATTTTCTATTCAAGGTATCTTGTTCTGCCCCACCAATCATTAACCAAAATATCATGTGCATTCACTTTGTGACCTCCTTCACTGATGTGAGGGAGAAGGTCTTGGTCTTTCATCCTGAGATCTCGTGCCTTGTTGTTCTGGTGCCTAACTCTCATCCTCTGCACTCCCTTGCAACCATTCTATCACTTTATCAGGTGTAACCATAAACTCTTCATACCATTGCATTTTTTATTTATCAAATCTCACCTCTACACTAGGTGGTTCTATTTCCTCATCTTCTATCTCTATCAACAACACCTCAAAGTTTCCTTATTCAAATATCCAAACTTGATCTATTTTTGGTTCAATTGTACTATGGTCTGAGTTACTTACATTTTATCTTCGACCAATCCTCATGCTACTTATTACTAGAATTTTATCTCATACTTCCCGTCTCCTATACCTTTGTACACTTGTTTCAGTCATTCACCTCCAACTTTTTGTAGTATTCTTTATTTGTCAATTTGACCCATTTTAACAAAAATGATAAATTTGATAAGATAACAACACCAAATATAGCATAGGAATGCAATATTCCTAGTTGTGAGGTGATTTTATAATACTTTTAATGATCAATATATTATCCTTAACTTGTTTACCAATTCATAAAATCGTACAGTCCCTAAAACTACCCCTTTACGCCAATTGATTAGCTTATACAGAAGTCAGTTCGACACATTGTACGATCCAAAATCATACAATGGTATAATTTGTATGGTTATAAACTTAGCCAAAGTGTCATATCTGGTTTTGGAGGCTACCGTATATAGTTTTGTAACTCCACATGTCAATTCCATAAAACTGCCAAATCGGGTAAGTTTCCTTCAATCGCCCGAACTATCAAATCGGGTAGGTTGTCTTTGTACGATATGTACGAACTATGGAGTATGATTTGTATGAAATTAAGGTACATACAAGTACTAAATTATATATTCTACTGATATAATCTCCCTCAGATATGTTTCATAATGTTCTAATATGTCAGTTTAATCCTTTTCCTGCAACATGCAAAGCATACCAACGGGGCTAGAGAGAGATGTAATTAAAGGGGCTACATTAAGAAATCATACAATAGGGTTCAATACATCCTCAAATATACTACCATCATCTCATATCAATCTACAAGCATCACCAGTACCATATTCTTACAATCTACTGCAACAATACATAAAACTAACCAAAGCATTCACTAGAAAGCACATGCAACATGATTAAGTCATAAATCATCACTCATCCATGCCAAAATCATACACAACCTGGAACGAACGTATTCATACTTATTTATATATTATTATATCATCAATGCAATTACAACATGGCTGATCTACAACATTTACTGCAATACTTAGAACATACTAATCTAAATCACTTAGATTCTCACCAACAATTATCCAGCAACAACCAAATCTATGAATTTGAAAATGGGGATTTATATAATATTTCCCAAGATGTTCCAAAGTTTTTCCTAAGGCAATTAGTTATTTTAAAATTGTCCATGCATAACTGAATGCATTAATTAAGGCTTTTACTAAGTCTAATCCTTAAATTGTCAAAACTACGTGCCATTTCAACCTGAAATTACATTTCCCATGCATTTTATTGTATTTCATTGTACCTTGTATAGTTTTCCTTCACCTTGTATGTTTTACATTCACATTTTATGGTTTGTATTCCTAGTATGATTTGTAAAACTGGTACTAACTATAAAAAATGGTCAAAATTGAGTAAATTCATTTGATCACTTTCTCTTCATTTGGGAGTTGGATTTGTTGCCTACGCATTTTATTTTTAATGAAGTTTGAAAATTTTATTTTTATCTAAGAGATAGCCATCATCTTTGGTTCACTATAGAACAAACCCCTAGATGTTATCGAGTGTTCTTGCACTCACGGTTAAAACTCCTCAATAATAGAAAGCATGGATTAGAAACATAGGTGTATTTTTGACAAGGTGTTATTTGTTACTGCTTTGCATATGTTTATTGTATATATGCACTTTATTTTATTGAGCATTTAAGTTAGGATTAATATTATATATTTTTGTATTTAGTGGACCTCACACTGTGGAGGCCCTACAGGTGTTGTGAACCCATTTTTTTTAATTTTTTTATGTGTAGGTTATAGGAAGCTTTTACATTGATGATTTTTGCAGCTTGAGTGATCTTGTAGGGATATAAAAATCCCAATAACAACTTTTTTGGAGTGAAGATGATGCATAAGACACCAAATATTCATTGTGAATGAGGGTTTTCAAACCCTTCGATTGTAATTATTGTATCAACACATATTACATTGTAACATTAGAGATCAAGGCTCCCACAATATTAATATAATATTATCTCTTCATTGTGCAATATATTTTGTGATGATTGTTATTTTGGTGTTGTTGTTTTTACTTTACAATATAATCCTACAACTATTGTATGTATGCAATATCCTATCATAGCCATCATTTTTGCACCACCATCCAAACTTGAGAAGTAGCAATTGTAGCTACATAACCATATCCATCTAGTATACTCTGTAGCCTACCCACCTAACTCTACAATTGTGCAATCACAACATTGTGAACCCCATATCACCCCACAACTTTGTCATCTCAACATATCAAGTCTCCAAGATCTATAGAAGGTGATCTTGCTCCTCTACAAAGCTATCTCACTTTACTTGGAGTGTCATCCACTCCACCCCATCCTAAACCAAATATCTCTCTAGAAAATCATCCATGTATCCCATATCATCACCCCCATCCCCACCAACTCCACCATCGCCTCCAACACCTCCCTTTGTAGGCTTGTCCTTAGTAACCTTGGTGGGTTTAGTACCATCACTAATTGATGACATCTATATCATTGTGCAGGTTATTCTACTAATACAACATCCATATCATCCCCATTGATATCATCTATATCCTGAATCGGTACCTACGATGGCTATGTTGTAAACTAGACATCATACTTAGTTTTCATCTTGATTTCATACACATCTAGGACATACATAGCCTCTTGATAATCCTCTTATGCTTTCTATTTATTAGTATAAGCTAGGCTTAGCTAATCATTGTGATGCCTATATATCATTGGAGCATCCAAAAACCTCTATATTAATCTAAACCATCATAAAACATCAAATAATTAGATCAACTCTCTCACTACTATGATATTTGATCATAAATATAGCCTATTGGACTCATTTTAACTACTCCCTATTCTCAAACCATTCATCCCCTCATCACAGTCACCAAATTATGTCAGTAGCTATCAACTCTACTCACATATCATTATACTTCTAGCTACTGCAACTAAGGTGGCTTAGTTGAAATTCATTAGTTGCCCACCATATTAGTGTATAAGGGTATGAACTATCCCACCTATAAGGCAAGCCCATAGGGTGAACCACACTGAAGTGCTCCTAGCCCAAAATTTGAATTATAAAGATACAACCAACCCATTTCACTCATACCTCTTCACCTCATACAACTCCATATAAGTTTGAGCTAGCAAATCAAGTTCCCAAGCATAAATATGAGGCTCACTAATCATGTCAAAAAATAATCGAATATGGTTCCAAAAGAACCTATATCCTATGCTATTGGGTAAAAACATATTAGCTAAAATGAACATGACATATGTGGGTAGTGCCTCCAATTCCCCTTCTAGAACATCTCTATATATTGGATGCCACTCTTGCTGACATCCACACCCTTACATCACCAAATAAAGACCTCATATCATAATTCTTATCCCATCCAACTTGAATAAGAAATCCTTTAATATGAACATAAAATATGTGATAAATATCCGTGAGAGTAACCATCATATCCCCTTTTGGAAGCTGAAAGATCCGCCTATTCAGATACCACCACTCTACTAGTGTTTATAGGTAGCCCTCATCCATCCTAACCACCTCAAACCATCCAAACCCTACTAATACCACCAGATCCAACCATATCTAGTCATCCCCTATCAATCCCTTCCTAACCTGAGGTAAAAACTAAGAAAACTAGTCATGAATTCAACATCTTTACTTGTGGCACAAAAAACCATAAAACACATCAATACATAATCTATTTCATTTAAAAAAAACTTTGTGTCAACCCACATTTTCCATCTAAAAAAAAACTTATTTTCCATCCCCCTTTATTATTTAAAAAAAAAATACATTTTGCCCACCCCTTTTGGTTGCCAAAACAATTTATAAACAAAAAAAATACAAAAAATGAAATAAAATAAAAATCTAAAAGCAAAAATAAATTAAGCACCTAAGCTACTAGAAGGCTACAAGAGCTTACCTCTGCCATGCAACCACTCAATCCAAACACTACACCAACCCCAACCACTGCACCAACCCTTGTCACTCCAACCACAAAACTCGTTCTCTCCATCACTCTACAAAGCTCTAATTATCTCTCACATGTAAACTCAGAGAGCTCAAATATAATAATGAGGCAAAATAAACCCAACACCCTATTTATATCCTAAAAATTCATTCATAAATGCAACCCTATGTTTTGTAGGCACATCCAAATGCAACACTATGTTTGGGACATTCCTCCAAATGTAGCCTTAAATTTGTGAATGCTCAAACATAGGCTTTCATTTGTAAAAAATTAAATGCAACCCTGTTTTTGGCACCAAAAATATAAAAAGGGTCCAAAAGGGTTTAAAAGGCTATAAAAAATCATGAAACCATCAAATAAATCCATATATGCATCCAACACATCATCTCACTTCATATTATCACCAATTCAGTCAATTTAGTAACCTAATTTTTGAATGCAACTACGTTCAAGAAACTTTGCTCAAGGTAATCATCAAACCCTCTTTGTAGGGTCACAAAAGTGGAACCTTTCACAAATTGAAAATTGGCATGCAATATGCCATTTAGAAATGGGTCAAATACACACCCTCAATAGCTAATCCATCTACCATAGCAAAATTACTCATAATTTTGAAAGAAGTAAAGTGTCAACAAATGCATGCCCACTCCAAACTTGGGGTAAATAACTTGATCTTAATTTATGATCTTTACATCTATTGAATCTAATTATTCAACCATAATTCTATCAAGTGTCTTGTGGGGTTCATATATTTCATATTTCATCCATTCATTGCTTGAGGTGATAAACAAAAATAAAAGAAAAAAAGAAAAAATTCAAGAGTCATTCAATCCTCATGTTAGGGCAAAAAAATCAATCCCTGCACCCAATAAAGGTAAGTGTCTCTCATTTTTGCATTGCATTGTGCTTTACATAACACACTATAAAAAGGGGCATATATAGACACAAAATCCTAACCCTTAACAAAAACCATCCATAACCTAACCTTGCATAATACAATAATGTACCTAAGGTTTAATTTAGGTATAATTTTATGCATATTAACCTATTATAAATTATGTAAAATCCCTAGGATAACTTGTCTCTCCACTTGACATGTGTCCTAACCACCACTACCCCTCCCCTTGCCACATTTCACACAACTCACTCCACTACTCCTTTCCACATGCCACCACTCCACCTAAGTGATATACCATGGGTGACTCACTCTAACTATCTAGGATAGGTGGTTTTCTAGCCCTTACCACTTGGTAGTCCTTGCTTACCACCTATCATTTCCTTCCTTATCTCCAAAAATCCAATAAAGGCTCCACCATTTTACCAAGCAAAGAGGACTGGAGACATACCTTCACACTACCAAAATTGTGATAGAAGGACCAAAGCATACTCAAAGATTAAGTTATCGAAGCTAAGGAGAGTCAAACCCTCACATTTCTACCATTCAATCCCAAATATAGTGTTGAGGATGCATAGTCAAAAATGTAGTCTCGAGGGTGCACAAACATAGGATTGATGGTGTTTAGTCACAAGTGCAATGTTGAAGGTGTGCAATGATAAACACAACTCTGAGGGTCTATAAATGCAACCTTTCATTTGCACAGGAATAGATCAGCCACTTCCAAACATAAATCAAAATAGGTAAAAGAACGATGTTTATTATTTCATTGCTTTCTATCCTATGCACATAATTTTTATATTTTGCAAGCATTTACATTAAATTTTTGTAGTATTATTTCATGTATATCAAATAGGTTCTACTAAACCCCTTTCTTGTTTTCAACATGTGCAAGTGATAGGTCCTTAAAGAGTTGTTCAAACACAAGATGGCATACAATGATATCAAAGCCCATTCGACAATATGATTGTATCAAGGAAGATCAACAACAGCCACCTCTAGCTAGATTAGCCAAAGGGGCTTCCCCCTTTTGTGCCCATTATACTTTGATAGATCAAGCAAACAAAATTTTATTGTAACCTCTACAATTTAGGGTATACAATTATAATAAAATAGTGGATATCAAGGCTTGCATATTAATACAAAATCATTATTTTTACTAAAAATTTCTTGTTTTATATTTTATCTATTTGGGTGTATATCTTTATCACTTATAATAACTAATCAAGAAATATATTATATGGGAAGCCAATGAGGATTCTTTTATAAAATTTTCATATAAATATTGGTTGAATCTCATGCTCATGTTTATGATTTGATTTAATATTCTCACTTGATTGGGTCTATTTTGATTGTGCAAGTTCAAAATATAGAATTTGTATTCTTCCTAGAAACAAGTTTAGATAATAGATTTATTTTAGCAATCTAATTCAGACAATGAATTTTTCAAGTAGCTAGTGAGATCCAAAATATCCTTTGAGTTTTTTTTACCTATTTTTACGAAAATATTCTTTGGTTTATAATATATCAAAATTTTGTAGATACTAGATCAAGCTAGAATATATGGTTATGGAGCAACTATAATTACCTACTCCAAAATATTTTCATTTAAATATAGCTTGGTCACTTGAGGTTATCTTGAAGTCCTTTTTATTATATTGGTTAGAAATAGAAACCATAGTTCTTACAAGGTATGATTTAAAATGAAATGGATATAACAAACCTTTCAAATGTACTTTGTGTAAAGACAAGAAAAATATTAGATAATTCCTCATTTCCCCTTTGGTTCTACCTTTTAGGGATAAACCTATAGTAAATTAATTTAATGGGTTTTATCATTGATATTAAAAAAATGAAATATATTGGATTAACCATTTTAAAATTAAAATACTAATAATTATATCAAGGATTGGTCTTGAAATTATTTCTTTCAAATTTTGGCATGATAAACAATCTCCAAAATCATTTCTATGTATATATTTATATGTGTGCCTCTCTTAGGATGTCTAAACGAATGGTCTTTTTCATATCCTAAAATTGATAAAGTTTTTTCATGATTCCTCCGAATGTTATAATATTTTATTGATGCATAATCATGAAATGTGGTATGATTATAGTAACAATAAACATACATAAGAAAATAAAATACACATAAAAATAGTATAAGAGAAATTAAGAGATTTTATTAATGTGATGGGGATATGACATCATTTTGATATAGTGAGTGATTTATGCAATTTTTTGGACTCACTACCAACTTTAGAATTTACCCAACTACTCCTAACATTATCCACTAGGCCAACCTATAGTACAATTAGAAGGAAGCACTCCATGCTTCCTCAAAATACAACTCTAGATTACAACTTCCTCTAAAAATAAAGTAAAACAATTGATAAAATAATGGAATGGTCCTAAAATTATTCTTGATACAATGCTATAATTCTACCATGGTACAATCCTCCAATTGGAGAAGATATTTCCTTATTTATAGAAGCTACAAGGATTCTATGTTATTATCAATCATCTATCCTTGACTTGTATGGGATTTCCATGTAATCTATGTGACTTCCGTGTCCCTATCTCACTTGTAGACATCCTATAACTTATCCCTATAATGTCATAATTGTAAATTCTCATCCTACAAGGCCACCATATCTCCACCACCTACAACCACTAGTGGTTGTACCTTCAACTACCATACCTTCTATTGAAGCATGTCCCTCTTAGCCATCATAAAATATCTCTCTCTAATGTCACTACCTCCCTCTTGATAATAGCCATATCTCTCTTGTCTTGCAACCCCATCCTCTCCACTATCCATTATGCCTCCCAATAGGCCTGTCGTACCTCTACCTATTTAACCTAATCTCTCAACATCTCTTCCTCCTCTACTACATCCATCATCTCATCCAACTCTATCATATCAAATGCAATATTTTCTCTAACATCTCCTCCAAAATTTATTATTAATCCCTCCTTAAATATACCCCCTAATGGGCCTACTCCCTCGTATAATCAATGATGGAATCACTATCTCAATGGCTCCTACTCCTCCTCCTTCTTATTTTCCCGCTAGCTATCTCCCCCCTTACACTAGCTACCATTCCATCCTAATCCCTATCCACATCCTCCTTTGAAACCTACTCTAGGTATCATTATTGTGTCAACCATCATCTATCATCCTCTATTATAGTCCCTATAATATACATATTATGTACTACTATCTCCTCATATATATCCACATATAGAGGATCTACCCATAGTGGAAGCCCAACATTATCCTTAATACTCTGGTATACTACTAGTGGATCTTGTACTCCTTGTCATAAATTGAATTTTTTGAGCATGTGAATATACTAGAAGAACTCAAACTATGTGGTTTTATGCCCAATGGCCCATATCATCCATCACATATGAAAAATATATCATCCATCCTCTTTCCATATTGATCATACATTCCATTTTCATCATACAATATCCTATGATCTCAAGCTCCAAAATATCTCCTTGTAGTATAGTTTGTCTCCCTTGTGAGACCTCTTCACTCATATCTTCCTCAATGTATGCCACTTCAAGGTGTACAACACATCCTACCCTATCAACCCCTGTGCATCGTAGGATAATCCTTGTGACCTCATAAATATTATATGCTCCTATATCCATAATTGTATCAATAGGCTACAACCATGTTCTATCTAATCAATCCTTCTCATGTTGTGTAACTATATATAATTATATACTACTAAGGCTGGTACCCATGCATACACTATTGTTGAATCCATAAGATCACAAATTATATCTAGTAAGTTCCATGGGAATAGTGCATCCAATGAATCTGTTAGTATATAGCTTGATATGAGAACCATTACTAACACATATATCAAGGATAGTACCTCTACCTAATAGTAGAGCTTTTACAATACCCCATTGCTCTTGGTATTCACCACATGCCACCTAGCTTCAAAATTCCTCTGTATCATAAATAAATCACCTTTTGTGGGGCACCCATAGATATAACTATACATCTGTTAGAGTACCTAGGAAAATATATTTAGGGATATATTATTATATTGTATAAGGCTTGGCATGGGCCACACATAATTCAAGGTTGATTGTATTATTATATTATATTATATTATAACATAATATTATACTAGTAGTAGGCTCCCCAAAGTAGAATTAGAATATGGGTATATAAATAATAGATATTTATCATTGTAATCACCATGCAAATTAATCATATGTAATTGTCTTTGCCCACAAAGTAGCTTATAGGACTTTGCTCTCCTTAAGTGGTAATCTCATATTGGGAAAACTTGTGGAGTTATTCCTTCCTAAAGGATTATTATTGATGTTTCCCCACATTAAGGGTATTATCTATCTCTCTCTGTCTCATTTATGGATGTTTATTATGGATAATGAAATGTAGATGAATGGTTTGATATTTCTATATAATGGTGAATGATTTATGTTATGATAATAAAGTTTCATAGCAAGTGGTATTAGAGCTACAATTTTAGCAAAGTGGGGATTTGTTTGTGTGGGATTACAAAATTATGGCATCATTTATTTCTAGAGAAGTCTCTCATATTTTAGGAGCCATATATTTATAAAATTTATCTAATTCAGACGATTATTGGATCATTTTATGAAGATTTTGAAGAGATTTAAAATGAGTTGTCATATGAAGGAATCTAAGTAGTATCGAGGGATATACAAACTTTTGAATTCAACCATATAGAACAAGGGCAGTGATGAATTTTCAAATCACAATTTTTTTCATAAGACAAAATTTGTTAGTTCAGGTAAGCAAATCAGTTTCAATTTAATTTGTTTGGAGAAAAAATTGCAAATCTAGTTTTCTATATGGAATTTTAGCTTCAAATCAGTGGGGAGATATATATCTCTCTAAAACACTAGTTCATAAAACCCTATTTGCATTAGGGCGTATTTATTTCTGGAAAAATATCTCATATTTTAGAAGCCATATCTCTACTAAATTTTATCCGATTCAAACAATTCTTGGATCATTTTGTGCAAAATTTTAAGAGATTTAAAATGGGTGGTCATATGAAGGAATATGAGAAGTCTTTATGGAGATACGACCATTTGAAACCAGCCATATGGAATAAGGGTAGTGATGAATTTTTAAATTGTAAATTTTTTGGAAGATGAAATTTGTTATTTTGGGTAAACAAATCAATTACAATTTATTTTATTTGAAAAAAAATTGCAGATCTAGTTGTCTATGTGGAATTTTAGCTTCAAATCTGTGGGAACATATATTTTCATAGAACCCTAGAATACATTGGGATATGAACTATGGAACTATAATATTTTTATGGAGAAGATGGTATTGATGTTACAGAATGGTGGAAACAATTTAAAACCTTGTATTATCTTTCTTCTGCTTGGCATCATTGGCTTCATCACTATCTTGGAGGAGAAGCTCTCTCTTGGTTTTTAAATTTTAATAGTGTCTATAATTATAAATTCACTTGGGATGAAATGTGTAGAGCAGAAAAATGATACACCTAGCAAAGGGCAATAAAATGCATCTATTGTTCTATTTAAGCATTCAAAAGCGATATTAATGTAAGCATAAATGATAAATATTTTTAAAAAATGAGGGTTTCTCTTTATATTAATTTATTTGTAAATTTCATATTTACAAAAAATCCCCTTAAGGGCTCTTAATTGATACAATCCATTATAGAAGTTCAAAGGATCCAATCCTTTTGGAAACTCAAGGTGCGCTTTTAGTGTCTTCCTCACACTCACGAATTGAAAAGCAATATTTTTCTACTGCTATGACAATCTATCCATATTCAAACTTGTAGCTCCTTTCTTGTATTCTGGACCACTATTTAACCATTTAGGGTTACTCAAGAGGGCCATATGGTGTTGATAAGAGTGGCATCATCGCATTATAATCAGATTAACATGATTTTAATGTCTATAATAAGTAATGTAGTTCACACCATGTTTTAAAAAACCATATGGGTGATTTTTTTCACACCATGTTTCAAATATCAGTGGCACCAAATAAGTTGTATAGCATGATGTGACTAGGTTAATGTAAAAATAAAATGGAAAACCTTTCAAAACCTACTTTATTTAAAAATAATATTAAAATAAATTATATTATCATAATTAACTTTATTAGAAGCATGTCCATGCTAATTCAAGATCTTAACTTGGCTCAGGCTTGTAATTAAATTAGCATTACTCCAAAATACCTTAGATACATACTAAAAACTTATAAATTTATTACATTATGATTGCATTACAATAGTATTTAATGAATCACATAACCGGTCTTCAATTAATAACAACAAATCTTTAGCTGCTAAATTATATTGGAGAATGTTGCATAACCCCAATGCTCTTTGGGCCAATAATATCCATGCTAAATATGCTGAGATCAAAAGTCCTGAAGACCTAGTTCGCTATCAACTTCTTACCAAAGGTTCTCCCATTTTAGCAGTTCTTAAGACTGGTGAGGATTTGATAAAGAATAAATTATTTTGGATCATTCAACATGCAAATTTTTGGACAGATTCTTGGGATGGTCACAAGCCTTTGATAACTCAGTTTCTCAATTAGAGGCCTTGGATGGAGGAGCTTCACTGAGCTAATTGGATAAAGGTGGCTAATTATCGTCGGTACCATACTGGTAATTCAAAGGTTGGTAGATATTGGATCCCTATTAAGGATTGGCATATTCAAATCCCAGAAAGGCAAAGACAAGATATCCAAGGCATCCTTCATATGAGATCCCTCTTTTGGTCCCATGAAAAATATTGTTTCGGATGGAACGACACTACTAAGGGTGATTATTCAGTTTCTCAAGGTTATTTGACCTTATGCCATAATAATTCCAACCATTCTTCTGACATATTTTCTCAATTGTAGGCTCAAAAGCTCTGGCCTAAGGTGAGGTTCTTTAATTAGATTTTATTGCATCGTAGGGTGCTTACTAGTGAGCAACTTATGAAGCGTGGTTTTCATGGCCCTTTTAGATGTGAAATGTGTGAAGAGAAAGTAGAAAATATCAACCATATTTTTATTGAGTGTACTTTAGCCTCTGAGCTATGGAGGAGAATGGTAAATTTACTTGGCTTACAATGGTCCAATTTTTTCACTTTTGAACAACTTTGGAGGGATTGTCCTAATCAAGAGGGTGTTGATAATTTTATTAGGCAGTTAGTTTGGATGGGTTCTACCATTCTTCTTTGGAATATTTGGAATGAAAGGAACAACCAAATTTTTAATCAAGATAGGAAGGATATTCACTATATTTGGCAAAAGACCATAGCCAACTTAGTTGAATCAGTCCATCATCTCCTAAATCACCCCCAAAACTCCCACCAAATATGGGATCAAGTGATGCAAATATTGAATATTAAACCTTCTAAGGGCAACCAACTTAAAGGGAATGTGAGTATTAGTAAGATGGATAGGACTAGAAATTGGCAACCTCCTCCTAAGGATTTTGGAAAAGTCAATACTGATGGAACCTCTAGAGGGAAAACTGGAAAAGCCAGTGTGGGAGGAATTGGTAGACTTTCAGATGGCTCCCTAGTTTTTACTTTTGCTGAGAATTTGGGTGTTCTTTCCAATAACCTTTTTGAGGGGTATGGTATCCTTAGAGGCCTTTAGGAGGCTACTAAGGTTGGATGGGAAAAGGTGTTAGTTGAGTCTGACTCTCAACTTATGATTAATCTCTTGAAGACTCCTTCTAAGAATCATAAGGTGGATTGGAGAATAAAAAGAATTATTGAGAAGATTCAGTTAATCCATATGGGATTTTTGAAAGTTGATTACAATCATGTGGTCAAAGATCAAAACAAGAGTGCTGATGCTTTAGCTAATTGGGCTTTGGACAAAGGTGATCTTACTTGTTATGGCCACCCTCCTATATGGTGGGCTCTCAAATTAGGGAAGCTCTTCTTTCTATCATTTCTTTGGATGGCTCCAGTTCTGAAGGTACCTAGTTTCTTCTTGTTTTTTTTTTTTGTTTCTCTTTGGTTCATTTAGTTTTTTTTAGTTCCCTAGCTCATTCTATTCTTTATTTTTTTTCCTCTGTTGATTCTTCCATTAATAGTCTTCTGGTCTAGATAGGTCATTGTTTTGTTCTTTTTTTTTTCTTTTGTCTTCTTTGTTTTTTTGTTTAGTTTTTTAAGGTGGGTGGGTTCTCTTGTTTTGTTTTGTCTTTGTGTTCTTTGTGTTGTTTTTTGTTGTTCTTGTGTTTTTTTTGTTTTTTGTTTTTTTTTTTTTTTTTTTTTTATGTTTATTGTTCTTGTTCTTGTGTTTTTTTCGTTCTTGTTCTTGGGTTTCTCTTTGTTTGGGTTATTTCATTTTTTTATGTGTGAGTGTTTTCTATGTTTTTTGTTTTTGTTTATTGTCTGTTGTTGGTTGTTTTTATTTTTATTTTATTTATTTTATTTTTTAGGTTTTGGTTGTGTTTATTTTTCATATTTTTTTGGATTATGTCTTTGTAGTGTTCTGTTGTTTTTGTCTTTTTTGTGTTTTGTTATGTGGTTCTTGTGTTTTTCCATGTGGTTTGTGTTGTGGTTTCTTTTATCTTATTGTGCGGGTTTGGTTGTGCTTTTGGTTTTGACACACTCAAGGAGTTTGTTTTTTATTTTATTTTATTATTTTTGTTGTTATTTTCTTTTTTTAATTTGGTTTTGTGTGTTTGTTTGCTCCTTGAGTATGTCAAATGTGGTAGGCCAGGTCCGAGTCCTAGGCGTTTTTGGCGGAATGGATACCCCTACCTCCTTGGGTCTTACCTAAAAGTGACATCCCTTTTGGGATGTTTTCCAAAAAAAAAATGAATCACATAATGATCTTAAAATATATTATGGTATCCAACTATATATATATATATATATATATATATATATATATATATATATATATATATGTGTGTGTGTGTGTGTGTGTGTGTGTGTGTGTGTGTGTGAAACTTCTATCAAAACATCAAAATATTACACTTGCTATTAGGTTTACTAGACCATGTCCAACTTATCTTTCCATCATATTTTTCACATTTATAATACCAATATTTTTACTCAATCAAATCCTTATCATCATTTTAATCAAGACATACAATTTCTATTGTCCATTTACATACTAAAATATATTTTACCAAGACAATATTAAATCCTTAATTCACTTAATTGTTTAAATTATTTTTTTATTTTTGGATATTTTAAAATTCAAATATACTATCTCCATCATTAATTGATGGACATCAACATAATGTAATTTATGATCCAATATCCACTTTCTTTTTTATAATAAGGATGATATTTACCATATTTTGTCATGGGTATCATTACACCTGTAAGGGTGGTTAACATCTTAGTATTTATTTATTGAATTTCCATATGATTCTCAAGGGTTGAGGAGAATTTTGACTTCATTATTCCTAAAGTACCATCTTCATTAGATGTTATAAAAAAATTAGAAGCATAGTTATAATTAAATTTGATAAAATAAACTTCTATGATATTTTACTTATCATGAATAGATTTAGATCCATGCACTAATTGTATAATTATAGATCACCTTTATATGTATATTCAAGTTTTATAAACAAGTAGTTTTATTATATTTTGTATATGATAAATACCATGCTTGTAAATTATAAAAAAGAGAGATAACATTATAAATTCAAACTTATATATAATTTAATATTTTTATTTTAAAACTTTATTATATATTTTGATATGCATATTCTAATAGATAAGGGTTGGATGAATCTTTCACATAGTTATTTAGTTTTAAAATAATCTATCCATCATTTTTATCATCTATCTTAATATTATATTAAAGAATAAACAGATTTTATTAACTTAATAAACATATTAAATAAAAAAATTGTATTATTATTTACATTATCTTGATCAAATTATTATTGGATTACTTTTAATAATATATTAAATTTATTAGTAAGTATGTTGTTTCTATAAAAAACTGTATGTATAAATAGAAGCTCTATTCAATTAAACTTATAATTTATAATAATTAAGTAAAACATTGAGAAATATTATAGCTAACAAATAAGGAGAATAGAGTGATTTATTATGTTTTCTTAGAATTATTAATAATTAATAAGTAATCATTGGATATAATTAATATAAACTTTTCATTTTATTTGTCATTTCATTAAAATAAAATAGTAGAAAAAATAAAAAATGCATTTTGTCAGTGCCATACATAATAATTTCTATTTATCCAAAAAAAAATTCTTCCTTTACATTATAAACCTCCCAAATATAATGATAGATGGGATGATAAATTTACTTTGAATAGTATCTATGTGTAGAATAAATTGTTATTTGTTAGAAAGCAAGCAGGTTTTCTAGAATACCTTAGAAATGATATAGGTTCAAAAAACAAAAATATCTATTATTCCTTACCTTATGCTGTCTATATATTTATAAATTATAAGAATGGATAAATTTGAGAGAAGGTGTAGATGTTTATTCGGAAGAATATATAACGACACTTATTTTATGTATAGATGATTTCATTCTAGTTATAAGTCTACCATAGGTTTTGAGAGAGCATTTAAAGGCCTTAATATTATTTTTGCAAGGAGTTAGTTGTATAAGTAAACACTAGAAAAACCAAAATTATAATATTATTCAATTAAAAATTAATTATTTTATTTTTAAGGGGAATACAATAACATTGGGAGGATGAAGAGCATTTTTTCTATTATAAAATAGAAGTAGATAGGATAAGTTATGGGACTATAAAACTTATGGGTTTAGGTTAGGTTATTAGAGGCATCAATGAGGTTGTATGAGTTTGAAGTGTGAGCTAGCAACACATAAAACTTAAAATTGGTACAATTAGAAAGGATTTAAAACTTTTGATAACAAATAATATCAAAATAAAAATGTCAAACCCATAGAGGTTATTTTAGTAGAAGCAAATAACATCCCTAGAGAGGTAGCTAATTTGGTTTGTGTTTTGGGATATTGAAATAAAATTTAATATATGGATGCAAAACAATTCCCTAAAACTACATTAGAAGAATATTTGAACAACAAAAAGAACACATGGACTATACAAAAACAAGTGGACAAACAAATGGAATACCAACTTGGATGAATACCCAAGTAAATATACATAAAGGAGTTTGTTAGAGAATATTTCATAGTAGCTATATGGAAAAAAAAGTTTACAAGAAAGAGATAATAATATCTTGTCGAATTTAATAGTCTACATGAAAAAATACCAAAAGTTCTATGTAGAAGAAATATCAAGTAGAGAGGAAAGATGACCATGGCCCAACTAAGAGACTAGTTCACACTATCTTACTTGTGAAACATAAAGGAATAGGAGATAAAAAGAGGAATATGAGGGGAAAATATATACCCTTTGTACATTAGGAATGTTTGAATTGAAAAAATTCTTTAGTTTGGAATATGAGGCATTTAATGATACTCAAGCTAATATCTTCATACTCTAGTGGTGGAATCATTAGAATTGTTTGACAAGAATAAAGTAGAGAAAATAGAAGAATTTATAATCAAAATCAATAGTAAAAAAATCAAAATTTTAGAAAGAAGAATGATTGTGTTGGAATTTGGTTTGACAATAGGGTTTTTTACGGGATATTTTTTCAATTGACTAGTTTTTTCATGAAATTTTCAAATTTGTAATTTACCAATGGCCGTAATTTTCAAAATATATTCACCAATTTTTTACATAAAGTATGCATTAAATTAGTACAATCTCTAAATTTTTATATAATTCTACTATAAGTTAAAATTTTATTTAAATATTAGCATATAACACATATGCTTTGTATTATTTACAATGAGAATATTCCCTTTCCATATTATACTAGTAAAAATAATGTATCCCTTCAAATTTCTTTGGTTGATAACCAGGATTATTTTTTAATTATCTGACACTTGTGCTTGTTAAAAACTTCTATTCTATTTTTTTAATTGGTTATATAGAATTGAACTAGGGCACATCAAAATTACATCATGACCATATAGTAGTTTAAAATAATGGCAATTATGCATGTATCACTTGATAAGATTCATTCATGAATATCCTCCTTCAAAGTTGAGGAATATAATTAGTTGAAATACCATATGATAACTTTCTATTCTATTTATTCCTATGAAGATAATTAATATCAATAATTTTTTTATAAGGTATTAAGAAGGGGTTTTTAAAGGGTCCCTGAACCTTTTACAAAGGGATTTTGGAAAGGTACCCAAACAATTACAAAGCCACAAAAATATTCAATTAGCATGAAAGTACATCATAAAAGGGACATACCCCCTAGAGAAAACAAACCCAAATTCTTAAAAAATTAGGATCTAGAGAATCCAATAAAATTAGGACATCCAAAGAATTTGATCCTACCAAACACAAGGATGGATAAAGTAGAGGTGGTAATATTTAGTTCCTACCCAAAGAGAACCAAGAGTGCTAATATTTGATTCAAAAATAAATTTTAAGAATATGCCCCCAAACAATAGCACTCAAATTTTTGTAATAAAATAAAATAAAATCTTCTCACCCAATAAAAATACTATTTTAGTAAAATCTGACCTCTTATAGTATGCAACCAACCTATAACTAGAATTAAAAATCAAATATTTCCTACCTAAAATAAGAAAAAGTGATCTAGAACCAAGAATGCTCAAATTTGGATCAAAAGGTAAATTAGAGAATTTTCCATTCATTAAGAATCTTGGATCCATAAATGTGGAGCTTTTGCAGCATACACACAACCTAGAGTAGTGAATCGAATTTAAAACCTTTCCACCCAAAATGGAAAATAGATATCTGGAACCAAGGGTACTCAAACATGAATAAAAAATTAAATTAAATGTCTCTATGCTCAAAACAAGAATCCTTACTTAGGAAACTATGACCTCCAACAATAGGTACAAAAATCTTATAGTTGGAACTAGAAATAAACACTATTGAATCCCAATTCCCCATATTGGAGAACAAAGAAATAGGACTAATCTAGAAACTAAAATCCTATAACCTGACTACTAAATCCCAAAACTATAGCAAGAAACCAACATGAGCTAGGGATACAGGACTAAAATAAAACTAACCATAGAATCTTGCATTGCATTAGTCAAAAGAATCCAACAATGCAAAAAAGAGATCTTGAGATAAGGCCCATAAGACCTTCTCCTAGAATGATTCAAAATTTAAAATAAAAGAGGAGAATCCAACCCTTTCCCTCCCAAGAAAAATAAAATTTAATATTAGCTTTTTCTCAAGACCCACTAAAGGAACCCACACCTATAAGATCTAGAAAAGCCTTAGATTTGCAACAAGACCACTAAGGCAAAACAATAATCCACTAGATCGTTACCTTAACAACTAGCAAGATTACTAGCATCAATCAAAGTTGACATGAACAATCAAAGCCCAACAAGATAGAAACTATAATTACAACCCCATGAACCATACACATTACCATAGAAATCTTAGGGGTAATCCTCACTTGGCAAAGAACTAGGGAGAAAAACCCTGATATCACCAAAAATATAAAAGCACCCTTAATATCTATGGGTTCTAACCTCGTAAGCATACAAAAGAAGGAAAAAAAACCACATAAAATCTATAGATGATGCAACATATCAACCTCATGATATGGCTCCTTAAGCCCCAACCTTCCACCCAACATCTTAGCCTCATGCTACAACTCCTTAAGCCTAAGCCTTCTACCCAACATCTCAGCCTCATGCTATAGCTCATTTATCCTAAGCCTTTCACCCAATATCTTAGCCTCATGTTGCAGATCTTTCATCCTAAGAATTCCACCGAGGATTTCAGCCTCATGTTATAGCTCATTTAGTTTCAGTCTTCCACCCAACATCTCAACCTTATGTTACAACAACTTTAACCCTACCCTTCCAACAAAAATTTTAGTCTAATGATGTGCCTCCTTCATCCCCAACCTTCCACCCAACCTGTAAACCCCATGCTACACCTCATTTATCCTAATCCTTCCACCCAACATCTTAGCCTAATTATGTGCCTCTTTCAACCCCGACCTTCCACCTAACATCTCAACCCCATGCTACAACTCATTTAGCCTAAGCCTTCCACCAAACATCTTAGCCTCACGCTACAACTTCTTTAGCCTAAGCCTTCCACCCAACATCCAACCTTATGTTGCAGCTCCTTTAGCCTAAGCCTTCCACCTACAATATCATATTATTTTATGTGTTAAACATTTTTCCTCTTAAATTTATATATTAACTCATATTTCCTCTTATTTATTTATTTATTTGTTTCTTGTCCCTTAAATATTTTTCATAAGTTTTTATTTTTCTTGTATCTATGTAATTTATTTATAATTAACTAATATTATCCATTAGTTTTGTCCAAGGGGAACAATGCAATGGTTCAAGCTTTGACTATTCTTTGGTAGTGTTTGTGGCTATGTGTTAAATTACCTATTGATAAGATCATTTCCCCCCATTATGAGAGGTCTTTATGGGATGGAGATACACATAGGGTGTGTGTGTGGTTGTGTGTCAGTTTTCCTATTGATAAGCTCAATTCTCCCCCTTATGAAAGGTCACAATGGGATGGAGATGCCTAATGTTGAGCGTAGGTGGTAGGGATTTCTTACACTAATAAAATATTTAAGATATATATATATTAAAGAGAAAACAAATATAATTAATTTTATTTTATTAGATTGAGAAGAGGCTTTTGAAAGGGGCCCCACAATATTTTATATTAGAATTCAAATATTACGCAGAAATATATCCCACCTAGAAACAACCCTCAATAATGAAAACCCAAAAAATAAAAAGATACCATAACCCAAAATAGACAACACATCCCTACCACTCAACCACCTATTAACTCGAGTCCTTCCCTTTAACAAAAAGGAAACAAAATATCAACTTGAAGAAAGGAAAAAGACAACCCATCATAAGAAAAGAGGTACAAGCATGAATCAAAAGATATACCTTAGAAGGTATAAAATCTCTTGGGAACTTGAAATAGATTCCAAAGAGGCACTACCGACCACACTTCCCAATTAAATGCTAAAAAATGAAGACATATAAAAACATTTAACTTAAATTTTGAATACAATATCAGAATCAGAATGACTACTACAAAATCTAGCCAGCCATAAATTAAAAAGTCATAAATAACATTAAAAACTTGGTCAAAAAGGCCACTATCCCTCCCAAAAGTTTGAATTTGAATGAAAATTTTCACTTGAATTGTAGGTTGTAAAGGGACACCAAAAATAACTTTCAACGTCTCCCTGCTCTTATTTTAGAAACCAAAGTTGAGCGATCATCCAACGGGGGTTTTCTAGCATTACCTTTATAGGGCATGCGGACTTAGTTTTTTTAAAGAAACTTGGTTTTGATGAAGGCAAAATGAGCTCCTTTAGCTTAATTAAATTCAAATCCATTGTAGGATCTTGCATCATTTCAAGAGCTAACTCGATAGCCAAATAAGAATGAGATTCTCTAAAATCTACATTGAAGGAGAGGTCGAGATCTTATAACTATTCCTTTCTTAAATATGAATATGATTTTATTTTACCAATGCCATCCTTGGATCAGTATTGGCATTTTCATTTGATAATATCTCAGTCTCATTTGCAGGTTCCTTAGCAGGGACATTTTCCAAGGCTCTAGTTGTAGGATTCTAAAGGCGTCATCCAGAGATATATCTATAAGAATTATATTGAGCATAGACCCTAGGCTTATTATTATACAATACGACTTGATTATTATTACCCATTTTTGATAAAAGTTCTATAGACTCAAGCAGGTTAGCATACAAATCTACAATCACACACATGACCAAAAACTATTTGAGATCTTGCTTTACTAGGAGCATCTAGTATAACAAACTCAACAATCAATTTTGTAATGCCTCTCAAAACTGCTTCATACCATAAGTGAAAAGGAAGCCCAACAATCTAACCATATAGGGTATGAGTTAATTTTTTTGGTGTCTAGGTCAAAATACAAACCCTTTTTACGAAGAAAGATGCTCTTTCTACCAAAAACCAAGGATATTTTCCCAAAATGTATTTGATATCTTCTACCATATAAATTTTAATCAGAAAGAATCAATTACGAAGAGCTACCAGTTCCATCTAATCTTTTGGTGACCAGATTGACGAGGCCCATATCTTAATGGATTCTAAGTCTGGTCTAGCATTACCAAAAAAATTCTCAACAAGGGAGTTCTCACCTTCTTCTATAGCAACCTTGATCAATTCCAAGGGCACAAAAAGGGATGATTGAATAGGGTCAAGGTCAAATAGACAATCCAAAATAGAGTTATACTTGGTTCTCTGAGTGATCGCTATAACATAAGACTTTTCAATTGGGGAACCAAGCCTAGCAGTTAAAGATGGCCCTCCAAGAAATTGAACACCTCTGGGGTCTCCTCCCTAAGGTAAGTTTATCACCAACAATAGTTTTTGACTTATGTTCCACCTCATGCCCAAAAATTTGTTCCACTAAGTCTATTTGACCACCTCCAAAAAGTTTTACCACATTTTCCACCTCATGATCAACACTTTGTTCCATAATAGGGTCCTTCTAACCAACTACAGAGGGTTCAATCTCATGATCTTCCTTAAGAAAAACAATGTTTTCTACAATAGAGTTCACCACAATCCTTCAGAAGGACCCCATAAGAGTCTCCTCTACCTCACAAAGGACTATCCCTCAATAAAATCCCATCTTAGAAAGTGATAACCCTAGAATATACCCATTACCCTCCAACACATGGTCCATATGAAACATCTCCTCATTTAGTTCATCTCCAACCTCCTCGAGAAGAGAGGTGGAATCATCTCCCGAGGAAAAGGAAGAAGGCATCTAAACAAAATCCTTGCAAGTCGGGTGAAGGGCACCTGACACATGTGAAGCAAGAGCCAAAGCTTGGACCACCGATAGAGAAGTAACCTCAGCAGAACCAAAAGAGGAAGTAGAGGAAGTACCAAAATCAGTAGGTTCGAGGGAGGTCTATTTTTTCATGGCCTACAAAACAACCATCCTCTCCTCAACATATTTTTCCCAATCAAAACCTAGAAGCATAGTAATAACCCCTAAAAACTATCGTTGATAAATATTTTATCCCCACCATATCCCACAACCTCAAATCCTACCTTGGCCCCTATCACTCAAACCTCTCACTCTTTTCATCGATTATATTATCAAAATATAATTAAATTTAATATTTAACTCTTTTCATAATTAAATTTAATATTTAATTCTTCTTATAATTAACTTTAATATTTTTCATAAATTGTAAAAGTTGCCCTTTATTGAAAAGTTGAAACGCTCCCTCTTACGTGCTATATATGCGTGTGAGAGATAAAAAATAATGATTTTTTTAATTAATAAACTTATTTTTATATTAAAAATTATATATATATATATATATATATATATATATATATATATATATATATATATATTTTAAAAACATTTTGCTGCTATAAAAGTATTAGACTTATTATTTCTAAAGTCTCAGTCACTTCTACTTAAAATGAAGTTATTGAACTGATCAAATTCATTGCACGACCTTGCCTATGGCTATCACCATCACTCGCTAGCCGACGTGGGAATCGCTGGTAATTTTTATACATCCATTGCGTTTGGACCCACGTGTTTATCTCTACGTGTACTTCACCCAATAACGTCCAAATTCCAGCTATCCCATCCGACAAAAACTCGAACATTTGGAGCCTCAAAAACTCTATACCGGCCAGACCACCTTCGTCTCATTCCATCGTGTGTGGCCTGCGACAAAGAAGGAAGCGAATCTCTGGTCCGATTTCATCTTGTTATTTCAGATCTTTGAGTTGAAGACACCCTCACGATTATCGGACCGTTTCATATCTTCCAGAAGGAAGAAGCAAATTTTTATTTTTATATAAAATTATCTGTCGCTTTGTCTCAAACCTTATATAACATGTAACGTCCCCCGGAGATTTTCTATTGAAGCGCTCGTTCCCTCAATTGACAATTATAATTATTTGTTTCAAAAACTTTTTGGGAGGCCTGAAGGCATGGAGGAGACTTGAAAACGTCAGCGGTTCGAGTCCCAGCAGGACTTCAGGAGCCCTTCCACCTCTGAGCAAACAGAGACTAGCCCCGCAAAGCGTCTCTGCCACAACTCGGATTGCAAAAATATCGATGTTTTCTATGAAATCGTTTCTGAAATGAATTCGGAGGACGTGGATTTTGCCGGCCAGAAAATCCTGGAAGATTTGGTGTGGGATATGATGAAAACGCTTCTAGAAGATATCATTGCAAGCCCTTTGTGTGAAGACGAATGGAGCAGAAGTAGTTGTACTTGTGATGAAAAACAGAATCTCCTCTCGAGAATGGAGTGGAATATAAGAGTTGCAAGGCCGAGTTTGAGTATCTAGTGGGGTCAATGATGACAAGCTGGCTATTCCTAGCTGTCCACAGTGCGGTTTTGTGATCGCGTAGATGACTATTTTTTGGCTTATTATGGTGCTGATTATGGCTTCTATGAATGTGTCCTAGTGCAAAGAGAGGCCGAACAAGAGCTTTTGCTGCAAAATTGGTGGGATTATTATAGCATTGAGAGCAACGAGGAAGGCTCCGGTTGTCTACTATTTGTAGAAGACTCCCACAGCCAGGAGTTCTCGACCTAAAATAGCAATTGTTCTCCGGATTCTGACGAAAATGCTGAAAAATGTAAAGTTCTAGAAAATTAGAGACTATTTTTAATAGCTATTGACATGTATATTAATGAAGGCATTTTTAAATTGAGCCTCATAATGAATTTTGTTGAAGGGAAGCATATGGATGTTAGCATCACTAGAGGTATGACGTGCGGGGTGATATAATTATCATAGAAAGAGATTGCTCAATAGTCACGATACTGGCTTCCGTTAGGGTTGAAACAGCTTGTGGGCTTGCGGCGTATCCTTTCCTTAATCGACATGCACAAAACATATTATAGTAGACAGGCGAAATCCACCACTTTTTCGTGTCATTTTTCAATTCTCTTGAGTTTGGAAATTTTGGGTTATGTTCAATTCGCGGTCGTCTTATGGAACTGTATTTAGTGGACTTCAGGCCGAAAGGGAAAGGGACCAAGAGGCGGCTATTAAATTCTGTGTGGGTTCTTTCGAAGGAACATGTTAAATGGATAGAATAGGAAACGAGAAAAGAAGAGGGGACCTTACCACTAATATAGGTAAATGTTAATAATTCATTAGTGATGGACAAGTGATAAATACGAGAAACAAAGAGTATGAATATAACACATACATAGAACTGGCTTGCATTCATTCATTACTGGGCAATTTATATACAAAGGTTCTTCAATGCATTTTTGAAGGCACTTGCAACTAAATATATATTATTATTCGACCTAGCCAATTACCCTTATATTTATTTGATAAGAACATTGATTAATTTCATCACAAAAAAATTAATTAATTTTTTTAATTTTATCTTATAAATTATTATTTTTAAAACTTAGAATTATTTTATTTTACAAACACAACACATAAATACTTAGGTTATATCTACCAATTTAATTTAAATTATAATTAGTAACCTATTGAATAATATGACTTAAAGATAAGTCTTCATCAAATCTTTATCTTGTTGCTACTCCTGCATCACTATGTTGTAAACACAAACCTAGATGTATCTCCATCCTACATTTAGATGTCTATTTATTCGTACATTGTACATGACTGGATATCTTTATAGACTTCACGTACCGCTAATCATGAATATGGTGTTTAAAAAATTACTACTGTTTTTTTTTATGTAGTTGCTAGTTGGAAATGAAAATCAAATTTTTTTTTATTTTTCTAAGTAAAAAGATATACCTTTTTGTCTTCCAATTGTGGAGTGATGCCTTTTATATAAATAAAAAAGAGTAAAAGCTAAGGAACGATTGGAGGTAAAGAATCCTCCATAAGTAGTAGTGTGACAAAATATTATTGTCTATATTCTAGGCTACCATAAGAAATGGAAGTGGAATATAATAGTTGTAATGTAGAATTTGAGTATCTATTAGGGTTCAATAATGCCAAGTTAAATGTTTCTTTGTTGCCTTTGTACCATTCCATGTTCATCATGATATCTTGTAGCTACTCCTACATCACTATGTTATAAACACAAATCTAGGTGTATCTTCATCCTCCACTTGGTAGTCTCCTCATTTATAGGATGAACTTAATTGCATATATTTATAGACTTCATCTATCTCTAATCATGAACATGGTGTTTGCACAACTATTACTACTTTTTAATATGTATGCTTGATGGAAAAAAATCAATTCTTCAATTTTTTCATAGAATAAAAATGATATGACACATTTTAATAAAAGCTAAGGAGTGATTTGAGACAAAATATCATCCATAAATAGTAATGTGAAAGAAGGATTGTTGTCAAAATTTTAGGCTAGCATAAGAAAGAGAATTGAAATATACTAGTTGTAATATAGAATTTGAGTATCTACTAGGATCTAGCAATGATGATTTGGATATTTCTTTGTTGTCTCTTTGTGTCTTCATCAAGTATTTCATTTGTTATTTGGTGTCTCTATGCCATACTACTTTTACAATGATTATATTTTTGCTAGTCTTACATCACTCTATTATAAATACACATCAAAATGTATCAATATCCTCCACTTAGATCTATCTTCATTTATAGATTACACTTAAATGTATATCTTTATAACCTTCACCTTCCCCTAATCATGAACATACTTCTCTCAAGAATATATTCCTCACCTATTATCTTTCAATCATTTCTCTATTCTATCTACTATGTTATATTCATAGTCTAGGTTCACAAGAATCTATGGTTGATATTCATAATAAGTAAAGAGTAAACTTTAATTTTCAAAGAACCGTTAGGTATATTTCTCATTCCATGTGATAAATAACTTGGCCACTCAATTCAAGGTTATTCCTTCTCATTAATTATCATCAACTTAACTAAGAATAGATTAATTTAACAAGATATCATACTCCTCTCAAGAATCTAGCTTATGGTTATAATGAACATTAAAAATTTATTCTCAAATTATAAACCTCAAGAATAAATTCTACTTGAAAACTAAGAGAGTTATATAACAATAGAGAAGTCTATATTGAATGCTTTTTATGGATCAAAGAAAACCATCCCACTATATTTTCATTACTTGAATTTTCTTTCCAACTTTGAAGTCATTCACCATTTACAAGTTGCATCTTGTAATATGAAGGGTAACCCTAATATTGGGGTTACTAAAGAAAAATTCCTCAAGGAAAAAATTTATTTCCAATTCATATAGCCATGTCTCTATTAGAATTTCCCAAAATAGACATGTAAAGCATTACATAAAATATGAATAAAGAGTAAAACTGATTGATTATTCCATGGATCAACTTTGTATAAATAACAAAGTTAATCATTGAAAGTCATTGGATTACAACAACTCATCAAATCTGATGTAGACTATAACTGAGAGTTCACCTAATTCATGAAAGAGTGGAAAATCAAGTAAGTCTATCCTAGTAGAACTTAAAAGAATAATTACTTATTCTAACACCCTCCCTTAAGTGATACTAGGGGTGGATTATGTAGATGAGTCCCGACAATAGAGCTTGATGAGGTACTCATGTACAATGGTTTATTTTATAAAGATATGGTAAAAATCCCATGGGAAAAACCATCTATCAATAAAGAAAAAATGAAGAGGTATGTATTCGGTTTACGAATATGGTCCTCTTAAATAAATAAATAAAAAGGATGAGTCTCGGCAACATGGCCTGATGAGGTACTCATTTACAATATAAATGAGAGATGGTGAAAAAACACATGGAAAAAACCATCTGCTATGAAATAAAGAGGCATATCTTTGAATGGCGAATATTGTCCTTAATAACAAAAAAAAATGAGTCCCGACAACTTGGCCTGATGAGGTACTCATTTACAATATGTAAGGGAGAAATGATAAAAAAAACCACATGGGAAAAAACCATCCTCCAAAGAATACAAGTATAAAAGGAGAGGTAAAACACCTTTGTTTAAATGTAGTTATAATACACCAAATTTCTCTCGCAACTGTATGTAACACGGAGAAGGAAATGACTTGGTGAAGATGTATGCAACTACATATTCACCAAGTATATATTCCCATTCTAAATATGATGTTGAATGAAGTGCATGTGTATTTCAATGTGCTTGGTGCATTGATGCTCAACCAGATTGCATGCAATACGAATTGTGCTTTGATTGTCACACCAAAGAGTAATAGGTATATCATTAGAAAATCCAAATTCTTTTATAATTTGACGAAGCTAGAGAGCTTCCTAACTTGCTAAAACTGCTACCTTATATTCTGCCTCTGTAGATGATAAAGCCATTGCTTGTTTTTTGTATAACCAAGCAATTGGCGAAGAACCAAGACAAAAGATATAGCCAAAAGTTGAACATCTATCTTCTATTGAAACTTCCCAATATTAATACGTGTAGCCAATGATATCCATGTATTTTCCATCATATAAGAGCCCAAAGTGAGTAGTTCCTTGCAAATAGCGTAGGATTATTTTTGTTGCTTTCTAGTCACTAAAATGATGTTGATGTGAGAATTTGGATATTAAGCCAACAACATATGAGATATATGGACGAGTATGAGTAAGGTATAATAGAATCCCTATAAGCTGATGGTATAAAGTTGCATCACATAGAGGGGATGTGCAGGAAGTACATATATTGACTCCAAAATGAAAAGGTGTAGGAGAAGCTTTGCAATCTGTAATTTTAAACACTTGAAGAATATCTAGAGTGTATTTTTATTGACACAATGAAATTCTTGCATCTGTTTGATTTATTTGGATCCCAAGAAAGTAATGATCTAGACCCAGATTAGCCATATCAAATATTTTAGAGAGGGAGTTTTTTATAGTTTGAATGTGAGTGAAGTCACTACAAGTGAGTAATAGATCATCAACATATAGAACAAGTATGGTGATTTTTCCTTCATCTCTCCAAATGTATACTATGTTATCATAACCACAATGAAAAACCTAATAAAAGAAGGAAGGAGTCCATTTTTTCATACCATGCTCTAGGAGCTTGCTTGAGGCCATAAAGAGACTTCTTTAGCCTAAAAAAAAGAGAGGAGTCTTGAGTGAAACCAATGATTTGTTCCATGAATATCTCTTTATTTAATTCCCCACGTAAGAAAGCACTTTTAACATCCATTTGAAAGATAGACCACTTTTGGGAAGCAACCAGAGCAAGAACCAGTCTATCAGAATCCATTTTTGCAACTATTGCAAAGGTTTCAGAATAATCAATTCCTTCTATTTGAGAGAAACATTTGGAAAATAGGTGAGATTTGTGTTTGTCAATTTCTCCATTAGGCCCATATTTTGTTTTGTAAATCCACTTACAATGAACTAATTTCCTTTCTTTAGGTAGGGGAACTAAATCCCAAGTTTCATTTTTTATTAAGAAAGAGAATTTATTTTCCATGGCATCATCCCATTCTTTAATACCAGTTGCTTATTTTAAGGAATGAGGATCAGAGGAAATAGACTGACAGACAAGACCAGTGCCCATGGTGTTGTTTAGTTTGGATGATGGAAGATTTTGAATGTAGGGAGTAGCTGCTTTAACAATGGTGCGGGTCATTTTGGCATAGTGGAAGTATTAGAAGGAGTAGAAATACTTTGAGTTGGAGTTATAGGTTCCTCATCTTAATCATCGATCTCTAAATTTTTATGTAAAGTTGGTTCTTCATTATATTGAGGTTCTACTATAGGAGAAAGCTCAATAGAGGAAGAGGATGGTTGAAGATATTTATAAGGGAATGTTTAATCAATTTGAAATTCCTATAAAAAATACCTCATGAGTTATGGGATCAAGGATCTTGTATGCTTTCATTTCCTCACAATAACCAATAAAGATGAGCCTTTTACTTTTCTTATATAGAGCCTTCCTTTTCTTCTTTGGGATGTGTGCCCAAGAAGTACACCTAAAAATATTGAAGAAGGATACATCTGGTTTTGAGCCAATCCATGCTTCTTCTAGAGTTAAATGGTCAAGAGCTTTATGAGGTGTGCGGTTTTGAATATAGTTCACATAGCTAATAGCTTCTGCCCAAAAAAACTTTTGGAATATCTCTTGAATGGAGCATACAATTTTCCATTTCCTTTAATGTTTGATTTTTGCACTCTGTAATGCCATTTTGTTATGAATTATGGGAGACATAATGCTGATGAATGATGCCATGACTTGATAGAAATATTTAGAACTCATTACTGTAGTATTCCCCCCATTATCTGTACACATTTTCTTGATGTTGCAAGAGGCCTTATTTTCAACTAAGGATTTGAATATTTTGAAGTGGGATAGAACATCACTTTTATATTTTAGGAAGTAGTCCCAAGTTATTCTATAAAATTCATCAATGAAGGTTAGATCATATTTTGCTTCTTTGAAAGAGGCTCTGGGAAAAATAGTAAGTCACTATGGATTAACTCTGGAGGGGATGAGGCTTTTAGAGAACCACATGGGTGAAAATGATCTTGATGTTGCTTTCCAAGAGCACATCCAGGACATATTCCATCAATAGAAGAGACTTGAGATAAACCTGTTACCATTTCATGGGTTTTCAATTCCTTAAAGTAGTTATAACTGAGATGACCAAACCTTTCATGACAAATTTTACTTTCAAGATCTCCATGAGCCACAAAACAGGAGACCCATTATAGATTTTTGAATCCTTTTAAATGAAATAGGTGAGTGTTATGATCAATATCTCCTTTGGCTATAAGAGAGTGGGGGTATTTAAAGTCTCTTATCTCAACTCTTGTTGGAGAGAAGAGAACAATTTTCCCCTTTCCAGAAGTAAAAATATAATAAACAAATAGGAGATTTTTTGCAATGTTTGGAACATAGAGAACATTATTGATAGATACACCATCACTGGATATGTCATCCTTTCCTTTGACTGGGATAAAGGAAGAGTCACCAACTTCTACACTACATGTTAAACTTGAGGAGATAGAAGAGAATGACTCATCTGAAGTATTCATGTGATGAGTTTCTCTAGAATCTAGGACCCATTAACTAGATGAAGTATTGGTGTTCTTCCCTTGAATAGTAAGGGATTTTCCTATATGCTTTTTATTATATATCTTTTGATACTTCATAGCTTCTTTTAGTTGTTGTAATCTTTTCCAGCATTTGTTTACAGAATGACCATTATTTTTGAAGTGAGTACAAGTTATGGAACTTATTTTTTTCTTTTTGAATTTTTATTTAGTGGAGGTGGATGCTACTAAGGCTTTAGAGGAAGAGGAAGAGATCTCATACTTTGCAAGTTTTGTTTCTTCTCTAGTTAGTCTATCACAAAATTCTTCTAAGGAGGGCATTTTGAAACTTGCACCAAGAGCATATTTTGTAGATAGAAAAGGTGGTTGTGAATATTTGAAATATACCATTTAATTTAGAAAGAATTAGATAGATGTATTCTTCATCCTTTTTATTCTTTCCACTACCTTTAAATTGAGTAAGGACTTCTTTAAATTTGGTGAGAAAGTCAACAAAATTGCTAAAGTCTTCAGGAGATAATATTGTTAATTCTACCTCTAATTGCATTTACCTTATTTGATCTACTTTTCCAAATAAGTTCTTTAGTTTCTCCTAAATTTCATAAGGATTTCTACAATATGTAATGTGAAACCATAAGATTTCATTTACATTAGTGCTTATAATACCCATGTTTTCATACATCTTTCCTTTATGAACAAATACTTCACATTCTTTCTCAAATTCTGGTTGTTTTTATTCTAGCAAATGAGTGAGCCCTTTTTGAGAGATAAGATTTAAAATTATGGGTTTCCAAGTGTGATAGTTCTGAGGGGTGATAGGGTCAATTGTATTCATTTTTGCAAATAAAGTTTAATTTTAACCAATATACCCCCCTTTATAACTTTAATTATTGATTAATGCAATCGATTTTTAAGAAGGTATGTAAGCTTTTTAATATCACAATACTCATATTATCTGCCCTAACAAGAGGGAAGCTATAAGTAATAGAGTTTTGATATTAAAATTAGCTCTAGTAACAATTAAATTTCTTTACATTTTCTTCTCAATACCCACCCTTAGTTGAGGGAAAATTTTAAGTAATGAGTAGAATAAATATCTGGAATATAGGTTTGAAAATGTAGATATGAAGCCAGATTTGAATATCGGAAAATATCAAAGACTTGTCCTTACGAGAGGGAAACTATAAGTAAGAGAGATATATAATATGTGAAATTTGGCTGACCAAGAAAAAGATATGCTAGGCCTATATACCAAGTCACTCAAAAAAATCTTGCCCTAACGTGAGGGAAAGTATAAGTTTGTTTTAAGTAAGTGGTACATGTAATGTAGGCAATATATTTTGAAAGAAAACTTTTATATTAGGGCTTGCTTTTGTTTAGAGTCTACCTTCATATATATAAATAAAAAAAGATAATATTTTATTTTAACACCTTTATTTAATTGATATATATGAGGGCAAGCTTTAGAAATAATAAAGCAAGAATAGGCAAATTTAGATTAAAAAAAAAATTAACACCTTTGAAAAAGAAATGCCACTTAAAAAATATATAAGAGAATATAAGGATAATTATTTTGTTTTATATGAAGGTTTTCCTTCATTTTAGTGGTGCACCTCACAAACCTAGTGCCTCACAAATCAAGCACCTCGTAGACCTTGCACCTTGGATTTAGAACCATTGAAACCTACAGAACAAATGTTAACCAAGAGAGGCGTATACAAGGAAATGGATGCTTTAAAAATAATATCAAAATGAATGATTAAAAAAAATTGTAGTTGCTTTCTCAACACCATGATGCATTGTCTACGAAAAAAACTTTGCATAGATAATTCATCAGAGAATAACCAAATTTCAAGAATATAAGAGATATAAAAATTGAATTCGGAATGCCCAGGTGTTGAAGGTGAGTTGGAGAGGAGAGGGCAATCCTCCAAGGGAGGTCCCAGGTTCGAATCTCCACCCTACCAAAAAGATGAATTGGGTACTCAAAATCCAATTGATAATGTTGGTGCAGGCAGGTATGGGTGCGACCCACGGGTGACTTTGACGGTGTATAACCCCCTATTCATGGTCTCTTAGACCAAGGTAGCCCCATAAGGGTTTTTTCGCTTAAAAAAAAAAATTGAATTCAAAATGAAAAGAGGTGGAGCTAATTAAATAGGAGATAAATGAGAGTCGTTACATATCCACCAACTAAGATAAGGAGATATTGGTGGTATATGAAGTTATTTCGACTTAAATGGGCTCCCATGTATTTCATCGATACCACATAAGGAACACCAAAAGAAGATCGTAAGAGAGGGAACACTAATGATAAAAAATTTAGTTTGCAATTAAAGATTACTAGGCTAAAGATCACAGTGGAAGCAATAGATGACTTAATGCGAGTTCACCAAACAAGAAAGCAATGGAGATCAAGGATTTATGAGCATCACTCCCAATGAGGTGAGCTTCTTAAATCATAGTTGTTGTCATCGTTTCATGTTCGTTGCTTTCGCTTCTGCTAGTATTCAAATCATAATGCCAGATACTAAGACACCCAATGTTATGGCCACACTAGAATGTTGGAGACCACAAAAACTTCACTACATCTCATGTATAACTACTCAACACCCAGACGATCTATGATGATGACACTACAACAGATCAATCTGCATCAGTGAGCAAAGCCACTAGTTTTAACAAAGAACCATGAATAGAGATGTTGGTGCCCAAAATTAGGTGCTCTACGTAATATTCGAGAGCCTCAAACATACTTCTCCAAGAGCAAAAAAATAGAGAAAAATGTTTTTTTTTGCAAAAAATGATACACAAAATATAGGAAATAAAATTCCTATTGATCAAGCTTTAGATTTATATAATTTTTTTTAATAATAAAACGAAAAAAAATCACTTTTCTTGGTAAAAGGTGTTCATTTTTTAAGGAGAAAAAAAAAATTAAGATATATTACTGTGGGTAATATTTCTAAAAAAAAATCATTTACACTAAGAGACAATGAATATTTTGTTCCTCTTTTAATGTGAGAAGAAGACAAACATTATTTAGAATAACCCACATATATATATTCCAAAAAATATAGCGACAAAAACTATATATAAATCTTATTGAAGACTTAAATCCAAAAAAAGTAGGAGAAGCCAACAAAAGATACAAAGAACCAACTCCTAGAATTTTCCAAAATATACATGCAAAGCATTACATAAAATATGAAGAAAGAGTAGAACTGATTGATTATTCCATGGATCAACTTTGTATAAATAACAAAGTTGGTCATTGAGAGTCGTTGGATTACAACTCATCAAATATGATGTAGACTATACCTGAGAGTTCACCTGACTCATGAAGGAATGGAAACTCAAGTAAGTCTATCCTAGTAGAACTTAAGAGAATAATTACTTATTCTAATAGTATGAACTAAATTTTATCAATTTGGATACCCTAATACTCCTTAGGTCCTTGGTTGGCTCTACCTTTATACATGTTTTTACCTTCATGATATTTGTCATAGGATATTTCTCATGTATACTCTCTAAATTTTTATTCTAATTAACTTTATTAACATTAATTTCCAATAATTTCTTATGTTGGTTTATTTGTTCCCTCTATTATTCAATTTGTTCTTGTAGTGACTATAGTATAATGATGAGGTTTTCTACCTTTAATTGATTTTTTTGAAAAATTCTCTTTTAGGGTTTAGATTCAATTTCATCCTCCCTAGCTAACCTTATATTTTTTAGAATATTCTCTTCTTATCACCCTTATATTGGGTTGTATTTTCTTTACCCCTACAAATAATTAGGATAATTTACAATTCCTCTCAATCATACTTCCAATGGTTAGTTACCTCTTCTCATGAACTAACTTAGATTAATGTTATAGTAATGGTCTTAGTATCACTTGTATCTCATAAGGTACAATATTTATTATGATAATTATTACCTTCTTGGTAATTTTCTAGGTCACACTTGTCTCATTGCAAGGTGTCATTCTCCTTATCCACAAAGGAATTGAGTTTACTTACTTATAGATAATTTTTCATCCATTCGAACTACTTATTTTATTATATTTCATATAATAACAACTATGGTTATTCTTGCTCCATGCAATATATTATTCCTAGGTGTGCTTACACATTATCAATCTCCTAATGATGATGATGGTCATACTTACCCCATGCAAGGTGCCATATCCAAGTAATGCTACATTTCCTAAGATCAATTTCTAAGTAACCTTTAGCTTATCCATTAAAACTTATTATCTAGCATATCTAGAGATTTTCTATGGACTCTTATAATCTTACAACCATGAGTTCTAATTTCAAGGTAATCTAGAAATTCAAGGTATTCTTGACTTTAACTTAAAACTAAGCAAGGGCCTGAAAAAGAAGATACTTGAATCCTTAGCACATTTCACGGAAGCCTCTAGTCCATCATACATAGGGCTCTAATACCAAATGTAACATCCTATAAATCTAACCAACTCATAAGAAAGTTTTATTTTTTATACACTCATTAGGTATCTACATATCCTGACCTTACATAAGTTATTCTATGAAGCTATTTATTAACGAAATACCTTATGATTAATTTTCCTATTTCATATTTATGATGATCCAACTTATCCATTTTAATTTTTCAAAAGGGTATGCCCATCCCTACACCATACATAAGTCTATCTATGTAGGTGCACTAAGTGTAATGCAAATAAGCTATCTTTTTCATCCCCATGATGAGCTAACTTATATTTTTTTATCTTTCAAAAGGGTATGCCCATCCCTACACCATACATAAGTGCATCTATGTAGGTATACTAATGGTAATGCACATAGGTTAGCCATATCATCTCTCTCTATGCATTTATAAGCTTCTAATCCATAAGCATAATCATTAATATATGTCATCTTATAATCATCTAAGATGCATCATAGAAATGATTATTCAAGAATACAAAGTGCATGTATTGTTTCCTTTTCCTAACTAGATATCTTCTACCTTTATTTTGATTTGGTAATTAAATTAAACCTATAATTTTCTTGAAGAGAAAACATCATCAATAACTAGATCTAGAAAGCATTAAGTGCAAGATCAAAATATGAAGATATTTGATACACACAACACATAATATATCCTAGGAAACCCTTACGGGAAAATCCTATGCTCAAAACATCCTTTTTATTGCATATGTTTAGATGTCTTCAATAAAACTATATAAAGAAAACCCATAATTCCTTTCTCCAAAGTATCAATTCCAAAATACATATATAAGAACCCCAAAATTCTTATATCCCCAATACATGAATTGTTATTTTAATTCACATCACAAAATCAATGAGGAAACCACATAATTCCCTTGATTAAATTCCACATTTGTTCTTATTTTTCCAAAACACCAATACCTATAAAAATACATAAGAACCCCATAATTTTTATGTCCCAAAAAAATGATTATCCTTCTAAAACACATTACAAATCAATGAGGGAACCCCATAATCCCCTCAAATGAATTCCACATTCATTCTTCTAAAGATGATTTCTTTCTTCTAATAACATTTAAAGGAATAACTTCTTTCTAAAGGTCTAATGTAACCAGATTTACTTTTCAAACACATTTTATCAAAAATGAAATATATTATGTCTTATATATCTCAATCATAATTTATCCAAAATAAAATATATTATCCTTTATATATTTCAAACATAATTTAACCCAAAATGAAATATATTATCCTTAATATATTTCAAACATAATTTATCCCAAAATGAAATATACTATCTATTATATATATCTAAAACACAAACTAAAATTCAATCATAATTACATTAAACATTGAATAATCCAATGTTAATTATTTAAACTAATCAAAAGCCCATACTTACAACTAATCAAAGTATCCAATTCATCCTTTAAATTATCCCCAAAAGGTCATTCCTTCACTACATTCTTTAAACCAATTAAAATTATTCTTTCACTTAAATAAAAAATATGATTCTTTCAATTTAAAAAACCTTTCATTTAATGAGATATATCATTCATAAAACAAACCTAAGTTCTAATAAATTTTTCCATAAAATTCAAACTAGGTTATTAATCAAATTTTTTCCACCTATTTGCTTCCTAGAAATAATTCAAATTTTTCATAATTTTATTTTCTAATTTTGATGCAATTTTTCTACAAATTATTTCTCTAAAAGATATGAAATTATCCAAAATTTTATTTTCTAAGTTCCATTCAATTTATCAATGAAATCAATCCCTAATTTATTCAAATTCTCCATTAAACGGATTCCTAAGTTTTACTTAATTTTTCTACAAAATTGTTCCTAAGATTTCTTTAATTTTTCCATAATATTGATCTTAGGTTCCATTCAATTTCTCCATGAAATTGACCTATAATTTTCTTCAGGATTTTTTCTCCAAAACCTAAAATTAGTCTATAATTTTTGTTCAATTTTATTCTAAATCAAAACCTAAAATTTTTCTATCATCAAGTTCAAATTTTACACTATCAATTTCTTCTAAAGAAAAGTAGTTTGTTTTTCCAAAATAAATACTTCCAAGCCTTTATCATCAAGTTCAAGTTTTTCTCTACCAATATTTCTAAAGCAAAGTAGTTTGTTTTAGCAAAAAAAATACTATTAGAATTTCCCAAAATAGACATGCAAAGCATTACACAAAATATGAATAAAGAGTAGAACTGATTGATTATTTCATGGATCAACTTTGTATAAATAACAAAGTTGATCATTGAGAGCTGTTGGATTACAACAACTCATCAAATCTGATGTAGACTATAACTGAGAGTTCACCTAACTCATGAATTAGTGGAAACTCAAGTAAGTCTATCCTAGTAGAACTTAAGAGAATAATTACTTATTATAACACCCCCCTTAAATGATACTAGGGATGCATTGTGCAAATGAGTCCCGACAACAAAGCCTAATGAGGTACTCATGTACAATGGTTTATTTTCTGAAGAGATGATAAAAACCCCATAGGAAAAATGATCTATCAAAAAGTAATAAAGGAAGAGGCATGTATTTGGTTTGTGAAGATTGTTGTCTTATACAAAAAAATGTGAGTCCCAACAACATGGCCTAATTAGGTACTTATTTACAATATGTATGACATGTGGTGAAAGAACCACATGGGAAAAACCATATGCTATGAAATAAATAGGCATGTCTTCGGATGGTGAAGATTGTCCTTAGTAACAAAAAAATGAGTCCCGAAAACATGGCATGATGAGGTACACATGTATAATATATAAGGGATAGATGATAAAAAAAAACCACATGGGAAAAAACCATCCTCCAAAGAATACAATAATAAAAGGAGAGGTGAAAAGACCTCTATTTCAATGTAGATGTAATACTCCAAGTTTCTATCGCAATTGTATGTAATGCAAAGAAGGAAATTGAAAGCACGAGGATACGGAAGCAAAACAAAAGGGGAAATGCAACGCTAAGTCCTACGAACGAGAATGCATGAAAATAAGGAAAACCAACGAACTGAAACGAGATTAAAAGCAAGTGTAAAAGTGCGGACCTTTATTTTATTGATTTGCTCAAAATTAGGTTACAATACTTCTCCTCCATTTCTAGGGGCTAGAAGTGTCAGAAATATTTTGATTACACCATAAATGATATATTCCCCTTTGAGACCTTCTACGTTCCCACATTGAAAATGGGTGGCCCAAACGTCACCAACGCTTGTGTGAATGTGTCTATGGTTCCTTGCTGCCCCTCTGGTGTTGAGATCATGTGTTCAAAGAAACAATAAATGGTTAGTAGCACCTGCGGATGGAGAGAAACATGCGATCCCCAAGGCCTACGGTCAGTGCATGCATAAAATAAATATAATGATAACTAAAACATATCAAAATGAGCTAAAAATTTGACAGAAGCAATAAAACATTACCAAGAAGCCACTGCAAAAGGTACAATTCAAAAATATTGCACAAATTTCTAATTGCTCCGGGGTGGGACGATTAGGACTGTCATAACTTGTCTGAAAGCCACCTCCTAAATGTTTGATCCAGGGGCGTCCAAAAAACCTGCAATGTTGGTTTTAGGTAAAACTAGGCATTTTGGGACGACTCAAATGGTCGGATTTGTCTAATTTGGCCTCGATTGCCCTGTATTTGATGATGCTCCCTATATGTTAGCGAAAGTGAGAAATGATAAAATCATAGCCAAAACTTGTCAGAATCACATGAAATTTAAATGACAGCATATGTAAGTGACCTAGAATCAAATGCAAAAATAATAGTATGGAAATCTACCACAAATTTCTAATCACTTCGGGGTGGGGAAATTAGAATTACAACAGTGTAGGGGGCGTCTGAGGGCAGGACGCCCATCGTTTGGGACTTGGTTTCAGCACCAATCCACTTGGGATGGATCCAAAACCTCTTATGGGTTTGTCTTAGCAAATTTGGTGGGGTATTTTGGCCAAATGTTCAGTTTTGAGTCCAGATTGCGCTTCCAATAATCGCCCAATAACCTCCATTCCAAAAGAGAGATCAAGGATGTAAAAGCACAAACAATGGGTGAGGATGTAATTTGATAGTACTTCGTTGCTCCAAATGCTCCTCTCTATTCTTTTTTTTTTGGGTGAGAAGACTCACCAATTTATAGACCTAGGGTCTCTCTCTTTGAATGCGCATGCTAGGGCACCACTTGACTTGCTTGCCCTATTTTGGGAGAAATGATTATTCCCTGATTTAAAGTCTCCTTGCATGAGGCCTCCACGATCAAGGCATGCATGAATGAAGTCTCTCTCTTTGATTTGAAGTCGTTCCTTGCAATTGCATGCCTTGAAGGAGCAGTTAAGTGGCGGACCTGTCAAGGTTTGAATTTTTGCCAGTCAAACCTGCTATTTGCCCCACCCTGGGATGAATGCTGATAATAATCCAGGGGTGGGATGAATACCAGTTTGTAATCATCCCGAGTTGGGACGAGTAGAGAGCAAAGTGCTAAAAAGGTGCCAAATTGACCTCTGACCTTCCAAACTATTGTGGGAGTGGTTAGGACCACTGTTAAACCTCTAGGGGCTGCCCTAGGGGCTATGTATGTCAATTCAATCAGTTCTTGTCATCACATAATTGGATTGGTGTTGTTTTGGTATCTATAGATGCCCCTTTTTGGGATGCGCTGTGCAAGGCGCAGTGTTGAGCAAAAATAAATAACCAAAACACTAATGATTAGGGTTTCTTAATAACATAACCAAATTTTGATGCCCCAAGTATGGAAATGGCACGCATTCTTGAATCCTTGCTTCTGACGAGCTAAGGAGCTTAATTCAAGTGTTAAACTTTTTTAGTGAGGTGTTACTTGATCTTGGACATTGTTCAGTCATGAATAGGCAAAGGGAGCAACCTTTTGTTTGTGGGAACCTTGAGTTCATGATTCTAGAATACCAAGTGTTTGATCAGCTTGTGATTATTGCTTGTTTTCTGCCCCAATCAAGGGCATGATTATCTTTGTCAATGATCCTTTGAATGCGTGCCACTTCCTTGATTGGGTGTGTTTTTGTTGATTGGTGACTAAGTGTGACTACCCCCTTAAGCGACGAATCGATGAGGGAATGACCAACATGAGAAAAATGACGAGTCGCTTGACCCAAGATGACTTATGTAAGGGTGCCTTAAGTTGTTTTTCGTGGAATGCCTATGCAGTTTTTGAACATTTTGACCTATTTTTGGTGGGTTTGAACCCTTTTTGTGACGCATTTTGGAGCTGAAATTGTCAAAAATTCGTCCTCCCGTGGAGCGGTCCGGCTATGGTAGCCTTATTAGGGATTAGGATAGTGACAATTTATGACCTCAAAATCTATTTTGGATTCCATTAATGTCAGGCGCAAAGGCGCCTTCGTTCGACAATGTTATTGCTATTTTTTGGTGGTTTTTGACCCGTTTTGTGACGCATTTTGGAGCTAAAATTGTCAAAAATCTATCCTCCTGTGGAGCGTTTTGGATATGGTAGCCTTCTTAGGGAGTGGGATAGTGACAATTTGTGACCCCAATTTCTATTTTGGATGCCACGAATGTCAGGAAAAAAGGCACCTTCGTTCGACAATGTTATTGCTATTTTTTGGTGGGTTTTGACTCGTTTTGTGACACATTTTGGAGCTGAAATTATCAAAAATCCATCCTCATGTGGAGTGGTATGGCTATGGTAGCCTTCTTATGGAGTGGGATAGTGACAATTTGTGACCCTAGGAGCTGAAAAATGTGTTTGTGATTTTTTTTTTGTCAGTTATTTATCAGTTGGAACTTTAGAGTTAAAAACCCTAGGAACTGACAAAGTGTTATTTGAATGTTTTGTCATTTTTTTTTTTTTTTGGTATTTATCAGTTTGATTTTAGAGTTAAAAACCCTAGGAACTGAAAAATGTGTTTTTTGAATGGTTTGTCATTTTTTTTTTATCAGTTTGAACTTAGAGTTAAAAAACCCTAGGAACTGACAAATTTGTTTTTGAATTTTTGTGTTTTTTGTTTATTTATCAGTTTGAACTTAGAGTTTTTTTTTTTTTTTTTTTAAATAAAGGGGTAAAAATTTATTGATAAAAATTTTGGATTACAAAGTACAACTGAGCCCCCATCCAGGACTCAAATAAGCAACAAGACAAGATAAATCACGAGACAAGGTCAACTCCCAAAGAAAACAAAAAAAACAAACCACATTAAGTCTGAACATCCTTATGGATCAACTCCCGTAGGTGTTGAGAATCCCCATATGGGAGACTCTCCCAGTTATCAATACTCTGTCTTGAATAAAAATCACATCCGGAGAATGAACATGAATCAAATCACAAACAATTTTTTGTCTGGGGATGTTGTTCAACCCCCTTACATTCCATGAAAGTATAATCATTTTTGGGGGTTATAAAAATGGGAGTCCAATGTTCTCACCAAACCTGACTCTACCAAATTCTCCCCCATTAACTTAATTTTATCCTGGTCTTTCTTTCGACCCACCTTCATATTCTTATATGAAGCATTTTTTTTAATTATTTTATGCTACAATCCTAGCACCGTAGGAGTTTTACAGTCCATGGATGACTGCATCAATGTATCAGGTAGGAGAGGGCACATCTAAATCAGTGCCATTTTCTAAGATAACTTCACTTCTAGAGCTAGGGCCAACCATATCACCTATACTCGGAACCAAAGCCCTTTGTTCTTCATTTAAACCCCCTATATCTGGTTCCCTTGGTTCCACCTCATGAAGAGACAACTGATTTGGTCTTGTTATATCTATAACAGTAGCGATGTTTCGGTATCTCCATGAACTAATCAAGATTCTCTAGAATTTCAAAATGATTGAGTTGAGCATCTGGTCGGTTATCCTTAATGTCTCTTTTTGCCTTTCTTCCTTTGTTCCGAGGTTTTACCGTAACAAAGCCTTCCTTATCCTGATCCCCCTCCTTTATCGGGGCTTTTCCTTTATCCATATTTTGTATAGCTTGAGAGGGCCCAGGATTTGAAGCCACATGTAGGACAAACTTAGGGCATTTTCTTTGTAAGTGGCCATATTCATGGCAAATCCGGCAACGAAATGGAAGAGCTTCATAGTCAAGTTTTTGAACCCATGTGGTTGATCCGAATTGTATTTCAATAGAATCTAGAATAGGATTGTTTAAATCAATTTCAACACAGATACGGGCAACAAAGATTACCTTTTTATCTAGCGTCTGTCTTGACGGCCCAACCGGATTCCCAAGTAGAAGGGCAATCATATGCAAGATGTCATTTCTCCAAAATTCCAAGGGGAGCCACAGAAGCCGAACCCACACCGAAAATCGTGACGACCGCTCCTCTGATGGGTTGAAACCCACATGCCAGGGTTTAAGAAAGAGTTTCGCTTGGTTAAAAAAATAGGGACCTCCTTCAAATGCTTTGTTACGATCCGCAAGATAAGAAAAAACCACCATAAAATAGTTGTTTGCACTCAGCATCACCTCCACATCACCTTCAAGGTTCCAAGTCTTCCTAACCCAAGCCTCCACAAAGGGAAGAGAAATTCGGATGCCCATAAATTTACCAATAAGTGCATGTTTGGTTAAATACTCCACATCTTCTGCCATCGAGTCTGGTTGAACCACTAGAACTGGCCTGGCTTCACATCGTTCCAAACATCCATTGTTCTTTAACAAGCAATTCCTGGCATGCAATGGGAAATCCTATTCCTTTAAATAATTTTTAAAAGAAATACCAGCCCTAGCATGCTTGCTCTATGACAGACCTGATGCCATCATTACATTCCTCCAGTTGTTCATACCTCCTCTAGAAACTACTGCCATCCCCGCAGAGCCCACCAGATAGATCTCAAAAAAAATCCAGCAAAGCAGCTTTCCTCATCAAACCCTAGCAGAGCCCTAGAGGCTCTCCTTAAGGAAAAATTAGTCACCAAAATTTTAGTTTGAACTTAGAGTTAAAAACCCTAGGAACTGACAAATTTATTTTTGAATTTTTGTGTTTTTTTTTTTTTATACTGTACATTTATTAAATGTTTTTGTATTTAGATAGTGTGTATGTTTGTTGTAATGTTGTACAATTTTTTGTTTTAGTTTGTCATGTTTTAACATTTTTGTTTTTCTTTTGCAGGTTGTGAAGAGACGGTACCATGTGCCTACAGTTTTTTGGAAGTGCGAGAGGCACTGACTATGGCTGACTTGGAGTGGCTTGATGCCCTTGGGCTCAATTAGGTGACTCGGCTAGATCTTGTGGTGGGGGATCGGCCCTACCTGATGGCTCTGATCAACTTGTGGGATCCCCAAACCAATACCTTTCATCTCCTAATAGGGGAGATGATAGTGATGCTTGAGGATGTCTATCAGATTCTACGGATTTCGATAGACAATATATCAATTTGGACTACTCCACGAGATCATCGGATGGCTGTGATGACATGGTGCTTTGGGCATGGTGTGGAGATGGGGGTGGATAGTCCGACGGAGCGAGTAGAGGGGGATTGGATGATTGGCAGCATCTTGGTGTGATGGTGGCTAGATAGGGGTGTGTTGGGGGTGAGGCATGCATTACTAATGACCCTCATCTCTAAAATGTTGTAGCCTGACTCGTCAGGTGCAAGGTTCCCTTGGAACCTACTAGAGGTAGTGTTCATATTGGTTGCATGTTCGATAGAGGCACCCTTGATTATGATATGGTGATAGATGCTTTTGGCACAAATTTATGATGAGTTGTACGAGGTTTGCTACGAGGGGCAGAAGGGGATTGGGTGTAGCTACCTATTACAGTTCTAGGGGTGGTAGCACATAGCTATGGAGCGACCATAGGGTTTGCCATGGACCACGTGGGCAGATATGGTTGACAGGGAGATATGGTATGCGGCTCTGTGGTGGCAGTCTGAGGAGCAAGGGCAGAGTCAGTGGTGGGAAGGTGTTGTAGGGCACTATGCTGAGGCCTTCGCTTGGCTTGCTCTAGGGGAGGTGTTCTGGCACCCATACCAGGACTATCCAGCCTAGCCTGAGGCTAGAGAGTGGCTTCGATAGGTGCACAAGAGGATATGGCTAATCGAGCGACATGGGACCGAGTAGGAGTACTTCCCATAGGTCCGAGTGACATGACATTTTGGGGTGCACAAGGGGTTTCCTGGTGAGCCCTTAATCTATTGATGTCGAGGCGACAAGAGGACTCTGGCCTGGCCGATCATCGAGTCACTAGGGGAGGAGTTGGATTCTATGATCAATGGCCCTAACATGGACAACATCGAGGTGACCACTGAGTATGACTAGTGGTGGACGTTGCAACGATGGCAAGGCAAGGGGCCTCTATGGGCTCAAGAGGTGACAACAGCAGGTGGTGAGGGTGTAGAGGCATTGGGAGAGGGTTTTGGGGCTCCACTCGAGTATGCAAACATGGTGGAGGTTGACAACTTTGGGGGGAATGATTTTGGGATTTTGGAGCATCCAGATACGTAGGACGTCCCAGAGTAGTGGGAGCTAGAGCAGCCCGTAGTCTTGGATATGCCTATGCATCAAGCAGTCTCGAAGGGTGTGGAGGTGAGGCATCACATTGAGAGAGCGTGATTGGAGGATCTGCTTCAAATATAGGATGAGGAGATTAGGGAGGCTCTGTAGGAGAGGGATCTCCTATGAACTCAGTTGGCAGAGTGGGAGAGCGCATTGGCTACATACCACCAACGGGATGGGGACACAGATGCTGCATGGGAGAGGGATCTCCTACGAACTCAGTTGGCATAGCGTAATGACGTACTGGCTACGTATCGATAGTGGGAGGCAAATTAGTTTTAGCATTGAATGGATTTAGAGGCAGATATTATCCCCCTCAGTGGGTGGTTACCTGAGCTCCCTGGAGGTGGGTGTTCACGCTGGATGAGAGACAACGATACTAAGTAGTCAAAATCTTCTTGTTGTAGGTGGCTAGATGAGGGAGGTGCTAGTGGGCATGATGTGAGGGCTAGCAACAGCCGCCCTGAGAGATTCCATAGGACCCACACCATGGGGGGTAGTTCCCATCGCACCGATCCTACATGATCATGGTGGTCGACACCCTAGGCTTGGGGGTTTTTGAGTTTTTGCTTGGTTTTGCAAGGTCAGAGGACCAACTTACTGTAGCCTGCAGGCATGTTGACGATATATATATACATGACTGTTCTTTGTGTTTATACACTTTGTCATGATTTAGTTTTTTTTTTGTTTATGCACATTTATTTATGATGATGTATGAATGTGTTATTATGAATGTGATGTTTCTAATTATATGATGTATGCATATGGAATGAATGAAATGAGTTGTTGATAACTTTTCGATGGCACCATAGACTATACAAGATTTATTGGCTTTCTATACTTATGTGATGGCTTTGTGGAATGACTTTGCATGTGTGAATTTTGTTTTGATATTTTTCATATTTTTTTATGTTGATGTAAGTAATGAAATGTACCAGTTATTTTAAAATGTAGTTAAGGTTTGCTGAGATTCAGATGTTTTAACTAACTAGCCAAGAATGTACATTTATCTCACAAGAATTTTTGAACAAGGTACGAATTAGACTTGAGTTTGACCAAGTTATTTCACATCCCTATGTGTGCAATGGAATTCGTTTATGTGGTATTTGTCAGGATACCGCCAGTGCTAGATAGGCTATCAACCAAAACTATACTGAGGATCACCTAATTAGGTCCACTAACTCCATTGTTGTATTTAGTAAGATTAATCCATGGGACAATCTAAGGTACCATAAGATAGCATCATTGTCCTGAATGACAAAGCATTGGCTCAGGAATCTAGTCATGTGCTCTTGGGCATCCTCCTCCCCTCTAAATATTGCCAACTGGGGCAGTTTAAAGTTTTCAGGGTATGGGGGTGTCGACATTGACGGATGCACAGGGTGACTGTAGAGCTGGCGTAAAGTGGGCTTTTGGGGCCCATAAGTCTTGGTATCCATAGACTCTAAGCACTCTAGCAACGATTTGTATGCATTGGAATATTTGATTTCTTCATCCTTGGTTTGTTCCCATTACGGGTTGCAGAGAACTTGAGGCCTATGGAGGGGTAGCCGGACAGCATCCCCCCTACCTTGGTAGGACGTTTCAGCTCGCTCTTCTTCTTGTTCATACTCCCCATAGGCTTCTTGAGGAGTTCTTGGGCGAGACCTATAAACATGGGTGGGTTCCCAAGAAGGGTGCCCATCATTGTTTCTGGGAGTGGCCTCCCGCTCAGGTCTAGGAGGTATTGGAGGCAATATTTGATAAGGTCACGAAGACTTGTATCCTACCAAGGGGTTGTTCCTCTCATATAACTCTCTCTTATGCATGTGAGGGGTTGGGACCCTCTCAGGCACAGTGTTCTGGAGCAATTTTTCTGTCTGACGCCGAATGTGTTCTTTGCTAAGGAGATACAGGTGCTCTAACTATTGTTGGTCTTGCCGAAGGTGCATGATTTGTGCTTTGTGGGCGGCATGTTTGGCAAATTCCAAGTCAATTTGTTCTACTATCTTGTGTTTAGGAAGCCTATATGCCTCTCCTAAATGTCTATCTCGGTCGTGGTGATCCGAGATCTCTATGGGTGACTTTCATCTATCGAGGTTAGCGACATTCACCCGAGGCTTTGGCCTTAGTGGGTGATCTTGATACATATTCGGTGCAGAGGTGCATTGATCCCATGCTATGTGTTGCTCTTGAGGAATGTAGTGGTCTTCCTCATGCTCCCTTTTATACAAGTGAAAGGGGCGGGCAGAATTGGCTTGCCCCGTCTAAAGAGCCTTGTGCTCTAGATTTGGCCTATTGTTTTTTATAGTAATAAGGGGTAAAGGAGGGATGACGTAATCATGTGGCCCCTCCTTATGGACCCTATGTTGTTCTAGCACTTCATCATGCGGTGGCCACTCATAACAAGCATCTAAAGGAGCTCTCCCATCTATGTTCAGTGCCATGTGTATGGCCTCCTCCTGAAAGGGTCTATGCTAAGTGGGAGTTCCCCTCAAAGGGGTGCCTCTATAGTCTCATTCTGTAATGGCATGATGTGGACTATCTTGTGGGTTAGGCCACCAAGGCGGTATAACCAAGTCCTCGAGACTATATCAAAGGTGACTTGTGCCCCTTTGTACACTTTTTGCAGCTTTGGCCCATGATTGGGCTCGACTACGGGTGTACACCATGGTGGTGTTTCTCTAAATATGTGTACATTTTTATCTTATTTACAATTTTTTATGCTACACTAAAAAAAATGGAAACACACAATCAAAGCAATGATTATCTTGTTTATGGATTAGAAGTGTGCCCTAAATCTGGTTCAGTGTGTTTTGATTTTTTTTTGTTTTGTAAACCTTGTAAAGAAATTTTTGTTGTATATGCAATATGAGGGCTCTTATACCTCCCAAAATGGTTGCCCCTTCAATATACCACTTCCAGGCCATTATACCGAACCTCTCTATATACCCGCCCTTACGTGAGGGAGACTATTGGTATGTGAGAGTAGAACAATATGTGGAACATAGGCGGTACGAAAGGGGAATCACTCTATTTTGACACCTACCATAGAAGACTTATCCTCATGCACTGGGAATCACCCTAGCTACACTTGGTTAGATTTTGTCAGGATTTATGTCTAGTAACAGTAGCGATCAGGGTTATGTATGCAAGTTTCAAGCCAGGGTGGTGATGAAATCCATCGTTGGTCTTGATCAAGTGTTGGGGTTTTACGACCAACTCCTTGATGTTCAGATTATATCATGGTGTGTGGGGTTATTTTTACTTATGAATCGAAAGAAAAAAATGCAACAAAATCTCCTATGCAAGCAAAGAAACAGGAAATGACAAAGACAAGAAACAAAAAATGACAGAGGATGCTCAGAACCCCTACCTCTTCTCTGCCCAAATCGGATGCCTCTGAGTTTCTGCTCTGAAACTACACTAAGAGCTAATCATCCCACTAAGAGATAATAATCCCAGGGTGAGATGAATAATAGATTTGTATTCATCATAGTGTGAGACAAATTCCTATTCATCCCAGAGTGGCACGAATTTCAGCTCTATATTCGTTACAAGATGGAACGAGCAGCAGTCTAGTACTTGAAATATTGATACCTGCAAGCAAAAACACACAACTTTTGATCAGAAATGTAATATTAAAATCAAGGGACAGATGTCCCACCGTGATCACCACTAAAAGCATGAGGATACAGAAGCAAAATAGAAGGGGAAATGCAATGCTAAGTCCTATGAATGAGAATGCATGAAAAGAAGGAAAACCAATGAACTGAAACGAGATTAAAAGAAAGTGTAAAAGTGTGGATCTTTATTTTATTGATTTTCTCAAAATTAGGATACAATACGTCTCCTCCATTTTTAGGGGCTAGGAGTGTTAGACATATTTTGATTACACCATAAATGATATATTCCCCTTTGAGACCTTTCGCGTGGCCACATTGAAAATGTGCGGACCAAACGTCATCGCCGCTTGCATGAATGTGTCTATGGTTCCTTTCTGCCCCTATGGTTTCGATATCCTACATTCAGAGAAATAGTAAACGGTTAGTAGCACCTGCGGATTGAGAGAAACATGCGATCCCCAAGGCCTACGGTCAGTGCATGCATAAAATAAATATAACGATAACTAAAACATATCAGAATGAGCTGAAAATTTGATAGAAGAAATAAAAAATTACCAGGAAGCCACTGCAAAAGGCACAGTTTAGAAATATTGCACAGATTTCTAATCGCTCTTGAGTGGGACGATTAGGACTGTCATAACCTATCCGAAAGCCACCTCCTAAATGTCTGGTCTAGGGGCTTCCAAAACACCTACAAAGTTGTTTTAAGGTAAAACGAGGCATTTTGGGACAACCCAAATGGTCGGATTTGGCTAATTCAGCCTTGATTTCCCTATATCTGATGACGCTCCCTGTATGTTAGCGAAAGCGAGAAATTATAAAATCATAGCCAAAACTTGTCAGATTCACATGAAATTTAAATGACAGCATATGTAAGTGACCTAGAATGAAATGCAAAAATAATAGTATGGAAATCTACCACATATTTCTAATCACTTCGGGGTGGGGCGATTAGAACTGCAACAGTGTAGGGGGCACCCGAGGGCAGGACGCCCATCGTTTGGGACTTGGTTTCAGCACCAATCCACTTGGGATGGATCCAAAACCTCTTGTGGGGTTGTGTCAAAAAATTTTGAGGGGTATTGTATCCAAATGTTCGGGTTTGAGTCCAAATTGCGCTTCCATTAATCACCCAATAACCTCCCTTCCAAAAGAGAGATCAAGGATGTAAAAGCACAAACGATGGGTGAGGATGTAATTCTGTAGCACTTCGTTGCTCCAAATGCTCTTATTTGTTATTTTTTTTTTGGGTGATAAGACTCACCAATTTATAGACCTAGGTTCTCTCTCTTTGAATGCGCATGCGAGGGCGCCACTTGACTTGCTTGCCCTATTTTGGGAGAAAATATTATTCCCTGATTTAGAGTCTCCTTGCATGAGGCCTCCATGATCAAGGCATGCATTACTGAAGTCTCTCTCTTTTATTTGAAGTTGTTCCTCGCAATTGCATGCCCTGAAGGCACAATTAAGTGGCGGACCTATCGAGGTTTGAATTTTTTCCAGTCAAACCTGCTATTCGCCCCACCCCGGAATGAATGCTGATAATCATCCCTAGGTGGGATGAATACCAGTTTGTAATCATCTCGAGGTGGGACGAATAGGGAGAAAAGTGCTAAAAAGGTTCCAAATTGACCTTTGACCTTCCAAACTACTGTGGGAGTGGTTCGGACCACTGTTTAACCTCTAGGGGCTGCCCTAGTGGCTATGTATGTCAATTTGATCAGTGCTTGTCATCACATAATCGGATTGGTGCTATTTTAGTGTCTACAAAAATAACTTGGTGAAGATATCTACAACTTAATTTTTAGTTGGAATATAGTTGAATTATATTTCCCTATTCTTAATATGTTATCAAATGAAGTGCATGTGTATCTCAATATGCTTGGTGCACTGATGCTCAACTGGATTGCGTACAATATGAATTGTGCTCTGATTGTCACACCAAATAGTAATAGGTTTGTCATGGGAAAAACCAAATTATCTTAGAATATGATGAAGCCAAAGAGCTTCCTAACTTGCTAAAACTATTGCCCTATATTTTGCCTCTGTAGATGATAAGGCCACTGATTATTATTTTTTTCATAACCAAGCAATTAGCAAATAACCAAGATAAAAGACATAGCCAAAAGTTGAACATCTATCTTCTACTGAACCTGACCAATTTGAATCTATGTAGCCAATGATATCCATGGATTTTCTCTCATATAAGAGCCCAAAGAGAGTAGTTCCTTGCATGTAGCAGAGGATTCTTTTTGCTACTTTCTAGTGACTGAAATGGGGTTGATGTGAGAATCTGCATATTAAGACAACAACATATGAGATATTAGATGAGTATGAGTAAGGTATAACATAATTCCTACAAGATGATAGTATAAAGGTGCATCACATAGAGGGGATGTGCATGAAGTAATTGTATTGACTCCAAACTAAAAATGTGTAGGAGAATGTTTGCAATCTATCATTTTAAAACTTTGAAGAAGATATAGTATGTATTTTTATTGACACAATAAAATTCCTGCATCTATTTGATTTATTTGGATCCCAAGGAAGTAATGAGCTAGACCTAGATCATCCACATCAAATTTTCCAGAGATGGAATCTTTTATAGTCTGAATGTGAGCGAAGTCACTACTAGTGAGTAGTAGATCATCAACATATAGAACAAGTATGGTGATTTTTCCTTCATCTCTCCAAATTTAGACTGTGTTATCAGACTCACAATGAGAAAAACTAAGGAAATAAGGAAGGAGTCCATTTTTTCATACCAAGCTCTAGGAGCTTGTTTGAGGCCATAGAGAGACTTATTTAGCCTACAAACAAGAGAGAGTCTTGAGTGAAACTAGAATTTTTTTCCATGAATATATATTCATTTAAGTCCCCATGTAAGAAAGCACTTTTTACATCCATTTGAAAGACATGCCACTTCTGGGAAGTAGCCAGAGCTAGAACCAATCTAATAGAATCCATTTTTGTAACTGGTGCAAAGGTTTCAGCATAATGAATTCCTTCAGTTTGAGAGAAAACTTTGGCTACTAGGCGAGCTTTGTGTTTTTAAATTTCTTCATTAGGTCCATATTTTGTTCTATAAATCCATTTACAATGAACTAATTTCCTTCCTTTAGGTAGGGGAACTAAATCCCAAGTTTCATTTTGATTAAGGAAGTGAATTCATTTTCCATGGCATCATCCCATTCTTTAATACAAGTTGCTTCTTTGAAGGATTGAGGATTAGAGGAAATATACTGACAGACAAGACCAATGCCTATGGAGTTGGTTAATCAAGATGATGGAAAATTTTGGATGTAATGAGTAGCTTATTTAACAATGGTGTGGGCCCATTTTGGCATAGTAGAAGGAGTAGAAGGAGTGTAAAGACTTCAATTTAGAGTTATAGGTTCCTCATATTGATCATAAATATCTAAATTAATCTCTAAAGTTGGTCCTTCATTATATTGAGGTTCTACTATAGGAGAAGGCTAAATAGAGGAAGAGGATGGTTGAGGATCCTTCTAAGGGAATGTTTCATTAGATTGGACATTCCTATGAAAAATACCTCATGAATTGTGGGATCAAGGAGCCTGTACGCTTTCATTTCATCACAATAACCAACAAAGATGATCTTTTTGCTTTTCTTATCTAGAGCCTTCCATTTATTCTTTGGGATGTGTGCCCAAGCAATACACCCAAAAATATTGAAGAAAGAGACATTTGATTTTGAGCTAGTCCATGATTATTCAAGAGTTAAATGATCAATATATTTATGAGGTGTGTGGTTTTTAATATAGTTTGCATAGTTAATAGCTTCTTCCCAAAACACTTTTGGAAGATATCTTGAATGGAGCATACAGTTTTACATTTCCTTCAATGTTTAATTTTTCCTCTCTGTAATACCATTTTGCTACGGATTATGGGAGACATAATGTTGATGAATGATGCCATGACTTGATAGAAATATTGAGAACTCATTATTGTAGTATTCCCCCATTTATCTTTGTAAATTTGCTTAATGTTGCAAGAGGCCTGATTTTCAACTAAGGATTCGAATATTTTGAAGTGGGATAGAACATCACCTTTGTATTCTAGGAAGTAGACCCAAGTTCATCTGGAAAAGTCATCAATGAAGGTTAGAGCATATTTTGCTCCTTTGAAATATAGCTCTAGGAAAAACAACAAGTCACTGGATTAACTCTAGAGGGGATGACGCTTTTAGAGAACCACTTTGGATGGAAAGGATCTTGATATTGCTTTCCAAGAGCACATCCAAGACTTAATCCATCAATAGAAGAGACTTGAGGTAAACCTGTTACCATTTCATGGGTGTTTAATTCCTTTAGGTAGTTATAATTGAGATGACCAAACCTTTGATGCCAAATTTTACTTTCAAGATCTCCATGAGCCACAAAAAAAGAGGTACCTTCTAGATTTTTGAATATTTTGAAGTGAAATAGGAAAATTTTGTGATAAATATATCCTTTGGCTATAAGAGAGTGGGGGTCTTGAAAGTCTCTTATCTCAACTCCTATTGGAGAGAAGACAATAGTTTTCCCCTTTCCAAAAGTACAAATCTGATAGACAAAGAGGAGATTTTATACAATGTTTGGAACATAGAGAATATTATTGATAGAGCCACGATAAATGGATATGTCACCCTTTCCTTTTACGAGAATAAAGTAAAAGTCACCAACTTCTATGCTACATGTTGAACTTTAGGAGATAGAAGAGAATGACTCATCTAAAGTACTCATGTTATGAGTTGCTCTAGAATATAGGACCCAGTAATTAGATAAAGTATTGGTGGTATTCCCTTGAAAATTTAGGGCTTTTCCTATTTGCTTTTTATTGTCTATATTTTGATCCTTCATAGCTGCCTCTAGTTTTTGTAATCTTTTCCAATATTTGTTTGAAAAATGACCATTATTTTTGCAGTGAGTACAAATTATGGGACTTCTTTCTTTCTTTTTGAAATTTTATTTAGTGGACATGGATGATACTAAGGCTTTAGAGGAAGAATAAGATATCTCATACTTTGCAAGTTTTGTTTCTTCTCTAGTTAGTCTCTCAAAAAATTCTTCTAAGGAGGGCATTTTGAAACTTGCACCAAGAGCATATTTTGTAGATAGAAAGGTGGTTGTGAATATTTAAAATACAACATTTAATTTAGAAATAATTAGATAGATGCATTCTTAATTTTTTTACCCTTGACACTACCTTTAAATTGAGTAAGGACTTCTTTAAATTTGGTGAGAAAATCAACAATATTTCTAAAGTCTTCAAGAGATAATGTTGTTAATTTTACCTCTAATTGCATTGACCTTATTTGATCTACTTTTCCAAATAAGTTTTTTAGTTTCTCCCAACTTTCATAAGGATTTTTACAATCCGTAATATAAAACCATAAGCTTTCATTGACATTAGTGCTTAGAATAGCCATTGTTTCATACATTTTTCCTTTATGAACAAATATTTCATATTCTTTTTCAAATTAAGGTTGCTTCTCTTCTAGAAGGTGTGTGAGCCCTTTTTGAGAAATGAGATTTAATATTTTAGGTTTATAGGTATGATAGTTATGATGGGTGAGTGGATAAATTTTATTCATTTTGCTAAAGATAATTGAAGTAAACCAACAATCCCCCCCTTGAAGAACACAAGTTATACTGAAAGAGGGGGTGAATAGTATAAGACCACTTTTAAATTTTTCTTCCAATTCAATATTATGTTGTGTAAAGATAGTAGTATCAATAGGAGTGATATAAAAAATGCACATAAACCATACACAATAGAGACACCACAATTTACATGGTTCACCCAATGTGGGCTACTCCACAGAGAAAATATTTTACTAAAACTTTTTCAATCTCTTAGGGAATAACTCTCAATTACAATGTTTATGGATCTCTGTCCAAAGGAGATGTTGATCCTCTAATCTCAAGTTCATGGATCTCTTCCACAGGAGAACTCTTTCCCCTTTTGGTCTGGCTATGTGATCTTCTAGAAGACTATGTCTCTCTGCTACACTGACTGGTGGACCTCTCTCCACTTGAAGACTCCTCACTCATATCTATCTTCAAATGTTCTAGCTGAACGATATTTATCCACTAAGACTTTGTCCTCTATAATCTGTCACCTCTAAAGATCTGTCAATAGTATCACTAATAACCTACTCAATAGGCTCACATAGAACCCACACAGTAAGCTCACATAGAACTTATCCAAAACTGAATACCAAGCTCATACAAAACCTTTCCAATGTTGAATAAAAAGTTCACATAGAACCTATCCAAATATGCTCTAGGAAGCTCACCAAGAACTTTCCCAAATATGATCTAGAAATATCACCAATAACTTGCCCAAATATGCTCTAGCAAGCTCACCAAGAACTTACCCAAATATGCTCTAGCAAGCTCACAAAGAACATTCCCAAATATGCTCTACAAATATGTCCCAAAACTATCCTCAAATATGTCCCAAAAATATCCTCAAATCTATCCCAAAAGCCTTCTCAAAGGCTCAATCAATCATGCCAAAGTAGCACTCAAATATTATCCATAAATATATCAAGACAAATCTCAAATATGAACTCAACAATGAATGGCAATGTACACTTCAATGGATGACAACAATGATCGACAATGATCTCAACTCAATTCAAATCATAGAAGCATAAAGAGAATTGTTAGAGAATCAATATGTTCTAATATCAATCTCAACTCAACTCAACTAAAATCAACTCATAGAAGCATAAAGAGAATTGTTAGAGATTCAATATGTTCTAATCTCAATCTCAACTCGGCTCAACTCACATCAATATCAACTCAACTCAAGTCAATTTCATAGAAGCATAAATAGAATTGTTAGATACTCTTACTCTCAACTCAAATCAGAATAATGGAATAGTTTGTTTCATAGGACTTGAAAAATCACTTCACATATCACTTGACTAGGCTCAATAAACTCAACTCAACCAATCACCACAAGGGACAACTCTCTCTCACACAACTATAGTCCAACTATGTATCAACCAACTCAAATGTTTCCAACAATGATCAACTACAAATATCACATAATAATGATACTCATGTTCTTTTCTAACTCAATTTATTTCACAACCAATGAGCTTCAAAAACTATGCTTATAACACAAGATTTAAATACAACTCTCAATTTAGAAAACCTTAATGCATTCAACCAACCACTTTCAAAAAGGAAACCACAAACAATCCTTTTCCATCCAATGATATTTCAGAAATCAACTACCATAAAAAATCAATAGGAGAATGTGCCCATACCTTTTATGAATATGAAAAAACCTCTTTGTAAATCTGCCACAATCACACAATTCTTTTGCCAATCTTCACAAGGGTTAGTAGATCACAAAATAATCAACATTACTCCACTTTTCAATAATCATCACCAATACCTTTAATTGCACAACTTCATTATCTCTCCTAAAACCACTTGTACCATAAAATAAAATAAATAAAAATATTGCATATCCTTTTCACTCCCAAAACCACTTATACCATAAAATAAAATAAATCACAATATTGCATACCTTGTCACCTCATGAAAAAATTAATCCTCTTGAAAAAGAACAATTTAAACTTCACTTTTGGAACCCCTTTGCAAAATCATAAATATCTCTTTACACACACCTTATTTCTCCTTCTAAATAATTTAGTCAAATAGCCCTCAAAATAAGCTTTCCGACGATATATAATATGCCCCCTTTTTGAAATAAATTGAAACCTTTACATATATATATATATATATATATATATATATATATATATATATATATATGCCAACCTCCATTAATTGCACATAGGTCGGCCCTCCATTAATTTAAACTTAAACTTTAAACTTTAATATCTTCATCACCGGAGGTCCTTTTTCGATGAAACAAAATTCCACCTTGGATTTTAAGAAAAGCCCTTTCCACATAAGCACACCATGGTTTTAAATAAAACCTTTTATTTTTCCTGACTTGGTTTTCATAAAAACCCTATATATATACATGCTCTCCAAAATATCATAGATTATTATCTATGAAGTGCTTTTTACACCAAAACCAAATATGATACATGTGACATCAATGATCCATGTGACATCAATTACAACATAAAATGCCTAAAATTAGCTAAAATGTCCAACAATATCCCCCTTTGTCATTGATGGCAAAACCTCTAATACAAACACCACAATCACTATAAAACCATATCTAAGAATCAAAGTTGCTCCCCCTGACTCAATACTATCTATAGAGGCTGATCCCCTAACTCAATACTCTCTTTGGAGGCTACTCCCCCTAACTCGAATCTCTCCCCCTTACTCAAATATCTCCCCCTTTGACATCAATGGCAAAAGGGACACCTATGGGGCTAAAAATATGACTCTTAAGCGTAGCCCCCTCACCACCTTCTCTCTTGAGGTGATTGGTTTTGGGGTGGGAGTACCTTTGATCCCATATGACATTGATTCTTTCCTCTATCAACTTCCTTCCATGTTTTTCTGATATCCTTCTCTTGATGACTTACTTGATCTTCTTGTATTGAACCTTTTTGACCTTGTTGCCTTGAACCTGTTTGGAATTGAGTCCTAAACCATATTGCAATATGACCAAATTTATTGAAATTAAAACACTTGATATTGTAGCCTTTGGCTGGTGCCCATGTCTTGAAATTATTCTTAAAATAATTTCCATATCCATTCCTTTCCTGAACCCTGTATTGTGAAGATCTGTTTTCATGACCATTATAACCATGACTTCTAAATTGTGTAGCTCTAAAACCAAAACCATGTTCCTCATTTCTTTTGCACTAAAAATCTCTATGACTAATCCTATTGCATCAGAAGCAATGTCCCTGAAAACCATACCTTCTTCCCTTGAAGTCTCTTCTAGCAAGATCAATCTTCTTTGATCCATGGATCCTGTAATGTATAGCCCTGTGTCCAAATCCATTACAAGAAAAAAATATCCTTGAAAAGCTATTTTTTCATGCCTTGGTTCCTCATATCTTTCTTGAACATTATACTTATGATCATCTTCAACTTGTGCATTGCATTCTTGAACCTTCTTTGTAGCATCTAAAATCTCTTCCTTGCCTTTCTCTTCAAGAATTTATTTTCATTTTGAACTTGATTCACCTATATCAAAAAAAGAACCAAACTGAATATTTGGAGCCATAGGAACTTTGGAAATTTCCTCACAAATATTAGGTGCTTCCTTGCTTTCATATTTTAGAACTTCCTTTCCTTTTGAGTGTGAATTTTATTGGAAGTAAGATGCAACCTTAAAATAAGTTTCCACTTATTTTTGAATCTTTTCATCTAATGTATCATGTCTTGTCGTTGTTACCATTAGTTCTTCATTCATCCTCTCTTCTATCCTTTTTGCATTTTGAAGATCTTCTCTGAGATTACTGATTCTTTGAAGTAGTTCTTCTCTGATTTGGACATCTGTTCAAATCTTATTTTCAATATTCCTGTATTCTTATTTTAACCTATTGATTTCTGATTTTTGTTTACTTGGCTCATCCTGTTCCTTTTCTATTACCAAAAATAGGACTTATTTGTTTTAACTATTGTTGGAATTGTCACTAAAACTATTGATTTATTTTTCAAATACACTTTCCTTGTTGTAATTGTTGTAGTATGTGCAATCATCATCTATATTCCCAAAATCTCCACATATGAAGCATTTTAGTATCCTTAGACCTTTCTTGTACCTATCTTCTTTCTCAATGGCTATGAAAAGCTCTTCATGTCTTTCTTCAATAGGCACATCCTCTTCTTTAACTTCAATACCTAGGAATAGGTGTTCTTGCTTTTCTTTGCTTATTCCAAAGAATGTACATTCTTCTTCATCTAACTGATCTTTATCACTGTAATTTAAACTATCACTTGCTTCTACAATACATTCTTCTTCATCTGACTAATCAAAGATAGAAGACCCAGTGCCTTGGCTATAAAATCTGTTTGAAACCTGCAAATCAAACATAAAATAGGAGAGGCATAAAACAAAAAAATGGCTTTATACTGCAATAATTTGATCGAAATTTAATCAAAATGAAATATAAAAAAAAATTGTAGATGCCTCTATCTAGCACCACAACACTTCGCTTGAGGAGAAAAATGGAAATAGATTTTTGCACGGAGAACTTGTCAGAGAAAAAAGAAGGTTATGAATATAAAAGAAATGGAATGGAATGCCAAAGGAAAATATGCGGAATAAAATTTATAGGAGCTAAGTGAGAGCCGTTAGAATCTACCAACCGAGAAGAGAAGAGATCGACGGTATTGAAGATACTCCAACTTAATTGGGCTCCTACGTATTTCACCGATGCATTAAAGTGATGCCAAAAAAGAAGTGCATGAGTTGAAATATTAGAAAACAATTATCATGAAACCAAATTTGACAAATATTTAAAGAAAATAAAATTTTAAAAAGGGTTATCTTAACAATAGTTGACTTAAATATTAGTTGCGCCAAATGAGAATGCAATGGAGAGCATATTTAGATCTCTAGTGAAGGAGATAAATTGATTGAGATGCATTATGAAGAGTGCCGTTGGTGCCCAATATTGGATGTCGATGCACATTTTGAGAGCCTCAATCGGGCTTCTCTAAGAGCAACGAAAAAGGCAGCGCAACAAGGTTTTTTTTTGCAAAAAAGAATACACTAAATATAGGAAATAAAATTCCTATCGATCAAGCTTTTAGGATAATAAATTTTTTAATAATAATCATAAAAAAAATTATTTTCTTGAAAAAAGGTGTTCCTTTTTAAGGAAAAAGAATTAATATATATGAACTAGTCAAAGAGCCCCCCTTTTTTTAAATAACAGATATAAAAAAAACTATGGGTAATTTTTTTGAATAAAAATCATTTAAACTAAAAGGCAATGAATATTCCTTTTCCCTTTTAATGTGAGAAGGAGACAAATATTATTTAGAATAAACCACATACATATATCTAAAAAATATAGTAAAAAAAACTATATATAAAATCTTATTGAAGACTTAAATCCAAAAAAAAATAGGAAAAGCCAACAAAAGACTCAAAGAACCAGCTCCTATAACCTTCAAGAGAGAATTATAGCAAAATCTATCAAGCTCTACTACTATGTTAGAATTTCCCAAAATAGACATCCAAAGCATTACATAAAATATGAAGAAAGAGTAGAACTGATTGATTATTCCATGGATCAACTTTGTATAAATAAAAAAGTTGATCATTGAGAGTTGTTGGATTACAACTCATCAAATCAGATGTAGACTATAACTGAGAGTTCACCTTACTTATGAAGGAGTGGAAAAATCCTAGTAGAACTTAAGAGAATAATTACTTATTCTAAAAAATACTTCCAAACCTCCAAAGTAATATATTAAATAACAAAAAGAGGTTTTTTTCAATATAACAATAACTTCCAAAAAAAGGGTGTTTAGATTCAATCACAAGTTACCTAATAAAACCATAAACCAACCCAAAAGTCAACCAGATTACAACTAGTCAAAGAGCATCTAACTTGATCAACCAAACCACAACACCCAACAACTAGTGCTCTTGCCTCTACTAGGTGATGGCTATATTGACCACCACCTGGTGGTCAAGCTAATAGTGGTCACCTACCATATTTCAACATTATGAGAGCTCGTACATGGGTCATGTGGGATAATTTCCCACTTACCCACAAAATATTTTTTTTAACCAATCAACCAATCATAGGTGAGAATCGAAGGTAAACAATTGATCAATCACATCATTCCATGTGATAGGTGACAAGCGGGTATAAAAACCATGACATCATAGGTGAGTCAAGGGTGGTTAGGGATTATACAATCATGCACTACCACATATCACCAAATAAACAACCAATATGGTGAACATGTCAAACAACTCATTAAAAAGAACATAACATTGGTCCATATATCTAGAAGAGTACCTCCAAATGGCTATAGGTAGCTCCATGAGGGGTGGTCCCACTAACTACCACCTTTGGTCAAGTCCTAAAGGCATCTATTTGATTTTTAAGGCATAAAATTCTAACCATTCCTTGCATCTGGGATAAATGAGTGGCAAACCCAATTTGACCTTCCCTCATTGTGGGCTAATCTTAGCATCGATGTCACATCCATGATATTATGCTCATCAATGATCCCCTAATAGAGTGGGATATTCTAAGGTTCTCGACCTCAAATTTTTAATTAAAACCTACTCAGTTTTAAAGCATAACACTGACACCCTATTCAACAATAAAAAATATGTAATGAAAATTGGGTAAATCAACTAGTGAAAAAACTTCTAATTTCAAGTGTCAATAACATGGGATCTTCTATATGATTTGGACTTTCACGACATGGTTAAAATGGATAGGGAAGAGATCATAATAGATGGTTTAATTTTATTTTGACACTACACGATGACACACTCCTAGAATAGACCTTCATCAAGGCAAAGGAGATTAATAGAGTTTTATTTAAGACAAAATAAAATAGAGAATCTTATGCTACGTATTCATAAAGCCAAATATAAGAAGCCAAGGTTTAATTAAAAAAGTCTAAAAAGGCCCATTAGTATTAGTTTAATCTACTAAAATGGGTCCAACACGATTAATCTCATGTGATATACATAGGATCGAATGGTAGAAGCTTAATATAGAATGAAGTTTTAAATAGAAAACAATCCCATATAGATATTGACTAGAGAAAAATAAAATACCTCAACACAACAAGATTGGAAAAATAAGTAAAACCCAATGAATCTAACTCAAGGGTTTCTAAAAGGAAATGTTCCAAAGTTTTAAAAATCTTAATATGTATAGAGTGTTACTAAGAGAGAATCGTACCAAGAGGTGCTTTAAAAATTATCACTCAAGGAGCTATAGGTAATTTAAGCCTATCTATAGGTCATAAACAATTATTTACCCAATGTTTGAAGTTAGCAAGGAATAATTTAAGAAGCAAAACAAGATGTAAGGACTTCCTCTTGGTACTCTATCCATGGATGCAAGACCTCGGTCTATGGCTTCCACTCTAACCTTCTAATCTAACTTTTTCTCCTACCACCAAGTGCCTCTACCATCCTCTCCCCTCTCCATGAGCTATCTCCTTTTTTTCTTCATTTTCCAAGAACAACTTACACTCTTTTCCAAATATTCATGCCTATATACTCATTTTTCCAAAGTTTGAAAGGGGGGTACTTCTCATTAAGGCCAACCCCCTGCATCATCCCTCCCTAAAATGATGTATTAACATCTTAGTTTTAAATTTCCAACTTTTAAATATTGCAATGCTTGCTTTAATTTGAAAATCAAAGGAGATATGATTTTTTTTTTGTAAAATATCACATATGCCTTATCCTCTAGAAGGACCTCATTTAAAATAATATAATCCATGTTCTCCAAAGGTTATTCCCTTTTTATTTTTCCTTACAATAATAATAATTAAAAATTAATCTATTATATTTCCACAATATAATTCAAATTTAAAACTATAAAAATCGTAATTAATTAATCTCCCTAATTAATTAATTTCTCCAGATAATTAATTCAATCCAAGAATATATATATATTTGAAAACCAAACATTTCAAAAGCAAAGTCGAGCAATCAAATGTAAATATAAAAACTAATACTAAATTTAATAGTTTGGTATTGTCCACCTAGGTATTACGAAAACCTCTATTTTTTACTAATACCTTCCTAAGTGGGTCCATTCTTGGTGGACAATCATTTCTTCCACCTATGAGCATAATTTATCCTATAAAATCACATTAAATTAATAGTATAATGTTCACAAAACATAAAACATTTGAGGTGGATTCTAACTTGGAGGATTTCCCTCCCCTAGATAAGAAGTCCAAGTTGGTTCTAAAGGTGGGAAGTGCAAAGCGGTTTATAAATCCTAGCTCCCATTCAAGTGGTTATAATCTAAAATTTCTCAACTCGACGATACTAAAGCTATAGTGTTCGATGATTGATTCTATACAGACATAAATTTCCTTGTAAGTTCCTATTGGTAACAATGCTAAGGAAGAGAATGAAATTGGTACTAGTGAGACTAAGTTCTAAAGTTGGGTGCTTTTATTTTCTTTGGTTTTTTTCAAGTCTTGGGACCTGCGTGCCTCTTTAGTTTTTCATTGGTCTAGCCTGCGTGCCTGCTTAATTTTTTTTCTATTTGTTCTAGTCTGTGTGTCTACTTGGATCTATTTTTTTTATTTTAGTCTACATGCCTAGTTGGTTCTCCTGGATGGGATGTATATTCCTTGTTTCTAGCTTTGGATTGAGTTGGTTTGTTTTTTGCAGTTCTTGGATTCTAGTTTGTTGGTTTTGTATTGGTCTCTCTTTACCTCCTAAGGTATGTGGGGGTTAGTTCTAATTTTGTATAGGTTTGGAGATCCTTCCAAAACTCCTTTTTCTATCTTATAAGAAAATATAACACATTTGCATATAGTCAGCTAAATGCATCAAATTTAAGTATCAATCATCATTTATAAATACATATGTCATTTCTTATTTCTTAAATCTACTTCAATAAACCACCATAACATAGGATTATATCAATGGGTCATAATTCAATGGTTGAGATATATAGGTAACATAGTTCACACCATGTTTCAAATATTAATGCCATAAAATAGGTTGTATATATTGATGTGACTAGGTTAATGTACAAATAAAAGGAAAAACCTTTCAAAACCAACTTTATTTAATTAAAAAAAATTAATTAAAAAAAACTCTATATTTACAATTCACTTTATTAGAGGTATGTCTATCCTAATTCAAGATTTGAACTTAGGTCATGTTTCTAAGTAGATTAGCATTAGTCCAAAATTCCTTAGATACATATTAAATATTTATAAAAATTTTACACTATGATTGCATTACCATAGTATTTAATCAATCACATAATGATCTTACAATATATTATGGTATCTAAATAAATAAATAAATATATAGATAGATAGATATATGGGAAAAACTCCTATCAAAACATCAAAATAGTACACTTGCTATTATGTTTACTAGACAATGTTCAACTTATTTTTCCATGGTATTTTCCACATTTATAATGCCAATTATTTTACTCAATCAAATCCTTATTATCATTTTCATCAAGAGATATAATTTCTATTGGCCATTCACATTCTAAAAGATATTTTATCAAAACAATATTAAATTATTAATTCACTAAATTGTTTAACTTATTTCCTTATTTATGGATATTTTAGAATTGAAATATAGGATACCCATAAATAATTGATGTATATAGGATCTCCATTTTAAACTACCTGTGTCACAAGAAATCCATGAATATTCTCTCTTTTCTATTTTAGTCCCTCTCAAAATCGATGGTAAAAGTTAAGAAATGTGTGGCTCGATGCCCAATACACCAAGGGCTTCTCAAGCTTATCTTCAATTATGTTGTTAAGCAACATGGTCTAGATTGGAAAGGTATTCTTAATACTCTGGTCAATATTCCAGCACCTATGATTGGTCTAATGACTTTCTTATTCTCTGAATATTTTGAATTTCCTACCCGGATGAGCTGGACGCCACCCCAAATGGCCAAATTCTAGTGGATTTCTTGGACTCAGCTCCTTGGGGACTGGGTGGAAGTGAGGAAGAAATGAGGCACTCTAAAAAACTAGTTGCAAAGTAGGTGAACTCTGGTAAGAATCCTATTTTTATGGATAATTCTACTTCTGATGAGTTTCCCCCTAGAAAAAATTCTAAATTGGTTAGGGAGGTGGGGGATGAGGTTCAATTGATGTATTTTGGGTTCTTGTCCAGTTGATTTAATCCAAAGGCCCTCAATTCCATGATTATTAAGCTATAGTGCTCCATGATCGATTCTATGTTGGCTTTTGTTTCCAGTATTCAGGAGGTGTTGGCCCTTATGGGATGGCAGTCTCCGAACGGTCCTAGCACCAAGTTGAATTTTGATGCTGGGCCAAGTGAATCTAAGTTATAAGATGATTCTTTGGGATATTTTAAGTTTTGAGGTCTATGTACCTTTCTATTTGTGTTTTGTTTTGGCCTACATGCCAAATTGTTTAATTTTATTTTTATTTGCAACATGTTTGCTTGCGTAGGTCGACGTTTGTTAGTGCGACCTTTGAGCTTGGTATTTTTCCCTGCATGGGATATGGATTTCTAGTTTGGTGTATATATATTAGGCTAGTTTTTAGGTTGATGTTATCGACTACTAAGCAGTTTGCAGGGTACTTGCAGTATTTTATCTCCTTTACAAAAAGAGGTGAACTTCATTTTATATATAGGTTTGGAGATCCTTCAAAAACTCCTATCATATCAAAAAATATAATTGATGTACATCCAATATAATGTTATTGTTGATAAAATAATATCCACTTTCTTTTTTATAGCATGGATGACATTTACCATATTTTTTCATGGGTATCATTACACCTATATGGGTGGCTAATGTCTTAGTATTTATTTATTGAAATTCCATATGATTTTCAAGGGTTGAGGAGAATTTTGACTTCACTATTCCTAAAGCACAATCTTATTTAGATGTTATACAAAATTTAGAATCATAGTTACATTTAAGTTTGGTAAAACAAACTTCTAAGATATTTTATTTACCATAAATAGATTTATATCCTTGCACTAATTGTATAATTATAGATTACCCTTAGATGTATATTCAAGTTTTGTAAATAATTATTTATCACGTATTTTGCATATGATAAACACCATGCTTGTAAATGTTAAAAAAAAGAGAACAATATAAATTCAAACTTATATATAATTTAATATTTATATTTTAAAAATTTATTATATTTTAATATGGATATTTTAATAGATAAGGGTTGATCCAATCCTTCACATAGTTCTTTATGCTTTCATTTTTAAATAATTTATCTAACATTTTATCAACTATATAAATATTATATTAAATAATAAATAGATCGTATTAATTTAATAAACATATTTATTAAATAAAAATTTGTATTATTATTTTTGTTATCTTGATCAAAATACTGGATCACTTTTAGTAATATATTAAATTTATTATTAAATATGTTGCTTCTATAGAAAAGTGTATGTATGAATAGAATCTATATTCAATTAAACTTATAATTTTATAATAATTAAGTAGAAATTTGAGAAATATTATAGCTAACAAATAAGGAGAATAGAGTGATTGATTATCATTTCTTAGAAACATTAATCTTTAATAAATAATCATTGGATATAAACAATATAAAATTATCATGTTATTTGTCATATCATTAAAATAAAATAATAAAAGAATTAAAAATACATTTTGTCAATACCATACATAATAATTTCTATTTATGCAAAATTAATTTCTTTGTTTACATTATACTTATCCCAAATATAATGAGTGATGGGATGATAAATTTACTTTGAATAATGTGTATGTGTAGAATAAATTGTTATTTATTACTTCTACAATGCCTTAGAAGTGACATAGGTTCAAACAATGATGCTTATTATCCCTTATTTGTTCTATATATTTATAAATGATAAGAATGGCTAAATTTGATAAAAGGTGTCCATGTTCATTTCGAAGAATATATAATGACACTTATTTTATGTGTATATGATGTAATTCTAGTTATAATCCTACCATAGATTTTGAAAGAGAAATTAAAGATCTTAATATTATTTTTGCAAGGATTTAGGTATATAAGTAAACACTTGCAAAACCAAAATCATAATATTCTCTAATTAAAAATTATTTATTTTATTTTTAAGGGGTATTTTAAAATAAATAATTAGAAATATCTTGTTATAGGCTTTAATAATGATCTTAGTTGAGAAAAATATGGGATACAATAACATTGGTAGGATGAAGACAATGTTTTCCGTTATAAAATAGAAGTAAATAGGCTATGTTATGGGACTAGAAAAATTATGGTTTTAATTTAAGTTATTAGAGGTATGAAAGATGTTGTATGAGTATGAAGTGTGGGCTAGCAACACATCAAACTTAAAATTGTTACAATTAAAAATGATTTAAAACTTTTGATTAAAAATAAATTCAAAATAAAAATGTCAAACCCATAGAGGTTATTTTAGTTGAAGCAAGTAACATCCCTAAAGGGATAGGAAATATAGTTTACGTTTTAGGATATTCAAATAAAATTGAATAGATGGATGCAAACAAATTCCCTAAAACTGAATTAGAAGAATATTTGAACAACAAAACACATGGACAAAATAAATCAACAAGAGGATAAACAAATAGAATATCAACTTGGATGAATTCCCAAATAATAATATACATAAAGGAGTTTATTAGGGAATATTTCATAGTAGTTATATGGAAAAGAAAGTTAGCAATATATAGATAACATTATCTTTTTGAATTTAATCATCTACATGATCAAATACCAAAAGTCCTATATAGTGAAAAATATCAACTAGAGAGGAAAAATGACCATGGCCTTATTAACAAACTAGTTCACACTATCTAATAGGTGAAACATATAGGAACAAAAGTTAAAAAGAGGAATATGAGGAGAAAATATATACCCTTTGTACATTAGGGATGGTTGAATTGAAGAAATTCATTATTTTGGAATGTGATGCATTTAATGTTCATACTCTAGTGGTGGAATTATTAAAATTGTTTGACAAGAAGAAGGTAGAAAAAATAGAATAATTTATCATCAAAATTAATAGTAAAAAAATAAACATTGTAGAAAGAAGAATTATTGGGTTGGAATTTGGATTGACAATAGGGAATTTTCTAATTTTTCATTAAAGTTTCAATTTTTTTATTACCCAATGGCCATAATTTCTAAAATGTATTCACCAAAATTTTACGTAAAATATGGATAAAAGTAGAGACTCCAAATTTTTGTATAATTCTACTATAACTTATAATTTTCCTTAAATATTAACGTATAACACATATAGTTTTTATAACACATAGATGTTTACAATAATAGCCATTATGCATGTATCACTTGACATAATTCATACATGAATCTCCTCTTTCAAATTTGAGAAATATAATTAGTTGAACTGCCATTTGATAGTATTCTATTCTATTTTATTCCTATGAATATAATTAAGGTCAATATTTTTGTTATAAGGTATTTAGCAGTGATTTTGGAACGGTCCCCAAACCATTACAAAGACAAAAAAATATTCAATAAGCACCAAACTAGATCATAATAGGGACATAAATCTTCAGAGGAAATAATGCCAAATCCTAAGAAAATTAGTATCTAGGGGATCCAAGAAAACCAAGGCATCTAGAGAATTTGATCCCACCAAGTACAAGTATGGACAAAGCAGAAATATGGGAACATACAGTTCCAACCTAAATAGAACTAAGAGCAATAATATTTTATTCAACAATAAAATTTGAGAATATCCGCCCCCAAAAAATAGCTTTCAAATTTAAATAAAAAGTAATTTTCATGACCCTTCCTATATGACTTTAAAGCACAAAGAAAACAATGTATTAACCTATGATGTGGTGATACCTATTTTGAATAATCGAACCAACTATATGATGTTTAGTTGATTTATAAGGGTGTGTTATCACTAACATATTGCCAAGTGTGTAAGATCAGGTACACTCATAGGTGGAATAGGTAGAATCACCCACCAAGAATGAGGGTACCAAATATTAGGGGAAATGATGGTTAAGTTACTCAGAGCTAACATGGATAGATACCTTTATATAGGCATGTATTGATGTAAGGGATAATCATCGATGACTGATCACCTTGAGTTTGAGTTGATAGCCTAATTACCTTTAATTAAATTGAAATAGTCAATTGAGATAAAAATCTTTGGCTAAGATAGGTGATTGGGTTGATGGAAAGACTCTCTCTTTGTTGTTTTATAAATTTGTTTGCACTCTACTGCATCATATCATGGGTAGCTTAATATTAGGTTTTCTATAAGAGAACAACTACAAAATGTGTGTGGATACCTAATGTAAACTATCATGTTGAAGTGAAAGTAGAGTATTATTCTTATGAAGGAAAATAAATTAAAATTATATGTCGAATAAATATTCCTTTAAATTAATTAATGAGGTTTTAATTAAATAATGTTTGACTTTGGAGCTCATTAATTAAATAAGACTTTAATTAATTGAAATAAATAAAATAAAATCCATTTAAAAATAAATAGATATCTTTTATGTTATTTAAAAAAAAAAAAAAAACAATAATAAGATTGTTTAAATAAAAGAAATATATTTAAGAGCTCATAAATATCATGGAAATGATATTTTATTTAAAGTGTACCATACTCATTTAAAAAATTTAATTGTTCCCTTTCCTATATAGTGAAACCTATGAAAATAGCCTATGAGGCTACTAATTTCCAAAAGTGAAAATTATGGGAAGGAACACATAGAGGATAGGGGATGCAGCATTGAAGGAAAGAAGCTCGAGTCTGGGGAGGTTTTGAGAAGAACGATAGACGGGCCACTTGGGCAAGGAGGCACATAAGGAGGAAGGAAAGAAAAAAGAGGACAAAGTATGGGAGAAGAAGGAGGGGAACATCGAGGAGACACAGATCAGGGATTGGGAGAAATAGAAAAACTCACAAGAAGCAAGGAGGAGAGGTAGCTAAACATTGCCAGATTTCTATCTCCGTAGAAGTTTTAAGGTTGGGTTGCTTTAAACTTTGAATTTAGTTTTATTTGCATTGGCATGGCGAGAAATTCTAGTTATGCTCCCCTAGTTTTATTTCCTCCATAGCATGAAATTCCATGGGAAACATTGGAAGCACATACATCCAAGTTTATGGTGAGCATTATGCTTTAGGAAGCTAGGATGTGTTTTAAAGAAACCACCATATGTTTATGGTGAGAGTTGTACTTTAGGAATCTAGGCTATGTTTTAAATAAGTCACCATATGTTTATGGTGAGCACTGGGATTTAGGAAGTCAGGATGTATTTTAAATAAGCCACCATGTATTATTTGGTGAGTGTTGTGTGCGATGAAACCAAAGTGTGTCTAATTGGTGAGTGTCGTGCGCTATGAAACCATATTGTGTCTTAAATGGTGAGCACTATTCTAGGGAAGCTAGTGAGCATTAATGGTGAGCGTTGTGCATGTTCAAAGGCCACGATATGCCAAAGGGAGTGCTATGAGGGTTTGAGGGCACTACGTGTCTGAGAGCATTGTGGGAGTTGAGAGCACCGAGTAATTGAGAGTGTCGTGCTCCAAGAGTGGGGACTCTGTTATGATAGAGGTAAGAGCAATACCTCATTCTAGTTGCTTAGATGCTAGTTTTGCCATGGTTGTTCAAAATCCACCTTGGAAGGGGTTGGCCTCTGGTTATAGACCCAACCTTAGGAAGGTGTTGTAAAACTTAATTAAATTGAAAGGAACCTTAGTTTTATATAAAAAATAATGAAGGTTTTTAATTGGAAAAAACCTTTCATTTATTTAAAATATAATGAAGGATTTTAATTAGAAAGAACCTTTGATTTATATGAGATTTATTGAAGGCTTTTAATTAGAAAGGAACCTTTGATTTAAATGAAATTACTTAAGGCTTTTAATTAGAAAGGACCTTTGATTTATATGAAATTATTGAAGGCTTTTAATTACAAATAACCTTTGATTTATATGAAATTATTAAAGGCTTTTAATGAGAAAGAACCTTTGATTTATTTTAAAATATAATGAAGGCTTTTCCTTAGAAATAACCTTTGACTTATATGAGATTTATTGAAGGATTTTGAATTAGAAAGGAACCTTTGATTTATATGAAATTATTCAAGGATTTTAATTAGAAAGGACCTTTGATTTTTATGGGATTTATTAAAGATTTTTAATTGAGAAGAAAGAAAGAGTGTTGCAATATCGCGACATGTCAAATTTTCACATCCAAAAGAGAAGAGAAAGAGCAAGAGGGAAAAAGTGTCACGATATCGCGACATGTCATTTTTTTGCGACCAAAAGAGAAGAGAAAGAGCAAGAAGGAAAAAGTGTCATGATTTCGTGACATGTCATCCTTTCACGACCAAAAGAGAAGAGAAAGAGCAAGAAGGAAAAGTGCCACGATATCGCAACATGTCGCATTTTCACGACCAAAAGAGAAGAGAAAGAGGAGGAAAGGAAAAGTGTCGCGATATCGCGACATGTTAAGAATGAAAGAAAGAGTGTAGCGATATCGTGACATGTCGCTTTTTCGCGACCAAAAGTGAAGAGAATGAGCAAAGGGAAAAAGTGTCACGATATCGCGACATGTCGTATTTTCACGACCAAAAGAGAAGAGAAAGAGCAGGAAGGAAAAGTGTCATGATTTCGCGACATGTCGCATTTTCGTGACCAAAAGAGAAGAGAAAGAGGAGGAAGGAAAAAGTGTCACGATATCGCGACATGTCGCATTGTCGCGACCATAAGAGAAGAGAAAGTGTGAGGAGGCAAAAGTGTCGTGATATCGTGACATGTTGGTTTTTCACGGGCAAAATCCAAGATAAGGAGAGTGGAGGCGAAAGTGTTGGGATTTTGCGACATGTTGTTCCTTCTTGTCCAAAAGCAACTAAAGAGGTAAAAGTGGCAGAAGCACCATGATTTCACGACATGTCATTCTATCGACACGTCATAGTTTCGCGATGATCCAGAGCAAATGAAGAAAAAGACTTAAGGACGACGTGATTTCATGACATACCGATTCTTCGCGGATGGAAGCGGCAAGAGAACAAAACGGGCAACGAATGTTGCGATTTCGTGACATGTCTCAGTTTTGCGACAAGCAGTAGCAAAGGAGTTGAACAGAGACTATTTCTCATGATTTCACGATAGGTCTCTTGGTCGCGACACATCATTGTTTTGTGACTCTCCAAAAAAAATGAAGGAAAATACATAAGGGCTTCACGATTTTGTGACATGTCTCACGGTTCCTGATGGAAGTGGCAAGCATGCAGAATGGGAGACGATTGTCACAATTTCATGATATGTCTCATGGGCACAACATGTCGCATGTTCATGAAATACGGTGGCAAAGGAGCAGAATGTAGGCATAATGTCGTGATGTCGTGACATGTCTTTTTTTGTGAGAGGTTGCTTTTTCATGGATTTCCAAAGTAAAATATGGAAATGACTTAAGGATGTCGCGATTTCATGACATGTAGCATATTCATGGCTGGAAACAGAAAGAGTGCAAATTGGGAGATGACTGCCACGATTCCATGACATGTCTCTTTTTTGCGATATTGTACTGTTTTGAGAGTCTTCAGAGCAAGTGAAGGAGAAGTCCTCAGGCCGTCGCGAGTTTGTGACAGGTCGCATTTTCATGGCTGGGGCAGCAAGAGAGCAATGCATTGGGCCACTGCCTGTGTTCCAAGGTGTTGGTAATATTGTGGAAGGGACGATGCTCTTTTTTTGGCAGTGTGGCCTCAGGAGGGGGCTAATTGCAAAGGATAGACTGTCCCTATTGAGCTTTTGTTCCGTTTCAGCATTGTGCTGATTTTGTAAAAGGTTTTGGGTCAACCTGTAAAACCCGGTTGTAATGAAATTGTATCTTAATTACCAAAAAAAAAGTTGATTATCTTAGGATTTTTCAATTAAAAAGGACATGGATTTATTATTTGAATTGAAGTTATGGGGCTTAAATTTAGGGAATGAATGAATGATTGTTTTAAATATTAAATGTATGGGACTTTAATGCTTTAAATAGTAATTGGTTGATTGGAAATTGTGAATTAAAAAGGATTTAGATTTATTCTTTGAATTGAAGTTATGGGGCTTTGAGGGAATGAAAATGAAAGAGAATTTTTTTTTTAAAGGGTATGGGAATTTAATGCTTTAAGACATGAATGAATTTGATTAAATTTAGACCTTGACCTAAGTATATCATGATGGATGACTCTCTAAGGTAACTTGAGAGAGGAAAATAAAAGTAAAGGTTATTTTATAATATTCATTATGCATTAGATGGTTAGAAACATAATTGAATTTTTTATAGTTGTAATTTGGAAAAGTAAATGAGTATATGGATTTAAAGGTATGCATATCTTGAACCATGAGTATCCTGATCCCCTACGACCATCAAATTTCCAATGGGAAGCAAGGAGTTCAATGGAAATAGAGTATACATAATTGTATCTTATGTTGATTTACTTATGCTCAAATATACTAGAATTATGGGGAGATATCCCCAATGTGGTTAATGTAATATTCTTTAAAGTAATAAGGATTTATCATGCCAATTATGATACTATAACTATTATTGGTTTAAAGAAGGTACTTTTACTTTATTTATTTAATTAGTTATATTATGTAGTTGATTCTCTTTTAGTGTTAAGCTTACTTTATTTTCTAGATGCTTGGTGATTACTTTCTGATATTGTAGTATCTAGATGTGTCATTGTTTGGTTGTTTGATGATATAAATATAAATGTAGAGTTCTAGGTTGAACTCATAGGTGACCTAAGGGAATTAAGAACCCCTTAGGGTGAACATAGGTAACATAAAGGAATTGAGAACCCCTTAGGGTGAACATAGGAGACCTAAGATAATTGAGACCCACATAGGGATATAAAGGACTAAGTTATGAAGAGATTACATCTGAGTTAAGATAGCTCGTTGTGGAGACAAAATAGATAGCTTAATTTACAATACTTATAGTATACCTACACATAATGATTTTTTTATGGTATGGAGATGCGTGTATACCTTCGATGGACTGAGGATGATAGGTCTAGCTCATCAAGAATGATGGGACAGATAGGCTTATCTGCAGTGACACATGATATGCTTACATAAATGAACTTGTGATTGGGTACTTCATGAGATGTAACTGTTGGCATTTTTGCCACATTGATTCTCATTGATTAATGCATTAGTGTATTGTTGGAAATCTGACCTTTGATATCAGCATTGATGCAGCTTGGGCGAAAAAAGGCAAAAAATTGAGCAAAAAATGGTTAAGTCAAAAAATTGCAGCGACGCGCTGACATGTTGCAGAATCGCGATCAACGCAGTCAACGCAGGCAGGTTGGGTGGAACCGTCGCGATATCGCGACGTGTTTCGGAATCGCGGGTCGTTCGGCAACAAAGGCACAAAGTGAAAACTTGCAGCGCGTCGCTGACATGTCAGCGAATCGTGACCCTGGCAGCTTCAAAGGCACAAAGTGAAAATTTGCAGCGCGTCGCTGACATGTCAGCGAATCGCGATGGAAAATTGCGATTGGTGCGGAGAGAAGAAACATGTAGCGAAATCGCTACATGTTCCGTTTTCGCGGGGCAGAGCGCAGGGAGGAGCCAACGACGGAAACATGTAGCGATATCGCTACATGTTCCATTTTCGCGGGTCTTCAGCAGCGAAGCGTACGACATAAAAATATGTCATGATTTCGTGACTAGTCGCGATTTCGCGACCCGTCATGTTTTCGCAACCCGCGACAGTTTCCCGCCAAAACGCAATATCAACAGCTGAGAAGGGTTTTTTGGGTTTTCAATGATTTAATGCTGACCCGAATTAAATATTTTACAGATTTCTGAGGCGGTTAAAGTCGAAGAAGCGCCCAGGCCACCAAAATTGAAGGATTTATTGGTTCAAAGTTGTTGTTCGTGGATTGAGCTAACAATTGCATGCACATGTTTAAAAGAAACGAATTTAATGAAGGGCCACAAACGTTTCATGGTATTTAATTTTTATTTCTTCGAGACTGCAATTAAGGGGATCATGTTCCTCGTTTCCTTCGCATAATTGTAGATCTCAAGAAGGTCGGTTTAAAATATTTAATGCTGCAAAGAGGACGGACCTTTATAAAAACCAATGTAATTCTCATTTACAAAGGTTGGAAAAACTTGCTGCTAGAAACTGGAATTGTATCTACGGGAATAAAAGGATCAATTTCTAATTTTTCAAGCGTTGCATGGATGAATTTCTTTTTTGTTTTCTGCATTTCTAATAGCATTCGTACTCCTGCATTGCTATTACATTTAAATTCTACATATTGGATTTAAATACTGCGGTCAGGGTACGATTCCTGGAATGTGGGTTTGGAGGGATTTGCGGCATGTGATTGTGTGAAAATTAAGCTGATTTCTTATGTTACTTGCTATTGTTGCATTTGTAGTTTCCTACTGTTGTTTTTCTGATCCCATCACTTCGGCCTGTGGCCATATTTCCCATTTCTTTCTGCAACCTTTTAAATCTCTTTCCAGCAACCCTATCTTAAACCCAATTTTAGAATAGTAGAGGGAACCAGCCCACTCGGAGATTGGTCCGGGAGCCATTTCTTGCTTCCGACCTTTTCAATGTTGGCCGGGTCTAGGGCGCAATTGTAAAAATCCTTTCCTGTGGCGATTCGTGACCAACGGCTTTTAGCACGCCCGGTGGGACAGACTGTTTTTGTCTCCAAGAATTCATAATTGGTGGGATACGCATAATTTTCCAAAGTGATAACCCCACCGGTGCCAACAGTTTTGGCACGCTTTTAACACCCGGAGGCCTCAAGATTTGATGAGTTGTCTTGACCTCATAGTGGAGATTTGGAAGTTCATCTGGCGACTTTGCTGAGTTGAAGATCTATTCGTGGACGCCTGTTTTGGTTTTAAAAAAAAAAAAATTCAACAAATGTTCATCTGGCGACTCTGACTTAATGGCGATGGCCATGATTCCGCAGACCACTGCCACAAAGGTGAGGGTTTTTTCTAGATGGGATGATCCTGGCCCTCTGAATCTCCAAGTTCGACATGAAATTCCCGAAGGTGCCCTGAAGAACCTGGCAAAATATGATGGTACCGTAGGCATGGCTCTGACACATGTTGAAGACATTGCTATTCTGTCCATGATCCATGTCATAGAACATGAAGATGTCATGATCCGACTTCTGGTTCAGTCTTTGGAAGGAAGAGCATTGCAATGGTACAGACTGCTCAAATTTCAAAGCATCAGCTCATGGGACGATCTAGCGGGAGCACTGATCAGAATATTTGACGAAGATCCTTTCTACAGTTCTTTGGATCTCTACCAATTTTTCATGTACATCAAGAGAGCACCTCAAGAAAGCATCACAGACTTCAATGTCCGATTCTTGATAAGTTGGAAGAGAATTCCAGAGAAGATCCGTCCATCACCCACCCAAGCCCACCTCTTTTATGTTCAAGCTTTTAATTCTGACATAGGTCTCTTTTTGCTGCAGTCAGGTGAACAACGGTTCCCACAAATCTTTGAGGAAGCAGTGCGAGCAGAACAACTGTTGCTCTTATCGAGAAAGTTATCATGGGGAGAAACTCCATTACCTTCTCCGGTGGTTGCTGCTCCTGTTTACCCTGCACAGTATTTTTCATGCCAGATCCCTTATACTGAGCATAAACCTGAGATGCAGTCATGTGGAGTTCAAGGGACAGATCTCATCCAAAGTCAAGGATTGGGACATGCAAGCACTTTTCCAGCAATGAACAATATGGTTGCTTGCAGTTTTCATCAAGAGATGGGCCAAGTAGAAGAACAAGTGCAAATTCCGAACCCGAGGAGATCCCGGAATCAGAGTTCTCACTTGAAGAGCCCTGTGATCACATTAAGGAGTTAGAGGACCCTGTACTCAGCCCACAGCCAGTAAAGTCTGCAAAGTGGTGGTGTTGGTTCCAGCCACTACATTCAGTACCTGAAGAAGTCCTCCATATGGGTACTAGTAAGAAGGATAATCCGTTGCATTGCATCCTATTCGCGCCATGGAGAACTTCAAGAAGGAGCCAGCCCAATTTCAAGGACCGACTTAAGTATGATCAGATCTGGTCGGGACATTGCAGATTTATCGGATAACATTCTGAGATTGGATGTCTGGTGGCGACATGCCAATCATGTCGTGAATTATTGTATATAGTATTTTGAAAAAAAAAAAAAAAATAGAAAAAAGAAGAAAAAAAAAGTGGTATTGTTTTTATTTGTTCATCTCGGCTCTTGTTGCCTGTGAGCCGTAGATGCTTGTTTTCCTTTGTTTTTCTCCTCCCATCAGTTTGGTGGCTTTCTAGCACTTTCTTCTTTTCCCTTCCTCGTTTCCTCTCTTTCCTTTCTTCATCTTCTTCCTTCTTTTTCTTCTACATTAAAACAAAATAAGCCACAGCTGTTGTTTCTTTTTCCCTTTCTGTTTTTCCCCGTCCCTTCTTATCCCTTTCCTCTAAGTTTAGTTTTTTACGCATTTGCTAACAGTCTAGTTCATTTCATTTCACAGCTTTCCTAGTTCCATTCCCACTCCATAACTTCGTTCATTTTCATATCACTCCATTGCAGTCACCGCTTGCGCAATCGCAAGAGCTCATTCCATTTCCATTCCATTTGTTTCATTTCACAACAAGTTGCAGGTCCTTCCAGTTTCAATTTTTCAGCAGAACATGTATTGCAGCAGCCTGCCTTCTATTCGGATATGACTCTATGCCCAATGGACTAAGGCATGGATTCTTGCATACAACGAGCTGTATACCCCGCGAGCCGCCAAGAATGTTGGCAATTTTGCCACATTGATTCTCATTGATTAATGCATTAGTGTATTGTTGGAAATCTGACATTTGATATCAGCTTTGATGCAGCTTGGGTGAAAAAAGGAGGAAAATTGAGCAAAAAATGGTTAAGTCAAAAAACTGCAGCGACGCGCTGACATGTTGCAGAATCGCGATCAACGCAGTCAACGCAGGTAGGTTGGGAAGAACCATCGCGATATCGCGACGTGTTCCAGAATCGCGGGTCAGTCGGTGACAAAGGCACAAAGTGAAAACTTGTAGCGCGTCGCTGACATGTCAGCGAATCGCGACCCTGGAAGCTTCAAAGGCACAAAGTGAAAATTTGCAGCGCGTCGCTGACATGTCAGCGAATCGCGACAGAAAATGGCGATTGGTGCGGAGAGAAGAAACATGTAGCGAAATCGCTACATGTTCCATTTTCGCGGGGCAGAGCGCAGGGAGGAGCCAACGACGGAAACATGTAGCGATATCGCTACATGTTCCATTTTCACGGGTCTTCAGCAGCGAAGCGTACGACATAAAAATATGTCACAATTTCGTGACCCGTCACGATTTCGCGACCCGTCGCATTTTCGCGACCCGCGACAGTTTCCCGCCAAAACGCAATATGAACGGCCGAGAAGGGTTTTTTGGGTTTCCGATGATTTAATGCTGACCCGAATTAAATATTTTGCGGATTTCTGAGGCGGTTAAAGTCGAAGAAGCGCCCAGGCCACCAAAATTGAAGGATTTATTGGTTCAAATTTGTTGTTCGTGGATTGAGCTAACAATTGCATGCACATGTTTAAAAGAAACGAATTTAATGAAGGGCCATGAACGTTTCATGGTATTTAATTTTTATTTCTTCGAGACTACAATTAAGGGGATCATGTTCCTCGTTTCCTTCGCATAATTGTAGATCTCAAGAAGGTCGGTTTAAAATATTTAATGCTGCAAAGAGGACGGACCTCTATAAAAACCAATGTAATTCTCATTTACAAAGGTTGGAAAAACTTGCTGCTAGAAACTGGAATTGTATCTGCGGGAATAAAAGGATCAATTTCTAATTTTTCAAGCGTTGCATGGATGAATTTCTTTTCTGTTTTCTGCATTTCTAATAGCATTCGTATTCTTGCATTGCTATTACATTTAAATTCTGCATATTGGATTTAAATATTGCGGTCAGGGTACGATTCCTGGAATGTGGGTTTGGAGGGATTTGTGGCATGTGATTGTGTGAAGATTAAGCTGATTTCTTATGTTACTTGCTGTTGTTGCGTTTGTAGTTTCCTCTGTTGTTTTTCTGATCCCATCACTTCGGCCTCGTGGCCATATTTCCCATTTCTTTCGCAACCTTTTAAATCTCTTTCCAAAGAACCCTATCTTAAACCCAATTTTAGAATAGTAGAGGGAACCAGCCCACTCTGGAGATTGGTCTGGGAGCCATTTCTTGCTTCCAGCCTTTCAATGTTGGTCGGGTCTAGGGTGCAATTGTAAAAATCCTTTCCTGTGGTAGATTCGTGACCAACAATTTTTGGCACGCCCGGTGGGATAGACTGTTTCTGTCTCCAAGAATTCATAATTGGTGGGATACGCATAATTTTCCAAAGTGATAACCCCACCGGTGCCAACAGTTTTGGCATGATTTTAACACCCGGAGGCCTCAATATTTGATGAGCTGTCTTGACCTCATAGCGGAGATTTGGAAGTTCATCTGGCGACTTTGCTGAGTTGAAGATCTGTTCGTGGAAGCCTATTTTGGTTTAAAAAAAAAAAAAAATTCAAAGAATGTTCATCTGGCGACTCTGACTTAATGGCGATGGCCGTGATTCCGCAGACCACTGCCACAAAGGTGAGGGTTTTTTCTAGATGGGATGATCCTGGCCCTCTGAATCTCCAAGTTCGGCATGAAATTCCCGAAGGTGCCCTGAAGAACCTGGAAAAATATGATGGTACCGAAGGCATGGCTCTGACACATGTTGAAGACATTGCTATTCTGTCCATGATCCATGTCATAGAACACGAAGATGTCATGATCCGACTTCTGGTTCAGTCTTTGGAAGGAAGAGCATTGCAATGGTACAGACTGCTCAAATGTCAAAGCATCAGCTCATGGGACGATCTAGCGGGAGCACTGATCAAAATATTTGACGAAGATCCTTTCTACAGTTCTTTGGATCTCTACCAATTTTTCATGTACATCAAGAGAGCACCTCAAAAAAGCATCATAGACTTCAATGTCCAATTCTTGATAAGTTGGAAGAGAATTCCAGAGAAGATCCATCCATCACCCACCCAAGCCCACCTCTTTTATGTTCGAGCTTTTAATTCTGACATAGGTCTCTTTTTGCTGCAGTCAGGTGAACAACGGTTCCCACAAATCTTTGAGGAAGCAGTGCGAGCGGAACAGCTGTTGCTCTTATCAAGAAAGTTACCGTGGGGAGAAACTCCATTACCTTCTCCGGTGGTTGCTGCTCCTGTTTACCCTGCACAGTATTTTTCATGCCAGATCCCTTATACTGAGCATAAACCTGAGATGCAGTCATGTGGAGTTCAAGGGACAGATCTCATCCAAAGTCAAGGATTGGTACATGCAAGAACTTTTCCAGCAATGAACAATATGGTTGCTTGCAGTTTTCATCAAGAGATGGGCCAAGTAGAAGAACAAGTGCAAATTCCAGAACCTGAGGAGATCCCAAAATCAGAGTTCTCACTTGAAGAGCCCCGTGATCACATTAAGGAGTTAGAGGAGCCTGTACTCAGCCCACATCCAGTAAAGTTTGCAAAGTGGTGGTATTGGTTCCAGCAACTAAATTCAGTACCTGAAGAAGTCCTCCATATGGGTACTAGTAAGAAGGATAATCCGTTGCATTGCATCCTATTCGCACCATGGAGAACTTCAAGAAGGAGCCAGCCCAATTTCAAGGACCGACTTAAGTATGATCAGATCTGGTCAGGACATTGCATATTTACCGGATAACATTCTGAGATTGGATGTCTGGTGGCGACATGCCAATCATGTCGTGAATTATTGTATATAGTATTTTGAAAAAAACAAAAAAAAATAGAAAAAAGAAGAAAAAAAAAGTGGTATTGTTTTTATTTGTTCATCTCGGCTCTTGTTGCTGCATGAGCCGTAGATGCTTGTTTTCCTTTGTTTTTCTCCTCCCAACAGTTTGGTGGCTTTCTAGCACTTTCTTCTTTTCCCTTCCCCGTTTCCTCTCTTTCCTTTCTTCATCTTCTTCCTTCTTTTTCTTCTGCATTAAAACAAAATAAGCCACGGCTGTTGTTTCTTTTTCCCTTTTCTGTTTTTCCCCGTCCCTTCTTATCCCTTTCCTCTAAGTTTAGTTTTTTTACGCATTTGTTAACAGTCTAGTTCATTTCATTTCACAGCTTTCCTAGTTCCATTCCCACTCCATAACTTCGTTCATTTTCATATCACTCCATTGCAGTCACCGCTTGCGCAATCGTAAGAGCTCACTCCATTTCCATTCCATTTGTTTCATTTCACAACAAGTTGCAGGTCCTTTCAGTTTCAATTTTTGAGCAGAACATGTATTGCAGTAGCCCGCCTTCTGTTCGGATATGACTCTATGCCCAATGGACTAAGGCCTGGATTCTTGCATACAACGAGCTGTATACCCTGCGAGCCACCAAGAATGTTGGCATTTTTGCCACATTGATTCTCATTGATTAATGCATTAGTGTATTGTTGGAAATCTGACCTTTGATATCATCTTTGATGCAGCTTGGGCGAAAAATGGAGGAAAATTGAGCAAAAAATGGTTAAGTCAAAAAACTACAGCAACGTGCTGACATGTTTTGCAGAATCGCGGTCAACGCAGTCAACGCAGGCAGGTTGGGCGGAACCATCGCGATATCGCGACGTGTTCCGGAATCGCGGGTCGGTCGACGACAAAGGCACAAAGTGAAAACTTGCAGCGCGTCGCTGACATGTCAGCGAATCGCGACCCTGGCGGCTTCAAAGGCACAAAGTGAAAATTTGCAGCGCGTCGCTGACATGTCAGCGAATCGCGACGGAAAATGGCGATTGGTGCGGAGAGAAGAAACATGTAGCGAAATCGCTACATGTTCCGTTTTCGCGGGGCAGAGCGCAGGGAGGAGCCAACGACGGAAACATGTAGCGAAATCGCTACATGTTCCATTTTCGCAGGTCTTCAGCAGCGAAGCGTACGGCATAAAAATATGTCGTGATTTCGTGACCTATCGCGATTTTGCGACCCGTCGCGTTTTCGCGACCTGCGACAGTTTCCCGCCAAAACGCAATATGAACGACCGAGAAGGGTTTTTTGGGTTTTCGATGATTTAATGCTGACCCGAATTAAATATTTTGCGGATTTTCGAGGCGGTTAAAGTCGAAGAAGCGCACAGGCCACCAAAATTGAAGGATTTTTGGTTCAAAGTTTTTGTTCGTGGATTGAGCTAACAATTGCATGCACATGTTTAAAAGAAACGAATTTAATGAAGGGCCGCGAACGTTTCATGGTATTTAATTTTTATTTCTTCGAGACTGCGATTAAGGGGATCATGTTCCTCGTTTCCTTCGCATAATTGTAGATCTCAAGAAGGTCGGTTTAAAATATTTAATGCTGCAAAGAGGACGGACCTCTATAAAAACCAATGTAATTCTCATTTACAAGTGGTTGGAAAAACTTGCTGCTAGAAACTGGAATTGTATCTACGGGAATAAAAGGATCAATTTCTAATTTTTCAAGCGTTGCATGGATGAATTTCTTTTCTGTTTTCTGCATTTCTAATAGCATTCGTACTCCTGCATTGCTATTACATTTAAATTCTGCATACTGGATTTAAATATTGCGGTCAGGGTACGATTCCTGGAATGTGGGTTTGGAGGGATTTGCGGCATGTGATTGTGCGAAGATTAAGCTGATTTCTTATGTTACTTGTTGTTGTTGCGTTTGTAGTTTCCTGTTGTTGTTTTTTTGATCCCATCACTTCGACCTGTGTCCATATTTCCCATTTCTTTCTCGCAACCTTTTAAATCTCTTTCCAGCAACCCTATCTTAAACCCAATTTTAGAATAGTAGAGGGAACCGACCCACTCTGGAGATTGGTCTGGGAGCCATTTCTTGCTTCCAGCCTTTCAATGTTGGTCGGGTCTAGGGCGCAATTGTAAAAATCCTTTCCTGTGGCAGATTCGTGACCAACAGTTTTTGGCACGCCCGGTGGGACAGACAAGTTTCTGTCTCCAAGAATTCATAATTGGTGGGATACGCATAATTTTCCAAAGTGATAACCCCACCGGTGCCAACAGTTTTGGCACGTTTTTAACACCCGGAGGCCTCAAGATTTGATGAGCTGTCTTGACCTCATAGCGGAGATTTGGAAGTTCATCTGGCGACTTTGCTGAGTTGAAGATCTGTTCGTGGACGCCTGTTTTGGTTTAAAAAAAAAAATATTCAACAAATGTTCATCTGGCGACTCTGACTTAATGGCGATGGCCGTGATTCCGCAGACCACTGCCACAAAGGTGAGGGTTTTTTCTAGATGGGATGATCATGGCCCTCTGAATCTCCAAGTTCGACATGAAATTCCCAAAGGTGCCCTGAAGAACCTGGCAAAATATGATGGTACCGTAGGCATGGCTCTGACACATGTTGAAGACATTGCTATTCTGTCCATGATCCATGTCATAGAACACGAAGATGTCATGATCCGACTTCTGGTTCAGTATTTGGAAGGAAGAGCATTGCAATGGTACAGACTGCTCAAATGTCAAAGCATCAGCTCATGGGACGATCTAGCGGGAGCACTGATCAGAAGATTTGACGAAGATCCTTTCTACAGTTCTTTGGATCTCTACCAATTTTTCATGTACATCAAGAGAGCACCTCAAGAAAGCATCACAGACTTCAATGTACGATTCTTGATAAGTTGGAAGAGAATTCCAGAGAATATTCGTCCATCACCCACCCAAGCCCACCTCTTTTATGTTCGAGCTTTTAATTCTGACATAGGTCTATTTTTGCTACAGTCAGGTGAACAACGGTTCCCACAAATCTTTGAGGAAGCAGTGCGAGCAGAACAACTGTTGCTCTTATCGATAAAGTTACCATGGGGAGAAACTCCATTACCTTCTCCAGTGGTTGCTGCTCCTGTTTACCCTGCACAGTATTTTTCATGCCAGATCCCTTATACTGAGCATAAACCTAAGATGCAGTCATGTGGAGTTCAAGGGACAGATCTCATCCAAAGTCAAGGATTGGTACATGCAAGCACTTTTCCAGCAATGAACAATATGGTTGCTTGCAGTTTTCATCAAGAGATGGGCCAAGTAGAAGAACAAGTGCAAATTCCAGAACCTGAGGAGATCCCAGAATCAGAGTTCTCACTTGAAGAGCCCTGTGATCACATTAAGGAGTTAGAGGAGCCTGTACTCAGCCCACAACCAGTAAAGTCTGCAAAGTGGTGGTGTTGGTTCCAGCCACTACATTCAGTACCTGAAGAAGTCCTCCATATGGGTACTAGTAAGAAGGATAATCCATCGCATTGCATCCTATTCGCACCATGGAGAACTTCAGGAAGGAGCCAGCCCAATTTCAAGGACCGACTTAAGTATGATCAGATCTGGTCGGGACATTGCAGATTTATCGGATAACATTCTGAGATTGGATGTCTGGTGGCGACATGCCAATCATGTCTTGAATTATTGTATATAGTATTTTGAAAAAAACAAAAAAAAATAGAAAAAAGAACAAAAAAAAGTGGTATTGTTTTTATTTGTTCATCTCGGCTCTTGTTGCCTGCGAGCCGTAGATGCTTGTTTTCCTTTGTTTTTCTCCTCCCAACAGTTTGGTGGCTTTCTAGCACTTTCTTCTTTTCCCTTCCCCGTTTCCTCTCTTTCCTTTCTTCATCTTCTTCCTTCTTTTTCTTCTGCATTAAAACAAAATAAGCCACAGCTGTTGTTTCTTTTTCCCTTTTCTGTTTTTCCCCGTCCCTTCTTATCCCTTTCCTCTAAGTTTAGTTTTTTTACGCATTTGCTAACAGTCTAGTTCATTTCATTTCACAGCTTTCCTAGTTCCATTCCCACTCCATAACTTCGTTCATTTTCATATCACTCCATTGCAGTCACCGCTTGCGCAACCGCAAGAGCTCATTCCATTTCCATTCCATTTGTTTCATTTCACAACAAGTTGCAGGTCCTTCCAGTTTCAATTTTTCAGCAGAACATGTATTGCAGCAGCCCGCCTTCTGTTCGGATATGACTCTATGCCCAATGGACTAAGGCCTGGATTCTTGCATACAGCGAGCTGTATACCCCGCGAGCCGCCAAGAATGTTGGCATTTTTGCCACATTGATTATCATTGATTAATGCATTAGTGTATTGTTGGAAATCTGACCTTTGATATCAGCTTTGATGCAGCTTGGGCGAAAAAAGGAGGAAAATTGAGCAAAAAATGGTTTAGTAAAAAAATTGCAGCGACGCGCTGACATGTTGCAGAATCGCGGTCAACGCAGTCAACGCAGGTTGGGCGGAACCGTCGCGATATCGTGACGTGTTCCGGAATCGTGGGTCGGTCGACGACAAAGGCACAAAGTGAAAACTTGCAGCGCGTCGCTGACATGTCAGCGAATCGCGACCCTGGCAGCTTCAAAGGCACAAAGTGAAAATTTCCAGCGCGTCGCTGACATGTCAGCGAATCACGACGGAAAATGGCGATTGGTGCGGAGAGAAGAAACATGTAGCGAAATCGCTACATGTTTCGTTTTCGCGGGGCAGAGCGCAAGGAGGAGCCAACAACAGAAACATGTAGCGATATCGCTACATGTTCCATTTTTGCGGGTCTTCAGCAGCGAAGCGTATGGCATAAAAATATGTCGCGATTTCGTGACTTGTCGCGATTTCGCGACCCGTCGCGTTTTCGCGACCCACGACAGTTTCCTGCCTAAACGCAATATGAACGGTCGAGAAGGGTTTTTTGGGTTTCCGATGATTTAATGCTGACCCGAATTAAATATTTTGTGGATTTCCGAGGTGGTTAAAGTCGAAGAAGCGCCCAGGCCACCAAAATTGAAGGATTTATTGGTTCAAAGTTGTTGTTCGTGGATTGAGCTAACAATTGCATGCACATGTTTAAAAAAAATGAATTTAATGAAGGGCCGCGAACGTTTCATGGTATTTAATTTTTATTTCTTCGAGATTGCAATTAAGGGGATCATGTTCCTTGTTTCCTTCGCATAATTGTAGATCTCAAGAAGGTCGGTTTAAAATATTTAATGCTGCAAAGAGGACGGACCTCTATAAAAACCAATGTAATTCTCATTTACAAGTGGTTGGAAAAACTTGCTGCTAGAAACTGGAATTGTATCTGCGAGAATAAAAGGATCAATTTCTAATTTTTCAAGCGTTGCATGGATGAATTTCTTTTCTATTTTTTGCATTTCTAATAGCATTCGTACTCCTGCATTGCTATTACATTTAAATTCTGCATACTGGATTTAAATATTGCGGTCAGGGTACGATTCCTGGAATGTGGGTTTGGAGGGATTTGCGGCATGTGATTGTGCGAATATTAAGCTGATTTCTTATTTTACTTTCTGTTGTTGCGTTTGTAGTTTCCTGCTATTGTTTTTCTGATCCCATCACTTCGGCCTGTGGCCATATTTCCCATTTATTTTTGCAACCTTTTAAATATCTTTCCAAAGAACCCTATCTTAAACCCAATTTTAGAATAGTAGAGGGAACCAGCCCACTTTGGAGATTGGTCTGGGAGCCATTTCTTGCTTCCAGCCTTTCAATTTTGGCCGGGTCTAGGGCGCAATTGTAAAAATCCTTTCCTGTGGCAGATTCGTGACCAACAGTAACTTCCAAGAAAACTTAGGGGATTGAAACTTTAGGTAAATGCTAGTTGGATTAGGGGTTCATGAAGTGTTCATGTACCCTCTCCTTACTAAAAAAAACCCTTTCCATTTTTTTTATTTTTTTTTGTGCATTTTTGGGTTGTTACATTTGGTATCAAAGCTCTAGGTATGAGGGTATAGAGCTTCTGTGTATGCTAAAAAGGAATTAGATGTATCTAATGATGGCTTGCTTAATAAAAGGGCTAAATCTAGGATGATATGGAATACCCTATTTGATAGAATTTTATGGGCATAAACCCTAAGGTAGAGTGGATGTTAGGATGCCTTAGTATGGAACTATATATCAATAACACATCCTAGCCTAGGATATTATGCTATTTAGGTTGTTAATGCATATAACAAGAGAAATATGTATTATAAGTTGCAAGTTCGAGGTTCAAATATTGTCTAGATAGTGGATTAACTGTAGAAAAAATGCAAGCCAAAGAATTAGTGAAAAAGGAAATAGCTAGGGATATGAAAAACATTAGTATATCCAAATTTGATGGAGAGGGCGATGGAGATGTAAAAAAATCATGGCTAAGATAAGTAGAGGTTCACTTTACAGTAAAAGGCTACTCATCAGGAACCTAAATAATTTGGGCTACGATTAATCTGGAAGGAACTACTCTGGAGTGGTGGGTAATCCACTATAAGAAAACTAATATTAAACCCATTGATACTCCATGGGAATAATTTATAGACATCTTTAATAAGATATTCCTAACAAATAATTTCTATACCTTAAAGTTTAAAGAATTTTCTAGTTTGAGGCAAATAACCAGCATAGTAGAGGTGTATTATAAGAATATGGTAAGACTATTCAAATATGTACCTGTTTATAATGAGAAAATGTGGATTTACAAGTTCACTTTTGTATTCGAATCTAGGTTAAAGCATGATGTAGACATGCATGAGCCTAAATCACTACAAAAGGAATATGACCTAGAAAATAAAGTAGAATCACACTTATGTTATAAATATGATACTCTACCTGAGCAAGTTTGATAAGAGCTAAAGAGGAGTAATAGTAATAGGTTTGTAAAATATGAGGCTTAGCAAGAGTGAAAGGCTAAGAATCCCCAAAATACTAGGAAGAAACCTTATGGTAATCAAGAGAAGTTCAAGAAGAACTTTTGTAAGAAGGATAACAAGCCCAACAACACAAAACCTCAACCACAGAACTCACAAGCTCCAATTCCTGTAGTTAAGAGTGGGAATGAGAAATATTAAAAACAACAAGGATCCAAGTAAGGGTGCTATAATGTTAGAGGACCTCATTACTATAATAAGTGTCCATATCAATTAGGAACTACCATAGCTAATGCAAAATGGAAGGAACCAGAACATCAGATCTATGTCGCAACTAGGAAGAAGAAGCTAGAGGGACACACCACCCCATTACTTGTGAAATGTAAGGTTTTTAATAAGAAAGTAAACATTTTGATAGATAGTGGAGCCACTAAAAATTTTATTTCATATAGTCTAGCAAGGACTATGTCATTAAGGCCTGGATATTTAGCTCAAGGGTGGAAGGTTGAGTACAGTCCTGGGCAGACCTACTTGGTGAACCAGTGTTATCATATGGCAGAAGTTACTCTATCTAAAGGGACTACAAAATGTTATTTATATGTAGTTCCCTTACACACCTTTGATGTGGTCCTAGGGATGGATTGGCTATAGGTCCATAAAGCTTTTGTCAATTTCAAAGACCGATGGATTGAGTTTTCAAAGGAAGGTGGAAAGAGACTAAGAATTCATAGCAGACAAGGGGCATTTGAACCTTAGATTTTGTCAGCTATGTAATTGGAAAAGACCCTAAAGAGAGGAGGAATAGTGTATGTGGTAAAAATTAATTAAGTGGAGGACCATAAGAAAGGACAAATACTAAGACAATATCCAATTTTATAGGATTTTTAGGATGTATTTCTGGAAGACCTACCTGGACTACCTCTTGTATGGAAATTTGACTCTACAATTGAACTTATAATGGGATTCAAACCTATTCATAGATACCCGTATAGTATGAATCCTACTAAAATACGAGAACTAAAGGTTCAATTGCAAGGATTATTGGAGAAGAGTTTTATAAAACCAAGTGTGTCACCATGGGGCATACCATTTTGTTCATGAAAAATAAGGATAGTTCGCTAATATTGTGTATTTATAACATGATGATAAATAAGTCTACAATCAAGAATAAGTATCCTTTACCTAGGATTGAAGATTTATTTGATCAACTAAAGGATACCAAGGTGTTTACTAATATTGACCTGAGGTCAGGGTATCACCAGTTAAGGATTCATGAGGAAGATACTCATAAAACAATATTTAAGACTAGGTATGGGTATTATGAGTTTATAGTTTTACCCTTTGGACTTACTAATGCCCTAGCTGCTTTCATGAACTTAACGAACAATGTATTCTGAAGATACTTGGACCAATTTGTCCTGGTATTCATAGATGATATCCTTATATACTCTCGAGATAAAGAAGAACATGATAAACATCTTAGAATTGTGTTGGAATTGTTAAGTAAGAATCAACTTTATAGAAATATAACTAAGAGTGAATTCTATGTTCCAAAGGTATGATATCCTAGAAAATATAGAGGCTATTATGAATTGGCCAACCGCTACTAATGTGACTGAAGAGAAAAGTTGTATGGGGTTAATGGGCTACTATAGATGTTATATAAAGGACTACTCCAATATTGTTGGACCCGTAACAAACCTTTAAAAGAAGGAAAAATAATTCAAGTGGTTAGAGAAGTGTGAGGCTACCTTTGAACTACTAAAGCATAAGCTTACTAATACACTGATACTCAAGGTTCCCTATCTTCAAGGGGTATTTTTAGTGTGCACTGATGCATCGATAGATGGGTTGGGTGGGGTACTCTCACAAGAGCAATCAGTAGTGGCATATACTTCAAGGAAGCTCAAAAAACATGAATTTTATTATGCTACACATGATTTAGATCTAGCTACATGCTTTAAAGGTTTGGCACCACTACTTGGTGGGAAGGCCCTTTGAATTAAAGATAAACCAATAAATTTTGTGGTATATATTCACCCAACCAATACTCAATGTGAGACAAAGAAGATGGGTGGAATTTCTCATTGAGTATGATTTCAATATTGAGTACATAAAAGGAAAAGAAAATAAAGTAGTTGATTCTTTGAATAGAAAGAAATATATACCAGCCATAACTAGAATTCACATGGACCTGATGGATCGAGTGAGATAGGAGCAATCTTAGGATGAGTATTTCCAAATAATTCAAGTCAATATGGACAAAGATCCTAAAGAAAATAAGAAATTTAGTGTGAAATATGGCTTTCTATGTTATAAGGGAAGGGTCGTTATAAAAAATATGGGTGACTTAAGAAACTTGATAATGCAAGAAGCTCATAGATCTCCTTATTTTACTCATATGGGAGGAGCAAAAATGTGATAAAACATGAAAAGAGCCTTATTTTGGGTAGGTATGAAGAAGGACATCATGGATTTTTTTGCTCGATGGCTTGAATATCCAAAAGTTAAGGCAAAACACCAACATCCTCCAGAAAAACTATGTCTGCATGATATACTTACGTAAAAATGGTAGGTTATAATTATGGATTTTATCATGGGTTTACCCAAGACTCAGTACCAACATGATGCCATCTTTGTAGTGGTCAAAAAATTGACTAAGTTTACCCACTTCATACCAGGAAATACCAAGGATGATGCTCAGGTAGTGGCTAGCAGATTTATCAAAGAGGTATTTCAATTGCATGGATTTCCAGAGGTAATTATCTCATATAGAGACTCCAAATTCACTTTTGAATTTTGGAAATCCCTTCATAGTGTAGTTGGTACGAAACTAAATATGAGTTTAGCATACCACCCTAAAACCTATGGTCAAATGGAGTGGCTAAACCAAGCTCTGGAATACATACTTCACATGTACTGCATGGATTACAAATCTCAATGGGAATATTATCTACCTTTGGTAGAATTTTCCTACAATAATGTACATCACTTCTCACTAGGAATGGCACCTTTTGATGTCTTGTATGGGTGAAAGTGTAGAACATGATTATCTTGGTAAAAACTAGAGTATCGAGTTGTAATTGGGATAAAAATGGTTAGGGTAATGGAATATCAACTAAAAGGAATTAGGCAAAGACTTAAAGAAGATACATATAGGTAGAAGAGTTATGCAGATCTAAAATAACTCCAAGAGAGTATTCTATTGGAGATAGGGTGTTCTTAAGGGTTAAGCCAAAGAAAAGTGATCTCAAATCCGTGAAGTTGGATCGACGTTTTGTGGGGCCCTTTGAGATCATGGAAAATATCAGTCCGATTATATACCGACTTGCATTACCATCTAATCTATCCAAAATCCATGACACCTTCCACATATCCTTACTTGGGAAATATGTTGTTGACCCTAAACATGTGTGGGATGTTTCTAAATTGCATATGGAAAATCTGAAGGCCATTGAAGTACTACCGATGAATATTCTTGAGTTTCATTCTAAATATCTATGGATCAGACTCTCAAATAGTGTAAGGTCTAGTGGGACTAGTTATCTAAGAAGAATACGACTTGGGATAAAGTTGAGGTTATGTAAAAACATTTTCCATTTTTTTTTAAAGCTATATGATGTAATAATTTTACTTTCTATTAAAAAACAAAAGGAAAACTGGAAACACCGAGGACAATGTTTAATTCTAGTGGGGGAGGATGTCATGAACCTCCCTAGATGACTTTATGGCACAAATAAAACAATGTATTAACCTATTATGTGGTGATACCTAGTTTGAACAATCGAACCAACTATAAGATGTTTACTTGATTTAGAAAGTCATGTTATTGCTAACATATTGCCAAATATGCAGGATTAGGTACACTCGTAGGTGGAATAGGTAGAATCACCCACTATGAACGAGGGTACCAAAGATCATGGGAAATTATGATTAAGGTACTCGAAGGTAACATGGATAGATACCTTCATATAGGTATGCATTGATGGAAGGGATAATCATCGATGACTTATCACCTTGATATTTAGTTGATAGCCTAGTAGCTATCGTAAAATCTTTGGCTAAGATAGGTGATTGGGTTGATGGAAAGACTACCTCTTTGTTGTTTTATAAATTTCTTTTCTATCTACTGCATCATGGCTTGGGTAGATAAATTTTGGGTTTTCTATAAGATAACAATTGCAAAATATGTGTGGATGCCTAAAGTAAACTGTCATGTTGAAGTGAAAGTAGAGTATCATTCTTATGAAGGAAAGCAAATTAAATTTATATGTCGAATAAATATTCCTTTAAATTAATTAATGAGGTTTTAATTAAATAATGTTGAACTTTGGAGATCTTTGATAAACGTCATTGCAATTAAAAAATAAGATTTCTTTTGAATTAATTAAAGGTTTTCATTTTAATGATAATGAAAAAAATCATTAAAAGACTTTAATTAATTGAAATAAATAAAATAAAATCCATTTAAAAAGAAATAGATATCTTTTATTTTATAAAAAAAAAAAACAATAATGAGATTTTTTAAATAAAATAAATATATTTAAGAGCTAATAAATATCATGGGAATGATATTTTATTTAAAGCGTACCATCCTCATTTTAAAAATGTAATTATTCCCTTTCCCTATAAAGTGAAACCTATGAAAATAACCTATGAGGCTATTAATTTACAAAGGTGGAAATTATGGAAAGGAATGCATAGAGGATATGGGACAAAGCATTGAAGGAAAGAAACTCGAGGCTGGAGAGGTTTCAAAAAGAATGGCAAACGGGCCATCTGGGCAAGGAGGCACATAAGGAGGAAGGAAAGGAAAAATAGGACAAAGGACAAGAGAGGAAGGAAGGGAGCATTGAGGAGACAAATAAAAGGGACCATGAGAAACAAAAGAACACACCAAAAGCGAGGAGGAGAGGTAGCCAGACATTACCATATTTCCATCTTCGTAGAAGTTTTAAGGTTGGGTTATTTTAAACTTTAAAACTGGTTTTTATTTGCATTGGTATGGTGAGAAAACCTAGTTATGTTCCCCTAGTTTTATTTTCTCTGTAGCATGAAAGTCCATGGGAAATATTGGAATCACCTATGTCCAAGTTTATTGTGAGCACTGTGCTTTAGGAAGCCAAGCTGTGTTTTAGAGAAACCACCATATGTTTATGGTGAGCATTGTACTTTAGGAAGCCAACCTATGTTTTAAATAAGCCACCATATGTTTATGGTGAGAACTGTGGTTTAGAAATCCATGCTTTGTTTTAAATAAACCACCGTGTGTTATTTGGTGAGCATTGTGCACTATGAAACTAGAGTGTGTCCAATTGGTGAGCGTCATGCGTTATAAAATAAAAGTATCTTAAATGTTGAGTGATGTGGAGTGATCATTAATGGTGAGCGTTGTGCATGTTTGAAGGCCACAATATGCCAAAGGGAGTAATGTGAGGGTTCAAGGGCACTATGTTTCTAAGATAATTATGGGAGTTGAGAGCACCAAGTAATTGAGGGCATCATGCTCCAAGAGTGACAACTCTGTTATGACAGAGGTAAGAGTAGTACATGGTTCTAGTTTCTTATATGCTAGGTTTTATCGTGGTTGTTCAGCATCCACTTTTGAAGGTGTTGGCATCTTTTTGTAGACCCTACCTTAGGAAGGTGCTGTAAAACTTAATTAAAATGAAAGGAACCTTAGTTTTTTATAAAATACAATAAAGCTTTTTAATAAAGAAAAACCTTTGATTTATTTATTTTAAGTGAAAAACCTCTTGTAAAGCTGAATTGGTCTGATAGACCACGAACAGGGGGTTCTACACCGTCAAAGTCACCCGGGGGTCACACCCGACCTTGCCCACACCAACATTATCAATTGGATTTTAGATACCTAATTCAGCTTTTTGGTAGGGTGGAGATTTGAACCTGGGACCTCCCTTGGAGGATTGCCCTCTCCTGTCCAACTCACCTACAACACCTAGGTAACCTTTGATTTATTTAAAATATAATTAAGGATTTTAATTAGAAAGAACCTTTGATTTATATGAGATTTATTGAAGGCTTTTAATTAGAACGCAACCTTTGATTTAAATGAAATTACTGAAGGCTTTTAATTAGAAAGAACCTTTGATTTATATGAAATTATTGAAGGCTTTTAATTACAAAGAACCTGTGATTTATATAAAATTATTGAAGGCTTTTAATTAGAAAGAACCTTTTATTTATTTAAAATATAATGAAGGCTTTTAATTAGAAAGAACCTTTGATTTATTTGAGATTTATTGAAGGATTTTTAATTAGAAAGGTGAAAGCACGAGATTCCGAAAGAAAGAAATACTAATGCGACGCATTCAAAATCAAACAAACGCTTAAGTCCTAAGATGTGAAATGCATGAAATGAAAGAGACGAATTGAACGGAGATAAAAGAAAGTACAAAAGGCACAACCCTTTTTATTTAACTCTCGTAATATCGGTTACAAAGATGCCTCCTCCCTTTTCAGGGGCTAGGAGCGTTAAAAGAGTTTTGGTTACAATCATGACTTAGTGTTCCTCCTTTCGCGTGCCCACATTTGAAATGGGCGGGCCAAAGTGTTGCCATCGCTGGTGTTGATGAATCCTTGATCCTTGCTGCTCCTCCTGCGTTCAAAGAAACAACAAGATTGTTAGTAGCACCTGTGACAAAAGATGAAACGTTTGATCTTAAAAACCAATGGAGGATGCATGCAAAAGATTGATTAAACTAGTGAATAAAATGATTCCAATAACCTCTCAAATTTGATAGAGACATAGAGAACATTACCGGAGGGCCATTGCCATCAAAACAGTCGGAGAAAATGGCCGATTCGATTTGATCCTAATTCGTCCCTGGGCGGGATGGATTCTACTGTAATTCATCCCTGGGTAGGACGAATTCGCCTACGACAAAACGCCAAAGTAATCCTGCCCAAATGTCGCGTCTCGGGATCTCCAAAAGACCTACAAACATAGGGGTTAGCTAATTGGGGGCATTTTGGGACGACCCAGATGGTCGGATTTCCCCAATTTGACCTCCATCAACGGGAATTTGACGTTGTTACCTGCAAGTTAGTGGGGACAACAAAAGCGACAAAATTGATAAGATTTGATCAAAACCTTCTGATATTGAAATTATAAACTATCTAAACAGTATAAAATGGAATGGAAGATAAACAAGTGGCAAAAGAACAAATTAAAATGAAACTAAGAAATGCGGGGCGCCCGGCGGGCCGCCCACCGTTAGAACCTGATTTCGGCACCAATCCACTTGGGATGGGCCCAAAATCTCTTGTAATGGGTTGTCGACGAATTGGTAGATCAATGTGGTCAAATGTCGGGTTTTGGGTCCGGATTCACACTTCCAAATGCCACCCAATAACCTCTCTTGCGAAAGAGATCAAGGATGTGGAAGAGGTGAATCAAAAGGGTAAAATGTGGTATTCAATTTGGCAGCACTTCGTTGCTTGAAAATGCCTCCAACTTGTCTTCTCTTGGGTGGGAAAGTCCACCATTTTATAGACCCAGGGGGTCTCTTTGGAGGGGCATGCAGGGGTGCCATGTGGCGGCCATGCCTTCTCAAGAGGGAGGAGACTCCTCCCTGACTTGGGCTTCCATGACTGCCCTTGTGATAGTCCTCTAACGCCCACTCTGCCCACCTACACGCGCATGCAAGGCAGGAGGCATTAATTGACTGTCCTCGGCTGCCACTTGGCGCCATTTTTCTTTTTGCCCGTTGAACCTGGAATTCATCCTGACCTAGAGCGAATTCAGAATTCATCCCTGGGTGAGACGGATCCCAATTTGAATTCGTCCCTGGGCGGGACGGATACTAAGCAAAGTGCCTGAATGTGCCAAATTGCCTTCTGACCTTACAAAATTGCTACAAAAGTGGTTAGGACCACTGTTTAACCTCTGAGGGCTGCCCTGGGGGCTGTGTGTGTCAAAGCGATCAGTGTTTGCAGTCACATAATCGGATTGGTGTTGTTTTGGTGTCTACAGATGCCCCTTTTTGGGATGCGCTGTGCATGGCACAACGTCGAGCAAAAATAGATAACCAAAGCACTAATGATTAGGGTTTCTTGGTAACCTAACCAACTTTTGATGCCCCAAGTATGGAAAGGGCATGCATTCTTGAATCCTTGCTTCTGACGAGCTAAGGAATTTGATTTCAAGTATTAACCTATTTTGGTGAGGTGTGACTTGAGCTTGGACATTGATCAGTCATGAATAGGCAAAGGGCGCAACCTTTTGTCCATAGGGGAACCTTGTGTTCATGCTTCGGGAATGCCAAGTGTTTGATCAATTTGTGATTATTGCTTGTTTACTGCCCCAAGCAGGAGCGTAATTGTCTTTGTCAATGATTCTTTGAATGCATGTCATTTTCCTTAATTGGGTGTGTGCTTGTTGATTGGTGACTAAGTGTGACTACCCCCTCAAGCGACGAATCGATGAGGGAATGACCTTCGTGAGAAAAGCGACGAGTCGCTTGACCCAAGATGACTTGTGCAAGGGTGCCCTTAGATGGTTTAGCATTAAGCATGTGCAATTTTTTTGACATTTAGACCTATTTTTGGTGGGTGGTAACCCTTTTTGCGACGCTTTTTGGAGCTGAAATTGGCAAAAATCCGTCTTCCCGTGGAGCGGTCCGGCTATGGTAGCCTTCTTAGGGAGTAGGATAGTGACAATTTGTGACCCCAATGTCTATTTTGTATGCCCGGGATGTCAAGTGCAACAACACTCTCATCGGGCAAGTTTATTAGCTGTTTTAGTGCATTTTTGTTCAATTTTTGATGTTTTTTGAAATTTTTGGCCTGAATTCGTCCCAGGGTGGGACGAATACCAGCTTAGAATTCATCCCAGGAGGGACGAGCGCTAACCAGAGCGCTCATCCCAGGGGAAGATGAATTTAAGCTCAAAAGGCCTATTTAAAGGCCAAAACTAGGGTTTGGGCTCATTTGCATCTGATTTTTCTTGCGATTTGGAGCTCTGGGGAGGAGGAGGTTAATTCTACGAAGCGAAGCACTGCCGAATTTTCCCTGCCATCATGAGTGCACAAACCGGATCGAGCGGCGGAGCCGAAGCGAGACCAATAGTGTTCCCTAGAGTTATTATTTTTGTTTAACATTGCAATTGTTTTGTTCAATTATTTTTGTGATGATGTTTTTCAAAATTTTAAAACTTAAACCCTGAAACTGAGCTGAAGACAACTAAGACTTAGTTGTAGCACACAACCTAGGTGAAGAATTTTTTATTTTACTTTTAACTAAACCCTAGGATAAACGGAACGTAAAACCCTAAGACGTAATTTTTGTTGTTTTTTGAATTTTTGTTTTTAAATTAATCAGTTAGGATTAGAAACCCTAGAACTGAAAAATTAATTTTTGTTTGAATTTTTATGTTTGTTTTTTTTTTTGTACATTGGTATACAATGTTGTATATTCATGTTATTGTTGTATAGTTCTTTTCCATGATTTTAATGTTTTTGAATTGTTTTCTTTTGCAAGTTGTTAGGAGTCGGTACCGTGTACCCACTGCTTTTACTGAAGCACGGGGGGCGCTGACTGTAGCTGACTGGGAGTGGCTTGATGCCCTTGGGCTCAAGCAGGTGGCTCGACTAGAGCTTGTGGTCATGGATCAGGCCTATTTGATGGCCCTGATCAATCTTTGGGATCCGTGGACCAACACTTTCCATCTCCCAATAGGGGAGATGACTGTGACTTTGGAGGATATCTATCGGCTTCTACGGATTTTGATAGATGGACTGTCGATCAGGACATCATCGCGTGATCAATGGATAATTGTACTGACGAGATGCTTCGGGCATGGGGAGGAGCTGGGTGTGGAGGATCCACTGGAGAGGGTAGAGGGTGACTGCCAGATTGGCAGGATTTTGGTCCGATGGTGGCTGGAGAGGGGGGTGTTGGGCATGAGGCACGCATTCCTTATGGGCCTCATGTCCAACATGTTGTTACCTGACTCGTCAGGCGCAAGGTTCCCATGGAACCTGCTGGATTTGGTTTGGCAGTTGGTAGAGTGCCCGACAGAGGCACCACTTATTATGAGATGGGGACAGACACTGTTGGCACAGCTCTATGGGGAGCTGTATGAGGTCCGCTGTCGACAGCAAAGGGGATTAGTTGTAGCTACTTGTTGCAGTGTTGGGCTTGGCAGCACATAGCAGTGGAGAGGCCATCCGGGTTACCATGGATGACTCAGGTAGAGATGGAGGATAGGGAGATAGGTTATGCAGTTCTATGGCGGCGGTTTGGGGAGCAGGGGCATAGTCGATGGTGGTTAGGTGTCGTAGGGCACTATGCCGATACCTTCTCTCGGCTTACTCTAGGGGAGGTGGTTTGGCGCCCTTATCGAGACTATCCAGCCTGGTCGAAGGCTGGAGAGTGGCTCCGACGGGTACGTAGAGAGCGGTGGCTGATTGGGCGACACGAGACCGAGCATGAGTTCTTCTCGTATAGCCGGGTGACACGATAGTTTGGGGTGCGCCAAGGGTTGCTTGGTGAGCCCATGGTCTATCGACATCGGGGGGATGAGAGGACTCTAGACCGACCGGTCATCGTGCCACTGGGCAAGGATTCAGACGTGGTGATCGACGTCCCGGATGTGGATGACGTCGGGACTACCGTTGAGTATGACTCGTGGTGGGTACTATGGCGATGGCGAGGCGAGGGGCCATTGGGAGGCATGGGGGCAGCTACCACGAGCGGGGAGGGTGCCGAGGCACCAGGTGATGATTGGGGAGCTCCTTTGGAGGATGCGAAGATGGTAGAGGTGGATGGTATGGATGCGGATCTTGGGGCTCCGGATCAGCCGGAGATGCAGGACATCACGGAGCAGTGGGAGCCAGAGCAGGCTGCTGTTCCAGAGATGCCCATGCCTCGAGCAGATGCGATGGATGCGGATGCAGGGTTACGTGCTGAGATTGCACGGTTGGAGGGGTTGCTACGAAGGCACGATGAGGAGTTGGGGGAAGCTCTGTAGGAGAGGGATCTCCTGCGGATGCAGCTGGTGGAGCGAGAGAATGCATTAGCTACTTCTCATCGATGGGATGGGGGTACTGATGCGGCACGAGAGAGGGATCTCTTACGGACATAGCTGGTAGAGAGGGATAGGGCTTTGGCATGGTGCGAGGAGAACTTGGCGACGTATCGCCAGCGAGAGATGGAGTCATTGCGATAGCGGTTAGAGCTAGAGGCAGAGATTAGCCGCCTTGGTGGGCGGGTCCCTACATTCAGCATAGGCGGATCGTCACGCCGCTCGAGAGGGAGTGAGACTGAGCAGTCAGCATCCTCTCGGCGTAGGCGACTAGATGAGGGGGGGCGAGTAGGCATGATGCGGGGGCTAGCAGCAGCCACCTTGAGGGGTCCCATAGGACCCACACCATGGGGGGTAGTTCCCGTCGCACCGATCCTGCATGATCATGGTGGACGACGCCTTAGGCTGGGGGTTTTTGAGTATGATTGCGGGGTCAGAGGACCAGTTTTGTAGCCTGTGGGCATTTTTGATGATATATATATATATATATATATCGACTTTATTTTGTTTATGCACATGTGATGATTTGATCTTATGCATGATGGTTGATGAATATGGATGTATGCATGTTAATTTATTTTGATGGATGCATATGTTATGATGAATGCAAATGTTTTTGATGTATATGTGATATGTAAAATGTAATGGATGAAATGAATTTGTGTTGGTTGGTTAGGGCACCATAGACTATTTAGGACTTTGTGATTTTGTTTTTATGCGATTGTTGTGGTAAATGACTTTGTATGTATACATGTGGTTTTTGTATTTTCTGATGGTATTGTAAGGATGAAAAGTAGCGTAGTTGGTTTAGAAATGTAGCTAAGGTTTTCTGAGACTCAGACGGTTTTAACTCACTAGCCATGACTGTACTTTATCTTACAAGACTTTTGAACAAGGTATGAATCGGACTTGTCTTTGACCAAGTTATTTCACATCCCTGTGTGTGCAATTGAGTTCATTTATGTGGTATTTGTCAGGATACCGCCAGTTCCAGATAGGCTATCAACCAAACCTGTACTGAGGATCACCTAATTAGCTCCACTAACTCCTTTATTGTATTTAGTCAGATTAATCTGCGGTGCTATCTAGGATACCATAAGCTAGCTCATCCACATGCAAACATTGATCTCCACACAAGTTAATGTGACAGATATATCGTCATGCGAGAAGGTTTACCGCCGATGGACCGATAGGCTATCCACCAAACCGGTACTCGAGGCTTGCCTCATGACCTATCGAAATGCTCGAGAGTTCCAGGGATTCAAGTTCGACTCCCTTCTTTTCTTCAATTGTATTGGGATACTTGCTCCTTTGTAGTGATAAAATCACTATTTATTTTTGTTTTATTTGTTTTTCTTTTGAGCAAGGGATTTGGATATGGAGTGACGAGAATCACTATTGTATGTGCCTTTTGATGTATGCACTGTGGGATGTCAAATTTTTGGAGTTTTGACGTTTTGCAAAATTTTGATGTTTTGCAACTATTGAGAACTTTGGGATTCTTGGGGAATTGGGTAGGGAGGATGCTTGTCCTTTTGCCAACTCTCAACATTCTTTGGGTCATTCGCATAGGGGGATGAGCAAGATAGCCATTTCGCTTATGGTGACCTGGATTGCTTTGCAGGTGTCATCTTTCGTTCACACAACTTGGGAATTTTTATGTGTTTTAATTTGTGTTGGGATGCTACGTAACAAGGTGTGATCCAAGTAGAACTCTACCTTCATAAAATCTGCTTGACTTGGTACAGTATATGGCTAGAAAGCAAAATTATGACTGAAAGATGAAAACTCTTGATACATTATAAGACCACTGACTCTAGTGTGGTAAAAAGTAATAAATGGTGTATTTTTGTTGTTTTTTTGGACTGCTTATAAAATGGAAAAATGTGGAACAAGATGGACTAGCAAAGCAATTACAGCCTATGGTGCCTTTGACCTATACGACCACAAATATGCAATGTATGGATGCGATGCTTAATGCAGCTATATATTTTTGTATTTTTGATGGATTGATTTTTGTGAATATGAAGATGAGATGTGAGAAGAGCTTTTTATTGATGAATTTGAGCATGCCTGGAAATGAGATGCAAATTTTTGTTGTTTTTGATGATTTTTGGATTTTGAATTTCTTTATTTTTGACCAAGCGATTGTGGGAATCCTTGGAGCATTTTGGGGTTGACCAAGCGATTATATGAATCCTTGGAGCATTTTTGGGATTGACCAAGCGATTATATGGAATCCTTGGAGCATTTTTGGGATTGACCAAGCGATTATATGAATCCTTGGAGCATTTTTGGGATTGACCAAGCGATTATATGAATCCTTGGAGCATTTTTGGGATTGACCAAGCGATTATATGAATCCTTGGAGCATTTTTGGGATTGACCAAGCGATTATATGAATCCTTGGAGCATTTTTGGGATATGGCTCTCTTAGATATGGAATGGGCGCAAATGACTGATGTTCAAGGGTTCTGTTTCCTTGATTCCATCAAGAGAGGCTAGCCGGTATGTCCCGGGTCCTATTTTGCTATCAATGACATATGGACCTAACCAATTTGCCATGAACTTGTCCCTTAGGTGGGATGACAAACTAGAGTTCTGTTGGTTTTCCTTCAAAACCAAATCACCAACCCGAAAGTCCCTCGGGTGAACTTTCATGTTGTAAGCTTTCTTAAGTCACTCTTGATAGATACGTAAATGCTCGAGAGCATTAACGCATCATTCATCAAGCAACGTAAGCTGGTCTAACCGGGCCTGCCATGCAGCGTCATCATCGATGAACTCTTGCATTGATATGCGTAGGGAAGGAATTTCCAACTCGAGAGGCATGACTACCTCGGAGCCATACACGAGCAAAAATGGAGTGGCCCTAGTGGGCGTCCGAATGCTAGTGCGATAAGCCCATAGGGCAAGTGGGATTTGGATGTGCCAATCCTTATGACTATCTATGATTATCTTTTTAAGGATGGCAACTAGCATTTTGTTTGACGCTTCTGCTTGCCCATTCGCCTACGGATAATAGGGTGTCAAAAAATTGTGCTAAATTTTGTACTTTGTGGTCAAAGCACGCACATCTTTGTTCTTGAATGGTGTCCCATTATCCGAGACTATTTTGGATGGAATACCAAAATGACATATGATGTTATGCAAAATGAACTCCACAATGCGGGGTCCTGTCGTAGAGGTAAGCGGAACTGCTTCCACCCACTTGGTAAAATACTCTGTGGCCGTTATGATAAACGTGTGACGGCCTGACGACATAGGGGAGATCTTTCCAATTAGATCGAAGCCCCACTACAAAAATGGCCAAGCAGACTAGACTGTCTGCAAGGCCTGGGAAGGTACATGCATCAAATTGGCATGGTGCTGACACTTCACACACTTCCTGACATATGCGCAACAATCTCGCTCTAAAGATGGCCAATAATAGCCCATGCAAAGAATGCGCTTTGCGATGGCCATACCACTGAAGTGGCCACCACATGTACCATCGTGCGCTTGGGCGACTGCCCAAGTGGACTCTTGCTGGTCCAAGCAACGAAGGAGGATTCCTTCATAGCTACGACGATACAAAATGTCTCCTATCAAGACATACTTAGCCACTTTCTGCTTGAATGCTCATTTTGTGGCATGCGTCAATCCAAGCGGGAGATTACCTAACTTGAGGTAGTCTCTAATGGGTAAATACCAGTCCTATTGATCAGAAACCTCGACGGTATGAACAACCAATCCCTCTTGAAGTTCATCCCTAGAAAACGTTGAGTGAGATAGAACTTGTAAGAATAGCATTGTGTTGCTATTAATGGGAGTAGGGGAGAACAAGGACCCCTAGTTGGCATGTTTCAGATGATCGTGGATTCGAGAGAACTTATCCGAGGATGGTTCAATCTGGATCATGTGGATTCCTAGCGTCAAGTCAGAGCTTGCACGCTCCATCATGGATTGCGATAGGGTTTTGACTTGAATGGTTGTCATATCACCGAAAAGGTCTTATGGAATTAGTGACCCCAAGGAGGCCATTGTGTCCGCAAAATGATTCGATGACCGAGGGAGTGCCTCGATGTCGTACCACTCAAGTTTTGCTAAGAATTTGTCCACAAGGGCTTTATAAGCCTCGTAGAACTGGGCATTTGCATTGGAATACCCCTTTGACTTGATTGACAATTAACAACGAATCACCAAAGATGTTCAGTCATTTGATGTTCATGGTGATTGTTGTCTGAAGACCTATGAGCAAGGCTTCATACTCGCATTATTATTGGTGCATGGGAAATTTAATTTAAATGATAGGGGCATTGGAGCGCCCTACGGTGTGAAGAATACTATTCCCGCGCCACCACCTTGCTCACATTTAGAACCATCAAAAAATAGGGTTATGTCAGCCTATGACTCAGGCTCATCAGAATCTGGCGATTCTGAGACATGGAAGACCCCATCATCGGGTAGTTCTATGACTAGAGGCTGATCGTCTTCAAGAGGAGCCTCTGCTAGTTGATCGGCTATGACCTGTCCTTTGATAGATTTTTGTCCGATAAACTCTATGTCAAATTCCATCAACAACATGATCCATTTCGTCGTGCGACTACTATGATAAGTACGACTCATCATGTATCGCAATGGATTCTCCTTAGACACAACATACGTAGTGTTGCTCAACATGTAGTGGCATAGCTTTTTGGTAGCAAACACCACTGCCAAGCAGAGTTTCTCGACGTATGCATAGTTAAGTTCATAACTGACCGTGGTGCGGCTAAGATAGTAAGTAGCCTATTCTTTGTGAAGTTCATTCTTCTGGGCCAGCATGGCTCCCAAGTGCCACCTCGATAGGCTGAGATGTATAAGTAGAATGACACTCCTGGTCTAGGTGGTGCCAATACTGGCGGCGAAGCCAAGTATTGTTTGATGTCATCAAAGGCTGACTGGCACTCGTCATCCCAGTGAAATGTAACCCCCTTGTGCAATAATTTGTTCATGGGTCGACACTTGTCAGATAACTACGCTATGAAGCGTTTGATTGATGCGACCTTTCCCTGTAGACTTCTGAGCTGCTTAATGGTAGTTGGGGGAACCATTTCAAGGATTGCCTTGACTTTCTTTGGGTCCACCTCGATACCTCGCTTTGAGACTATGAAACCCAAGAGTTTTCCAGATGTGATGCCAAATACGCACTTCTTGGGATTCAGTCTGACTTTATGCTCCATGAGGCGATCGAGGATCTTGCTTAAGTCATCGAGATGATTTGGGCATAAAAGAGACTTGGCCAACAAATCATCCATGTAATCTTCCAAAGTTTTATGCATGTAGTCATGGAAGATGTACGTCATGGCACGTTGGTAGGTGGCACCAGCATTTTTAAGGCCAAAAGGCATGACCTTATAACAAAATGTCCCCCAAGGCATTGTGAACGCCATTTTTAGTTGGTCCTCAGGATTGATACGAATCTGATTGTATCCCGAGAAACCATCCATGAGGGATAGCATTTCGTGACCTGCTGTAGCATCTACCAACGCGTCGATGCTTGGCAAGGGGAAATCATCCTTAGGACTCGCTTTGTTTAGATCTCAAAAATTAGTGCATATGCGAATCCTCCCATCGGGATTTTTGATGGGCACCATGTTGGACAGCCATGGCGGATAATCCATGCAGATGACAAACTGTGCATCCAACAACTTTTGCAATTCATCTTTGACCATCAAGGCCACTGTTGGGTGCATCTTACGTAGTTTTTGCTTAACTGGCTTGATTTTCGGATCAAGCATTAGATTATGCGTGACTAGCTACGGATCTAGCCCCGACATGTCTCTGTATGACCATGCAAAAACCTCCTTCTTCTCTTTGAGAAGGGCAATGTAGTCGGCTTGCTCTTCAGGGGATAAGCTTACCCCCAACTTGATAATCTATGGATTCATTGGATCTAAGCCGATGTCTACGTCAGTCATCTCCTCGACCGACATGTGGGATCCGTCCTCCAACTGATGTGGAGTCGGGATCAAATGGATATCATTAGCTGAGTTTAAATCTACGTTGGGAACCTCGGGTTCCTCTTCAGCTTGAAAGATATCCTGAGTTGTCCCTGGGGTAAAATGAGGCATTTTATCGAAAGGCCAATACTCTGATGGGGAGAGAGGTGAATTGACACGATCCCAGTCGATGGCATCTATGTCTAGATGCAATGACCATGCTGGATCGGCCGGATTGCGGATGGGTGCGGTCAAATCAATGGAGATCATGTGGATGAAATGAATTTGGTCTCCATTACCATGGGTGTGATGACTCAAACATTCTGGATGTTCCCTGTGTTCTGGATCTGGCTCTAGAGGGACAGGCATGAATGGATCGGCCCTATGTGCTGATAGGAAGACAGGGTCTTCCCTCGACACTGATGTCATTATAGGGTCTCGGGGTGGACGGTGCTCATCGTAAACTTGGAGCCATGGATCCAACACTTGGTCCCACCCTACTGGGTCTACGTACCACTCATGCCCTGGTAGTATGCCCATCTATGCAAATAAGTCATTAATCTCCAAGGGACGCCGTTGTTGCATTTGTTGCCTTTGTTGCATTTGTCGCATGTGGTTGAGATAGGCCATCTCAGTCTCATCTTTCGAATCACTGTCGGAGATCCAAAAACCCTCATTGGCTTCGACAATTGCTTGCGACATTAAGGGCTCACCTTGTTCTAGAAAATTAATCTGGTCCCATTGTGGTTGTTCCACTCTTGGTGGAGGGACCTGATTCTCTTGACACAGCACTGGCTCAATTGGAACCTCTAAAGGGAATAGTTTCAAAAATATCTCTTGCTAGTTATTCATGGGAATCTCTCGTGAGTGATCACTATTGGATTCGAAGGGAACATATGACACTGGTTCATGTTCTGATTCATCCTCCAAAGATCCTTCTGGACACTGTTTATGCTCTCCTTGAAAGTGAGTTCCCAAACTTTCACCTCTCTCTATCAAAGGAGAAGGGTTATTGATGTTACCAAGGGTGGTTGTTGACCATGGGAGGTAATCTCCCAATGTATATGTTGTGTTTGGGTTGGCATAAGGATCCGATGCCAATCCACCCTTGTTGCCTATTCCTAGGCCTTGCATGTTTTCCACCAAGATGTCTAAGGGCAGGGGGTGGTTGAACCCTACTCCCGACTTGTCATAAGGCATTTGGTATCTTGGCTGGCAAAGGACACGCACTCCTTGCTCATACCTGCCTAGCTCGTATCCATGCCAATTGCATTGGCCAAGATATTTCAGAGCAAAGTCCGGGTTAGACAGATAGTTGACATTTTTTGCAAAAGGCTCTTCGTCCTCGTCCTTTTGCATGCATGGTTCAGCACCATGGTCAAGGCCCCCATACACAAAATTGGTCTGGTTTGGTGGGTAGCCTAAAGGAACAACTGTCCCGATGGGGAGGCGAGGTCTCCCCATGTCTTGCACTGACTCTAGCGTGGGCGTTGCTACAACATTCTGCACTAGATACTCCCCCAGGCCCGTACTGGCCATTTCAACAGTAATTGTTGGCGATTGAGAGGGAGGGAACGGAAGCCCTTCTGGAGTCCATTCCATGTTGGGTAGACTAGGAGCCTCGCCTTCCATTGTGCTAGGTATCTCTTCTATTGAGATGGTTGATATTGTTGGCAGCACCTCCTCTAGGGGTTGAGCCTCTTCCAGGATTTGTTTCCCTTTGTCCTTCTATTTAGCCATGACAGGTGGCATTGGTAGTGAAGGAGCGGATGATGAAGATGCACCTGGCTAGGGTTTTGATGGATTAGTCACCAGTGGTGCCCGCGGCATCGGACCCTGTCTAGATGGATTTAACTAGAAATCCAAGTGCGTCGATGGGAGGGTCGATTGCGGCATCAACTGCACCGCATTGCAATATTTGAAGGGTTCTAAGTCCGTCGAGACTACATGTACTTCTCCTTCAAATGCATACTTCAAACATTGGTGAGCTATCGAAGGGACACACTTCATGTCCCTGATCCATGGCCGCCCTAGCAATATGTTGTATGCCATCTCGCCTTCCAAAATATGGCACAATGTAGGTATCATCTTTTGTCCTACCCGAACGGGTAGAACAATTGTGCCAACTGTCGAGCATATCGCATCGTTGAATGCTCGTAGTGTGTAAGTGGAAGCGGTGATGTGAGAGGTTGGCAGCTTCAGATGTTTCAATGCTGCTGTAGTAATGATGTTACTAGACGAGCCAGTGTCTACCAACACCCTCTTATACGGGATCCCGTTGACCCGCGCGATAACATGCAGGGGTGGATCTGCCATGTCATCAGATATCGATTTAACTTCATCTTCTCGAAAGGTGATGACTGGCTCCGTACATCGTTTTACATGTCCCACGAAGTTATTGAAGGAATTCGCTTCGTGGGGCTGCAACTCGATGGCTTTCAAAATCTCCATGAGAGCCTCCCGATGGGGCGCTGATTGTTGTATAAGCTCATATATGGAGAGCCTAGCCGACGTGGTCCACAAACTCTGCGTGAGTTTGGTCCGTATCATGACCTCGGGTCTAGGCGGAGGCAACTGCACAGGGTGTTGTTGAGGTTGCGACATTGTTGGAACTTCTCTTGTGGCTGCCTCGGGGGCAACTCCTGGGTATTTCTTGTTCTTGGTCACTATGCTTATCATTCCCACATACCCTTGCATGGGGAAATTCTGTCGCACCTCATTGACTCGAAGGGGTTTTGCTTGTGCCTCATGGGCAGGCAAGGGATCCTTGAAGACCCCCATCTCGCTGGTTATTTGGTGCTATGGGGTTGTCCACTCGCCAATGTTTTATTATCAATCAAGTCTTGTATCAATCCTTTGAATTTCTAGCATGCGTTCAGGTCATGTCCCCTTCGCCTGTGGAACCTACAATATAAATCCTCTCTGTATCCCTTAGGCTTGGGAGCGTTAGGATCTATGGTTTGGATCTCTGGAAGGGTGATTAAATTTGCCACTGACAAGCGGTCAAATAGGGAGTCCCTAGACTCCGTATAAGGGGTGTATTGTCGCTTAGGGTGACGCTGCTGATTTTGCTCCTATTTTTTATTTTCTCTTTCATAATTATTAGGAGGCACTGCCTGATAATTAGCCTTTTGAGGTTGTATTTCTTGTGCAGGCTTAGGAACATTTATCGCAACTTGATTAACCACAACGGGTTTTGGTTGCGTAGTCCCTGTCTTTGTATTTTTGTTCCACTCTTTCTTTTTAGGTTTGGCAATTTTGCCATCCTGTATTTTGATCTCTTCGATAACTCTGGCTTGCGCCAGAGCTTCTTCTAAGGTGGCGTATTGTTGCAGCTGCAATAGCCCAGAGATTGATCTCAGACAACTTCATGAAAACATTTGTGTGAGGTCGGACATAGGGGGAAGGTAGGGTAGCTTAGAAAGCAGAGCCCTCCATCGATTCCCGTAGGCCACCATTGTCTCCTCCTCATATTGCCTGAGGCTGGCTAGGTCACTCAGTGATGCCTTCTTCTTGGTGTTGAAGGCGAAGCATTCAAGGAATGCATCCACTAATTGATCCAAGTTATTTATGCTATGCTTCGGCAACTGGGTGAACCAATCCGAGGTAGGGCCTACGAATGTGGTTATGAATGTCCTCAGCAACAACGCATCATTATCCTGAATGCCAAAGCATTGGCTCAGGAATCTTGTCACATGCTCTTGAGCATCCTCTTCACCCTTAAAGATTGCCAATTGAGGCAACTTGAAATGTTCGGGGTAAGAAGGTGTGGGCACTGACGGATGCACTGGATGACTACGGAGTTGGCGTAACATGGGCTTTTGGGGCCCAGAAGCTTTGGTTTCCATAGACTCCAAATGCTCTAATAGCGCTTTGTATGCATCGAAAGATTTAATTTCTTCCTCTTTTGTTTGCTCCCATTGTGAGTTATGGGAGACTGGAGGCCTATGGAGGGGTGGCCGGATAGCACCCCCTCCACCTTGATAGGGCATTTTGGCCCACTCTACTTCTGGTTCATACTCCTCGTAAACTTCCTGAGGAGTCTCTGGGCGAGACCTCTGACCCTGAGTGGGTCTCCATGGAGGGTACCCATCATTGTTTCGGGGAGTGGCCTCCCTCTCAGGTCTATGGGGTCTCGGAGGCAAAGCTTGACGAGGTCGCGGAGACCTATCCTGCACCAAGGGATTATGCCTCTCATATGGTTCCACTTTTTGGGTGCGAGGGGTTGGAACCCTCTTAGGTAAGTTATAAAGCAGCTCGTCTGCTTCGCGCTGAATGCGCTCTTTGTTAAGGCGGTATAAGCGCTCTAACTACTGATGATCTTGCTCAAGCCACGTGATCTGGGCTTGGCGGGCGGCATGTCTGGCGACTGCCAGGTCAATTTGGTCCACCATCTTGGGCTTAGGAGGCTTGAATGTTTCTCCTATGTATTTGCCTCGGTCTTGATGATCCGAGATTTCAATGGGTCGCTTCCCTCTATCGAGGTTGGCGGCATTTACCTGAGGCTCTGGCCTCGATGTGTGACCATGGTATCTAGCAGGTGCAGAAGCGCAAGGCTCCCATGCTGTATATTGCTCTCGAGGAATTTGATGGTCTTCCTCGTACTCCCTTTCATGGGTGTGAAGGGGGCGGGCAGAGTTAGCTCGCCCTGTGTGGAGAGCCCTGCGCTCTGGGTTTTGTCTTTCAGTTCTAACAATGATGGGAGGCAAAGGAGAGATGCCATAGTCACGTTGTCTCTCCTCATGGGCACTGTGCCTCTCTAGCGCTTCGTTGCATGGTGGCCACTCATATCTAGCCTCTAAAGGCGGTCTTCTATTTACGTTGAGTGCCACATGTAAAGCTTCTTCCCGAAAGGGGCTGTGCTGAATGGGCGTGTCCCCCAGAGGGGTGTCCCTATAATTCCACCTTGACATGGAATGATGTGGACTCTCTTGTGGTCCAGACCGCCAAGGCGGTATGGCCAAGTCCTCAGGGCTAAAGCGAAGGCGACTTGTGCCCGCTCTTTGTACACTTTCCACAGCTTCTGCCCTTGATTGGGCTTGGCTACGGGTGCACACCATTGTGGTGCTCTTCTACAAGCTAAGCAGATTTTTATCTTTTTGTTTATGATTTTTTTTTTGTTACACTAAGCAGAAATGAACACACACATACACAAACGGTGATTATCTCTTTTAAAGATTAATGGTGTGTCCTAAACTGGTTTTAGTGCGTTTTGATGATTTTGTTTTGTTTTTGAAAGTTTTGAAGAACGTTTAAATGCATAATGAAGGCTCATATGACTCCCATAAATGGTCGCCCCTTCAATATACCATTGCCCGACCGATATACCAACCTCTCTATATACCCGCCCTTACGAGAGGGAAACTATAGGTACGTGAGAGCAGATGGTACGTGGTACGTAGGCGGTACGAAAGGGGGATTGTCCTGTTAATGACACCTACCATAGAAGACTTATCCTCGCACACTGGGAATCACCCCAACGACACTCGGTCAGCTTTCGTCAGGATTTACGCCTAACAACAGTGACAATCGGGGTAAATGGATGCAAAAATCAAGCCAAGGTGGTGATGAACCCACCGTTGGTCTTGATCAAGGGCTGGGGTCTTACGACCAGCTCCTTGGTTTAAAAATGCCACGTGATGTGTGTGTGGTTCTTTTTATTAAAAATTAAAACAGGCAGAAGCAACTACTTTCCTTAAGAAGGCAAAATTGACAGAAAATAGAAACAAAAAAAGCAGAAAATGACAGGAACAGTTTAGGACCCTTACCTTTTCTCTGCCTAAACTTGTTGTTTCTGATCCTCGGCCCTAAAAATGTATAGACAAAAATTCGTCCCTGTGTGAGACGAATTACAGAACAGAATTCATCCCTGTCTGAGACGAATTAGAATTCGTCTCAGGGTCAGACGAATTACAGTAAGGTATTCGCCACAGGCAAAGACGAATAACAGTCAGAGCTCGAACAATGGTACCTGTAAGCACAAAGACACAAATTTTTGATCAGTTTCTTGATCTTAAAAACCAGGGGACAGAGTCCCACCGTGATCGCCACTGAAAGCACGAGATTCTGGAAGAAAGAAATACTAATGCGACGCATTCAAAATCAAACAAACGCTTAAGTCCTAAGATGTGAAATGCATGAAATGAAAGAGACGAATTGAACGGAGATAAAAGAAAGTATAGAAAACACAGCCCTTTTTATTTAACTCTCGTAATATCGGTTACAAAGATGCCTCCTCCCTTTTCAGGGGCTAGGAGCGTTAAAAGAGTTTTGGTTACAATCATGACTTAGTGTTCCTCCTTCCGCGTGCCCACATTTGAAATGGGCGGGCCAAAGTGTTGCCGCCATTGGTGTTGATGAATCCTTGATCCTTGCTGCTCCTCCTACGTTCAAAGAAACAACAAAATTGTTAGTAGCACCTGTGACAAAAGATGAAACGTTTGATCTTAAAAAACAATGGAGGATGCATGCATAAGATTAGCTAAACCGATGAATAAAATGACTCCAAATAACCTACAAATTTGACAGAGACTAGAGAACATTACCAGAGGGCCACTGCCATCAAAATAGTCAAGGAAACATCATCGATTCGAGTTCAAATATAATTCGTCCCTGGTCAGGACGAATTCTACTGTAATTCGTCCCCGGGTAGGACGAATTCGCCTACGACAAAACGCCGAAGTAATCCTGCCCAAATGTCACGTCTCGGGATCTCCAAAAGACCTGCAAACATAGGGGTTAGCTAATTGGGGGCATTTTGGGATGACCCAGATGGTCGGATTTCCCCAATTTGACCTCCATCAATGGGAATTTGACGTTGTTACCTGCAAGTTAGTGGGGACAACAAAAGCGACAAAATTGATAAGATTTGATCAAAACCTTCTGATATTGAAATTATAAACTATCTAAACAGTATAAAATGGAATGGAAGATAAACAAGTGGCAAAAGAACAACTTAAAATGAAACTAAGAAATGCGGGGCGCCCGGGCGGGCCGCCCACCGTTAGAACCTGATTTCGGCACCAATCCACTTGGGATGGGCCCAAAATCTCTTGTAATGGGTTGTCGGCGAATTGGTAGATCAATGTGGTCAAATGTCGGGTTTTGGGTCCGGATTCACACTTCCAAACGCCACCCAATAACCTCTCTTGCGAAAGAGATCAAGGATGTGGAAGAGGTGAATCAAAAGGGTAAAATGTGGTATTCAATTTGGCAGCACTTCGTTGCTTGAAAATGCCTCCAACTTGTCTTTTTTTTGGGTGGGAAAGTCCACCAATTTATAGACCCAGGGGGTCTCTTTGGAGGGGCATGCAGGGGTGCCATGTGGCGGCCATGCCTTCTCAAGAGGGAGGAGACTCCTCCCTGACTTGGGCTTCCATGACTGCCCTTGTGACAGTCCTCTAACGCCCACTCTGCCCACCTACACGCGCATGCAAGGCAGGAGGCATTAATTGACTATCCTCGGCTGCCACTTGGCACCATTTTTCTTTTTGCCCGTTGAACCTGGAATTCGTCCTGACCTAGAGCGAATTCAGAATTCGTCCCTGGGTGAGACGGATCCCAATTTGAATTCATCCCTGGGCGGGACGGATACTAAGCAAAGTGCCTGAATGTGCCAAATTGCCTTCTGACCTTACAAAATTGCTACAAAAGTGGTTAGGACCACTGTTTAACCTCTGAGGGCTGCCCTGGGGGCTGTGTGTGTCAAAGCGATCAGTGTTTGCAGTCACATAATCGGATTGGTGCTGTTTTGGTGTCTACAAAAGGAACCTTTGATTTATATGAAATTATTCAAGGATTTTAATATGAAAGGACCCTTTGATTTTTATGGGATTTATTAAAGATTTTTAATTGAGAAGGAACCCTTTGATTAAAGTTGATTATCTTAGGAGTTTTCAATTAAAAAGAATGTGGATTTATTCTTTAAATTGAAGTTATGGGCTTCAATTTAGGGAATGAATGAATGATTGTTTTGAAGATTAAAGGTATGGGAATTTAATGCTTTAAGTAGTAATTGGTTGATTGGAAATTGTGAATTAAAAATGATCTAGATTTATTCTTTGAATTCAAGTTATGGGGCTTTGATTTAGGGAATTAAAATTAAAGAGATTGTTTTAAAGGTTAAGGGTATGGAACTTTAATGCTTTAAGACATGAAAGAATTTGATTAAACTTATACCTTGATTTAAGTAGTTCATGATGGATGATTCTCTAAGGTAACTTGAGATGGGAAAATAAAAGTAAAGGTTCTTTTATAATATCCATTATGCATTAGATGGTTAGAAACTTAATTGAATTTTGTATAGTTGCAATTTGGTAAAGCAAATGAGTAGATGCATTTAAAGGCATGCCTATCTTGAACCATGATATCTTGATCCCTTGCTACACTCAAAAATTCATTGGGAAGCAAGGAGAAGCAAGGAGTTCAATGGAAAATGAGTATAGGTAATTGTATTTTATATTGATTTACTTGTGCTCAAGTAGACTAGAATTACGGAGATATATCCCTAATGCGGTTAATATAATATTATTTAAATTATGAAGGATTTATCTACATACTCTATGATGCCTATCCTTATCCCATTGTGACCTTTCATATGGGGAGAGTTGAGCTTATGAATAGATAATTTAACACACAACTACACACATACTCTATGTGCATCATCCTTATCCCATTGTGACCTTTCATATGGGGAGAGTTGAGCTTATGAATAGATAATTTAAAACACAACTACACACATACTCTATGTGCATCTCCATTACATCAAGACCTCTCATAAGGGGAGAGATGAGCTTATCAATAGAAAATTTAACACACAACCACACACACTCCCGAAGAAGAGTCAAAACATGAACCACTGCATTGTCTTCCTCCAAAAAAACTAATGAATATTATTAAAGTTAATTATAAATAAATTATTACACAACTACACCCATTGTGACTTTTCATATGAGGAGAGTTACACTAATAAAATAATTAATTTTTTTATTAATTTTAAAGAAAACAATATAATTAAATTTAATATTTAACTCTATTTATAAATAACTTTAATAATTTTTCATAAATCGTAATTTCCGTGTGTGTGAGGTTGGTTAAAAAATAGAAGAATAAAAAATAATATATTTTTAATACTATTGATTTATATATAAAAAAATATTTTTATTTTTAAAAAACATTTTCGTGCTATAAAAGTACTAGATTTAATATTACTAAAGTGTCGGTGACCTCTACTTAAAATGAAGTTATTGGACTGATCAACCGTGGATTTTAACGTCAATTATAGAGGAAAGCAACGTGTATGACTGTTCATTACCGTCAAACTGTTGGAGCAGGACATAAACCCCTATCTGTGAACCACGAAACGAAGGCAAATACAAATTCATAGCACGAGACAATTCTCTCCTCGACCTTGCCTATGTCTATGACCATCACTCGCTACCCGACGCGGAAATCGCTCGTAATCCTGGTTTTATACATCGATTGCGTTTGGACCCACGTGTTTACCTCTACGTGGACTTCACCCAATAACGTCCAATTTCCAGCTATCCCATCCGACAGAAACTCGAACATTTGGAACCTCCAAAACTCTATACTCTATCTCGAAGCGAATCTCTGGTCCGATTCCATCTTGTTATTTCAGATCTTCGAGTTGAAGACATCCTCACGTTTATCCGACCGTTTCATATCTTCCAGAAAGAAGAAGCAAATTTTGACTTTTAATAAAAATTATATGTCGCTTTGTCTCAAACCCTATATAACCTGTAACGTCCCCCGGAGATTTTCTATTGAAGTGCTCGTTCCCTCAATTGACAATTAAAGTTATTTGTTTCTTTCAATTCAAACGCTTTTCCCCCAAAGGAAAACTTTTTCGGAGGCCTGAAGGCATGGACGAGACTCGAAAACGTCAGCGGTTCGAGTCCCGGCGGGACATCAAGAGCCCTTCCACCCGAGAAAACAGACACTAGCCCCGCAAAGCGTCTCTGCCACAAGTCGGATTGCAAAATTATCGATGTTTTCTATGAAATCGTTTCTGAAATGAAATGAATTCGGAGGACGTGGATTCTGCCGGCCAGAAATCCAGGAAGATTTGGTGTGGAATATAATGAAAACGCTTCGAGAAGTTATCTTTGCAAGCCCTTTGTGTGAAGACAAATCGAGCAGAAGTAGTTCTACTTGTGATGAAAGACATTACACCGGGCCGCAAGGAGAAGAGGAGTCTATCATCAGAGGAGATTTGGTCGAGAATGGAGTGGAAAATAAGAGTTGTAAGGCCGAGTTTGAGTATCTAGTGGGGGCCAATATTGACGAGCTGGGTATTCCTAGCAGTCCACAGTCCCGTTTTGTGGATGATCGCCTGAGAATGAATTTTGTTGAAGGGAAGCATCACAAGCGGTATGACGTGCGAGGTGATATAATTATCATAGAAAGAGATTGCTAAAATAGTCACGATACTCTCTTCCATTAGGATTGAAACAGCTTGTGGGCTTGCGGCGTATGCTTTCCTTAATCGACATGCACAAAATGTATTACAGTGGACACGCGAAGTCCACCACTTTTTCGTGTCATTTTCCAATTCTCTTGAGTTTGGATTTTTGGGTTATGTTCAATTCGCGACCGTCTTATGGAACTGGATTTAATGGACTTCAGGCCGAAAGGGACCAAGACGCGGCCATTAAATTGTGTGTGGGTTCTTTCGAAGGAACATGTTAAATGGAAAGAATAGGAAACGAAAAAAGAAGAGGACACCATACCGCTAACGTAGGTAAAAGAAGAGACCATACCGCTAACGCAGGTAAATGTTAATAAATCATTAGTGATGGACAAGTCATAAATACTAGAATCAAAGAATCTAAATATAACACAAAGGTTCTTCAGTACATTTTTGAAGGCACTTGCAACTAAATATCTTATTACTATTCGACCTAGCCAATTACCCCTTCTATTTATTTGATCAAAACATTGCTTAATATTTGAAAATTAAATAATTTTTTAATTTTATTTTATAAATTATTATTTTTAAAAATTAGAATCATTTTATTTTACAATAGATAAACATTTAGGTTATATCCACCATTTTAATCTAATAGCTAACTAGTAACCTATTTAATAATATGATGTAAAGATAAGTCTTCATCAAATCTTCATCTTATTCCTATTTCTACATCACTATGTTGTAAACATAAACCTAGATGTATCTCCATCCTCCATTTGGATGTATCTTCATTTGTACATTGTACATGATTGCATATCTTTATAGCCTTCACCTATCCCTAATCATGAACATGGTGTTTGCAAAATTACCACTAATTTTTTATGTAGTTGCCAATTGGAAATGAAAATCAAATTCTTTAGATTTTTCTAAGTAAAAGGGTATACATTTTTTTCTTCCAATTGTGGAGTGATACCTTTTATATAAATAAAAAAGGGTAAAAGCTAAGGAGGTATTGGACGCAAAGAATCCTCCATAAGTAGTAGTGTGACAAAATATTGATGTCCATATTTTAGGCTACTGTAAGAAATGGACTTGGAATATAATAGTTGTGATGTAGGATTTGAATATCTATTAGGATCCAACAATGACAAGTTGGATGTTTCTTTGGTACCTTTATGCCATGCCATCTTCATCATGACCATCTTGTAGCTACTCCTACATCACTATGTTGTAAACACAAACCTAGATGTATCTTCATCCTCCACTTTGTTGTCTCCTCATTTATAGGCTACACTTAATTACATAAATTTATAGCCTTCACCTATCCTTGATCATGAACATGGTGTTTGTACAACTATGACTAATTTTTAATGTGTATGTCAGGTGGAAAATATTCAATTCATTAGATTTTCTTAGAAGAAAAAATATATGACACATTTCGAGTCACATAATTTATATAATTAGAAAGGAATAAAATCTAAGGAGTGATTTGAGACATAAAATTCTCCATAAGTGGTAATGTGAAGAAATGATAGTTGTTCAAATTTTAGGCTAGCATAATAAATGGGATTAGAATATACTAGTTATAATATAGATTTGAGTATCTACTAGGATCTAACAATGATGATTTAGATATTTCTTTGTTGTCTCTTTGTGTCTTCATCAAGTCTTTATTTTATTCTTTGTTGTCTCTATGCCATGTTACCTCCACAATGATCATATAATTACTAGTCTTAAATGACACTAGTATACATACACATCAAAATGTATCAACATCCTCCACTTGGATTTATATTCATTTGTAGACTACACTTAAATGCATATCTTTATAGCCTTCACCTTCCCCTAATCATGAACATGCTCCTCTCAAGAATATATTCCTCATCTATTCTTTTTCAATCATTTCTATATTCCATCTACTATGTTATATTTGTAGTCTAGGTTCACAAGAATCCATGGTTAATGTTTATAATAATTAGAGAAAAATTTATTATTCAGATAATCATTAGGTTTTTTTATCACTACATGTGATGAATAACTTGGCCAATTGATCCAAGTATATTCCTTCTCATTAAATATCATCAACTTAACTAAGAATAGATTATTTTGAGATGATCCCATACTCCTATCAAGAATTTAGCTTATGGTTATAATGAACATTAAAAATCTCTTATCAAATTATAAACCTCAAGAATGAGTTATACCTAAAAACTAGGAGAGTTATATAACAATAGATAAGTCTATATTGGATATTTTTTATGGCTCAAACCAAACCATCTCACTAAAGTTTCATTACTTGAATATTCTTGCCAAGTTTGAATCCATTCATCATTTAGAATTTACATCTTGTAATATGAAGGGTAACCCTACAATTTGGATTACTAAAGAATAATTTCGTAAGGAAATTTTTTATTTCTAATTCATATAACTATGTCTCAATTGAATTTTACCAATTTAGATACCCTGATACTCTTTAGGTCTTTGGCTAGTTCTACCTCTATACAAGATTTTGTCTTCATGACCTTTGTAACATGATCTTTCTCCTATCAAATCTTAGAAATTTCATTCTGGGGAACTTGATTAACAATAATTTTCAAGAATGGCTCATGTTGGTTCAACTATTCTATTTATTATTCAATTTGTTCTTATAGTGACTTTAGTACAATGATGGGGTTTTCTACCTCTTATTAAAAAAATTTAAAATTTTCCTTCTAGGATCTAAGTAGAGTTTCATCCTCCCTATCTAGCCCTAGATTTTTGAGAAGATTCTCATATTGTCCTCCTTATCTTGAATGTCATTTTATTTGTCCTTGCAAAGAAGTTGGATAAGTTACAATTCCTCTCAATTGTACTTCCAATAGTTAGTTACCTCTTCTCATAAATAGACTTAGATTATTGTTCTAGTAATGGTATTAGTCTCACTTGTAATCACATACGATGCAATATTGATTATGACCATTATTACCTTCTTGGTAATATTCTAGGTCATGCTTATCTCACTGTAAGATGCCATTATCCTTATCTATAAATGAGTTGAGTTTAGTTACTTATAGTAAAGTTTTCATTCTTTCAAACTATTTATTTTATTATCATTTATCTAATAATGACTACGGTTATTCCCACTCCATGTAATATACTATTCCTAGGTGTGCTTACACATTATCAATCTCTTGATAATGATGATGGTCATACTTACTCTCTACAAGATGCTATATCAAAGTAAAGCTACCTTTCCTAGGATCAATTACTAAGCAAAATTTAGCATATTCATGGAAAATTCTAGTCTAACATATCTAGAGCTTGTCTATGGTCTCTTATAATCCTCTAACCATGAGTTCCTCTAACCATGAGTTCTAATTTCAAGGTAATCTAGAAATTCAAGGTCTTCTCAACTTTAACTCAAAACTAAGCAAGGGCCTGAATAGGAAGATACTTGAATCCTTAGCATATTCCATGGAAGCCTCTAGTCCATCGTACCTAGGGATATAATACCAAAAGTAACATGCCAAAAATCAAACAGACTTGAGAGAGAATTTTTTTTGATACACTCATATGTATCTACATATCTCGAGCATACATAAGTCATTCTATGATGCTATCTATTGATAAAATATATTTTTATTAAATTATCTATCTCATCTTTGTGATGATCCAACTTATTTATTTTAATCCTTTAAAAGGGTATGCTCATCCCACACCATATAAGTCTATATATGTAGGTGCACTAAGAATAATGTAAATAAGTTATCATTCTCATCCTCATGATGAGATAACTTATCCCTTTTTAGATGTCAAAGGGGTACACCCATCCCTACACCATACATAAATTTATCTATGTAGGTATACTAAGCATAATGCACATAGGCTATTCATCTCATCTCTCTCTATCTCTTTCTAAACTTCTAATCCATAAGTATAATCATTAATAGATATTGTTTTCTAATCATATAAGATGTATCATACAAAGGACTATTCAAGAATACAAAGTGCATGTATTCTTTCCTTTTTCTAACTAGATATCTTTTACCTTTATTTTAATTTACCAATTACATTATTCCTCAAATTTCCTTAAAGACAAAACCTCCTAAATAACTAAATCTAGAAAGTGGTAAATGCAATATCAAAAGGTGAAGATATTTGAAACACACACAACACATCACATATCCTAAGAAACCCTTACAAGAAAAGCCCAGACTCAAAACATCCTTTTATTACATATGTTTAGTTATCTCCAATACAACCATATAAAGGAATTCCATAATTCCTTTCTTCAAAATATCAATTCCAAAATAAATACATAAGAACCCCAAAATTCGTATGTCCCCAATACATGAATAGTTATTTTAATTCATATTACAAAATCAATGAGGGAACACCATAATTTCCTTGAGTGAATTCCATAGTCATTCTTTTTTTTCCAAAATATAAACACCTATAAAAATACATAAGAACCCCATAATTCTTTAGTCCTCAAAAAATAAATTCTCCTTCTCACTCACATTACAAATCAATGGGGGAACTCCATAATTCTCTCAAATGAATTCCACATTCAGTCCTCTAAAGATGATTTCTTCATTATAACAACATTGAAAAAAATAACTTCTTTTTTAAAGGTATAATGTAACCATCTATACTATCCAAACATATTTTATTCAAAATAAAATACATTATCTATTATATATTTCAATATTAACTTATCCAAAATAAAATATATTATCCTTAATATATTTTAAACATAATTTAACCCAAAATAAAATATATTATCCTCAATATATTTTAAATATAATTTAACCCAAAATGAAATATATTTTCCCTAATACATTTCCAACATGATTCATCCCAAAATGATATATACTATCTATTATATATATCTCAAACACAAAATGAAAGTCAATCATAATTACATTAAACATAAAAAAATCTAATGTTCATTCTTTAAATTAATCAGAAGTCCATAATTCATCCTTTAAATTAACCCCAAAAGATCATTCCTTCAACGCTTTCTAAGTTCCATTCAATTTCTCCATGAAAGTAATCCCTAATTTATTCAACTTCTCCATGAAATTGATTCCTAAGTTTCACTAATTTTTTCCATAATTTTATTCGTAAGATTCCTTTAATTTTTCCACAAAATTGATCTTAGGTTTCATTCAATTTTTCTATGAAATTGACATATAGTTTTCTTTAAGATTTGCTCTCTAACACCTAAAATTGGTCTATAATTTTTGTTCAGTTTTACTCTAATTCAAAACCTAAAATTGCTCTATCATCATGCTCAAGTTTTAGTTTGTCAATATCTTCTAAAGTAAAGTAGTTTATTTTAGCAAAAAAAGTGCTTCCAAACCTGTATCATCATGCTCATGTTTTAGTTTGTCAATTTATTTTAAATTAAAGTAGTTTTTTTTACCAAAATAAATACTTCTAAACCTCCAAAGTAAAATATTAAATAATAAAAAGAGCATTGTTTCATTATAATAATAACTTCCAAAAAGAGAGTGTTTAGAGTAAATCACAAGTCAAAAAATCAAACCATCTACCTAAACCAAATTTAAATGGCTTACAACCAGTTAAAGAGAATCGAAATTGGTCAAACAAATCATTACACCCAACAACCAATGCTATAGCCTTCACTAGGTGATGGCTAGCTTGACCACCACTTAGTGGTTAGGCTAATAGTGGTCACCTTCCCTATTGCAACATTACAAGATATCCTATAGGGATCATGTGGGATAATTTCCCACTTACCTAATAAAACACTTTTAAGTCAATCAACCAATCATAGTTGACAACCAAAGGCAAAAAACCAACCAATCACATCATTGCATGTGGTAGACCATAAGCGGATCAACAAAACCATGATATCATAGGTGATTCAAGGGAAATTAAGACTTATCCAAACATGCACTACAATACATAACTAAACAAATAACTAAGGTGGTGAACATGCCAAAAAAATCATTAAACAACATACAACATGGGTCCATGTGTATAGAAGAGCACCTCCAATTGGTGTTAGATAGCACCCCTAACTACCACTTATGGTCAAGTACAAAAGGGATATATTTTATTTTTAAGGTACAAAATTCCAACCACTCCTTGCATGTGGGATAAATAACATGAAGATGCAAGTTGACCTTACCTCATTTTGGACTTGTTTTAGCACCTATGTCGCATCCATGATGTTGCACTCCTCGACGATACCCTAATAAAAAAGAAATATTCTATGGTTCTTGAGCTTAAATTTTTAATAAAAAATAAAACCTACTCAGCATTAGAACATAACATCAATACCCTATTCAACAACCAAAAATAGGTAACAAATATTAGGCAAATAAATTGGTTAAACAACTTATAATTTGAAGTTCTAATAGCAAGGAATCTTCTACAAGATTTGGACTGTCTTGACATGGTTAAAGTGGGTAGGAAGAGATCATAATAGATGGTTTAGTTTTATTTTGGTACTACATGATGGTACACTTCTAGAATAGACCTTTATTAAGAAAAATGAGATTAATGGAGTTCGGTTTAAGATAAAATTAAATAGCAAATATTAGGCTAGTTGTTCACAAAGTGAAATATAGCAAACCAAGCCTTAATTAAACTAGTCTATAAAATCCTATTAGTATTAGTTTAGTCTACTAAAATGGGTTCAACATATCTCATTTGATATACATAGGGTTGAATGGCAGAAGCTTCATATAGAGTAATTTTTTAAAGAGAAACCAATCTCAAGTAAATTTTGACCTAAGCAAAATAAAACGCCTCAACACAACAAGATTTAAAAAAGAAGTAAAACCCAACGAATCTAACTCAAGGGTTTTTTAAATGAAAGGTTCCAAAGGTTTAAAAATATTAATGTGTAGAGAGTGTGACTGAGAGGGAATCATGCTAAGATTTCCTTTAAAATTTATCACTCAAGGAGCCTATAGGTAATGCAAACCTATCTATAGGTTGTAAACAAGTCTTTAACCAAAGTTTAAAATTAGAAAGAAATAATTTAGGAAGGAAAACAACATGTAAGAAATCCCAATTCATACTTCAACCATGGATGCAAGCCCTTAGTCTATGGATTCCACTCTACCCTTACAATCTAGCCTCTTCCCCTACCACCAAGTTCCTCCACCATACTTACCCCTCTCCATGAGCCATCTCTTCATTTTTTACCTTCCCACCCAAGAACGTCATGCACTCTTCTCCAAATATTCATACCCATTTGCTCTCTTTTCCAAAGTTCACAAGGGTATGTACTTCTCATTAATGCCAGCCCCCTTCCTTAGGCCTCCCTTACATGAAGTATTAACATCTAATTTTGTATTTCCAACTTTTAAATATTGTAATGCTTGCTTTAATTTGAAAGTCAAAGGAGATATGATTTCTTTCCTAAAATATCTCATATGCCTTATCTTCTAGAAGGCCCTCATTTAAAATAATATAACCCATGTACTCCAAAGGTTATTCCCCTTTTATTTTTCCTCAAAATAATAATATTCAAATTTAATCTATTATATTTCCATAATATAATAATTTTCAATTAATCTATTATATTTCCACAATATAATTCAAATCCAAAAATATATAATTCCTTAATTAATTAATTTCCTCAAGTAATTAATTCCATTCAAAAATATAGAATTCCATCCAATTTATTCATGAAATTGACCTTTGTTCTCTAACACCTAAAATTGATCTATAATTTTTGTTTAGTTTTACTCTAAATTAAAACTCAAAATTGCTCTATCATCAAGTTCAAGTTCTTGTGCTATCAATTTATTTTATAGTAAAGTAGTTTATTTTATCAAAATAAATACTTCCAAACCTCTATCATCAAGTTTAATTTTTGCTCTACCAATTTATTCTAAAGCAAAGTAGCTTGGTTTATCAAAAGAGATACTTCCAAACCTCCAAATAAAATAATTAAATAACAAAAAGAGGTTTGTTTCAGCATAACAACTTCCAAAAATAAGTTTTTTAGAATCAATCACATGTCAGTAAATCAAACGACTGGCCAATCCAAAAGTAAACTAGATTACAATCAATTAAAGATCATCTAACTTGGTCAACCAAACAACAACATCCAACAACTAGTATTGTAGCCTCTGCTAGGTAATGGCTAGATTGACCATCACTTGATGGTCAAGCAAATAATGGTTACCTATCCTATTTCAACATTATGAGAGAACTTAGAGGGAGCATGTGGTAAAATTTCCCACTTACCTACCATTTTTTTCTAAACCAATCAACCAATCATCGGTGACAACCAAAGGAAAACAACCGACCAATCATGTCATTCCATGTGATAGATGATAAGTAGGTTAACAAAAACATGATATCATAGGTGAGTCAAGGGTGGTGAGGGATTAGCCAAACATGCACTACCACACATCACCAAAAACTACCAAGGTAGTAAACACATCAAGAAACTCATCGAAAAGCATACAACACGGGTTTATATATCTAGAAGAGTACCTCCAACTAGTGCTAGGCAGCTCCAAAAGGAGTGATCCCCCATGACTACCACCTATGGTTGATTTATAAAGGGATTTATTTTGTTTTTAAGATATAAAATGCCAACCACTCCTTACATATGGGCTAAATGAGATGAAGGTCTATGTTGACATTCTCTTATTTTGGTCTCATCTAAGAATTGATGTCACATCCACAATGTCACACTTGTCAATGAAAGTTTGATTGAAATTACAAAAGGAGAGTTCTTTCAAAATAATATCTTCTAAAAAGAGGGTATTTAGAGTCAATCACAAGTCAACCAATCAAACCATAGACCATCCTGAAATTCAACCAACTTAAAACTAGTCAAAGAGCATAACTTGGTCAATCAAACCACAATACCCAACAACTAGTTATCTACCCTCTGCTAGGTGATGGCTAGCCTGAAAACCACCTGGTGGTTAAGCTAATAGTGGTCACCTAGCCTATTTCAAAATTATGAGAGCTCCAATAGGGAGCATATGGAATAATTTCCCACTTATCTACAAAAATATTTTTAAGCCTATCAACCAATCGTAGATGATAACCAAAGGCAAACAACCAACCAATCACATCATTCAATATGATAGACCATAAGTGGTTCAACGAAACCATGACATCATAGGTGATTAAATGGAAGTTAGGGCTTAGAAAAACATACACTACTACACATCACCAAACAAACAACTAAGGTAGTGAATATCTCAAACAACTCATTAAAAAGTACACAACATGGATCCATGTGTCTAGAAGAGTGCCTTAAACTGGTGCTAGGTGAATCCACGAGGAGTGTCCCCCTAAATACCACTTGTGGTCAAGTAATAAAGGGATCTATTTCCATTTACAGACACAAAATTCCAACCACTCCTTGTATGTGGGATAAATGAGAAGAAGGACCAAGTTGGCCTTCCCTCATTTTGGGCTTATCTAAGCATCGATGTCGCATCCATGATGTCACACTCATTAATGACACCCTAATGAAAAAGGGGTATTCTACGGATCATGACCTTATATTTTTAATAAAAAATAAAATCTACTTAGCTTTAAATAATAACATCAAAACCCTATTCAACAACAAAAAATAGGTAACAAAAATAGGGAAAATCATATGGTTAAACAACTTCTAATTGCAAGTGCTAATAGCAAGGGATCTTCTACAAGATTTGGATTACAATAGGGTAAAAATGAGCAGGATAAATATAATACTATATGGTTTAGTTTTATTTTAATACTACATGATGGCACTCTCCTAGAATAGACCTTCATCGAGACAAATGAGATTAATAGAGTTTGATTTAAGATAAAATCAAACAATGAATATTAGGCTAAGTATTCACAAAGCCAAATATAGTAAGCCAAGAATAGTCTATAAAGTCCTATTAGTATTATTTTAATATTCTAAAATGGTTCCAACATAATGAATCTCAGTTATATACATAGGATCGAAAGGAAGAAGCTTAATATAGAGTAAAGTTTCAAATAAAAATCTCAAGTAGATATCGACTAGAGCAAAATAAAATACCTCAACACAACAATATTGGAAAAAGAAGTAAAACCCAATGAATCTAACTCAAGGGTGTATAAAAGAAAATATTCCAAAGGTTTTAAAACCTTAATGTGTATAAAGTGTGTCTAAGAGGTAATCATTCCAAGAGCTACTTTAAAATTTATCACTTAAGGAGCCATAGGTAATACAAGCCTATCTATAGGTCGTAAAAAAAACTTTACCCAATGTTTAAAATTAGAAAGGAACAATTTAGGAAGGAAAACAACATGTACGAAATCTCACTTCATACTTCAACCATGGAAGAAAGCCCTTAGTCTATGGCTTCCACTCTAACCTTCCAATATTATCTCTTCTCCTGTCAGCAAGTGCTTCCACCATCTTATTCCCTCTCCAAGAGCCATCTCCTCATTTCTTTTTGTTTCCTCCCAAGAACATCATGCACTCTTTTCCAAATATTTATTCCCATTTGCTCCCTTTTCCAAAGTTTACAAGGGGGTGTACTTATCATTAAGGGCAACCCCCTTCCACAAGACTCCCTGACATGAGGTATTAACATCTAATTTTGTATTTCCAACTTTTAAATATTGTAATACTTTCCATAATTTGAAATTCAAAGGAGATATTATTTATTTCCTAAATATCTCATATGCCTTATCTTCTAGAATACACTCGTTTAAAATAATATAACCCATGTCCTCCAAATGTTATTTCTCTTTTACTTTTCCTTACAATAGTAATATTCAAAATTTAATCTATTATATTTCCATAATATAATAATTTTCAATTAATATATTATATTTCCACGGTATAATTAATTAATTAGGAAAATTAATATGGGAGTAAAACTACTCCCAAAATTTTATTTGATTGATTAGACATTTTTCGCAGGACTGCCCAAACTACCGAACTCGTTTCGGCCATATCTCACTCATCCGGACTCGGATTGAGCTAAAATTTTGAGGGTAGATGCCTGAAAAACCCTAGAATGTCTCCACCAATTTTCATATCATTTGGAGCAACATAGATCCTAGCGCATCCCTATGTGTGAACGAGATATTTGGCAAGCGGCTATGCGAGGGTTTCATCTGGGTTGAGTGCAAGCAGCTCCAGAGGTTGGTTTTTAGGGCCTTCGGGCCCTAGCGGCCAATATTTTTGTGGTTTATGCTCAATATTTTAGTAGGAAATGTTGCAGGGGATACAAGATGGGTTAGAAATTTGTCTTTCAACAGATCATACTATGAACTTGAGTGACAACGACTTCCAATTTGCTGCACAAAAGAAAAGTGAAAACCATACCTTTCCACGACGTCTAGGGCAAGGATTAAAGAGATCACGAAACAAGTTTCAAGCAGTTGATCAAAAAATGGCTCATATCTCAAGTGAATCTGGTGCTAAGGTGCACCCACAAAATAATTCTATCGTGAAAACCCCTGTCAAGGGTAAGAATTTTGAAGACTCAGTCCCAAAAATGAATTTTAGGGATGCCCTTCATGGTGGACAGCCTCATCCCAATGCTAATATCAATATTAGGGCTTCCCATAAACCTCTAAGAATGCCTAAGATTGATCCCAGGAAAACGGAGTCAGGATGTCTTAAAGCAGCTGATGGAACTCCTATTGTTAAGCTTGATATGGGTAACATTCAGACTGGCATTGAAGATTTGGAAAAAAGAGGACTAATTTGTCGGTTCATGGGTTTTCGTCCGAGTCTATCTCGCTTTCAAAGTCTAGGGTCGCAAAAAGCTGGAAAACTAAAGGTGAGTTACAAATCTCTATTTATCCAAATGGTTATTTTCTTGTTTTATTTGCTAATAATGAAGATAGAGAGAAAAATTTTCAAGGGGGTCCTTGGTTTTTTGGAAGGGCAGGGCTTTTCATGAAGCCCCGGCATACTAAATTTAAAGTCGAAGAAGAGATGCCTTCTATAGCTCCCGTGTGGGTTAGACTCTTTGGCCTCCCTATTGAATTTTGGAATCCTACTATTTTTTCTTCAATTGGAAACTCTTTAGGAACTTTTATGATGACTTCTGATTGTACTCAAAATTTTGAACATATTATTTATGCTCGAATTTGTGTTTTAATGGATTTTGACAAACCCCTACCTAAAAATATCACATTACAATTTGGGGAAGACACTTGGGAGCAAGTAGTGGACTATGAGAACATTCCTTTTCATTGTAGAATTTGCCATGAATATGGTCATTTGGCCAGTGCTTGCCCAAATAAAATTCCTGATCAAAAGAAAGAAGATATAAACTCAAGCAGGTTTCCAAATACCTAAGAAGAAGAAAACTCATAAAAAACCAGTTATGAAGGATCAATCAAAGTCATCTCGCTAATATGTTTGAAATCCTTTCCACAAATGATGTCCCAAGTGAGGAAGAGGAAATAATGGAAACTGAAATCTTAGAAACACAATTTAAATATGAAGGGAAGAACTCAGAGACAAACCAACAAATCAAAGGTTTTCAACAAAAAAAAAAAGGAGAAAATTTACACAAGAAAAACAATATTTCAAATGTCAAAACTTCAAATAATGCAGGTCCCAATATAGACTCCGTTGAACCATCTAGTAAAATTTTGGTTGTGTACGAGCATTCTTCAAGGTTAGAAGCCATCTCATATTCAATTGGAATAAGTCAAGAAATAGGGAAAAAAAATTGAAGATGGATTCTAATCAAAAAGTAGGTCGCAAGACCAATCAATATCATATGGTAAAAGAAGGTGAAAAGCTTGTAGAGGAAGGTAAGATTAATGCCCTTCCCAACTTTTTTAGCCCTGGTATTAATGAAGATCATCACTTGGAATATTAGAGGACTCAAAGGGAGTCTTTCAAAACAAAATGAAATTAGAAGAATGATTCAGATAAATCATCCACATCTTGTTTTCCTTCAAGAAACAAAGATGTCAATGGAGGATATGGACTTAATTGCCAGTAAAATTTGGCCAGCTAGAAAAGTGGTTTCCCTCAGCTCCCAAGGGACTTCGGGTGGCATTGCTTGTCTTTGGGACCCAAAAGAGGTAGTTATTCACCATATGGTTGGCAGTTGGGGTTTGTTGGCTATAGCTATTCAAAGTAGACATTCCAACCAGATTATGCTCTGCATTACTATTTATGCTCCGACTTATTTGGAGGAAAAAAGAAGACAATGGAAGGATATTACTCATATTATCTCTCATTTTCCTAAAGCTTGGATCTTGATCGGAGGAGATTTCAATACCATCCTCTCTCTAGATGAGAAAAGGGGGGAAATAGAAATTTGGACAAAAGCACTGACCTCATGAGCGAATATATTGCAAACCTCCATCTTGTGGATATCCAACCAGATAATGGCCTTATGACTTGGTCTAACAGAAGGCAAGGCTTAGCTTGTATAATGGAGAGATTGGATAGGTTTTTGCTCTCTGAAAATTTCTTAATCCATGGTCACATTCCTAAAGTGAAGACTCTTAATAATGTTGGTTCGGATCATTGGCCACTCATGGTGGAAATGTGGAAAACCAATGTGAGTTTCTCTCCTTTTCATTTTCAATTAATGTGGCTTAGAGACATTTCCTTCAGACCTCGTGTGCAACAATGGTGGAAGGAAGGTAAACCTAGGCATGGGACTAAGATGTTCTATTTTGCCAAAATACCGCAATACATTAAATCCAAAATCAAGACTTGGAACCGGAAAGAGTTTGGGGATGTTCATAAAAAAAACATGAAGTTATTGCTCATCTTGAAAATTTGAATAAGAAAATCCATTTAGATGGCCTCACAGAGAAGAGAAGTGCAGATGAAATTAAACTCACAACTCGGTTAGAGGAATGGGAAAAAAGAGAAGAAATCTTATGGAAGCAAAAATCTAGAATTCAATGGCTCAAAGAAGGAGATCGAAACACAAATTTCTTCCACAAATCTCTTCTAGCTCGAAGATCTCACAACTTTATTTCTTCCTTAAAATCAGATTCTGGAGATGTTGTTTATACTTGGGATGGCATGAACTCTATTGTTGTTGATTACTTTTCCAATATTTTTGTTGCTACTCCTCTTGACTCAGCTTCACAACAAAATGTTCTTCAAGCAATCCCTTCTCTTATCACTTCTGAGGAGAACTCTATTTTGACTCGCTCCTCGTTACTATCAATGAGCTTCAACAAGTAGTTTTTAAAATGCAAAAAGGGAAAACCCTAGGTCCCGATGGTTTTCCCATTGAGTTCTACCAAGAGTTCTGGGATATCCTTCATGTTGATTTATTAGAGGTGGTGGAAGAAGCCAGGAAAGCCAAAGAAATTTTGAAGGTTATCAATAAAACTTATATTACTCTTGTTCCAAAAGCTCAAGAGGTTGATCATATCTCAGCTTTTAGACCTATTGCTTTATGTAATGTTCTTCTCAAAATCATTACTAAAATCATGGCGAGAAAGGTTGAAGCCTCTTTTGCATAAGATTATTTTCCCATAGCAAGGGGGTTATGTGGAAGGACGTCAAATAGTAGATGAGATAGTTCTTGCTCAGGAAGCCATCCATTCCATGGATATGCAAAATTCTCCTTCCATGTTCATTCGGTTAGACTTATCCAAAGCTTATGACAGAGTGGATTGGCACTTCCTTATCAAAGTTTTGAGGCAATTTGGTTTCTCTAAGGATTGGATGGATTGGATTATGGGATGTATCTCTTCGGTTTCCTACTTAGTTCTTATCAATGGTAGGCCTTCTCACTATTTCCCAGCTTCCAGAGGTATTAGGCAAGGTGACCCGCTATCCCCTTATTTATTCATCATTCTTGTTGAATGCTTGGGTAGGACTATAACCAAAAAGAGGGAAAACAAAACCCTTGAGGGAGTTACCATTGCTCATGGAGCTAGACCTATCTCTCATCTTCAATTTGTGGATGACTCTACTCTTTTAGGTAAAGCTACGAGTTAAGGAAGCTTCTAATATTAAGCAAATCATTAGCTATTTTTCTAAGGCTATCAGGCGCTTGATCAATGAAGACAAATCTAAAGTTATTTTCTTTCACTGCTCTCGCTAGACAGAATCCATGGTCTTGGATAAATTAAGATATAAGAAGACCTCTCTTCCAATCACTTATTTAGGTATTCCCATAAATATTCAAAGGCAGAAAAATAAATATTGGAATTGGTTGTTGGACAAAGTCAAGAAGAAAATTGGAAAGTGGACCAACAAGTGGCTTTCTTCTAGGGGTAGAATCACCTTGGTAAAATCAGTCCTTCAAGCTATTCCTATTTATGTTTCTTCCATTTTGAATATCCCAAAGGTTGTTCTTCGAGAATTGGATCAAATCAGTCATCGTTTCCTTTGGAGTGGTACTAAGGAGAAAAGAAAATGGGCCTTGGTGAAATGGGATACTTTATGTCTTCCTAAGAGTGAAGGGGGGTTAGGATTCCGGTCTTCAATTAATAACAACAAAGCTTTAGCTGCTAAATTATATTGGAGGATGTTGCATAACCCCAATGCTCTTTGGGCCAATAATCTCCGTGCTAAATATGCTGAGAACAAAAGTCCTGAAGACCTTGTTCGCTATCAACTTCCTACCAAAGGTTCTCCCATTTTAGCAGTTCTTAAGACCGGTGAGGATTTGATAAAGAAAAAATTTATTTTGGATCATTCATAATGGTCAACATGCAAATTTTTGGACAGATTCTTGGGATGGTCACAAGCCTTTGATAACTCAGTTTCCCGATTGGAGGCCTTGGATGGAGGAGCTTCACCGAGCTAATTGGATAAAGGTGGCTAATTATTGTTGGTACCATACTCGGTAATTCAAAGGTTGGTAGATATTGGATCCCTATTGAGGATCGGCCTATTCAAATCCTAGAAAGGCAAAGACAAGATATCCAAGGCATCCTTCATATGAGATCCCTCTCTTGGTCCCATGAAAAATATTGTTTTGGATGGAACAACACTACTAAGGGTGAGTATTCAGTTGCTCAAGGTTATTTGACCTTATGCCATAATAATCCCAACCATTCTTCTGACATATTTTCTCGATTGTGGGCTCAAAAGCTCCGGCCTAAGGTGAGGTTCTTTAATTGGCTTTTATTGCATCGTAGGGTGCTTACTGGTGAGCAACTTATGAAGCGTGGTTTTCATGGCCCTTTTAGATGTGAAATGTGTGAAGAGAATGTAGAAAATATCAACCATATTTTTATTGAGTGTACTTTAGCCTCTAAGCTATGGAGGAGAATGGCCACTTTACTTGGCTTACAGTGGTCCAATTTTTTTACTTTTGAACAGCTTTGGAGGGATTGGCCTAATCAAGAGGGTGTTGATCATTTTATTAGGCAGTTAGTTTGGATGGGTTCTACCATTCTTCTTTGGAATATTTGGAATGAAAGGAACAACCAAATTTTTAATCAAGATAGGAAGGATATTCACTATATTTGGCAAAAGACCATAGCCAACTTAGTTGAATCAGTCCATCAACTCCTTAATCACCCCCAAAACTCCCACCAAAGATGGGATCAAGTGATGCAAAGATTGAAGATTAAATCTTCTAAGGGCAACCAACTTAAAGGGAATGTGAGTATTAGTAAGATGGATAGGACTAGAAATTGGCAACCTCCTCCTAAGGATTTTGGAAAAGTCAATACCGATGGAGCCTCTAGAGGGAACCCTAGAAAAGCCAGTGTGGGAGGAATTGGTAGACTTTCGGATGGCTCCCTAGTTTTTACTTTTGCTGAGAATTTGGGTATTCTTTCCAATAACCTTGCCGAGGGGTATGGTATCCTCAGAGGCCTTCAGGAGGCTACTAAGGTTGGATGGGAAAAGGTGTTAGTTGAGTCTGACTCTCAACTTATGATTAATCTCTTGAAGACTCCTTCTAAGAATCATAAGGTGGATTGGAGAATAAAAAGAATTATTGAGAAGATTCAGTTAATCCAGATGGGATTTTTGAAAGTTGATTACAATCATGTGGCTAGAGATCAAAACAAGAGTGTTGATGCTTTAGCTAATTGGGCTTTGGACAAAGGTGATCTTACTTGTTATGGCCACCCTCCTATATGGTGGGCTTCTCAAATTAGGGAAGCTCTTCTTTCTATCATTTCTTTTGATGGCTCCAGTTTTGAAGGTACCTAGTTTCTTCTTGGTTTTTTTTTTTGCTTCTCTTTGGTTCATTCAGTTTTTTTTAGTTCCCTAGCTCATTCTATTCTTTATTTTGTTTCCTCTGTTGATTCTTGCCTTAATAGTCTTCTGGTCTAGATAGGTCATTGTTTTGTTCAATTTTTTTTTCTTTTTTCTTTTTTGTTTTTTTTTGTTTAGTTTTTTAAGGTGGGTGGGTTCTTTTGTTTTGTTTTGTTTTTGTGTTCTTTGTGTTGTTTTTTGTTGTTCTTGTGTTTTTGTTGTTTTGTTTTGTTTTTTTTAATGTTTTTTGTTATTGTTCTTGTGTTTTTTTCGTTCTTGTTCTTGGGTTTCTCTTTGTTTGTGTTATTTCATGTTTTTATGTGTGAGTGTTTTCTATGTTTTTTGTTTTTGTTTATTGTCTGTTGTTGGTTGTTTTTTATTTTTATTTTTATTTTATTTTTTTAAATTTTTTAGGTTTTGGTTGTGTTTATTTTTCATGTTTTTTTTGGGTTATGTCTTTGTAGTGTTCTGTTGTTTTTGTCTTGTTTGTGTTTTGTTATGTGGTTCTTGTGTTTTTCTATGTGGTTTGTGTTGTGGTTTCTTTTATCTTATTGTGCGTGTTTGGTTGTGCTTTTGTTTTTGACACACTCAAGGAGCATGTTTTTTATTTTATTTTATTATTTTTGTTGTTATTTACTTATTTTTAAATTGGTTTTGTGTGTTTGTTTGCTCCTTGAGTATGTCAAAGGTGGTAGGCCAGGTCCGAGTCCTGGGCATTTTTGGCGGAATGGATACCCCTGCCTCCTTGGGTCTTACCCGAAAGTGGCATCCCTTTTGGGATGTTTTCCACAAATAATAAATAAAAAACTACTCCCAAATTACAATGCTCTTCTTCTTTATACATATTTTTCCAAACTTTTGAAGCCATAATTCTTTGAATATTTTGAATATCCTTCTTCTTGCTTATCTTTGGAAGTTTATGAAATTCAGTTCTACACCACTTTGCTCTATTACCATAATTATTATATTTGTAACACCTGATTTTGTAGTCCTTATAAGGTGCAAATATCTTGAAGTTCCTCTTGGTGAAACCATCATGATTTCTAACATGAACCCTGCAATGAATAGCTTTCTGACCAAAACTATTACATTAGTAATAATAACCTTAGAAGTAATATTCATCTTCAAATGAATTGAATTTCCCCTTGGTGAAGTCAAAATCATTTCTGTCATGAACCCTGCAATGTACAACTTTATGACCAAAATGATTACATGAGTAACAATAACCCTAGAATAAATATTCATCTTGCCTTGGAGGATATGATTGCATACTTCTTTCTTTGCTTTTCATGTGATGGTATATGTTCCTTGATTGTGCATTGTTTTATTTCTCTTTGAAACTTCCACTTCTAAACACATTAGCATATGTCTTAGACTCTTCTTCAATTTTCCTCTTTGATATCTCTATTTATTTTAATCTTGATTCTTCCTTTTGTTCTGCTTGAACTTCTTCAAAACCAAGTCCATTATTGATAAATAGAGATCTTTGTATTTTGATAATGTCATCCAAGGTATTTGAGATTTTCTCAAAATTATGTAGCTTATCATTAGAATATTTCACTTCTATTTTTAGAGAAACCACTTCACATCCTAATATTTCACATTCTAACTCTTTTATGTTTAACTGTTTAGCCATACCTTCTTCAAATTTTTTTGCCTCTTCAACCTTAACTTTTAAATCAGTGAGATCTTGTAGAAGCTTTATCTTTGTTTTCTCATCATCTTGTACTTGAACCTTCCAACTTAAGTTCTCCATTTTCAACTCAACATGTTCCTTTTCTATATCAATTGTGGCTTCCTCTTCCTTTATCTGAATCTTTTTCTTCTTCTTGATCTTCAATTACAAGATCATCTTATTTTTTGCTATCGAAGAGGCTTTCATAAATGCTACTATAAGTACTAATTTCAAAAAATATCTTCCTCTCATACTTGCTTTTACTGTGCCTATTTTTCTTCTATCGATAAAATTTTCTTTCTTTATTTTTCTTATATTTATTTTCCTTTTCATTTCTAATATATCCATTTTATGGATAATAAGCTGCATAGTGACCAATTTTACCATATTTAACACAAAAAATAAACTTATACTCTTGATTATCCATTTGTGTTTTTGTAGGATCTTTCTTATTCCTTCTTATACTGCTTGATTCATCACTTGAATCTGTTTCTTTATATATTTCCACTTCCCCTTTTAGAGTAAAAATATCTTTTCGAGCAAAATAAAATTCTTCTTCTATGTCCACCATAGTTTCCTCTTTCTCTTGGATTTAAATTACGAGAGCATATTCCTTTTCTTTCATAGCCATGTGTGTTCCTTCCTTATTAGGAGGGTATTATCTCATGGTTCTTCTTTTGCCTTTCCTAGTCATATATGTTCTTGTAATATCTTTCCTCAAGCTATTAGGCTTCCCTGGATGAACCCACTATGATACCAATTGAAAAACATGAGCTTATACTGAGAGGAGGAGAGGGTGAAAAGTATAAGATCAAAAATTTTAATTTTATTTCCAAATGATAATATAAATAATATCAATGTAGTAAATGAAACAATGTACAAATCATCACACACATGAGAGACCCATATTTAGCATGGTTCACCCAATGTGGACTACGTCCATGGAGAAAATCAATCTTATAATTTTTCTCAACCAATATCTTGGGAATAAATTCCCTATTACAATGTTTATGGGCACCAACCCAAAGGAGACACCAATATCCTATTCTCAAGTTCATGGACCTCTATCTAGAAGAGAAACCAATCCCCTCTGCTCTGATTCATGGACCTCTATCCATTGGAGAACTCAATCCCATATATTTTGGTTCATGGTATCCATCAGGGACCTCAATCTCTATTGATCTACACTAATTCAAGCCTTTACCCAAGGCTTGCTTAATTCTTCTACAAAACCTACTATCAACTCTGCTCAGATCTACTCCAATTCTACACACAAGACTTGCTCAAATCTACTCATCAAAACCTGATTAATTCTTATCCAAGCCTACACATAAGGCTTGCTTAATTTTGCTCATAAAAACCTACACTCAAGGCTTGTATAAATATTCTCCAATCCTACACTCAAGTCTTGCACAAATCTGCTCACCAATAAATGGTTAATTGTTAGGATTAGGATCCTAACATGCCATCCTCTTTAAAAAGAGTTGTATCCTTAATGATCAAAGTGAGGAGCTTCATCCCTTGTTTTCCAAATAACATTTGCTCATATTTTTGCACTATTTTAATGTCATATTTGCGTAAGCACAAATATTGTGAAGGTTAAATTGTTGGTGGAGGATAGGTAGGAAGAATAGTAGGATCAGAATGACGACAAGGGGTAGCCAATTTTATGACTTCTTGGTGACTTGGATAGAAAATAAGTGGGCAACCATTTCTTTGCCTCCTTCATGAAGAATTTTCTCTATTTGATGAGAGATTACTACTGGAGATGAGTTGTATCTTAATCCTTTAAGTGTATATGTTTAATTTTGTATTGTGAATTTCATCCATAATTCTTTAAAATCCTGGTGCATAGTCCCAAGTGTTCATAACCATTGCACTCCTAATACAATATCACTTCCTCCTAAAGGAATTGTATACATGTCATGTTTCATGTTGTAATAACCCATGGTGAGCTTAATATTTTGGCATTTCCCTTTACAGGTGATCCTTCCCCCATTACCAATCATGACCTCAAAACTATTGCAAGGATGTATAAAGTAGTTAACTTGTTTTACCACATGTGGGTTGATGAAATTATGGGTACTATCAGAGTCAATTAGCACAATAAGGTTTTTTTATTTAAAGGATACTAGAACTTTAATAGTTTGGGGAGAAGAATTATCGATGACAACATTGAAATAAATTTCTAGTGGACCTTTAGCACTATCATCGGGTGTATTCATCACTACTTCTACCTCGATATCATCTGCATTGATGGTTGAACTATAAGAAATATTTACATATAGAATATATAATTTGGGTGTAATACATTTATGATTGGGTACAAATTTCTCATCGCAATGAAAACAAAGGCCTTTTTCTCTTCTTTCCTTCATTTCCTTGGGGTTGATACATTTAATGGGTAAGATTCAATTAATTTTTGGGGTGGTGTAAGTATTTTGTGATTCTTCCATATGTGGTCTTCCTAGTTGACATTGGTTATTGAATTTGTCTTCTACCATTTGGGCTAATCCCATAGTCTGCATCATGGTAGTGGGATTGAACATTTTTAATTTTAATCAAATTTATTCCTTTAAACCACTGATGAAACAATATTGAAGGAATGAGGTATCTAACCTTGATGGACGATTGGCTAATTTTTCAAATTGATCTTGGTATTCACATACTAAAGTGGTTTGACAAAGCTTGGTAAGGGTTACCATGAAATTCTCGAGTTCAATAGGATCAAATTGTACTAACAAATTTTTTATGAATTCTAGACATGTAGGGGTGCCATTAGTTTTTAGTACCACTAATACAATTGGATGGTGTTATTTTGTATGTGGAAATATGTGGTGTGAACCTTTTTTGCCTCAAGGATCTAGTAGAGGGAGAAGTATTTGTCGTCCTGATAAATCTAGTTGGTGGGATCACCTCCTTCAAATTTGAAAAAATCTAATTTAGTAGTTATGGGTAGGATGGATGTTTGTTGCCACCCAATTGGTGCTTGGTATGTTGGTCCTCCGATAGATTGGTTAGTTTGGACTAGTGCCATATTTTGTTTTATCATATTGACAGAGTGGTTATGGGTATGAATTTTTAAATCCATTGTTACCTTTTTATTATCATATTCCTCCTTTCATATAGTACTTCTTGTAATTTCATCCTTCCATTGGTGGAACTCCTCTCTTCATATAGTACTATTATAATTTTATCCTTCCACTAGCGAAACTCCTAGACAAATTCCTTGAAGGTAATATCCTGAGATCTCCTACCATCGGCCATTTTAGGATTGGATTGCAAAACGTAAGTCTTCATTGGTAAGTGGAATAAAGGTTTGAATTTTTTTTGTAAAAATATACTTTAGTTAAATTTGGTTTGTAAAAATATACTTTAGTTTAAAAAGTTACAAAAAATTTGTATAAAAAAACGGTTTATCCAACAATTTGGACCTCAATGGTCACCTAATTTTAAAATTTTGAGTTTGAAATCGGGTAATATGGATGGGTCAAAGAAAACGATAGGTGGCGTGTGGTTAGAGGGCAGAGTCAACATCAACGATTGGGCTAATGTAGAAGGTGGATTCAACATCAGTGGGTGGTCTAGTAAGAACACGTGAAAATCATCGAAAGAGGGGTCAACATGGAAGGCAAGGAGAGATAAGTACGAGGAGGTAGCATGGAGGGTTATGAGGGCTAAGCACGGGGGGTGGAGGTGAGTAGACAAGCGAGGCAATTTTTGTATGTGCATGACTACAAAGTGGTAGTCACAACCACCTTATGTCACATGCAAAGTTTTAAACCATTTGAATATTGTTGCATGTTAAATATGGGATTATTATCTCTTTCTCTTAAACACGAATTTACCTTGAAAGATTTTAGTGTCGTAAAATTCCAATTTCGGTGCCAAAAAATTAAAAAAACTTAACTTATGTTTAATTTTTATTAAATTTTTGCTTGATTCCTAAAATTTCTGCCGAAAAAATAATATCGTGTTGCAGATCAAATTTTTTCTCACGGTTTGATTGTCTTTTACTCTATTGATTATTGTGAAGGTCTATAGCGGTTTGTAATTTTTTTAAAGTATTTTTGAACCTTTTTTCCATCAGATACGTTCTTTAGAATTAATTATGCTTCATAGTTTTGGACGTTAGTGTTTCATAGTGGGTTCTGTACGTTTTTTGATACTTGTAATCTATCGATCGTGGTCTCTACGATAGTTCTTGGCACAAAATGATATGTTTGTGATTGTTAGAATTTTCCAAAATAGAAATGCAAAGCATTACAAGAGTTTGAAAAAACAAATAGAACTGGTTGATTTATTCCAAGGATAAACTTTGTATAAATAGTAAATTTGATCATTGAGAGTCGTTGGATTACAAAAACTCATAAAACCTGATGAAGACACCGTTGAGAGTTCACCTGACACAAAAAGGAGTAGAAAATCAAGTGTTTCTATCCTAGTAGAACTTAATAGAATATTCACTTATTCTAACACCCCCCTTAAGTGATACTAGTGGTGGTTTTTACAAATGAGTCCTGACAAGAAGGCCTGGTGAGGTACTCATTTACAATGACTTCCTTTTTTAAAGATATTGTAAAAACCCTATGGTAAAATCCATCAATCAAAAAAAATAAATAAGGAATGGGCTTTTATTTAGATGGTGAATATTGTCCTCTTAATACAAAAATAACGATGAGTCTGGATAACTTGGCCTGATGAGGTACTCATTTACATGATAGAGATGGTGAAAAACCCCTTTGGGAAAAACAATATATCACAAGAAAAATATTTATCATAGAGGCATGTCTTCAGATGGCGAAGATTGTCCTCATACAATTATAGAGTCCCAACAACTTGGCCTGATTAGGTACTCATTTACATTTTATAGATAGTTAAAAAACCCTTGGGATAAAACCATCTGTCAAAAAAAATATCCAAGATAGGGACATGTATTTAGATGGTGAATATTGTCCTCATAATATACATGTTATTGGAGATATGATAAAAAACCACAAGGGAAAAAACCATTCTCCAAAGAATATAATGAGAGGTGTAAGACCTGTGTGTCAATGCAGTTGTATTACTCCAAATTCATATTGCAAATGAAGGTAACGCGGAGAAGGAAATGACTTGGTGAAGATGTTTGCAATTTGATTCTCAGTTGGAATATAGTCCATGTATATGTCCCCATTCTGAATGTGATGTCGAATGAAGTTCATCCGTATCTCAATATGCTTGGTGCATTGATGCTCAACTGGATTTCATGTAATGTGAATTGTGCTCTGATTGTCACACCAAAGAGTTATAGGTTTGTCACGGAATAAATAAAATTCCCTTAGAATTTGATGAAGGTAAAGAGCTTCTTGACTTGCTAAAACTACTGCCCTATATTCTACCTCTGTAGATGATAAGGCTACTAGTTATTTTTTGTATAACTAGGCTATTGGTGAAGAATTAAGATAAAATACATAGCCAGAAGTTGAACATTTGTCTTCTACTAACACTGCCTAATCTAAATATGTGTATCAAATGATATCCATGGATTTTACCTTATATAAGAGCCCAAATTGAGTAGTTCATTGCAAGTAGCAGAGGATAATTTTTTTGGGTAGCTAATGATTAAATTGAGGTTGATGGGAGAATATATATATGAGGCCAATAGTATATGAGATATCTATATGAGTATGAGTAAGGTATAACAGACTCCCTACAAGATTATGGTATAGAGTTTCATCACATAGAGGGGATGAGTAGGAAATAATTAGATTTATACCAGATTGAAAAGGTGTAGGAGAAGATTTGCAGTCTGACATTTTAAACCTCTGAAGAAGATCTAGAGTGTATTTTTGTTAACACAATGAAATACCTATATTTATTTGATTTATTTGGATCCCAAGGAAGTAATGAGCTAAACCTAGATTAGCTATATCAATTTTTTTTATAGAGGGAGTCTTTTATAGTCTAAATGTGATCGAAGGTACTACCAATGATTAGAATATTATCAACACATAAAATAAGAATGGTGATTTTTCCTTCATCTCTCCAAATGTAGACTGTGTTATCATAATCACAATGATAAAAACCTACGAAAAGAAGGAAGGAGTCCATATTTTCATACCAAGCTCTAGGAGCTTGTTTGAGACCATAGAGAGACTTGTTTAGCCTACATACAAGAGAGGAGTCTTGAGTGAAACCAACAGGTTATTTAATGTATATCTCTTCCTTTAAATCCCCATGTAAGAAATCACTTTTTACATCCATTTGAAAGACAAACCACTTTTCGGAAGCAACCAGAGCAAGAACCAGTATTACAGAATCCATTTTAGCAACCGGAGCAAAGGTTTTGGCATAATCAATTCCTTCAATTTGAGAGAAACCTTTGGCTACTAGGTGAGCTTTGTGTTTGTCAATTTCTCCATTAGAACCATACTTTATTCTATAAATCCATTTACAACGAACTAATTTCCTTCCTTTAGGCAAGGGAACTAAATTCCAATTTTTATTTTTGATTAAGGAAGATAATTCATTTTCCATGGTATCATCCAATTCTTTAATACCAGTTGCTTCTTTGAAGGACTGAGGATTAGAGTAAATAGACTGGAAGACAATGCGAGTGCCTATGGAGATGGTTGATCTAGATGATGTAAGATTCTAGATGTAAGGAGTAGCATATTTAACAATGGTGTGGGTCCATTTAGGCATATAGGAAGGAGTAGAAGGAGTGAAAAGACATTGAGTTGGAGTTACAAGTTCCTAATCTTGATTATCAATCTCTAATTTAACATCCATAGTTGGTTCTTCATAATATTGAGGTTCTATTATAGGAGAAGGCTCAATGGAGAAAGAGGAGAGTTGAGGATCTTTATGAGGGAATGTTTTATCAAATTGTACATTCATATGAAAAATACCTCATGAGTTGAGGGATCAAGGAGCCTGTATGCTTTCATTTCCTCACAATAACCAATAAAGATGAGCTTTTTGCTTTTCTTATCTAGAGCCTTCCTTTTCTTCTTTGGGATGAGCACCCAAGCAATACACCCAAAAATATTGAATAAGGAAACATCTGGTTTTGAACTAGTCCATGTTTCTTCAGGAGTTAAATGATCAAGAGCTTTATGAGGTGTGTGGTTTTTAATATAATTGGCACAATTAATATCTTCTACCTAAAAATGTTTTGGAAGATCTCTTTAATTTTGTGAGGAATTCAACAACATTGATGAAGTCCTCAAGAGATAGAGTTAATTCTTCTTCTAGTTGCATTGATCTAATTTGATCTACTTTTCCAAATAAAGTTTTTAGTTTCTCCCAACTTTCATGAGGATTTTTACAATATGTAATGTGAAACCACAAACTTTCATGAATATTAGAGCTAATAATACCCATAGTTTCATACATTTTCTCTTTTTGAACAAATATTTCGTATTATTTTTCAAACTTAGGTTGCTTTTCTTCTAATAGGTGTGTGAGCCCTTTCTGAGAATGAGATTTAAAATTTTGGGTTTCTATGTATGGTAGTTATGAAGAGCGAGAGGATCAATTGTATTCATTGAATTTATTTTGGTGTTAACCCAAAGTTCCCCCCTTTAACTTTAAAAGTAATTTGAGGATACGTGATATTCAATGAGGGTAATGAGAACAAATATGCCAAAGCTTTTTAGGAACACCAAATAACTCAAAAAATACCCGCCCTAACGAGAGGGAAACTATAAGTATTTTGAGGATATTTGATATTAAGTTTATTTTAAGGATTACAAATATGCCAGGCCTATATATCTTGTCTTGTCAAATACCCACCCTTACGAGAGGGAAACTATAAGTATTGATAAGATTTGATACTTGGAACTTAGGCTTATATCATCCAGGCCTATATTGGTTATCGTAATAACTCGCCCTTACTTGAGGGAAACTATAAGTTATAGGATGTCCAATATGGGTGAGTGGTGATATAAATTTGTAAAAAAAGTTAAGGAAGAGACAATAACTTTTATTTCCCAAGATTAGATATAACTTAAAAAAATTAAGAATTAAGTTATACTTTGCCAAAAAAATAAATATTATTATTTTTTTTTTATTTTGCTTAATGAAAAGAAAAATAGATATTTCTATAAAAAAACTTTTGATTTAGCAAATTAAATAAACAAATAATAAGTTCTGAAAATGTAGAGAAATGTCAAAATAAATATACACTTTTCCACTTATATGTTACTAATATATAGTAAAGAACTTATGTAAGAAATAATTAATTTAGAAATGTATAATATAAAGTTTTGCTTAATGGAAAATTATAAAGACAAAATGTTAATTTTTATATTTTCCTTAATGTTTTAAGCAAATAAAAAATTATACTAAAATATAAGGCAATAAAGAGGAGGTGAAATGAAAGGATGCAATGAGAAACCCCCCGAATCTGAGATAGGTGCAAAAAAAGCACCTTATCAACCCCCCCAAAGGAATTTATATTAAATTTTACAACTGCTTTGATTTTTGAGCCAAGAGAGGCCAAAAATAAAAGGAACGAATTAACCTTTTCTAGATGGCTACAATATTGAAATTACCAAAAAACAAAGGTAACATATAATGAAGCCTAAAAAAGTGTAGAGAAAGAAGGTGAGTCGTCAGAGTTGCTTCAAATTATCGAGTTACCCAGAATACCAACGTCCTTCAATGATGAATCGTTGGGCACCACAACATAGACGAAAGTCGATAAAATGACGTATCTTTAAGCACTTCACCTACACGAAAAATATGTTATATATAAAAAAATTAATATTTTAACAATACCAAGATGGAGCACTTGAGAGGATTGTGCCAGCAGTTAGAGAAGTTGAAGAGGAGGTACTGAGAGTTCTTTGGGAAGATAATGGTGCCACACACCAGAAGGTATTGAAATGAAGGTGCAAAGGGCTTTGCACGCAAAGAAGGTGATGGCACCACAACCACCAGCAAATTCAAAGAAGAGGAGCAAGAGAAAGGAGCTTTGATTGTGATGTCTCCACAGACCTACAAAATAGAAATAGCTTGCAAAATAGGAGAATAGATAGCAATGGGCCTAAAAAAAATCACTTAAAGCTCTGTCAAAGAGACTCATAGCAGTAAATAACTATGGTATTAAGCTTAAGTAAGTGGTTTATATAGCAAAAATACTCGATTATCTCCCGGAGCACTGAAGGACAAATAAATGGGAAGAGAATCGAGTTTTATAAAATCATGAGATCTTCAAAATGTAATTAATGGATAAGTCATGTTGAGGTGAAGTCTCAAGCGCACCAAGGCTAAACGGTGGTCAAATGAGGCCATGTTTAAGATAAATAACTCTGGTCTATTAATTAGACCAAGAGTCTCTTTATATGATGCGAAGAGTGATTTCCATTAAGTAATTTATAGACGAAGATACAATGATTTTGAATAAAAAATGATTTTTAGAAGATTGCCCACCAAAAGAAATAATTGCTATGAATATTTACTCCATGATAGATGAATCACAGTGAAGGCTTTGGAAGTTGAACGATCTACAATTAGTTGGAGAAGAAGATTAAGGAAAAACATAGGCGAGTGGGAAAAAAATGGCCTCTTAAAAAATGCGTAGATTTATAAAATTCTTTGTATATAGAGTACGCAGGGATGGCTATGGAGTCGGATGAACTATGCTTGAAGAAGGAGAAAAAAATATAAATTTAGCATATGAGGAGGGCATTAAATATATAAAAAAAATCGCCTAGAATGGGATGCAGCATGTCTTTAATTATTTTAAAGCAAGTTGCATTCATTTTAGAAGGAGATTTTTATGAAGCAAATTTCGGAGAAACAAAATTTTTAGAATGCATTCAAGTTGCATATACAGAGCAGTGAATACAATGAAAGAAAATTTTGACAAATTGCATCAATGGTTAAAACAATAATTAGATAAACTGAAAAGTATTACCATATGCAAATATCTCAAAAAAATTGCAGCTAAGATCAATCTATAATATATAAAAACCTCTTTCCTCTTTTAAAAAAACAAATAAGAAAGAGATTAAGAACCAGTTCGAGAAACCTCCTTCAAGAGAGAATGCTAGCAGAATCTATCCTGCTCTGGTACCATGTTAGAATTTCCCAAAATAGACATGCAAAGAATTACAAGAGTTTGAAGAAACAAAATAGAACTGATTGATTTATTCCAAGGATCAACTTTGTATAAATAGCAAGTTTGATCATTGAGAGTCGTTGGATTACAAAAACTCATCAAACCTGATGAAGATACCACTAAGAGTTCACCTGACACATGGAGGAGTGGAAACTCAAGTGTGTTTATCCTAGTAGAACTTAAGAGAATATTCACTTAATATAACAGTGATTATCTGATGTTGTTGGGTTTATGATATGAGTGGTATTTAGTGATTTAAATGGTAGTGCTGAGGCCAACATTGGTGAATCAAACATTTGGCAGAAAGGATTATGGATGAAATATAGATTATTTTACACACCTTGTACATGGATTCCAAATGGGTGAGTGGTGATGAGGCATAGGAGTGGAACAACGTTGATACCATATGGTAGGACTCTAAGTCCTAGTAAGTTACACAATTGAAAAAATGGATTTGGATGTAGAAAAACAAATGAAATTGATAGAATCACCTTTGGTTCGAATCACTATTACACTAGAGGAAAACCTACCAATGGATTAAATAACATATATATTCTTATAATTCTATGGATGCCTACTTACACCCATTTGAATGATTATAAATATCTACCCTATAGTTGTGAGTGAAAGGACACAATGGTCCATAAACATAATGAGTGATTAATAAATGGTTAATGGTTAGGATTAGTATCCTAACACTATATAACCTTCTCCTAGAATGATTAAAATTTTATAATAAAAGAGGAGACTCCAACCATTTCTATCCCATGAAAAATAAAATCCAACATCGGATTTTTCTCAAGATCCACCAATAGACCTTACAAACTTAACATCTAGAGAAGACCTATATTTTTAATAGGACATCGAAGGTAAGGTAAAGGAACAATCCACTAGATTAATACCGTGACCACTACCAATATCACTAGCATCAATTGAAGCTGGTGTGAACAATCACAACCCAATAAGCTAGAAACTAAAATTACAACCATAATAACTAGAAGCACTACCATAGAAATCTTAATGGTAATCCTCACCTGATAAAAACAAGGGAGAAAATTCATTAGATGCCCCAAACAATTATGGGAGCACCCTCAATCCCTATAGGTTTTAACCTTACAAGAACATAAAAGAAGGAAATAGAGCCACATAAAATCTATAGATGACCCAACATCTCAACCTCATGATGTGGCTCCTTTAGCCCTAACCTTCCACCTAGCATCTCAGCCTCATGCTGCATCTCCTTTAGCCTAAGCCTTCCACCCAACATATCAGCCTCATATTATAGTTCTTTCATCCTAATCCTTCCACTCAACATCTCAGCCTCATGTTATGGTGCCTTCAACCCAAGCCTTCCACCCAACATCTTAGCCTCATGGTGTAGCTGCTTTAGCTCCAACCTTCCACTTAGTATCTTAGCCTCCTACTAAACCTCATTCAACACTTGCCTTCCACCCAACATCTCAACCCTATTCTACAACTCATCTAGCCTAAGCCTTCCACCCAACATATTAGCCTCATACTATAACTCCTTCAACCTAAGCCTTCCATCCAACATCTCAACCTCATGTTGCAGCTCCTTTAACCTAAGCCTTCCACCTACAATATCATATTCTTTTATGTGTTGACCATTTTCCCCTTTAAATTTATATATTAACTCATATTTATTCTTACTTAAGTATTTATTCCTTTCTTGTTCCTTAAATATTTTTCATAAATTTTTTCTCTTCTTCTATTTGTGTAATTTATTTATAATCAACTTTAATATTATTCATCAATTTTTCCAATGGGATGCAATGGTTTAGAGTTTGACTCTTCTTCGAGAATGTGGGGCTATGTGTTAACTTCCCTAATGATAAGCTCATCTCTCCCCCTTATAGAGGTTTTGGTGGGATGGAAATGCACATAGAGCGTGTATGAGGCTATGTGTTAAATTTTCTATTGATAGGCTCAACTTTCCCCTTATCAAATATCATGCCTAATCTTAAGCATCGGTAGCAAAGATTTCTTACACTAATAATATATATAATTAATTAAATTTAATATTTAACTCTATTTATAATTAACTTTAATATTTTTGATAAGTTGTAAGTTGCCCTTTATTGAAAAGTTGAACCGCTCCTCCTAAATATTGAAGAATAAAATGATAATAAATGTTTAAATTAATAATCTTATATTTTCTATTAAAAATAATTGTATTTAAAAAAAAACTTTTTCTATAAACGTACTAGATTTAATATTTTTAAAGTGTCGGCCACTTCTACTTAAAATCAAGTTATTGAACTGGTCAACCATGGATTCTAACATCAATTATAGAGGAAAGCAACGTGTATACCATCATCAATTATAGAGGAAAGCAATGTGTATACCGTCCAACTGCTGGAGCGGGACATAAACCCCTATCCGTGAACTACGAAACCAAAACCCCTATCCGTGAACCACGAAACCAAGGCAAATACAAATTCATAGCACGAGATATTTCTCTCCTTGACCTTACCTATGGCTATGACCATCACTCAGTAGCCGATGCGGAAATCATTGGTAATCCTGGTTTTTTACATCTATTGCGTTTTGACCCACGTCTTTAGCTCTATGTGTACTTCACCAAATAACGTCCAATTTCCAGCTATCCCATCTGATAAAAACTTGAACATTTGGATCCTCGAAAACTCTATACCGACCAGACCACCTTCATCTCATTCCCTCATGTGGCTTGCGACAAAGAAGGAAGTGAATCTCTGGTCTGATTCCATCTTGTTATTTCATATCTTTAAGTTGAAGACACCCTACGATTATCGGACCATTTCATATCTTCCAGAAGGAAGAAGTAAATTTTGACTTCTATTTAAAATTATATGTCACTTTGTCTCAAACCCTATATATCCTGTAATGTCTCCCGGAGTTTTCTATTGAAATACTCGTTCCCTCAATTGACAATTATAGTTATTTGTTTCTTCCAATTCAAACGCTTTTCCCCCAAACGAAAACTTTTTCAGAGACCTGAAGGCATGGAGGAGACTCAAAAACATAGTGGTTTGAGTCCCGGTAGGACTGCAAGAACCCTTCCACCTCTGAGCAAACATGCACTAGCCCCGCAAAGCGTCTCTACCACAACTTGGATTGAAAAATTAAAGATGTTTTCTATGAAATCGTTTCTGAAATAAATTTGGTTGATGTCGACTCGACTGGAAAGAAAATCGAGGAAAATTGGTGTGGGATATGATGAAAATGCTTCGAGAAGATATCATTGCAAGACCTCTGTGTGAAAATGAATCGATCAGAAGTAGTTTTACTTGTGATGAAAGACATTACACCATGGCGCAAGGAGAAGAGGAGTCTATTATCAGAGGAGATTTGGTCCAGAATGGAGTGGAATTTAAGAGTTGTAAGGCCGAGTTTGAGTATCTAGTGAGGGCCAATGATGACGAACTGGATATTCCTAGTAGTCCATAGTCCGGTTTTGGAGATGATCGCATAGATGACTATTTTTTGGCTTAGTATGGTGTTGATTATGGCTTCTATGAATGTGTCCTAGTGGAAAGAGAGTCTAAACAAGATCTTATGCTACAAAATTGGTGGGATTATTATAACATTGAGAGCAACGAGGAAGGGTGCGATGATGTACTATTTATCGAAGATGCCCACTGACAGGAGGTTTTGATCTAAAATAGAAATTGTTCTCCAGATTCTCACGAGAATGATGAAAAATGTCATGTTATAAAAAATTAGAGACTATTTTTAATAGTTATTGACATGTAAATTAAGGAAGACATTTTTAAATTGAGCCTGAGAATGAATTTTGTTCAAGGGAAGCATCTAGATGTTAGCATCACTAGAGAGGTATGACGTGTGGGTGATATAATTTTCATAGAAAGAGATTTCTCAATAGTCATGATACTCGCTCTCGTTAGGGTTGAAACAACTTGTGAGCTTGCAGTGTATCTTGTCCTTAATCGACATGTAGAAAATATATTATAGTGGACACGTGAAGTCCACCACATTTTTGTGTCATTTCCAATTCTCTTGAGTTTGGAAATTTTCGGTTATGTTCAATTCGTGGCCATCTTATGGAACTAGATCTAATGGACATTAGGCGGAACGGGACCAAGAGGCAGCCATTAAATTTTGTGGTGTTTTTTTTTGAAGGAACATGTTAAATGGATAGAATAGGAAATGAGAAAATAAGAAGGGACCTTACCGTTAATGTAGGCAAATGTTAATAATTCATTAGTGATGGACAAGTCAGAATAAGTAAAGAGCACAATTTTAGTGATTAGAACCATTAGGTATATTTATTATTCCAAAGAGTATGAATAAGTAAATAGAACAATTTAATGTTTAGAGAACCATTAGGCATATTATCATTCGAAGTGATAAATAATATGGCCACTCGATCCAAGTCTATTTTTTCTCATTAAGTATTATCAACTTAACTAAACATAGATTTTTTTGTGAGGATTTCATACTCATCTCAAGAATCTAGTTTATGGTTATAATGAACATTAAAAGTGTATTCTCAAATTATAAACCTCGCGAATAAATTCTACCTAAAAACTAGGAGAATTATATAATAATAGAGAAGAATGTCTTGGATGTTGGTTATGGCTTGAACCAAAGCATCCCACTAAATTTTCATTACTTGAATCTTATTACAAAATTTTAAGTCATTCACCATTTAGAAGCTACATATTTTAATATGAAGATTAACCCTATTATTTGGGTTGCTAAAGAATAATTCCCCAAGGAAAATATTCATTTCCAATTCATACAACCATGTCTCAAATAAATTTTACCAATTTAGATACCCTGATACTCTTTAGGTTGTGGCTAGCTCTATATCTATATGAGATTTTTCCTTAATGAGCTCTATAGCAAGATATTTCTCCTGTTTACTCTCAAAATTTTCATTCTACAGAAATTGATAAAATATAATTTCCAATAATTGCTTACGTTGGATCATCTATTCCCTCTATTATCTAATTTGTTCTTTTAGTGACTATAGTACAATGATGAGGTTTTCTACCTATTATTATTATTATTATTATTTCCTTTTGGGGTCTAGCTTTAGTTTCATCTTTCCTAGCTAGCCCTAGATTTTTGAAAATATTATCTTCTTCTTCTTCTTATATTGGGTGTCATTTCATTTTTCATTGAAAATGAGTTGTACAATTTACAATTCGTCTCAATTGTACTTCCAATGGTTACTTACCTCTTCTCATGAACTAACTCATATTATTGTTCTAGTAATGGTCTTTGTTTCACTTGTATCCCCATAAGGTGCCATCTTGATTATAATGATTATTACCTTCTTGGAAATGTTTTGAGCCATGTGTGTCTCACTACAATGTGTCATTATCCTTATCTATAAAGGAGTTGATTTTAGTAACTTATAATTAATTTATCATCCTTTCAAACTACTTATCTAATTATTGTTCATATAATAATGATCATGGTTATTCTTACTACACACAAAATACTATTCCTAGGTGTGCTTACACATTATCAATCTCCTAATAACGATTATAGTCATGCATACCCCATGTAAGGTTCCATATCAAAGTAAATCTACCTTCCCTAGGATCAATTCCTATTTAACCTTTTATCCATGGAAACTCCTAGTTGAACATATCTAGAGCTTATCTAGGAAAGATTATAATCCTACAATGTTATGATTTCAAGGAAATATAGAAATTTAAGGTCTTCCTAGATTTAACTTAAAACTAAGCAAGGGTATGAATAGGAAGATACTTGAATTCTTAGCACATTCCATGGAAGCATCTAGTCCATTGTATCTACGTCTTAAATAAAAAGTGTAATATCCAATAAATATAACCAACTCGAGATAGAAATATTTTTTGATACACTCATTAGGGATATACATATCCTGATCTTACATAATTATTTCTAAGAAGGTATCTATTAATGAAATATCGTATTATTAAGTTATCCATATCATCTCTATGATGAGCCAACTTATACCTTTTAATCCTTCAAAATATTATACCCATCCATACAACATACATAAGTCTATATATGGAGGTGCACTAAGCGTAATGTAAATAAGTTAAGTATCTTATCTCCATGATGATAAGACTTATCCTTTTTTTGTTTATCAAAATGGTACACACATCCCTACACCATACATAAGTTCATTTATGTAGGTATACTAGGCATAATTCACATAGATTATCCATTCCATCTCTCTCTATTTATTTTTAAGATTCTAATCCATAAGTATAATCATTAATAGATGTTATTTTATAATCACCTAATATAAATCTCAAAAATAACTATTCAAGAATAAAAAAGTGTAAGTATTGATTTATTTTCATAACTAGATATCTTCTTCCTTTACTTTGATTTAGAAATTACAATAAACCTCTAATTTCCTTGAAGAACATACATCCTCAATAACTAAATCTAGAAATTAGTAAATGCAAGATCAAAAATAACTATATAAAGGAATCCTATAATTGCTTTCTCCAAAACATCAATTTCAAAATAAATACATAAGAACCCCAAAATTATTATATCCCCAATACATGAATTGTTTTTTAATTCCCTATTAAAAACCAATGAGAGAACCCCATAATTCCCCTGAATGAATTCCACATTCATTCTTCTTTTTTCAAAACATCAATACATATAAAAATACACAAGAACCTCAAAAATTTGATGTCCTAAAAAAATGAATTATCATTCTAATTCACATTATAAATCATTGAGGGAACCCCATAATTCCCTTGAATGAATTCCACATTCATTCCTCTAAATATGATTTATTTATTCTAATAACATTCAAAGGAATAACTTATTTCTAAATGTCTAATGTAACCATATTTATTTTTCAAACATAGTATATACAAAATGAAATATATTTTTCAAACATAGTATTTTCAATCATAATTTATCCAAAATGAAATATATTATCCCTAATATATTTCAAATATAATTTAACCCAAATTGAAATATATTATCCTTAATACATTTCCAACATGATTCATCCCAAAATAAAATATACTATCTATTATATATATCTCAAACACAAAATGGATTTCAATCATCATTACATTAAATATCAAATAATCCAATATTCATTCTTTATATTAATAATAAGCCCATGCTTACAACTAATCAAAATATCCATAATTCATCCTAGAAATTAACCCCAAAAGGCCATTCCTTCAATGCATTCAAGATCATTCTTTCACTGAAATAAAAAAGGTCATTATTTAAATTTGAAAAACCTTTCGATTAATTAGATATATCATTCACAAAATAAACCTAATTTCTAATCAATTTTTCCACAAAATCAATCCTAGCTTATCTATCAATTTTTTTTTCTCTATGAAATTGATTCCTAAGTTTCCCTTAAATTTTCCACAAAATGTTTTCTAACATTTCTTTAAGTTTTTCATAAAACTAATCTTAGGTTCCATTCAATCTCTCTATGAAAATAACCTATAGTTCTTCAATACTTGTTCTTTAAGACCCAAATTTGTTTAGTTTTACTCTAAATCAAAACTCAAAATTACTTTCAAGTTTTGCTCTACCAATTTTTCTAAAGCAAAGTAGTTTGTTTTAGTAAACAAATACTTCCAAACCTCTATCATTAAGTTCAATTTTTACTCTAGAAATTTTGTCTAAAGCAAAGTAGTTTGTTTTAGAAAAACAAATACTTCCAAACCTCCAAAGTAAAATAATAAATAATAAAAAAAGGGTTTTTTAAGCATAACAAAATTTAAAAAGGGGTTTTTTAGAGTTAGTCACAAGTGATCCAATAAAACCACAGACTAATAAAAAATTCACCCACTTACAATCAGTAAAAGAGCATTTAACATGGTCAACCAAGCTATAACACCCAAAAACCAATGTTGTAGCCTCTAATAGGTTAATAGAGGCTAGTCTGACCATTACCTATTTATCAGGCTAATAGTGTTGGCCTACCCTATTTCAACATTATGAGAGTTCCTATAGGAAGCATGTGGGATAATTTTCCACTTACCTACCAATTTGTTTTAATCTAATAAACCAATCATAGATGACAAACGAAGCCAAACAACCAACCAATCACATCATTGCATGTGGTAGAAAAGTGGGCAATGATGGCTTACCCAAATATGCATTACTACACGTCACCATATAAACAACCAAGGTGGTGACCACATCAAACAACTCATTAAAAACCACACAATATGGTCCATATGTCCAAAAGAGTACGTCCAAATAGTGCTAGGTGGATCCAAGAGGAGTGGTCCCCGTTGACTACCAATTATGGTAAAATTGTAAAGAGATCTATTTTATTTTTAGGGAACAAAATTCCAACCACTAATGGAATATAAGATACATGAGAGGAAGTTCCAATTTTGTCTTCCCTCATTTTGGGCTTATCTAAACATCTATGTTACATCCACGACATCACACTCATTGATGACACCCTAATAAAAAGGGATATTCTAAGTTTATTAACCTTTGATTTTTAATAAAAAATAAAACCTACTTAGTTTTATAACATTACACATATATCCCATTCAACAACAAAAAATAGGTTCTAAAAACTTGATAAATTGGTTGGTTAAACAACTTCTAATTTCAAGTTCCAATAGAAAGGGATGTTCTATAAGATTATGACTGCCACGACATGGTTAAAATGAGTAGGGAAGATATCATAATAGATGGTTTAGTTTGATTTTAATGCTACACGATGACACACTCCTAGCATAGACCTTCATTAATGCAATGAATATTAATAAAGTTTAGTTTAAGATAAAATAAAATAGCAAATATTAGGTTAAGGATTCACAAACCTAATGTAGCAAGCCAAGGTTTAGTTAAAATATTCTATAAAGGTCTATTAGTATTAGTTTAATCTACTAAATGGGTCAAACATAGTGAATCTCAGGTGATATACACATGACTAAATGTCATAAGCTTAATACAGAGTAAAGTTTCAAAGAGAAACCAATCTCAAGCAGATATACTGACCAAAGAAAAATAAAATGCCTCAACATAATATGATTAGAAAAAGAAGTAAAACCTAATGAATCTATCTCAGAGGTTTCTAAAAGAAGGGGTTCCAAAGGTTTAAAAACCTTAATACACATAGAGTGTGACTAAGAGGGAATCATGCAAAGAGTTTTTGTAAAAATATATCACTCAAGAAGCCTATAGGTAATGCAAGTCTATCTATAGGTTGTAAACAAATATGTATCTAGTGTTTAAAATTGGCAAGGAAAAATTTAAGAAGCCAAACAACATATAAGTACTCCCATGTGATACTCCATCCATGGATGCAAGCCTTCAATCTATGGCTTCCACTCTAACCTTCCAATTCAATCTCTTCCCCTACCATCAAGTGCCTCCACCACCCTCTCCCCTCTCCACAAGCCATATCATTTTTCCTTCCTCCCCAAGAACATCATGCACTCTTCTCAAAATATACATGCCCATCTGCTCCCTTTTCTAAAGTTGGCAAGGAGGCGTACTTTAGTAGTATCATGTTCACAAAATATAACATAATTGCGTATATTCAATTGAATGCATCAAAATTAAGTATCAATCATCATTTATCAATACATAGTCCCTCTCATTCAGAGTCCTGCCAAGTGGAGTCATAAAAAAATGTATATATTTATAACACTTTTGGATAATAAAGGGTTTATAAAAATTTGTGTAAATTAAATTAAGACTCACATGTAATTTCTTAATTATTAAATCTATTTCAATAAACCACTATAACATAGGATTATGTGAATGTATAATAATTTAATGGTTGAGATATATAGGTAACGTAGTTCACACCATGTTTTAAAAAACCATGTAGATGATGTATTTCACACTATGTTTTAAATTCCAATGACACTAGATAGGTTGTATAGCTTGATGTGACTAGGTTAATGTAAAACTAAAGGGGAAAACCTTTCAAAATCTACTTTATTAAAAAATATATATATATTAAAAAAACTCTATTATCACATTTCACTTTATTAAAATCATGTCCATCCTAATTCAACATTTGAACTTGGGTCATGCTTGTAAGTAAATTAACATTAATTCAAAATACCTTAGATACATACTAATTAGTTATAAATTTATTACATTATAACTGCATTATCATAGTATTTAATGAATCACATAACGATATTACAATATATTATGGTATCCAAATAAATAAATATATATCTATATAACTTCTATAAAAACATAAAATTAGTAGACTTGCAATTAGGTTTACTAGACCATGTTCAACTTGTGTTTCCATATTATTTTTCACATTTATAATACCAATTATTTTACTCAATCAAATCCTTATTATCATTTTCATCATGAGATATAATTTTTGTTGGCCATTTGCATTCTAAAAGATATTTTACCATGACAATATTAAATCCTTAATTTAAAAAATTGTTTCATTTATTTCCTTATTTATGGATATTTTAAAATTCCAATACATAATCTCCATCAATAATTGAAGGACATTCAACATAATGTTATTGTTGAGCCAATATTTACTTTATTTTTTATAACATGGATGATATTTACCATATTTTCTCATTGGTATCATTACACCTTTAAAGGGGCTTAACATCTTAGTATTTATTTATTTAATTTTTATATGATTCTCAAGGATTGAGGAGAATTTTGACTTCATTATTTCTAAAGCACAATATTCATTAGATTTTACAAAAAAAAATAAAAAATAGAAGCATAGTTATAATTAAGTTTGATAAAATAAACTTCTCACATATTTTATTTATCATGAATAGATTTATATCGTTGCACTAATTGTATATTTATAGATAACCCTTATATGTATATTCAAGTTTTATAAATTTTCCCCTTTTTATAGATCACCCTTATATGAAGAGATAAATTTTCTCCTTTTTTTGGAGTGATTTGTAGAGCAGTTTCTGGGATTTCCATGATTGGTGGGTATGGGTGGTTTTAGCCCATGGTATTGTGCCCACGGTATTATAATACCACATTGTGGTTTAGGGTTTTAAGAGTTTCCTTTAATATTGATTTTGTAATATACCATTAAGGGCAAGGAGTGAACACCCAGGTTTTGTAGGTGAGTTGGAGAGGAGAGGGCAATCCTCCAAGGGAGGTCTGAGGTTCAAATCTCCACCCTACCAAAAAAGCTAAATTGGGTATAAAAAATCCAATTGATAATGTTGGTGCGTGTAGGGTCGGGTGCGACTCCCGGGTGACTTTGATGGTGTAGAACCCCATTTTTGTGGTCTCTCAAACCAAGGCGGCCCCGCAAGGGGTTTTTTGCTTAAAAAAAGAAAAAAAGGGCAAGGAGTGAATAATAATATCAAAGGAGGTCTGGCTCTTGTTTGTGGTAGTAGCCCATATTGGGTGAACCAAGGTAAATCTCGTATGTTCTATGTGCGTTATTTATTTTGAGTGTTATCTTATTTGTAATTTATTTTAATTTTGCATTATTATTCTGGAATAAGTTTGGATAAAACACTTCATCCTTCACATGGGTGTCTCCTCATTTGTATACTACAATTTATTCTATATATTTGTAGCCTTCACCTATCCCTAATTATCAACATGATATTTACACAATAATTACAAATTCTTTATGTATATGCTAAGTGGAAATAAAAGTTAAATTCTTTAGATTTTATAAAAAGAAAAAATGTTATTACTTTTTATTTTTGAATTGTGGAGTGACACCTTTTATATAAATAAAAAGGAGTAAAACCTAAGGAGTTATTTGATATAAAAGAAGCTCCATAATTAATAGTGTAAAAATAGATCGTTGTCCAAATTTGAGGCTAGCATAAGAATGGAAATTAGAATATACTAGTTGTAATATAGAATTTTACTATATACTAGGGTCCAAAAATGATGAGCTGGGTATTTATTTGGTGTCTCTATATATCTTTATTAAATATTCCTTTGGTCCATTGGTGTCTCTATGTATCCTCATAAAGTATTCCTTTGGTCCATTGGTGTTTTTATGTATATTTGGTGTCTCTATGCTATGCTACATTTGTCATGGTCATCTTCTTGATACTCATACATAAATTTGTTATGAATACATATTGAGATGTATCTTTATACTTTATATGAGTATCTCTTCATTTGTATATTCTACTTGATTATATATCTATATCCTTCATCTTTTACTATTACTAATTTATTTGTATATGCTAGGTTTAAATGAAAATAAAAATCATTATATTTTTATAAGATGAAAAAAGTTATGACTTTTCATCTTATAATTGAGAAGTGACACATTTTATATAAATAAAAATGGAGTAAAATATAAGGAGAGATTGGAGATAGAATTTCCTCCATAAATAGTAGTGTAAAAAATAAATATTGTCCAAATTTTAGGCTAACATAAGAAAGAGGATTTGAATATGATAGTCTTAATGTAGAATTTGAGTATCTAGTAGGGACTAACAATGATAATTTAAGTATTTATTTGGTATCTCTATGTATATTTATCAAGTATTTCTTTTTTTCTTTGTTTCCTGTATGCCATGCTACCTTCATCATGACCATGTTGTTGTTAACTCTACATCACCATGTTGTAAATACAAACCTAGGTGTATCCCCATTATCCACTTTGGTGTCTCTTCATTTATATACTATACTTAATTACATATATTTATAACCTTCACATGCTCCTAATTATGAAAATAGTTTTTGTAGAACCATGATATATTTTTTAATGTATATCCCAAGTGAAAGTAAAAATCAAATTGTGTAGTCACCTATTTTGTATAAATTAAAAAAAGAAGTAAAATATAGGAAGGAATTGCAAATAGAATATCCTTCATAAGAACTGTAACCAAGGATTGTTATCAAAAGTTTAGGCTGACATAGGATAGGGGATTAGAATAAAATAGTTGTAATGTAGAGTTTAAATAACTATTGTGATTTGGGTATTTATTTGGTGACCTTATGTGTTTATCAATTATTACTTGGGTCATTTATTATCTCTATGTCATGCTACCTTCATGATGACCATATTTTTGCTAATCACACATCACTATGTTATAAATGCAAATCTATTAAATGGATGTAAACAAAGTTCTTAAATCTTCAATAGAAGAATATTTTAATAAGAAAAAGAACACATTGATAAAACAAAACAAGTGGACAAATAAATGGAATATCAAATTCAATGAATTTCTAAATAATAATAATTATATAAAAGTCTTTATTAAGGAATATTTCATAGTAGCTATATGGGAAAAGTAGTTATAATGAAATAGAGAATATTATCTTGTTGAATTTAACCATCCACATGATCATCACTAGAGTCCTATAAGGGGTAAATATCAATTGTAGAGCAAATATGACTATGGCCCTATTGAGAGATAAGTCACATTATCTTTGATGTAAAATAGGTAGATAAAAGAGGCAAAAAAAGGAATAGGACAAGAAAAAATGTATCCTTTGCACATTAGGAATGTATTAATATAAAATATATTTTATTTTAGAATATGATGTACCATTTGTATATTAGGAATGGTTAAATTGAAGAAATATTTTATTTTGGAATGTGAGGAATATAATTACATTCAATGTAATATTTTGATGCCCTAGTAGTAGAAACATTACAACTTTTCAAAGAGAAGAAAATAGAGAAAACAAATGAACTTATCATCAAAATCAATAGTAAAAAACTAACATTGTTTAAAGTGGAATAATTGGGTCAGAATTTGGTTTGGTAATAGGATATTTTTTATGGGATATCTTTCTCAATTCACTAATTTGTCATGAAAGATTAAATTTTTAATTTGGAAATGACCAAAAATTTTAAATTATATTCACCAAAGTTTTATATAAAATGTGGATAAAGGTAGTAGATTCTACAATTTTTTGTATAATACTACTAATATCTATGTTTTCCATAAAATTTAGAATATGAGACATACTTTGTATTGTTTAAAATGAAAATATTCACTTTCAACGTTATACTACTAAAAATGATTTATCCCTTAAAAAATTCTTTGCTTATAGCCATAATTTCTTTGGAAAGTTTTTGTCTCATAAGCTACTCTATATCTTGTGCTCCTTAAAATACCTTCTATTTTTTTTTTTAATTAGTTATATGGGATTGAAATGGACCCTATAGGGTTATGCATAAGAGGTAGGACCCTAAAGTTACTTGTAGAAAATAGGAAATCTATTGTAAAAACCCGGTGAATCCTAGCCAACTACATGTATGATGGCAAGTCGAATGACCTTAATTTTATAAAAAATGGTAAAAAATGGTGAATTTCAAAGTTTGACTAGACCAGGTGAAAAAATATTTCGGCAAAACCAGCCACTTTACAAATCTTGATCCAGTATCCGATTGGATGCATAATATGGTCCGATCATGAACCAAATTCAGAGTAAGATCCAATCTCGGATCGGAAGCATAATGTGATCCAATCAAGAACCAAATGCATAATATGATCCGATCATGGACCGGATGCATAATATAATTTTTTTACAAATCATATGCATAATATGATTTGGTCACGAAATAGATGCACAATATGATCCGAACACAGATAAGATGTAAACTATGATTTGGTCTCAGACTAAATCCATAAAATAATTCAATCTTGAATCCTATGTAAACTATGATTTGATATCACACCGAATGCATAATATGATTTTGTCTTAGATTGAATGCATAATACGATCCAATTTTTGAACCAAAAGCATAACATGATCTGGCCATCGACTAGATGCATAATATGATTCGATAACCCACTGGGTGCATATTATGACCCGATCTCAGACCAAGCACATAATATGATATGATAACTGAATGGATGCAGAATATGATTTGATCCTACATCGAATTCATAATGTGATCCGATCCGAGATTAAATGCATAATATGGTCTAAAATTGTAATAGAAGCAAAAAAAGGTTTGGTTTCGGGGTGATGGGTCTCATGTGGAATAAGATCTGGTTCAGCTACAATGTGTCATACATTCATTTAGTAATAACGTATGTCTAATATAATGCTACCACATGTCAACCCTATTTCTTCAATCTATAAAAAGGCATTGACTGTTATTTTTTCCATTTTATTTTTGTGAATACTGTAACCAGAGCTAACCTTTCCAATAAACCTTCCGATTCCCAATCCTTTTTCTTTGACTTCCATACGATGAAAACCCTTTCTACCCCTGCACCAAAATTTAAGAATTTTGCTTGCTCTTTGATTTCATATTTTATCACAACTATAGGGATGGAATTTAGGTGACATAATAACATATGTTTGAAAACCCTTGTTTCAATATCACAATTCCGAATAGATAAAGTCTTCCTACAATATATAATTATTTATTATGATTATGACAGGGCTACGGTGGGAATTAAAGTATGAAATAGAAATATACTTTTCATCATCACCCTTGTAGATATTAAGAGATTAATAGGTCTTCCTTTCATTGATTTTCCTCAAGTGTCTATGAGGTTGCAGTTGTCTCTAGATGACAAAGCACACCTCAAATGTAAGCATGATCTCTCATTAGAATATTTGGCAGGTATAAATCTTGTTAATTATATTTTATTAATGTTCAATGTTTCAAATTATTAAATTGACATATAATTTTGTTTATGTAGCTTCTGCTGCCAAGTCAAAAAGAGGTTTATCAATGAACAATGTCAACCATTAAACTTTGAAGGTCATTATCGACTTCTTCCAAGCCAGACTAATCTGATGGAAATATCGTAAATTCTATTTTTGGCACTTATATTGTTTAATGTGAGCACAATCAAAAGTTTGATTGGTGCACATATATTTTAGATCGAATCAGGTTCGAGTTGCACACCATGCAAATCACAACCAAAAAGACACAAGCCATTGTGGGCACTATTAATTTTATTTTAGCACTATATTATGAGTGTTTTAAAATTTTATAATTTACTCCTATTCCAACAGTAGTGCATGCAACACTATAGGATATTGCTATGTCAACATATGAATTGAAGGTAATAACTACATATTTGACCTTAATATACTATTTTATACTTTATCACATTTCCTTTTTTTAATTTTTCTTTTTATCTATATGTAGGATAAGGAAAATAATACAAGGAATGCATATATTAGTACCAATAGGGGGCATAGGCTAGAATAAATTGGTGATTTTGAAGACACACACTCTGAAGCAACACTGTTGCAGAGGTTGAACAAACATTCCAAGAAAATCACTACTCATAGGGGTTCTCGTACACCTAGTTATGCACAAAATGTGTCATGCTAAATCTAGTATAGCCAACCCCTCGCCCATTGCAACATAAATTCAATACGTTTCATTGTATTTAGGTAAATCTATGTGTAGTTAATTTAAATTAAGAAGATCTTTTTTATTTTTAGAAGAATTGTAACAAAATATTTTCAACTATTTTTAGTTGATTCTCAAAATCAATGACAAGTACAAACATCACAATTTAGAGGTCATATGCCACCACTGCCTCCATTATAGCTATAATTTGCATCACACTCACTGGTTGCACCACAACCATCATTTCCATCATAGCAACAATAAACACCTACACAACCTACACCAATGTGAGTGAAAATTCATGTTGGAAAATGATTGGTTACACAGAGATCAAAGGGTACTACACAAAGTTCCTGATGTGGGTTTTTATACTCACAAAGATAACACAATTTATACTCACCAATTTCTCGGTATGCATGGTCTCAATTTATATTTACAATAAATTTACAAGCATGAAACATTTCTACAGAGGTATTGGATAATATTCCACGATGAGGATTAAATTTTGTAGGGAAACATTATAGGCTTAAGGGGGACATGTGCTTAGACATGAAGTAGAACAAGAAGAAGCCCATAACCCTATAGCTGAGTAGACATTATTACCATCAGCTCAAGGAGCCAACCCTCATTCCCAGGATCCTCAAACTGAGGATGATATTGTAGATTTTAATGAAAATTTTTTAATAACTTAAAATACAGAGCCTAATATTAAGTAGGTTGTGCTAATATATTTACAGGAAATGAAGAAATAGGGATATCAAGAAAAGGTCCTTATAAGGTAAATTAATACCCGATATACACATTATGTAAAAAGATATTATCTTTATTCGTTGGTTCAATTTGAACCAAAAAATCTTGATGGTCTGCTAAAACAGACCACATAAGGATCAATTAAGTTTGATTTTATTTATGATGATTATGTTTTGAATGTTGTTGTTGGTATATTGAAGAACATTAATGTCAAAGCCCAAACATTTTATAACCAGTGAGCTTATGATAAGGACAAATTTACAGTTGTTGAGGTTGCAAGGGATATGGATGAGGTAAGAAAATGTTTTATGTTTCAATTTTCTATTGGAGTGAAATTTTTATATTTCTTGATAGTATGTAATAATTTCAATATAACCCTTTTGAATTATGTTTCCAATTTCTTTTTGTAGTTAAATTTTGAACACTTAAAAACATAGGTTAAGAGCATGCACGTCAATACTAATAGGGCAAATATATTTTTGAATAATGCAATGGAAATGAAAAATAAAATACCAGCAGAAATATCAAAAAACAATTATTTAAAAAAAGACATGAAGGAGAGGCTCAAAGAAGATCCAAAAATGGTGCTTGATGAAACAAAGGAAATGCTTCCAACAATACTTGAAGATCCAAAAAAATATGAATTATAATTGGTGTCGAGAAAGTATGTGAAAACCTAGTTAGATTTGGATCACTGCCAGAAGAGAGTCATAAATACCAACAAAGGAAAAGAAATGACAACTCCAACCGATAGTGAAGTAACAAAGAACCAATCAAATATTTGAAAATGTAATATGCTATCAAGTTGACTATAGTCAATAATTTTGTACAATATAATATGTTTCTATTCAAACTAATGATAATGATATTTTCTCATTTTGTATTTTCCATCATTCATAGTTTACTTGTATTTATAAATTTGTGTTGCAATTTTAGTTTATTTCTGGCTAATGTTGTCCACTATGTTCATCTCAAACAACAAAAGCATTATAGATAACATTATAGATCAACATTAATATACCAATAATAAAATATAAAATATGAAACATAAATATTTGTCAATGAAGTGAGTTGAGAGACCAAGACATAAGCATACAATTTTTAAAATAATAATGTGATATAAATTAACATTCTATGAAATATTACAAATCTGTAACTATATAGTGAAATCTTCTATGAAATTTGTGTAATCAATACAATATTGTGTTTATCAATGTCAATGAAATCATGGAATAATTATCAATATGGTAGCTGAAACATATCAACTTGTCTAGAATCATTATGAAGCATAGCAAAAATCTATGTCTCCACCATATTATCACTAAAAGCATCATCATCATAGTTATCAATCATATTCAATGTTCCTCTTTTGTCTACTAGGGAAATCCAGTGTGCCAAAGATCTATCATACAAAAATTTATCCAACTAATATGAAGACACATAAATTCTTAAATAATTTTCTAAAGTTTTATCGAGTTTGTTACGGAGTTTAGATTTAACAAAAGAAAGTGCACTGAAAACTCTTTCATCTTTGACTGACCCCAAAATCATTGTTTCACATAATTCATATAAACAAAAGTATTCACTTATTGTATCTTGTAATATTGTACTTGGATATAATTTTTTTCACAAACATGCAATGCAACCAATGATTTTTCATAAGTGTAGTGGAACCAATTATTTTTTTCATAAGTGATGTTTGCACAACCATTGTTCCTATAAAATGCGATGACTATTCTTTCAAAATATCACTGTTGAGTATACCTTTTATTTCAACACCATTGACTTCCACACTGTTACTAAAATGGTTAATGAGGTTACCCATATATTTAATAAATAGCTCATTTGAAAAATTATATTTAGTACAAGATCCCCAAAACATGGGGTTAACTACACCCATGGCCTCGAGCAACTCATATCTCTAAAACCGATCTCTTATCTCACCTATTAAATATTTTTATATTTTTGATAAATTACACTTTGTTTTTTGTATAATAACATCAAATCTATTGTGTGTTATAGGAACTTCTTCAAAATATTCCACAACTATACTTGATTGCCTTTAAAAACAATAAATAGATATCATATTTCCATGAACATTAATACAAATATGATCATTGATGTCAAACTTCAAAAAGCATTTTGGATTGTTCATGTTTATCAATGTATTCCAAGTATCAAATAAAGTTTTTGTAAAATCTTCTTTAGATACATATAATGTATCAATAAGCATACATATTTGTTTTGTCATCCTCATAAAATCAACGATATAGATGGACCTCTCTTGTGCAATATTAATTAATTTATTAATTTATTGTAACATTAGAATAATATCACATAAGGTCATAAGTTTTTCCAAGTTAGTCAAATGGAACATCATATATATTTTCTTATCATCTATCCTATGATTTGCATGCATAAATCCCATCAATGATTGATATTCTACAAAAACTCTCTGAGTAGGTTGATACAGTGAAATCCATATTGTATCAACATATTTTAACAATTTATTTCCTTTTTTAACTCCTAGTGCAAACTATTGAAACTCTACAAACCTTTTTGTACTTAATGAGAAATAAGAAAGAATTTCATGAATAAGGTTTTCCAAATTAGCAACATTTGAAAAAATTTCTCACGATTTTATATGTAAGATTCACTCTATAATCCATACAATGAATGGAAATCATATATGGGGCAACTGTGGTTTGGAGTTGAACATAAATACCAGACCTGTGACCTTACATAATAGCAGCTCCATTAGCTCCAATGTAAATTAACTTTGTTTCTATGTCTATATCACTCATTCCCACAATATTCTTTAAACTATTGATAACAACATTATAAATATTTTCTATATTTGTACTTTACAATATCTTATGTATTCCTAACAAAATAGGCCTTCTAATATAATTTTAAAATGTGTATGTTAGAATTTCACAATAATAGATATGCAAAGCATTACACAAAATATGAAGAGAAGAGTGGAACTGATTGATTTATTTCAAGGATCAACTTTGTATAAATAGCAAAGTTGATCATTGAGAGTCGTTGGATTACAACAACTCATCAGACCTGATGAAGACACCACTGAGAGTTCTCCTGACACATGGAGGAGTGGAAACTCAAGTGTGTATCCTAGTGGAACTTAAGAGAATATTCACTTATTCTAACACCCCCCCTTAAGTGATACTAGGGGAGATCATACAAATGAGTCCCGACGACAAGGCCTGATGAGGTACTCATGTACAATGACTTATTTTGAAGAGATGGTAAAAACCCAATGGGAAAAACCATCAATCAAAAGGAAGTAAGAGGCTTGTCTTCGTATGGCGAATATTGTCCTCTTAATACAATAATTAGTTGGTGAAAAAACCAACTATGAGAAGAAGAGAGGCTTGTCTTCGTATGGCGAATATTGTCCTCTTTTACAAAAAATAAATATGAGTCCCGACAACTTGGCCTGATTAGGTACTCATTTACATTATATAGTTGGTGAAAAAATCCCTATGGGAAAAAACCAACTATGAGAAGAAGAGAGGCTTGTATTCGTATGGCAAATATTGTCCTCTTTATACAAAAAATAAATATGAGTCCTGAAAACTTGGCCTGATTAGGTACTCATATACATTATATAGTTGGTGAAAAACCCCTATGGGGAAAAACCAACTATTAGAAGAAGAGAGGCTTGTCTTCGTATGGCGAAGATTGTCCTCATAAAACCAATCAATGCAGTTGTATAACTCCAAGCTTATCTCACAACTGAAGGTAACGTGGAGAAGGAAATGACTTGGTGAAGATATCTGCAATTTGTTTCTCAGTTGGAATATATTCCAAGTATATGTCCCCACTCTAAATATGCTGCCTTATGAAGTGCATGTGTATTTCAATGTGCTTGGTGCATTGATGCTCAACTGGATTGCATGCAATATGAATTATGCTCTGATTGTCACACCAAAGAGTAATAGGCTTTTCATGGGTGAAACCAAATTCTCTCAGAATTTGATGAAGCCAAAGAGCTTCTTGACTAGCCAAAATTATTGCCCTGTATTCTCCTCTATAGAAGATAAGGCTACTGCTTGTTGTTTCTTGCATAACTAGGCTATTGGTGAAGAACCAAGGCAAAAGACATAGCCTGAGGTTGAACATCTATCTTCTACTGAACCTGCCCAATCTGAATCTATGTAGCCAATGATATCCATGGATTTTCCCTTGTAGAAGAGCCCAAAGTGTGTAGTGCCCTACAAGTAATGGAGGATTCTTTTTGCTGCTTGCCAATGACTGAAGTGAGGTTGATGAGAGAATCTGGATATGAGGCCAACAACATATGAGATATCTGGGTGAGTATGAGTAAGGTATAGTAGACTCCCTACAAGCTGACGGTATAGAGTTGCATCACATAGAGGGGATGAGCAAGAAGTACTAAGATTAATGCTAGATTGAAAGGGGGTAGGAGAAGGTTTGCAATCTATCATTTTGAATCTTTGAAGAAGATCTAGAGTGTACTTTTGTTGACACAAAGAAATACCTGCATCTGTTTGACTTATTTGGATCCCAAGGAAGTAATGAGCTTTACCTAGATCAGCCATTTCAATTTTTTTAGAGAGGGAGTCTTTTATAGTCTGTATGTGAGTCAAGTTACTACCAGTTAGAAGAAGATCATCAACATATAGAACAAGAATGGTGATATTGCCTTCATTTCTCCAAATGTAAACTATGTTATCAGACTCACAATGAGAAAAACCTGTTGAAAGAAGGAAGGAGTCCATATTTTCATACCAAGCTCTAGGGGCTTGTTTGAGGCCATAGAGAGACTTTTTAAGCCTACAAACAAGAGAGGAGTCTTGAGTGAAACCAATAGGTTGTTCCATGAATATTTCTTCTTTTAAATCTCCATGTAAGAAAGCACTTTTTACATCCATTTGATAGACATGCCACTTATGGGAAGCAGCCAGAGCAAGAACCAATCTAACAGAATCCATCTTAGCAACTGGAGCAAAGGTTTCTGCATAATCAATACCTTCAATTTGAGAAAAACCTTTGGCTACTAGACGAGCTTTGTGTTTGTCTATTTCTCCATTAGGCCCATATTTTATTTTGAAGATCCATTTACAATGAACTAATTTCCTTCCTTTAGGCAAGGGAACTAAATCCCAAGTTTTGTTTTTTATTAAGGAAGAAAATTCATTTTCCATGGCATCATCCCATTATTTAATACCTGAGGCTTCTTTGAAGGATTGAGGATCAGAGGAAATAGATTGACATACAAGACCAATGCCTATGGGGTTGGATGATCTTGTTGAAGGAAGATTTTGGATGTAAGGAGTAGCTTCTTTAACAATGGTGCGGGCCCATTTTGGCATAGAGGAAGGAGTGGAAGGAGTTGAAAGACATTGAGTTGGAGTTACAGGTTCCTCATCTTGATTATCAATGACCAAGTTAACTTCAAGAGTTGGCTCTTCATAATATTGAGGTTCTACTATAGGAGAAGGCTCAATGGAGGAAGAGGGTGTTTGAGGATCTTTTTGAGGGAATGTTTCATCAAATTGGACATTCCTATGAAATAAGACCTCATGAGTTGAGGTATCAAGAAGCCTGTAAGCTTTCAATTCTTCACAATAACCGATAAAGATGAGCTTTTTGCTTTTCTTATCAAGAGCCTTCCTTTTCTTCTTTGGGATGTGAGCCCAAGTAGTACACCCAAAAATATTGAAGTAGGAAACATCTAGTTTTGAGCCAGACCATGCTTCTTCAGGAGTTAAATGGTCAAGAGCTTTATGAGGTGTGTGATTTTGAATATAATTGGCATAGTTAATAGCTTCTACCCAAAAAACTTTTGGAAGATCTCTTGAATGGAGCATACAATTTGCCATTTCTTTTAATGTCCAGTTTTTCCTTTCTGCAATACCATTTTTTTGAGGATTATGGGAGACATAATGTTGATGAATGATACCATGACTTGAAAGAAACATGGAGAACTCATTACTATAGTATTCCCCCCATTATCTATGTGAATCTTCTTGATTTTGCAAGATGCTTGATTTTCAACTAAGGCTTTAAAAACTTTAAAGTGGGATAGAACATCACTTTTATATTTCAAGAAGTAGACCTAGGATCTTCTAGAAAAATCATCAATAAATGTTAGAGCATACTTTGCTCCTTTGAAAGAAGGTTCTGGAAAGGTCATTAAGTCACTATGGATTAAATCTAGAGGGGATGAGGCTTTTAGAGAACTACTTGGGTGGAAAGGATCTTGATGTTGCTTTCCAAGAGCACATCCAGGACAAACTCCATCACTAGAAGAGACTTGGGGTAAACCTGTTACCATATCATGGGTGCTCAAATCCTTTAGGTAGTTGTAACTAAGATGACCAAACCTTTCATGCCAAATTTGACTTTCAAGATCTCCATGAGCCACAAAATAGGAGGCTCCTTCTAGATTTTGGAAACCTTTGAAGTGAAATAGATGAGAGTTATGATCAATATTTCCTTTGGCTATAAGAGAATGGGGATCTTGAAAGTCTCTTATCTCAACTCCTGTTGGAGAGAAGAGAACAATTTTCCCCTTTCCAGAAGTACAAATTTGATAGACGAAAAGGAGATTTGTGGCAATGTTTGGAACATAGAGAACATTATTTATAGAGCCACCATCAATGGTTATGTCCCCTTTTCCTTTGACAGGGATAAAGGAAGAGTCACCCACTTCTATGCTACAAGTAGAGCTAGAGGAGATAGAAGAGCTAGAGTCATGTGATGAGTAGCTCCAGAATCTAGGACCCAAAAATTAGAGGAAGAATTGGAGGTTTTTCCTTGAACATTAAGGGCTTTTCCTATTTGATTTTTATTGTCTATATTTTGATCCTTTATAGCTGCCTCTAGTTGCTGTAATATTTTCCAACATTTGTTTGCAGAGTGACCATTCTTTTTGTAGTGAGTATAGGTTATGGGGGTCTTTTCTTTCTTTTTTGAATTTTTCTTTAGAAGAGGTGGAGGCTACTAAGGCTTTAGAGGAAGAGGAAGAAGAAGATATTTCATATCTAGCAAGTTTTGTTTCTTCCCTAGTTAATCTATCACAAAAATATTCTAAAGAAGGTATTTTAAAGGTTGCACCAAGAGCATATTTGGTAGATATAAAGGTGGTAGCAAAAATTTGAAAAACACCATTTAGCTTAGAAAGGATTAGATAAATGCATTCTTCTTCAGTATTAGTCTTCCCACTACCTTTGTATTGAGTGAGGACTTCTTTGAACTTAGTAAGGAAGTCAACAATACTACTAAAATCTTCAGGAGACAAAGATGTTAGTTCTGCTTCTAGTTGCATTGATCTCATCTGATCTACTTTCCCAAACAAGGTTTTTAGTTTCTCCCAAATTTCATGAGGAGTTTTACAATCTGTAATGTGAAACCACAAACTTTCATGAACATTAGAGCTAATAATACCCATTGTTTCATGCATCTTTCCTTTATGAACAAAAATTTCATATTCTTTCTCAAACTCTGGTTGCTTTTCTTCTAGTAAATGAGTAAGACCTTTTTGAGAGATAAGATTTAAAATTTTAGGTTTCCAAGTGTGAAAGTTATGAGGGGTGAGAGGTTCAATTGAATTCATCATTTTAACACAAGAGAAAATTTGAAGTTTTAACCAATATATCCCCCCTTAGAACTTCAATTTTAGGATTAATGAATTGATTTTAGGGAAAAAAATGAAGTTGTTCAATATATAAAACTCAAGATACCCACCCTAACAAGAGGGAAACTATAAGTATTTGAGGTTTGAATATTTTTTGCTTATGAGATGCCAAAACCTCTTAGTTCCTCTCAATACCCACCCTTACTTGAGGGAAACTGTAAGTATAGAGAAGAATTTCAAGGGTTGTAGGCTTGAAATGCAAGGATATCAACCAGATTTTTAATTTGGATATTCTCAATACTTGCCCTTACTAGAGGGAAACTATAAGTGAGAGAGATATCGAATATAAAAATTGGTTGATTGAAAAATATATGCCAGGCCTTTATACCAATTGCCTCTAAAAACCTGCCCTTACGTGAGGGAAACTATAAGTTTTTAGCGGTAATGATACATGGAATGTAGGCAAATATATTTTGAGGAAAAAAATTATTATTATATTTTTTATTTAAAGGTTTTTGCTTCTTTAATATTTATTAAATATTAAGAACAAAAAACACAATTTTAAAAAAATATATTTGTTAATATTTAAGAATAAAATTAACAAATATGAATTTGAAGAAGCAAATAATATGGAATCTTCTTTGAAATTTAAAATTTCAACTATAACACTTATAGTTTATATAGCTCTCCTTTAAATTTAATATTTAAAAAATAAACATAAAAGGAGTTTTAAGTTTTTGCAATTAGAGAGTGTATTCCATATGAAATATAGTTACTAATATTTCAACAATAACACCTAGAAAAGCTTCTTAAAAAAGTGATAGAAAGAACTATAGAGGAAGATAGACAAAAAATGATGCAACCCCCCTTAAGGAACACAAAATGTGCAAATAAATGCACTAACCCCCCCAAATAATTTTTTTTATTAAAAGGTTACAATATTGACTCACTATTCGATGAGAGCCTTGTAAAATAAGGCTTTGTGAAAAGGAGGTAAAATAAATGACCTTCGAAATGGGAGGATCGAAAAAACTAATACAACAAGATTTTTATGGATATAAAAAATTATAAAGTTGTTACGTCCCTGAGAGAGAGGGCATTCTGAAAGATGAAGATGCCTGATGAAATAACGATTTCATAGCAGAGGGTGGAGACTATTGAGATGGTTGCTTCAGAGTAAAGGTGAAGCCTACAACCAAAATTAAAAAATATCCTCCTCCTCGAAGATGCGGTGCTCTGTTGATGTCTTCACCGAAGCAAAAATGAGGCTTTTAAGATGACGAGTGTCCAAGTCTTCTTCCTTTTATGATTTGGAGTATGCAATGTGCGTAGATAGATTAAAGGAACCAAAATAAATTTATAAAAGGAAATAACCTAAGTTTACTCAGAAGACTTAAGCCGGAGAGTCGGAGAAGCCTGCAAAAAATGTTAGTTATTTTAAGAAAATAATCTCTATGAAAAATTTGGAGCTTGAGGTGCCTGCAAAAAATTTTATTAGAATCGGTACGTGCTCTTTGAAGATGAATCATGCCCCTCAATAAATTTCCCTACAAAATAAGGTTAGAGAGCCCAGAATAAAGGGCTACGAAGTCCTTTGAAGATGCCTCGTTCACATTTTAATGGGAGCCTCTGACAAAGCAAGTGTCTATCAAAAAACCTGTATAAAAAATGGAGAGGATAGAGAACAATGCTATTTGAAAAAATATTGCCTGAGGAAACCACTATAACATTTGAAAGGAAGAAGCGATGAGAAATAAGCTTGATTGGATGATATTTTAAAGGGACCCAACTATAGCCATTTTTCGAATGCCAAATGGATTAGATATGCTTGGCGTCGTTTAAGGATTTTGACTCCGATAAAATCTGATTCAAAATAGGGGTACCAAAATATAATCAAAATATTCTAAATAGTCCTTATTTAAAGAAATAAAGGCAACTGAAAGAAATCGGATGAAGGGAGACAAAAAAATTTGTTAGCTCCAACGTTCGAAGAGGGAGACCGCCAAAAGAGAGTTTGGTGGAAGAGAGGTGGGCACCAAAAGAAAATGTAATCAGATGAAGGGAGACAAAAAATTTATTAGCCCCAACGTTCGAAGAGGGACTCCACCAAAAGAGAGAGTGGCGAGAGGTACCACGTGCTGCCTTATGGCACCCAAATTTGGGTGCCGAGGTAACGAAAGAAGGTGCCTTCTCTGAGAACACTCTTAGACAGCCAGAGAAGAGGCTGAATATTACCTGCAAAAAAAACTTGAAAAGGAGTTAACCTGTATATCACGATATATGTGAAAAATAAGTTCTTTTGCTAAGGTAAACAATGGAAAATTAATGTATGAGTATCATAGAATTTCTAAAAAAGACATAGAAAAGGAATTATATCTTATGTATTTTAGAACAGATCTATGAAAAGAGAAAGAGCAATATATCTGAAAAAATTACTCAGAAGACAAAGAGTCTTCCCTTATTTAAATGAGAAGGAGGTAAATAATATCAAAAAAATCCCACATACATATAATTTTGAAAAAAAATATAGCTGAAAAAAACTATATATAATCTTATGAAGGCCTGTAAAAAAAAGGACCAACAAAAAGATAAAAGAACCAGCTCCTAGAACCTCCAAGAGAGAATGCTAGCAAAATCTATCCTGCTCTGGTACCATGTTAGAATTTCACAATAATAGATATGCAAAGCATTACACAAAAGATGAAGAGAAGAGTGGAACTGATTGATTTATTTCAAGGATCAACTTTGTATAAATAGCAAAGTTGATCATTGAGAGCCGTTGGATTACAACAACTCATCAGACCCGATGAAGACACCACTGAGAGTTCTCCTGACACATGGAGGAGTGGAAACTCAAGTGTGTATCCTAGTGGAACTTAAGAGAATATTCACTTATTCTAACAGTGTATACATGCATGCAAATCCAAGATGTGTTGTCCACAACTATTACCTCATAAATAGAAAATAAAATGAATTTGAAAAGTTTTACTTTTTCCCTTAGGTCTTCTTTCTCAACCAAAGCTAGAAATTTTGCTATTTCCCTACCACTTCGGTTTGACCAATGAGAACTAGAATTTTTTTGCACATTAAATAGGTGTAATAGCTGGTTATAATCAATAAAATCGAACATTGGTCTACATTTCTTAAGAATATTATAAAATATGACAAACTACATACTTTTTGAAGCTAAAATAGTCTTTTGAATTTTATAAAATTGAGCTTCAATTGTTCTACCTTTATCAACAAGAGATTGTTGTTGCTTTAAGTGATTGTCATATCCTATAGCATATCTTAAACACATACATTTTTATGCATCCTTCCACTTAACTTCTTTACTATCTTCACCATTACTTTTTATAACTTTTACATAAGCTTTGCCAACATGTTTTTCAATTGTATCAATCTTGTTTTGTAGCCTATGATCCTTATCAAGTCTCCAACTACAAATTTTGTATCTACATTATTTTTCATCAACTTGGTTATCCTTAGTCATTATAGGCTCAATCTAGGTAAATATTTCTATCTATTCATTCTTAAATCCTCTTCCAAGTATCCAGTTATACGCTTTTCTTTTTTTGGAATTTTTGCTTGAAGATTCATATGAAGCTTGTAATGATTTTGATTTATCACTTTCATTTTCAATTGTGATGTCATTTTGAGGGTTGTTTTCAAGTTTTTTTTTTATATCATTGTCAAGGAGATTTTCATTAGAAGGCATATCTTGTTGGGGAATGTCTTCAAGTGGAGGCATATCAATATTGATAGGGTATTCTGCATAAGAGCATACCATCATATTTTTATCATTCTTGGATAAAAAAATATAAAGAAAAAATATTCATATTGTCGATCAAGCACATACAGGGAAGTCAAAAATCATTTGTACCTTGACTTTGCACGAATGTCATTGGCTCATTGCATTTCAATGTTTGGCTAAAATATTTGAGGATAGTTTTTTTAGTAGAATATTTGGACCCCTTCTTTCCATCACTGGGTGATATTTTACTTGTAAGAAAAAATGCTTTTCAATTTATTAGAGTAATAAAATATTGAAGATGATGTATTTTCTTAGGGTGTACATATTGTAACTAGAATAAACAAATGTTTGAGTGGTAGATTATACATACTTGTTTCCTGCCATTCTTTATTGCGATTTTATCAGTTTATGCCACTAGTTCAATATATGATGAGAGCACTTTAACTGATAAGAGCACACAAGTAATTAACATTCAAATTAAAATCAATTTAATAAAAGTATTCTTTATGCAAAAAATAATTGGTGATACGTATGTCAAAAGATATCATATTATAGCACAAAATGGTCTAGAAACAGAGAATCAAAATGTGTTCAGAGAAACAGAGCATCAATATGTCTTTAGAGAACCAAAGTATTTAGACATGTATAATCTTAGCAAGGAAAAAAATATCTAAATAGAAACTAAGAAACAAATAAATTTAAAACACTCAAAACATCGTAAAATAGAGAAAACATAGAAACGAAGAAATGACCATCCGGATGTAGAAGAGGGCTCGAATATTGGTGTGGTGTAGAACATGATTGAAAAATCATTAAATATACATGTTAAAAATATAAGATTATGGTACAAAATGAATTATAAATAGAGAATCACAATGTCTTTGGTTCATCTATTCATAAAGATTCAAAGTGTTTTAATAGAAAAAGAGAAAATAGGCGATAACATGCAAAAAATGGCAAAATATAGAAAAACATGGTAAGCAGAGCAGTGACAGAGTACTTGGTGTAGAAATAGGTCCAATGCAGAACAAAATATGATTAAAAAGTTTTGCTTGCAAAATTGGTTTTGGTTGATTGCAAAATAGGTTTTGGTTTTAGAAATGGTTCTGATTGCAGAAGTGGTTTTTGATTACAAAAGTGGTTTCAATCGATTTAAGAACATGACCCGCATGCAAAATGGTTTAAGTCGATTGCATAGTTGGTTTCAATTTCAAAAGTGGTTCCATATGATTGCAGAATAGGTTTAGATTACAGAAGTGGTTCCAAATGGTTACAAAATAAGGTTTGGATGCAAAAGTGGTTCCATTCAATTGTAGAATAGGTTCATGTTGTAGGAGTGGTTTTGAATGGTTGCATAATAGGATTCAATTGCAAAAATGGTTCCAAATGTTTGTAGAGTAGGATCTGGGTGTAGATGTGATTTTGGCTAGTTATATAATATGATTTGGTTGTAGAAGTGGTTTCGACTGGTTGTGGAAGAGGTTTTTTCCAATTACAAAATTGGCGATGACCAGTCATAGAATAGGTTTTGGTCTTGTGTAGAACTATGTCGGTATATTCATCGGGTGTAGATTCGTAGAACAAGGTCCAAAAATGAAAATGTATCCGTGGGATGTTAATTATATATAGAGATATACTTGGCAAGTTAGATAGGATAATTTAGAAATTTTAAAATTTTAGGGTGAAAAGGGTACTCTATTTAAGCGGGATTGCTTGCGAATTTTTAAAAATAACCATGATACTCTTATCAAAGCATGATGAACTGACATATAAATTTATTTATTCCAAAAAATTTTGGCTAAATTTCCGACATCTAGGTCCCCCAAATTTCGTAAATTTGAATTTTTGAAAATGCTACTTTTTGCCCAAATGGTGAATTTTCACCACTATGCATAACCCTAGTACCCTATCTATATTACATCATGATCACATTGTAGTTTACAATAATGACAAGTATGTATGTATCACTTGGCAAGATTCAAATATGGATCCTCTCCTTCAAAGCAAGTTGAGAAATATAAATAATTAAACTAATACCATTTAATAACCTTCTATTCTATATTATTTTTATGAATATAATTAATATCATTTTATTTTTATGTTTTAAGATTTTTCTTTTAAATTTATAAATTAACTCATTTTTCTTTTTAATTAATTGTTCATTTATTTCCTATCTCAAATATATATATATATATATATATATATATTTGTATTCCTTCTTATATTTATTTTTATTATATATACATTAGGGCCAGGATTAGTCCGGACATTGTGGAACCACCCGAGACCAATATAGGCACAATTGTAACAAAATAACAACTAGCCTAAATTAATCAATTCTAACAATATAAGATCGTTAGGATTGAATTAACTAATGAAATAAATATTGAAATATATTCTAACATCTCCCCATATTACAATATTTTAGGAAACATATAACTACTAGCTATAATATCATCCCCCCATTATTTTGAAATACATAGAGAGATGTGAAACAATTCAAATTGGACACGTGCAAGTACCTTAGTGAATATGTTTGCAACTTGAGCATTGGTGGAGATGTACTGAAGCTGGATTCGGTGCTTTGGTACTTCATCTTGAATGAAGTGACATTGTGTATCAATGTGCTTTGTTTTCTCATGATGCACTAGATTCTTAACAAGATTCAAAACACCCATGTTGTTGTAGAACAAGTGTATTGGAGATTTTGATAGAAGAACCATACTTGTCAGGATGCAACACAACCATATCACTTCGCACACAGCTTCACGTGCAGTGTGATATTCTACCTCTGTTGATGAGATAGAAACCACCTATTACTTCTTATTGTGCCAAGAGACAGGACCGGATCCAAGATGAAATAAATATTTTGAAGTTGATTTACGATCATCATATGATCCAGTATAGTTAGAGTCCATTTATCCCCGTAAGAAGAATTTATTGTTATTTCTGTATTCTAGGTCATATTCCATTGTGCCACGGACATAGTGAAGAACTCGCTTTGCTGCTTTCCAGTGTGTAGTCTTAGGTTCCTGCATGAACCTCAAAATATAGTTGATAGGAAATACGATATCTAGCCTAGTGTTGGTCAAATATATGAGACTCTCAATCAACTGACGATAGAGAGTAGCATATACCTAAGGTCATTTGTCATATCATGATAACTAAAGTCTTGTTTCCATTGGTGTTTCCATCGGCTTGCAGTTAGTCATGCAATATTTTTTTACTAGTGTCTTGGCATATTTTTTCTGGGACACTTTGATGTAGTGCTCCTTCTAGTTCACTTCCAGACCAAGACAGTAATGGAGAAGTCTAAGATCTTTCATTTCAAAATATTTTCTCAAATCTTATTTTACAGAAGAGAATTGTTTTTGAACTCCTTGTTATGAGTAGATCATCAACATAGAGTACAAGAAACACTATTTCAGAGCCTTGCTTCTTTGAATAGAGGTTTGCATCCAATAGACATATCTTAAATCCATGTTGCAGTAGGTGATTATCCATTTTTATGTACCAAGCTTGAGGGGCCTGTTTCAAATCATATAAGTATTTGATCAATTTGCAAACTTTCTACTATTGGTCTTCCACTTCAAATCCTTTCAGTTGAGTCATGTAGACTTCCTCTTGGATATCACCATTTAGAAAGGCACTCTTGAAATCCATTTGGTGCACTTTCCACCCATACTATGTTGCCATAGCTCAAAGAACTTGAATGGTTGTCATCCGAGCAGTAGGTGCAAAAGTTTCCTCGTAGTCAATGCCTTCTCTTTGAGCATAGACCTTTGCCACAAGTTGGGCCTTATGCTTATCTATTGTCCCATATGCCTTGTACTTGACTTTATACACACATTTGCAACCTATGGGATTTTTTTTGTATGGCAGATCAACAAGCTTCCAAGTTTTTTTTTCATTAGAGACGTTTATTATGCATCCATAGCGACCTTCCACTGAGGATCACCAAGAGCATATTACACTGATGCAGGTTCAAGTTCATCTATTGAGGACATAAAAACCCTATCATAATAAATATCCATATCTTCTATATCTCTCTCTGGATCTACAAAAATATTCTCAAAATATTGACACAGATCATCAACCCCAGGAATCTCTATTGCAGCTTTCTCCTATCAAGCCATGTTGCGAGTATGAGGCCTATCCAATGTCAATTCTGGTGGAGTGGATATCTTAGAGTCTCTAATTTTACTTGTATACAACTTTGGATTCTTCTTCTATGGTGATGAAGAATATGAAGAAGGACCTTCAACCTTGGATGAAGGAGACTTCTCAACCTTAGTTTCCACAAGGTCTAGGTATACATATGATGTATTTTATGATGTGAAAGCCTCATAAAAAAATACATCTCTATTGATGTGTATCTTCTTGGTTAAAGTATCAATCAATTGATAACCCTTGGAGTAATCAGCATACCCAAGAAGAATGCACTTCAATATTTTCTCATCTAGCTTCTTCTTATTTTCTTTCGATATGTGCATGAATGCTTTACAACCAAAAATGCGTAGATGAGAGATGGAGGGTTTCCTGCCATTCCATGCTTCCTATGGAGTCATTCCTTGTAGGGCCTTAGTGGGTTCCCTATTCAATAGATATACTACTATCGTGACAACTTCTTCCCAATATTGTTGCCCAATTATAGCTCTTGTGAGCATGCAATGAACCATTTCCATGATGGAACGATTTCTCCTTTTAGCAACTCCATTTTGCTGAGTATAAGTAGTAGTCAACTGTCGTGTGATCCCATTTTTAGTTAAGAACTAAGAAAATTATTTAGAGGTGAACTCCCCCCTCAATCTAAGCAGAGGGTCTTTATAGAAGTCCTTGACTCCTTTTCAATAGATTTCTTGAATTGCTGAAAGAAACCAAATGCTTCAGATTTCAATTGAAGAAAGAATGCCTACATCTTTCATGAGTAATCATACACAAATAACTTAAAATAACTCTTATCCCCATAATTTTTGGGAGATAAAGTACTGCACAGATCGGTGTGAACGAACTCCAGAGGTTTATTTGCTCTTGTAGAGCCCCTTTCAAAAGGTACTCTATGATGCTTTCCTGCCAAGTAGTCAAAGCAAACTGGCAATGTGGTAGAAATGGAAGGAAGATCCTTTACCATTTCATACTTACTTAACTCAAGTAAGTAACCAAAACTCATATGTCCATATATCTTATGTCATAGGGAATTTGCCTCCTTTGTAGAGATAATGATGGCTATATTTTGAGAAGAGATAGTATCTAGGGAAAATAAGTCATGCTTATATGAATCAGTTGCAATGTTATTACCCCTCCTGGTGATAGACCAACACTTATTGCCCCCCTCAACACTAAATTTTACAACCATATTTTTGTCCATAATTTGTGTGACTGACAACAAGTTGTTCACCAATCCTAGAACATAGAGAACCTTCTCAATCTGGAACTTGCCATCAGGAAGAGTAATAGAAACTATTCCTTCTCACTAAACCTTGTAGGTTTTATCATCGGCAATAGTGACAGGCTTTCCCTCTTTGGCCTCAAAAAAATCAAACCACGATTTGTCACTAGTCATGTGTTTACTGGATCCAAAATTGACATACCAAATAGGATTCGTCTGCTTGGATACTGTAGTAGTCATGAGCACTTTGTGTGCTCTTTTAGAATCTTGTCAGGTTCCTCAATAACAAAATTTACTTGTTGTTGTTTGTTCTTTTGTGGTTTGTTCTGGATTTTTTGTTTTGATTGTTTATTCTTATGCCAACATCTATTTGTATCATGACCTTCTTTGTCATAGATATTGCAATATCTCTTTTTCTGTTGAGGTTGAGTTTGTTTCCATTTTGAATCCTTTTGAGAACTACTTCCCTTCTGAAAATTACCCTTATTCTTGTTTTGTCCCTTCATGTTGGTGTATAGGGCAGTGTTAGAAGAATCATCTCACTGTAGTTGGTGTGCCTCCTCTTATTGAATCATATTTACCAACTCAACATAGGTAACTTCTCTCTATGATACATGAAGTGAGGTAATAAAAACTCTAAAAGAATCTAGAAAAGCTCTGATTACCACTAAGGTAAGGAGCTTATCATCAACTGGTGCTGCTAAGGAATTCAATTTCCTTTCAACTCAAACACTCTACAAAGAAATTTTTCAACCGTATCTCCTTATTTCATGCTTAGACTATGTAATTGAGACTAAATAAATAGAATGGAGTCATTCTCCCCTTCATATATAGTTTTAAGGGTATCCCATGCCACTTTAATAGTTGGACAGACAACAATATGAGGTTGAACTTCATCAGAAACATCAAGCAAAATGAGCACTTTTGCTTTGCTATCTTTCTTGTCAAAGTCTTTTTGATCAGCAGATGGAGTTATGGCTCCAGCTAAAGATGAAGGTCTTATTTTTGTTCCAAACATAATTTCCCAAAGATCATTTATCTCTAGGATTGCCTTCATTTTGTTTTTCCATGGTGTATAATTTGGACCTTTCAATAACTGATGAGCATCAGTCATTAGTTTTGCAGATATTGTGAAGGTTCCTTATAACACCAAATGGTCACCCCTTCAATATACCTTAATGCTAGGAAGTTATATAGTACAAAATACCCACCCTTATGTGAGGGAGACTATAGGTATTTTGAAAAACCAAAAAAATTACCCGCCCTTACGTGAGGGAGACTGTAGGTAATTTTAACGATTATACGATACGTGGTACTTAGGCGGTACTGAAAAGGAATCACCTCGTTGATGGCATCGACCTTATAAAGCCTTCAATCCTCATGCATGGGGCATAAATTCCCCTAAACACTTTGGTATCCCAACTTTCATCTGGATTTAAGCCTAAACACGAGAGTGATTGGGGTAGTGGAGTAAAAAATAACAAAATGGCAAATTTATCTCTCCTCGATGATTAATAGAGAACAAGATCAGACATCGTTGTGGCAGCTATATTAGGTGGCAGATATAGTAGCACAATCATGATAGATTTACCTGTAAGTGCTAGTCATAGGTATCACAAATATCAAACGCTGTAGTGCAATAAATTGCACGGATGGGTTTTAATTATTTCAGGGACTTAGGGAGTTTTTGATTTTAACTTAAATTATATAGTGCAAAAGAAGAAAAAAATGCAACATACAACATAAAAGTGCCCACAGAAATAACCCACTAGTTGTCAGGCGTAGCTAAAAATGCACCTTTACAATAATGCCAAACATTGCTTTTTCAAAAAATTACTCTCAATCCCCCCTTGATTTTTCGAAAAAATATCACTCCCCCGTTTAAAATTTTCCTTTATAAAGCATTTTAAAAAATTCTTTTAAAATTAAAGAAAAAAAATAAAAAATTAACTTTATTCTACATAGTAAAAAAAATTATTTTTGAAAAATTAACCTTTAAACTATGTTAAAATAAATTAAAATTATATTTAATTTAAATTTGATTAGATAATATTAAAAAAAACTTTAATAAATAAAAAAAAAAATTATACCTTTGAGTGGGGGGTCGACGGGACTCAAACCCGCGACCTGAGGGCTCCCAGAGCCTTTACCACTTGAATCACAACCAGTGAGCTAGTGGGCTGATCCAAGAACTATTCTCGGTGCCCTCCTCCTTAAATAGCTTCAACGTGCCTTTTGAAGAATGCACGGCTACTCTTCCACCTCGGGCGGAGCTCGAGCGGAGCTCGGGCGATGAAGAGGAGCAGCAGCCAGTGTAGCTCGGGAGTGGAGCACCAGTGGCAATAGGGTGGTGCTCAGGTGGCGGGTGAACAAAATCCTTTTTTTCAACCAAAAACTTGCCACAGATGTATCAAAATGATGCACAAAGATCATAGAGGAAGAATGGAATAGTTTGCAACCAAACCAAGTGGAGAAAACTGCTCAAAAATGTTTGTCTAATTTTTCCATTGACACCATCTGGGAGGAAAAAATACTTTGAGGAAAAATCCAAGAGCTAAAATGAAATTTCAATCCAATGAAATGACTTGGATTTTACCTCATTCTCCAAGAAAATTTGCAGATGTTTGATCTATCGGCCTCAAAAGTAAGGAAAAATATGTCTTGGATTATGCAGTTGGCGTAGGTGATGCAGGTGACGATGTATTCACAGATTCAAGCATTTGTATTTTAGGACTCAATGTCCCACATCGAGGACACAATGACTCCGTTAGTAGTTTAAGAGGGTTTCTCGTCCATAGAGGAGTATCTCCTCTTGGGGATTCCCAACCGAGAGATCGCAAGATCTCCTCTCACGCTTGGCTAAGCGGCCTTGGTGTTGTCCGCCGAGCTTCATCGTGAGCTTTCAAACTCCGCTTAGATCTTCGACCCTTATTTGCCTCATTTGACCTTCGACCATGCTTCTTTGATCCGTCGACCGTGCTTCTTTGAATTCCAAAAATTGAAATAATTGTCTCGAAAAATAAAACCAAGTTTTCTTAGCTTTGCTACCAAAAAGCTCAGCCTCGAAAAATTGCCTCCAATAAAAAAAAAACTCTTCCTCAGTTGCTTCCTTCTCACGCTACTACAAGATCATTTAAAAAATGAGAGAGGCAGAGAGAGAGTGGTGGCAAGCTTTGATACCATATGAGAAGCGAAACGACAATTCAATTATCTGATGAAGTATAAATAATATATTAGGGTCAGGATTAGTCCGAAGGTTGTGGAACCACCCGAGACCAATATAGGTGCAGTTGTAACAAAATAACAACTAACCTAAATTAATCAATTCTAACAATATAAAATCGCTAGGATTGAATTAACTAATGAAAGAAATATTGAAATATATTCTAACAATATTATCCATTAATTTTAAACGAAAAAATTGTAAGTTGCCCTTATTGAAATGTTGAACGGCTGCCTTTTTTCATGATTCAAGAATAAAATATATAACTCTAGAGGTAAAAATTAATTTAATTAAGTTTTTATATAAATAATAATTTTTATTTTAAGAAAACTTTGAATAGCTATAGGATATAAGTTTTTTAGATTCTTAAAAGTATGTTACTTATAATTATAATGAAGTTAGTCTTCATCTTATCTAACTTACATCTCGTACACAAAATCTAGTTGATAATGCTAGCAGAAGCGTTGACCGCACAAAATCGGGAGTCGTTGAATGTGTAAAACCCTTTTCATGGTTAAGCTAAATTAAAAAAAAAATTGAACTGATCAAACTCAGATTCTAAGGTCATTTATAGAGGAAAGCAAGATCTATGACTGTCATTAGCGTCCAACTGCTGGTGCAGGACATTAACCCTTATGTGTGAACCACGAATGCACGGCAAATAAGAATTCATAGCAAGTGATAGCTATGACCATCACTCGATAGCTGGCCGACGGGGAAATCGCTGGCAATCCTGGTTTCATACATCGATTGCGTTTAACTTTACGTGGACTTCACTCAATAACGTCCAATTTCCAGCTATCCCATCCGACAAAAACTCGAACATTTGGAGCCTCATAAAATCTATACTCTATCTCGAAGGAAGCGAATCTCTGGTCCGATTCCTTCATTCCCGGTCGGACCACCTTCGTCTCATTCCCTCATTTGGCCTGCGACAAAGAAGGAAGCGAATCTCTTGTTATTTCAGAGCTTCGAGTTGAAGACACCCTCACCATTATCGGATCTTCCAGAAGGAAGAAACAAATTTTGACTCTTATTTAAAATTATATGTCGCTTTGTCTCAAACCCTATATAACCTGTACCGTCCCCCGGAGTTTTTCCATTGAAGCGCTCGTTCACTCGACTGAGAATTTTAGTTATTTGTTTCTTTCAATTCAAACGTTTTTGCCCCCAGAAGGAAGACATTTTCGGAGGCCTGAAGGCATGGAGAAGGGTCGAAAACGTCAGCGGTTCGAATCCCGGCAGGACTGCAGGAGCCCTTCCACCTCTGAGCAAATAGACGCCAGCCCCGCAAAGCGTCTCTACCACATCTCGGATTGCAAGAATATTGATATTTTATATGAAATCGTTTCTGAAATGAATTCGGAGGACGTGGATTCAGCCGGCCAAAAAATCCGGGAAGATTTGGTGTGGGATGTGATGAAAACGATTCGAGAAGAAATCATTGCAAGCCCTGAGTGTGAAGACGAATCGTTCACTAGTCATTCTACTTGTGATGAAAGACATTACACCGGACCGCACGGAGAAGAGGAGCCTGTCATCAGAGTAGATTCGGTCCAGAATGGAGTGCAATATAAGAGTTATAAGGCCGATTTTGAGTATCTAGTGTGGGCCAGTGATGACGAGCTGGGTATTTCTAGCAGTCCACAGTTCGGTATTTTGGATGATCGCCTAGATGACTGTTTTTTGGCTTATTATGGTGCAGATTATGGCTTTTATGAATGTGTCCTAATGGAAAGAGAGGGGAACAAGAGCTTCTGCTGCAAAATTTGTGGGATTATAATAACATTGAGAGCAACAAGCAAGCCTGCAGTGATCTACTATTTGTCCAAGACGGCCACTGCCAGGAATTTTCGAGCTAAAATAGCAATTGTTCCGCAGATTCTCATGAGAATGCTGAAGATTTTAAAGTTCTAGAAAATTGGAGATTATTTTTTAATAGCTATTGACATGTAAATTAATGACGGCATTATTAAATTGAGCGTCAAAATGAATTTTTCTCAAGGGAAACATCTAGATTTTAGCATCACTAGAGTTATGACGTGTGGGATGATATAATTATATAATTATCGTAGAAAGAGATGGGTCAGTAGTCACGATACTCGCTTCCGTTAGGGTTGAAACAGCTCGTAGGCCTGCCGCGTATCTTTTCCTTAATCAAAATACAGAAGACGCATTATTGTGGCGACGCGAAGTCACCGCATTTTCGGATCATTTTCCAATTCTCTTGCGTTTGGAAACTTTGGGCTATATTCAATTCGTCGACCTCTTAGGGAACTGGATCTAATGGACTTCAGGCCCAAAGGGACCATGAGGCAGCCGTTAAATTTTGTGTGGGTTCTTTTAAAGAACATGAAAAGAAGAGGGGGCCTTATCGCTAGTGTAATTAAATGTTAATAATTTATTAATAATGGAAAAATAATAAATACTAGAAACAAAGAATATGAATACAACACATACATATATCACGAAACTAGTTTTCTTTCATTTATTTCGGGGGAATTTATATACAAGGTTCTTGAATACATTTTGGAAGGCGCTTGCAACCAAATATATCATTATTAAGATATATCCTCCACTAAAATCAAAATTGAGTTGGAGAACTGTCCTTGTTGTGTCCTTTCACTATTTTTTCGCCTATTGTGCCGCTTTGAGGCGGTTTTAAGTCCACCCAAATGGCCCATAACCTTTCCATTGTTAATGGTAGAGGTTCTCATGGCGCCCGAAAGACCGCAAGTTTGTCCTGAAGGCGTACGATGAAGTAACTCTGATCTTGGATTTATTTTTTCTGTTGATACTGTTAAGCCCGTAGTGGAATGGTATGAACAACATGTTGTTATTGCTTTTTTTTTTTTTTGTGGTATCCCATCCCAAGATGTTCTTTCTGGGTGGTTAAAGAATCATTAGGAGCCCTTGGGTATTTCTGTCCAAGGGATTCACAATATGACTAAAGGGTTTTTTTTGTTCACCTTTCCTGACCCTAAGATGGTATCCGTTCTTTTCACCTGCTCCTCTTGTTTCTATCTTGGCACCACCCTTATGGTGATTTCTCCCTGGACCCAGGATTTCAAAGTCTCTGAGAATGCTAGTTTGAAGGTTTCGGTTTGGGTTGAGTTCCCCGGTATCCCTGTTCACATTTGGGCCTTCATTCATGATTTGGTTAAAGCTATTGGTCGATTTGTTTGCATGGAGGAACCTCATTTATTTTCTCCCCGCCCATACCCACGTGCTTGTGTTAAAGTTGATCTTTCTAAAGATCTTCGAGAGTCTCTGGATATCCAAATGACCAATGTTATGTCTGAGCAGAAGATTTTTTATATTAATTTGACTAACACATATTTTCGGTGCCAAGCTCATGATCAATAGATTAAGGATTCTCCACACAATGTGCATAAGGCTGTTGAACCACCTTCTGAGGCACCCTATTTTTCTCCTTCTTCTCCACCTCTAGAGAAGGAATAGAAGATGGTGCCTTCTCAAAAGCCTACTGCTGTGGCTCCTTCTCATTCTCTTAGTCCTTTCAAATCCCCTTCTTCTACGTAGGCTTCTCCTATGCCCACAAAGAAACGATCAGTTGTGACATCTTCTAGGAATTTTGCTACTCAAAAAAAAGGATCTTTTGGACCTGCACCTCACGTAACCCACCTAGGGGGGCTAGTGTTTCATCTAATGGTGAACAGGATGCCAAACATCATCCCTTTACTATTGGGGATTTCCTTTCTTCTGAAAGCCAGTCTATGTTTTCTAATTCATTTGGTGTGTTAGCTGGACATAGCCTAGAGGACTTTGGGGGTATGGAGGAAGTTCCTCGATGAATTTTCTCTCATGGAATGCTCGAGGTCTCATTGAATCCTCTCACAAATTCTTGGTGCGTAAAGCAGTTCAAGATTTCAGTTTAGTTGATATTTTGTGTTTACAGAAGGTTAAAAGCTCTGGTTTTTTGTTATAGTCTAGTTTGAATTGTATTGTGGGTGGTTTTCAACATTTTTCCTCCCACCATGATACTGGTCGAGGTGGTCATTCTATTTATGTTTCTCCTACCTTTCAGCCTACTATTGTGGAGGTTGGTGAAGACCCATATCACCATGTGCTTTGGGTGGTATTCAATATTAATGGATCCATATTAGGGATTGCCAATATCTACGTGCCTAATGATGGGCCCAGCCGTACTGCTCTCTGGTGTTTTTTAGCGGAGAACCTTTCGCTTGCTTTTTGGCTATTTTGCGGTGATTTTAACATGGTTGAGTATTTCGAGGACAAGGCTAGCCGCCTTCCTATGTGGTGGTGTGCTGGCAAAAGAGAGGTATGGATTTATTTATGAAACCGTTGGGCTTTAAATGACCCCATTTTTTGGCGGTGGTCATTTTCTCCTCCACCTTGGTTTACGTGGATAAATCTTCGTCCAGGAGAAGATAGAGTTTGCAAATGCCTAGATTGTGTGATGCTATCAGGTCAACATCCCTTTTGTTTTAATGATATCAATAGCTCCATTGTCTTGGTTTGTGATCAGTTTTTATTATTTGGCCACTTCCTTATCTTTTTCAAGATCTCTTGGAGCGATTTCCAATACAAAGTACCAAGTATGTAATTTTTCTTAAATACTTCTATGTTGGCCCACTATGGCACGCTTAGGTGTATTGATAGAATCTAGTATATTGTGTCACATCCTCCTCTTACTCCAGGCTATATTTAGTGGTGGAATAATGATATTCTGTGTACCACTATCTTTCTTTGCCAATTTGGCAAACAGATGGTTGATGTTCGCAAAAAGGCTAATTTAGTAGTGGTCAAAGAGTTTTAGCGGTGTTCTCACTGGCTTAGCTTTGAGCCACTTAATTCTAAGCTTCAGTTGCATGTGGCTGGTCTCCATCACCAACTTAAGCTCTTGGAGGTTCATCAGGCCCAGGAGGCTTAGCTCCATGCTAAATTATTTTGGCTCCATGTTGGGGATCATCCCTCTAAGTCCTTTTTTAAATACCTTTGTGCCAAGCAAACCAAGCAACATATTCAAGCTATCTCTATTGGTGGTGCCAAGCTCACCTTTTCTCATGATATCTCTACGGTATTTGTGGAACACTACAAGCTTGTGTTCCAGGCTCAATAAGACTCGGAGGTTCACCAGAATGCTTTACAATAATGTTTGGATGTTGTGCCTGTTAAGCTCTCACCTTATCTTCGTAGTGTTTGTGATGAGCCTCTTTTGCTGGATGAATTACACCATGCTATTTCTTGCATGGCTTATGATAAATCTCTTGGGCTGGAAAGATTTCCCTATAAATTTTATAAAGCTTCATGGTCCTTAATTGGCTCTGTCCTGTTGCATGTTTATCAAGAAACCATTTCCAATAAATCTTTGGGTCAGAAAATTAATAAAGGCAATATCAATCTCATTCCTAAAACTGGTAATCCTAAGTCTATTTCTAATTTGCAACCTATCACACTACTAAATGTTTCATACAAGATTCTTGCAAAAGCTTTGGCTCGTAATTTGTGGTATTTTTCCTCACATTGTTCGGCCTGAGCAAACTGGTTTCATCAAGGGTGGATATATTCTTGAAAATCTTATTTCTGTCTTGGAAGGCCTTGAGTGGGCTCGTGTTTATGGTCAGAAGTCTCTTTTTATCAAGTTGGATTTTGAGAAAGCCTATGACAGGATTGAGTGGCCTTTCATTCTGGCTATGCCCAAAGCTTTGGATTTTAGTCCTAATTTTCTTGCCATGGTCCAGACTATCTTTGTTGATGCTTTCGCTTACCTTACTATCAATAATGTCCACTCTAAATATTTTGGCTTATTTCACTCCATAAGAAAAGGTTGCCCCCTCACCCCGTCTCTTTATATTTTGGCAGCTAAAGCCTTTGGTTATTTATTGGCCTAGCAAGTTTCCAATGGTTTGATCAAGGGAATCTCTCTTCCTCATTGCTCTTCTCAACTGGTTAATGGTCATTTTTCTGATGACTCTTTTCTTACTATCAACGATGATCAGTCTTACATTGGCAACACTCTTGCCTCCCTGGATATTTTTTGCAAAGCTTCTAGCTCCAACATTCAATGGTCTAAAACTTTTTGTTTCAGTCTCATTTCTACTGCCTTGCCTCTATGGATTTCCAATACTCCTTGGCAGTGGCCTCACAAAGGTGAATAGTTCAAGTTTCTAGGCATACCTTTTCTTTTGATGATTCTCCTTGTCATCTTTGGTAGTATGTTCTGGATAGGTTGAAAAGAAAATATCCTTTTGGATATCTCAGTCTTTCTCTCTTGCTGGAATGTTTCAGGTGTGCTCCAACATTATTTATGCTACTCATGTTTATTACTCTTCTTGTTGGGCTCCTTCAAAAGCTTCGTATAATAAGCTTTCTTGTATTCTTCAAGATTTTCTATGGGCTTCTTCCTCTGGTGCTAAAGGTTTTCATCAGATGGCTTGGGATATTTGTTGTATTTCTCAAGATAAATGTGGCATGAGTTTGATTTATGCTTATCGTCAGAGCAAGGCCCTTTATGCAAAGTGGGTCATCAAGGCTATTGATGGTAATGAGTCATGGAAAATTCTTATCAAGCATTGTATTTCTTCTGGGGCTCCTTATGGCCATGGTTGTTGGCTTAATATTGTCCTGCAAACTCTTCTTATCACCACGGTTCTTGTGCAGATCTCTGGCTCCTTTGTTGTGAAGACCATTTGGAAGGCTTTTGAATCTATTAAACCTTATCTCAAGTGGATGGGTGATGGGTTCCATAATGGTTTGTATATCAATTATCACAACATCTAGCGGTCTCCTCTCTTCTTTGATTCTGGTATCCCATTGGCTGAGTGCCCTGGAATTAAAGCTCTTCGTCTCTTTCATAGAGGTATCTGTTGTATCCCTAATCTCATTTATAGGTGGTATTGGATGCCTTGGGACACAATAAATATGAAATATAAGTTGCAAAATGCAGATTTGCCTTCTAATTTATGGATTCAATAGTTGGTTATTGACATTTATCTTCACAAGTTTGGGCTTCAGGATCCTCAAGCCGGGTGGATAGATTGGAGGTGGAATGTGGATACTACATTTAAAAATTACACCCCCTGGATTCTTTACAATCTCCTTAGTCCTTTTTATCCTGCTCTTTCTAAGCTCAATATTAGGTGGGGGCTTAATTACTCTGAACATGTTTGGCTTTGTCATCTTAAAAGGATTTGGTTCTCTTCCTTGCAACCTAAGTTCATTCAATTTATTTGGTATTTTATTTAGCAAGGTCTTCCCATCAGAGAACATATCAGTTTTATGGGCCCTTGGCTTTGTCCTAACTGTCAATATCCTGAGTCTTTTAAACATATTTTATGGTATTGTCCTCATGCTCATTCTACTTGGTCTTGGATTCACTCCTTTGAGCCTTTCCACCCCAAGCCTTTTACCTGGAATCTTGCTTTTCTTGGTGGTAGGGTTAATTGGCCTGCCAAAATTGCTTTTTAATGGAATATTTTTCGGGCTATCATATTATTCCAATTATGGAAAGCTAGAAATGCTGCAATTTTCTCACAAATTTCTATTGATGTTGACTTCTCAATAAATGAAAATATTATTGTTATCTCTAATGTTACCTTGGAAAATCAAATTTAGGTGGATACATGTGCGCTTGACATTGCTCACTTATAGGATATGCTTAGCCTTTGACGAGGAATGTCTTGTACAATATCCAAAATTCCTCCTGATGTTCCTTCTGGTGGTTTTGGTCCTCACCATTCTCATGGTCCACCTCCTCCTCCACCTCAACCAAGGGGAGGTTCCACCTAGGATCAACACTCTGGCAGTGACTGTCATCATAGAAGCCATGGGAGCTCTGCTACACGTTCTCACTCTCTAGAGAGGTGTTTTCATTCCTAGTCTCTTGACCGTGGCTGGGGTTCTCCTCCCACCCGATATGTAGGCCATACAGGTTTGTGAAGCCCTTTTCTTGATCAGGGTTGCTCTATTCACTCCTCTCCAGATTCGGGTCCTCGCTTTGTTCACACTTCTCTGACTCCCCTGCCTTCCATTGCTCTTGGTTCTTAGATTTTTGTGCACACTCAGTTGGTTGGATCTCCTGCCCCTACTTGGGGAATTATGGTTCCTCTTGCTGCTCCTATTCCTAATACTTGGGTGGTTAACCCATCGAAGGATGATCCCAATTCTGTGGGGAAGTGTCGTCCCTGGCCTGATTCACCTCCTCCTCTTGGTGCTACACCGGTAGCTTAGTGGCTTATGTTTCCTTCCTATCTGCTATTTTTTGGACTCTTGGTGTCATGATTTATTTCAGCCGCTTTTTAATTGTAACCTTTAATAATTTTAATGATAATGTGTTCCAATTAAAAAATATATCATTATTATTCAACCTATGCAATTAGCCATTCTATTTTTTTTTAGCACAACTTTTATTAATATCATCACTTAAATTTAGTTTATTTTCTAACTTTATGTGTAATTAATAACTTATTTAAAGTGGAAAAAAATAAAATAACTTATTTAATATTATATTATAAAAATAAGTTTTTATCAAGCTTTATTATAGTGTTTCTATACCGTGTTATCTTTAGAATAATTATCTTATTCTTAGTCTGCAACATTATATTTAAATGTATTTTCATCTTTTACTTGGGTATTTCTTCATTTGTAGACTATATTTGATTGTATATCTTTATAGCCTTCAATTATCCCTAATTATGAACATGGTGTTTGCGCAATTAGTACTAGTTTTTGTATGTGGATAACAATTGAAGATGAAAACTAAATTCTTTAGACTTTTCTAAGGAAAAATATCATGACATTATTTTCCAGCTATGGAGTGACACCTTTTACATAAATAAAAAAGGATTAAAATTTGAGATATTATAGGTAGAAAATCCTCCATAACTAGTTGTGTGACAAATGATTATTTTCTAATTTTAAAACTAGCATAAGAAATGGAATTGAACTATAGTAGTTGTAACAAAAATTTGAGTATCTATTAGGGTCCAATAATAACAAGTTGCATGTTGCTTTGGTTCCTCTATTCTTCTTCATCAAATATTCCTTTTGTTCTTTGGTATCTTTATTCATGTTACCTTCATCATGATTATCTTGTAGCTACTCCTACATCACTATATTGTAATTGCAAATCTATATGAATCTCTATCCTCCACATGGGTGTCTCCTCATTTGTATACTACAACTAATTCTATACTTTTGTAGCCTTCACCTATCCCTAATTATGAACATGATATTTTTATAATAATTACTAATTTTTTATGTGTATTCCAAGTGGAAATAAAATTTCAATTCTTTAGAGTTTTCTAAAAAGAAAATATGTCATTACTTTTTATTTTTTAATTGTGGAGTGACACCTTTTATATAAATAAAAAAAGAGCAAAATCTAAGGAATTATTTGAGGTAGAAGAAGCTCCATAAGTAATAGTGTGACAAAGGATTTTTGTCCAAATTTTAGGCTAGCATAAGAATAGGAATTAGAATATACTAGTTGTAATTTAGAATTTGACTATATACTAGGGTCTAAAAATTATTAGTTGGGTATTTTTTTAGTGTCTCTATACATCTTCATCAAGTCTTACTTTGGTCTATTGTTGTCTCTATGTGTATTCATAAAGTATTCCTTTGGTCCATTGGTGTCTCTATGTTTCTTTGGTGTCTCTATGCTATGCTACATTCATCATTGTCATCTTGTTGGTACTCATACATAACTTTGTTATGAATACAAATCCAAATGTATATCAATCCTCTACATGAGTGTCTCTTCATTTGTAGATTGCACTTAATAATATATATCTATATCCTTCATATTTCTCTAATTATTAAATTGTATTCCCATTACTATTACTAATTCCTTTGTGTATGCCAGGTTGAAATAAAAATGAAAATCATTATATTTTTCTAATAAGAAAAAGGTATGACTTTCCATCTTCTAATTCAATATTAACACCTTTTGTATAAATAAAAATGGAGTAAAAGATAAGGAATTGGAGATAGAAGATCCTCCATAAATAGTATTGTAAAAAAGAATTATTATCCAAATTTTAGGCTAGCATAAGAAAGAGGATTGGAATATGATAGTATTAATGTAGAATTTAAGTATCTAGTAGGGTCTAACAATGACAATTTTGGTATTCCTTTGGTACCTCTTTGTGTCTTTATCAAGTATTATTTTTGTTCTTTGTTTCCGCTATGCCATACTACCTTTATCACGACCATATTGTTATTACTCCTACATTACCATGTTGTAAATACAAACCTAGACGTATCTCCATTATCTACTTAGGCATCTCTTCATTTGTAGACTATACTTAATTACATATCTTTATAACCTTCACATGTTCCTAATCATGAACATGATATTTGTACAACCATGACATATTTTTTAATGTGTATGTCAAATAAAAGTGAAAATCAATTTCTTTAGATTTTTCTATGAAGGAAAAATTAATGTATTCTCATATTCTAATTGTGTAGTGATATAGTTTATATAAATTTAAAAAAGGAGTAAAATAGAAGAAGGATTTACAAATATAATATCCTTCATAAATAGTGTAACAAAGGACTATTATCCAAAGTTTAGGCTAGTGTAATATAAGGGATTAGAATATAATCATTGCAATGTAGAGTTTAAATACCTATTGTGATTTGGGTATTTATTTGTTGCTCCTATGTGTCTTTATGAAGTATTACTTTGGTCGTATATTATCTCTATGCCATGCTACCTTCATCTTGACCATATTGTTGATAATTGTACATCACTTTGTTATAAATGCAAATCTATTAGATGGATGTAAACAAAGTTCTTAAAGTTACAATAGAAGAATATTTTAATAAGAAAAATAACACATTGACATAACAAAACAAGTGGACAAATAAATGGAATATCAAATTCGATGAGTTTATAAATAATAATAAATATATAAAAGTATTTATTAAGGAATATTTTATAGTAGCTATGTGGGAAAATAAGTTAGAATGAAAGAGAGAATATTATCTTTTTGAATTTAACCCTCCACATTATCATCACCAAAGTCCTATAATGGGTAAACATCAACTGGAGATCAAATATGACCATGGCCCTATTGAGAGATAAGTCACATTACCTTAGATGTAAAACAGGTAGATAAAAGAGACCTAAAAAGGAATAGGACAAGAAAATGTGTATCCTTTGTACATTAGGAATGGATGAATTGAAAAATATATTTTATTTTAGAATATGATGTATGATTTCTACATTAGGAAATGGTTAAATTGAAGAAATATTTTATTTTGGAATGCAGGGTATATAATTACATTTAAGCTAATATATTGATACCCTAGTAGTAGAAATATTACAATTTTTTGAAGAGAAGAAAGTAGATAAAACAAAAGAACTTATCATCAAAATCAATAGTAAAAAACTAACATTGTATAAAGTAGAATAATTGGGTCAGAATTTGGTTTGGTAATAGGGTATTTTTTATGGGCTATTTTTCTCAATTGATTAATTTAACATGACAGTTTAAATTTTTTATTTGGAAATAACAAAATTTTTTAAAATATATTCACCAAATGTTTTTATAAAATATGGATAAATGTAGTAGATTCTACATATTTTTGTATAATAAGACTAAAATATATGTTTTCCACAAAAGTTAGAATATGAAATATACTTTGTATTATTTAAAATGACAAGAGTCACTTTCATTGTTATACTAGTAAAGATGACTTATCCCTTAAAAATTTCTTTGTTTATAGCCATAATTTATTTGGAAATTTTTTGTCTCATAGGCTACTCTGGATCTTGTGCTCCTTACAAAACCTTCTATTATTTTTTTTGGTTGGTTATATGGGATTGAAATGGACCCTATCCATATTACATCATGATCATGTAGTGGTTTACAACAATGCCAACTATGTATGTATTACTTGGCAAGATTCAAACATTGATCCCCCCTTCAAAATTGAGGAATATAAATGATTGAACTAATACCATTTAATAACCTTCTTTTATATGATATTTCTATAAATATGATTTATATCATTTTATTTTTATGTGTTAAGATTTTTCCTTTTAAATTTATAGATTAACTCATTTTTATTTTTAGTTGATTATTCATTTCTTTCTTATCTCTTAAATATTTTTCATATATTTGTATTCCTTCCCATATTTATATTTATTAACACTTATTTAAAATTAAATTTGATTTTATCCATTAATTTGTAAGTTGTCCTTTATTGAAATGTTGAACTGTTGCCTCTTTTCATGATGGAAGAATAAAATATACAACTATAGTGTTAAAGGTAAAATTATCACTACCATGATTTTGAAGGTTACCCTTGGTTTCTCACAAATCATATTTGGATCAAAGTCCTCACTCCCAAAATCAACATGTTTTTGGTTAGTTGTTCAAGGAAAATTTCTAACCATTGACAATTTACAAAAGTGGGGGATGAACACCCCAAATAGATGATTTCTCTATGAGGGTGATTAAGGATTACATAGGCAAATATTTTCCAATTGTTCCTTTTTCTACCAATGTATTCAAGATTTCTTTAAATATTTGGGTGTGGCATGGGTCATCCCAGGTACCCTCATAAATCTAATTGATCAATGGAGCATTTCCTTCCACTCCATAAACTTGAGATCCCTATGGAAATATGGTGGAAAATGTTAAGGCCTTGGAACTAGACAAGGTAAATTATGATTCATAGGTTGGCTTGGAGAAGAGACTAGATCTATTTTCACTTCATCTGAATGCGGCTACTAGGGTGGATCGAGACAAATACCGTATCACTTGGGAACACCCTCCATATGGATGGTTGAAACTAAATTTTCATGGGGCTTCCAAAGGGAACCTAGGCCAAGTAGGTGCTGGGGGAAATTTTTAGAAATTATAATGGGGAAATTTTTCTTGTCTTGGTTGAACATTTAGGTCATTAAAAAAACACTTTGTTGAGGCATGGGTGATATTTCAAGGTGTCTCGATCTTGGATACGATCAACTATAGGAAATTGATCATCGATGGAGATTCTCTTAATATAATCAAGCCCATTAGCTTTTAAATTTAATTTGGAAAGCCTAGAGATGGATCCAAAGTCTTAGAGAGGTTCAAATATACCATAGTTTTAGGGATGGTAATAATGCCTTCGATATTCTTATCAATTATGATCTTAAAATTCAAAATATCTAGGTATGGATATATAATTTCCCAGTGGAAGTCAGTGTAGTGGAAAATAATGGTAGATAGTGGTAGAATTAATTTTTGATTCAGTATTATTATCGAGAGTATTTCAGTTATTTTTTGCTCGAAGGAGCAAGCCCATTAGCTTTTAAATTTAAATTTCTCTCTAATTGAAACCATCTCTCTTGTGGGTACATGGAGGGATATCCTTTTTCCAGGTGGTTAGCATGTCAGGATCAAAGGTAATGTTTTTAATCAATGGTTGAGGTGGGGTATTAGTGGTCCTCATTTTTATGGAAGTGGGTATGATTGTAAGTGTGCAAAGTTATTTTTTCAGGATGCTCCCCGATGTGTTAGGTGAACAAATTGCAAGAGTTGAGGTTGTTTTGGGGTATAACTCATTGGAGTGAAGCTTGTGGGTGCTAATTTGGGAGGAATTCAGACCATCAATAGGATTTATAATCCATTTTTCCTCACTAGTAGAGCTTTCAATAACTAGGATTGAGATCCTAGGTGAAATTACAAATCTTCTTTATTGGTGGTTTTGTTTTCAACTTTGGTAGCTTCCTGAAGCATTGGTTTTATCTGTAAGGTTCTATTTTTTGTTTTTGGAGGTTCCAAGTGAGGAGGTGTTAGGTTGACGGTAATCCTATTTCTTATTTTTCGTATACAACTGGTAGTCTCATGTGGGTGTTTCTATTTTTTTTATATATCATGAATAAAGAGAGGTCACATGCAGATTTGGATGGTGCAATAAATAGGTAAAACGGTCAGTTATCTAGATACCTTAGCCTCTATTTTATTGAAGGTTGGTAGGGATGGCAGAAAGATAATTATTCCATATTTACTCTTCTAGGTAGTGTTAGGCAGTGTGTCAGAATGGTTGTTCTGATAGTGGAGCCCTAATCTCTCATGGTAGATGAGGAGGTATGCAAAATTTTGAAAAAAGGTAATGTGTTGCACCACCTTCTGAAGTTTAATAGATATCACCAAGATATGGCCAAGCATATTGTATATTCATGGTAGGATGGAATGGTGAGATTTGGGCAAGTGGAATTCAATATTAACACACCCTCGATAGCTAAAGTGATAGGGTTGGTGGTAGATAGAGTAGTTCAAAATAGGGAGAAACATTCTCAAGTAAAGGAGGTGCAAGTTTTTATAGGGGGTGAAGAGGATCTCGTTAAAATATAGAACCAGTTTAAATGCAATTCTCTTAAGGCTTCTTGGGACCATGTTCATTTGGTTATCATGCAATACTTTACCCTAGACAAGAATTTGGTGGTATTGAGGAGCTACCATTTTATGATCCTGAATCACCTTCGCTTTAAGAAATTAATGAATCTCACTTCATTACTATTTTAGTCCTTGTTTAATATGGTGTTGAAAGTTAAGAAAGGGGTGGCATCAGACCCGTTGCACCAAGGATTGCTTAAGTTAATCTTTGATTATGTACTGAAGAAAAACGGCTTGGATGGAGAGAACATTTTGAATAATATGATAAATGCTCCAGTTCCTATGGTGGATTTTCTAGCATCCTAAATCTCTAAGTACTTTGAGTCTTTATTCCAAGAGGTGATGGAGGCCACCTCAATTACCCCAACTCTTATCGATTTCATGGATTTTACCCCTAGAGGACTTGATAGTAGTGACGAAGGAACCAAACACTCCAATAGGTTGGTGTTAAAGTGGGAAATTTTTGGTAAGAACCCTCTAATTATTAAGAATTTTTATTTGGAGGATTTTCCTCCTATGACAAAAAAAAAAAAATTGATAAGGGATGTGGGTGGGGTTAGGCATTTTATAACTCCTGTCTCCCAATATAGCGGATATAATTTGTAGATCTTCAACTCGATTATTCTAAAACTTCAACATTCAATGATAGATTCTATGCAAGCTTCAATCTCCTACACTGAGGAAGTTTTTTCTCTCATGGGATGACAAGTCCCTGGTGGTTATATCGCCAACCAAGACAACAATGCATGTACCAGTGAAATTAAGGTCTGAGCTGGGTTTTCTAGTTCTATCACAATTTTAGGGTCTACATGTCTTCATAGATATTATGTCGGTCTTACCTACATGCCTATTTGTGTCTTTGGTTATGTGTTGTCTACCTAAGGGCCCGCTCAACTTTGTTGTGTTTGATTCAACTTTTGTACTTTGTAATTTCCCTTATGTTGGATATAGATATTCTATTTTTTAACATTTGGCTTAGGTTAGTCTTACTTTTTGTAGTTCTTGACTTCTAGTCAGTATGGTTTGTGTTGATTTCTTTCTACCTGCTCAGAGGTGCAAAGGATAATCCTTTTTTATATATAAATTTGGAGATCCTCCCAAAACCCTTCTTGTACCTTATAAAAAATTAATTTAATTAAATTTTTTTATAAATAATAATTTTTATTTAATAGAAATTTGAACCACTATAAGATATAAGTTCCTTACATTCTTAAAAGTGTCAGATACTTATAATTACAATGAAGCTATTGAGATCTAACTTAGATTCTAAGGTCAATTATAGAGGAAAGCAATATCTATGATTGTCATTAGCATCCAATAGCTGGTGCAGGACATTAACCCTTATGTGTGAACCATGAATCCATGGAAAATAAGAATTCATAGCAAGAGACACTTCTTTCCTCGACCTTGCTTATGGCTATGATCATCACTCGCTAGCTGACGAGGAAATCGTCAGCTAGATGCACTATTTTTTCACTCTACAAGAATATATAATGACTCTTCTTTTATGTGTAGATGATGGCATTCTAGTTGTAAGCCTGCCATAGATTTTAAGAGAGCATTCAAAGGCCTTAATATTTTGCAAGGAATTACATATATAGGTAAACACTAGCAAAACCAAAGTCATAATATTCTTCAATTAAAAATTAATTATTTTAATTTTAAGGGGTTGTTTAAAATAAATAAGGAGAAGTATCTTATGAAGAGTTTAAAAATAATGAGCTTAGTTGAGAAAAATGTGGAATATGATAATATTGGGAGGATGAAGAGTATTTTTTATATTACAAAATAGAAGTAAATATGCTAAGTTATGGGACTAGAAAACTTATGGGATTAATTTAAGTTATTGTATGGATCAATGATGTTGTATGAGTACGAAGTATCAGCTAGTAATACATCAAACTTAAAATTTGTACAATTAGAAAGGATTCAAAACTTTTTTATTACAAATAAATTCAAAATAAGAATTTCAAACCCATAAAGGTTCTTTAAGTAGAAGCAAGTACCATCAGGTAGCTAATATTATTTATGTTTTGGAATATTGGAATAAAATTGAATAGATGGACGTAAAATTTTTTCCTAAAACTGTATTAGAAGAATATTTGAACAACAAAAATAATACATAGACAAAATAAAATAACAAATGGACAAACAAACGGAATATCAACTTAAATGAATGCCCAAATAATAATATACATAAAGGATTTTGTTAGGGAATATTGCATAGTAGCTATATGGAAAAGTAGGTTAGCAAGAAAGAGATAACATTATATTGTTGAATTTAACCATTTACATGATCAAATACAAAATATCCTATATAGCATAAAATATCAACTATAGAGGAACGATGACCATGGTCCTTTTAAGAAACTAGTTCACACTATCTTAGATGTGAAACACATAGAAAAATGCAATAAAAAGAGAAAGAGGAGAAAATATATATAAGCCCTTTGTACATTAAGAATGGTTGAATTGAAGAAATACTTTAGTTTGTAATGTGAGGCATTTAATGATATTCAAGCTAATATGTTCATGCTCTAGTGGTGGAATCATTAGAATTATTTGACAAGAAGAAAGTATTGAAAATAGAAGAACTTATTATCAAAATCGATAGTAAAAATTCAACATTGTTGAAAGAAAAATGACTGGTTTGGAATTTGGATTGATAATATGGTATTTTTTATGAGCTATTTTTTTTAAATTCACAAATTTTCATGAAAGTTTCAAATTTTTAATTTACCACTGGCCATAATTTTTGAAATATATTCAGCAATGTTTTACATAAAATATGGATAAAAGTAGTAGAGACTCTAATTTTTTGTATAATTCTACTGTAACTTATAATTTTTATTAAATATTAACATATAACACATATAATTTCTTTTATTTAAAATTAAAATATTCCATTTCCATATTATAATAGTAAAAATAATTTATCCCTCCAAATTTCTTTGGTTGATAGCCAAGATTTTTTTATTATCTAATACTTGTGCTTGTTAAAACCTTATATTTTATTTTTTAGTTGGCTATATGGGATTGAAGTGGGCCCCATCCGAATTACATCAAGACCACATAGTAGTTTACAACAATAACAATTATACATATATCACTTAACAAGATTCATACACAGATATCCTCATTCAAAGTTGAGGAATATAATCAATTGAAATGCCATTTGATAACCTTCTACACTATTTTATTCCTATGAATATAATTAATATCAATATTTTTTATGAAGTATTAAGAAGGGATTTTGAAAGGGTCCACAAAACTTTTACAAAGGAGTTTTGAATAGGTCCCTAAAACATTAAAAAGCCACAAAATTATTCAATGAGCAACAAAGAAAATCATAAAAGGGATATAACCCCTCAGAGCAAAATATGCCAAATCTTAAGAAAAGTTAGGATCTAGAGGATCTGAGAAAACCAAGAGATCTATAGAAATGGATCCTACCAAACATAAGGATGGGCAAAGCAGAGAGGTGGGAATATTTTATTCCCACCCAAATAGAACCAAGAGTACTAATATTTGATTCAAAAATCAAATTTAGGAATATTTTTTCCAAACAAGAGGGCTCAAAATTGAACAAAAAATCAAAATAAATGTCTTATCGCCCAATAGAAACCTAATTTTAGGAAAAACTAACCTCCTATAGTGTGCAACCAACCTATAGCTAGAGTTCAAAATAAAATATTTTCTACCTAAAATAAGAAGTATCGATCTAGAGCCAAGAATGATCAGATTTGAATCCATCCATAAGGAACCCTACATCCATAAACATAGCTTTGGCAACAAACACACAACCTATAGTAGTGAATCTAATTAAAAACCTTCTCATATAAAAGAGAAATTAAAGATCTAGAACCAAGGGTGCTCAAACATGAATAAAAAATCATATTAAAGATATTTCTACCCAAAAAAATAACCCTTACTTAGAAAACTATGACCTCCAATAGAAAGCACAAAAATCCTACAACTTTAACTAGTAAGAAACAAGATTAAATCCCAAATCCTCAAATCAAATAACAAAGAACTAGGACTAATATAGAAACTAAAATCCTGAAACTTGGCTACTGAATCCTAAAACTACAACAAGAAACCAACATGAGCCAGGGATCTAGAACTAAAATAAAATGAGCTAAATAATTTTGTACTACACTAGCCATTAGACTCTAGAAACCCATTATAGAGATCTTGAGAGAAGACCTATAGAACCTTCTGCTAGAATGATTCAAAACTTTACATAAAATAGGAGACTCTAACCCTCCTCATCCCAATAAAAAAATCCAACATCATCCAGAGAAGCCCTAGATCTATAACAATATCCCTAACACAAGGTAAAGCTAAAATCCACAATATTAATGCCTTGACCACCAGTAAGATCACTAGTATTGATCAAAGTTAACATGAACCATCAAAGACAAAAAAAAGTAAAAACTAAAATTATAGCCTCAAAAACCACATGCATTGCCATAAAAATATGAAGGATAATCCTCACTTGGCAAAGAAATAGGAATAAAAATCTTAAAATTCCAAAAAATTATGAGAAGACCCTTAATCCCTATGGGTTCTAACCTTGCAAGCACACAAAAAAAGAAAATGAAGCCACATAAACTCTATAGATGACCCAATATCTTAGCCTCATGATGTGTCTCCTTCATCCCCAACCTTCCAACTAGCATATCAACCTCATACTACAACACCTTCATCTTAAGCCTTCCACCCAACATCTCAACCTCATATTATGGCTCCTTTAGCGCTAGCCTTCCACCCAGGATCTTAGCCCCATGTTGTGGCTCCTTTAGCTCTAAAATTCCATCGAACATCTCAGCCTCATTTTGTAGCTCCTTTAATCCCAACCTTTCGCCTAACATCTCAATCCCATGTTGTGGCTCATTTAAAATAATCCTTGCACCCAAAATATTATCCTCATGTTGTAGCTCCTTCAACCTAAGCCTTCCAGCCAACATCTCGACCTCATTTTGCAAATCCTTTAGCCTAAGCCTTCCACCTACAATATCTTAAATTTTTATGAATATTTTTTCCTTTAAATTTATATATTAACTCATATTTCTTCTTAATTAATTATTTATTTATTTTTTGTCCCTGAAATATTTTTCATAAATTTTTATTCTTCTTCTATTTGTGTAATTTATTTATAAATTACTTTAATGTTACTCATTATTTTTGTCCAACAGGGACAATGCAATGGTTCAGGCTTTGAATCTTCTTGTAGAGTGTGTGGTTATGTTTTAAATTCCCTATTGATAAGCTCAACTCTCCCCCTCATGAGAGGTCACAATGGGATGAAGATGCCTAACCTTGAGCATCGATAGTAGAGGTTTCTTACACTAATCAAATATTCAATATATATTTTATGAGGAAAAAAATATAATTAAATTTAATATTTAACTTTTTTTTATACTATTAAGAAAAAAGAGGGTTTTGAAAGAGAACCCACAACCTCTTACAATAAATCCAGCCTAAAAGGCAGCCAAAATAAAAAACCACACAAAACAACCCATAAAGACAAAGAGGCACAAACAAAAATTATAAGAGAGAACAAAGACGAGAGCGAACAATAGAGAACCGAGCGAGTTCTACACCAGTATATCAATCTCATGGGCAATTGTTCCTTGCATTCAAGATACCTCCTTAGAATAGACTAATGTAATATTTGTGGTATTTTTTGTGGTGGTGAAAAAATACCTCATGCCCTAAGGTTGTGCACTTTAATTTTTTTTCCAACGTCGTATTCTACTTTTCAACAAATTTTGCTTTTATCGATGATGGCAAGCGTAGTTTTTAATTCACAACACAAATAATTTTTGGTGGGTTAATTCCACATGTTTTATGTGGGGGTATTTTTTTGTGTTTTTAAGGAACTCACCACACCTAATAAAATAGCCATCTTGCACTGACTACCCTCTTCTTCCTAACTCTTTGCCAATCATCTACCTCATCATGTATTCCTTGTTCACTTGTCCTTTTTTGTGTCATCTATCGTGTTGTGTTCTCCCTTGCTAAGTTGTCCATGTTGAGTCATTTATCATGTCCCATTCTCCCTCCATTACTGAGTTGTCTATGTTGAATCATCCATCACATCATATTCTCCCTTACTAAGTTGTCCATCCTAGTGGCTATTTTGGGTTCACTATCTACTAGTAGTTTCTAGTCATCGTGTGTCATGTCTCAATCAACTTGATCCTCATGGAGTGTATCTATTGGTTACATGCTAGTCTTATGGAGTGTAGCCATTGGTCGGTCCTTGTGGAGTGTAGCCATTGGTCGTTGTGCTAGTCTCATGGATTGTAGGCATTGGTCATTGTGCTAGTTGGGAGTGTCATTGGAGTTAGCCATTGGGAGCACCACTAGTCATTATGTTACCTTGGATTAAGAAATTGGTGCTTAATAATTTCTTTTATTAATATCCCTAAGTTGCCTCAAAAATTTACCTTGAGTTCACTAGGAAGGAGGGCCCAATAAAAGTTGCAAAATATTTTTTTTTGTTTTGTTTTTTTTGTACACTAATTATTATTGTTAATCCAATCTCTATATTTTGCCTAGTACACTAACACCTAATAAGAATTTGACATCTCCTAATAGATCAATGGTAGCCAACATAGCCCTCATAGAAAAATTGGCTAATATCAAAAGCTAACTAAATTAATAGCCCTCATAGATCAATGTAGCTCATATTGAAAAGCTGACTAAATTAATCACCATGATGTAAGTACTACAAAAATTTTCCTCCTATCAACGTCCTAAATATTTGTTGTAAAGCCATCATCTATGAGGGTTATCATGATCTTGATGTCTTAAATAGTTGGATAATGGATATGGAGGCTTGGTTTGAATTCATTAATATACCTAATGCCTAGAAAGTCCCATATGCCAAACTCAAACTATCCAATATTGCTAAGGTGCTAATCTCCAATCATCGACAAGGCCAAAACCCAACTACTGCATGGGAGAAACTTGTCAAAGCCTTAAAAGCTTCATTTTATCCATGCAACTATGAGGAAAAATTACTCAATCAGTGGCTAAGACTTCACCAAGGAAAAATACAATTGGTGCAAGATTTTATACATACTTTTAATCTACTTTGAGTGTTACTTATCATTCCTGATTTAGATATAGTGTTGATTGTAAAGTTCAATAGTAGTCTACTTGTGCACCTTTATAGGGAACTAAAATATGCTACTTGCAGCATGTTGGATGAGGCTTTTAGCTTTGCCCAACTTGTAGAACATCATAAGGAGCCTCATTTTTCTTCAAATAGCTCAACAGAGGAGGTGTCCATAGAGTGACATGGACGAAAGAGATATTCTAATATTTCTCTTGTTACTCCCTCTTCTTATCAATCCCATTCTTCTAAAGCTCCATTCTCTTCTTCTTATTCTACTTCTTATTCTTCTTCTCAGAAGTTCTATAACTATTTGTAAAAATAAAGGGCATGATAAAACTCAATGTCCTGCCTTAAAAATAAAGAAAAACTTATTTGTATAGTCTAATGAGGGTACAAGTGATATCTCCATCAAGGCTACAATAAATGAAGAAGACTATGAGGAGTTGAGAGGGCAATTGAATAATGTAACACTAATGCATTAAAATTATCAAGTTGTTGACCGTGACCATTTATTTGTCACTAGAGCTCATCTCCTGCACAACTTTGCAGTATATTGTATAATCGACAATGGCTCATAAAATAATCTCATTGTGAAGTCCATTGTCAATAAGTGAAATATTCCCATAGCCAAGCATCCTCATGCATAATCTCTAGGATGGGATTATAACAATAAAACCTCATGGATCACACACACTTGCACACTTGAATTTGCATTTGGGCCCAAGTTTAAGGATATGGTGGCCTGTGATGTCACCCAAATAGATTATTTTAGATTGCTCCTAGGAAATTCATACCAATATGATAGAAGGGCTACTTATAATGCATTTAAAAACACATATACATTACAAAAGTATCAAAAGCATTATCTCATTTAATCCACAAAGCAAACATCTAATTTTCTACTCACTTGCAGGTAAGCTCGGAAATCCACTAATAATTCTCAAGCACTTGCACTAATATTCATATGGAAACAATCACAAGTAACATAACATAAAAATAAAAGTTGCCCTAAAATAGAGAATGCATAGGTGAACAAAATATTACATAAGTATCAAAATGTATTTCAAGAGCCCACTTCATTACTACCAGAAAGAGAAATTAATCATACAATTGATATCACTCCAGCAACATCTCTTCCAAATGTTACAATGTACAGGTCATCCATTTTATAGTATGATGAGATAAAGAAACAATTGCAAGAATTGTAAGATAAGGGCTTCATCAAAGCAAAAACTTCTCCCCGTGCTTCACCAATTTTGCGTATTCTAAAAAAACGGTACTTGGAGATTTTGCATTGATTTTAGAGCACTAAATAAAATAACCATTAAAAACAGGTATCCACTTCCTCGAATTGTTGACTTGTTAGATCAACTACAAGGGACCAAATTATTTTATAAACTTGATCTTAAGAGTGGCTAGCATCAAGTTAGAATACAAGTAGAGGATACATGGAAAATAATATCCAAGACAAAAATCAGACTGTCTAAATGGTTGGTTATGCCATTTTGTGTCACCAATACTCTAGCTACATTTATGAGGCTCATAAATCAAGTCTTCTGTGAGTGTCTTGATCAATATGTAATCATTTATCTTGATGATATCTTGATATTCTCCAAGACTTGGCATAAACATTTACAACATGTTGAGAATATCCTTGTCATATTTCAAAAGAATCGATTGTTTTCTAGTTTGAACAAGTACTCATTTTCCCAACAATCCATTTCATACCTCAACTTCATCATCAATATAGATGGTATACAGGTTGATCCTATCAAAGTAGAAGTTCTACTCAATTAGCATTCTCCCACGAACATCACTAAACTCAAAAATTTGTGTGGCCTTGCTAAATTCTATCGTAAATTCATTCTAGGGTACTGCACCATTGCTGCACCATTGCATTCTCTAACTAAGGACAAATGTGTGCTTCATTGGAAAAATACCCACAGCCAAGCTTTTTTCACTCTCAAAGAAAATATTTCCTCCACTCCTATCTTGGCCATTCCTGATCTTTGACAACCATTTGAAATAGAAGCTGATGTTTCACAATTTACTCTAGGTGTTGTTCTCAAACAAAATGGTCATCCAATTGCTTATCATTCTGAGTCCTTTTCCATAGAAAAACAAAAATACTCCACTTATGATAAGGAACTCTATGCCTTAGTCCAAGCTATAAAATATTGGCATCACTACCTTCTTGGTAAAAAAACTATTGTCCACATAGATCATTTACCATTGTAATTTCTTCAGTCCCAAACAAAAATCCAAGAAGCATACCACATGAAATGGGCCTCCTATCTACAACAATTTCATTTAGTCATCAAATACAAGAAGGGTTGTCAAAAATCTATTGTTGATTTTCTCATTCATCCTCCATATGCAGAAATATTAACCATTATTACTACCTCTCATTTAGCCTTCCAATCTTGGTCTACTAAATATCCTAATGATCCTGACTTTACCATAGTTTATCACCAATTATATCATTCATCCTCCTCCAATTTAAGTCTCTTTCATGATTTCCATCTCAACGAGGGGTTGCTTTATCATCTAGATAAGCTTTGTATTCCCACTAAGAGCAGAGCATCCCTTATAAGAGAAGCTCATTCTACCCTCTATGGCACCTATTTTGTTAAACATAATACCCTTCATCATTTGCAAATATTCTTCTATTGACCACACATGCAGGGAGATGTTCTCAAGAAACCAACATGATCCAGGGATCTAGGACTAAAATAAAATGGGCCAAAGAATTTTACACTACACCAACCAAAAGACTCTAGCAACCCAGTGGAGAGATCTTGAGAGAAGACCTATAGAACCTTCTCCCAAAATTATTCAAAACTTGACATTGAAGAGGAGACTCCAACCCTCCTTGTCCCAAGAAAAAAAATCCAACATCATCTAGAGAGACCCTAGATCTGCAAAAATACCTCTAAGTTAAGGTAAAGCAACAATCCACAATATTAGCACCTTTACCACCAGTAATATCACTAGCATTGATCAAAGCTAACCTGAACCATCAAAGCCCAACAAACTAGAAACTAAAATTATAACCCAAAAACCACAAGCATTGCAATGAAAATTTGAAGGGTAATCCTCACTTGGTATATAACTAGGAAGAAAAACCCTAAGATCCCCAAAAAAGGATGAGAAGACCTTTAATCCATATGGTTTCTAACCTTGAAAGCACACAAAAGAAGAAAATGGATCTACATAAACTCTATAAATAACCCAATATCTCAGCCTCATGAGGTCTCTCCTTCAGCCCCAACCTTCCACCTAACATCTTAACCTCGTTCTACAACTCCTTCAATATAAGACTTCTACCCAGCATCTCAACCTCATGTTGTAGCTCCTTTAGCCCAAGCCTTCCGCCCAACATATCAACCTCATGCTACAACACCTTCATCCTAAGCCTTCCACCCAACAACTCAACCTCATGTTACGAATCCTTCAACACTAACCTTCCCACAAAGATCTTAGCCCCATGTTGCGGCTCCTTCAGCCCTAAGATTCCACCCAACATCTTATCCTCATATTGTGCCTCCTTCAATCCCAACCTTCCACGTAACATCTCAAGCCCATGTTGTATCTAATTTAGCCTAAGCCTTCCACCCAAAATCTTAGCCTCATGTTGTAGCTCCTTCAACCTAAGCCCTCCATCCAACATATCAACCTCATGTTGCAACTCCTTTAGCCTAAATATTCCACCTACAATATCATATTCTTTTATGAACATTTTTCCCTTTAAATTTATATATTAACTCATATTTCTTCTTAGTTAATTATTTATTTGTTTGTTATCCCTTAAATAGTTTTCATAAATTTGTATTCTTCTTTTATTTGTGTAATTTATTTATCAATAACTTTAATATTATTCATTGCTAGAGTCAACCTTTGTGCCTGTGTAAGTTGATTCTTTTCTAGGCCATTGCCTTAGTGTCATCTCTAGTGATGTGTGCTTTTGGTACTCTTACACTTATATTTAGAACCTTTGTTCTCTAGCCAATTGGCGATGTGTGGAGAAATTGTTTGTATTGTCACGTAAAAGGAGGCATTCTCCCCTTTATTGCTTGGATTATAAGGATGCTCATGTTTGAGCTTTGGTATTTTGTGCTCCTTCTCATTGTTGCTTATTTGCATTATCCTTGGTGCATCCTCTTCTTTTAAGAGTATGGGTGAAGAATTTTTGGCTCTTTGGTTATTTCCAATGTTCGTGAGACTCTGGTTTTGCAGAATTTCATAATTAACTTAGGGGATTTGATCATACCTATGATGGGGGTAGACATCTATTTGTGCTCGATCTTGTTATGGGGTCTCTTATATTTTGTTGTTTTCTCAGGCATATCCTCCTTTAGATACCTGGGGTGGAAGAGAGTCATTTTAAAGAGTAGAGATTTTGTGCCCTATTTGAAGATGGGGAAGGCTAAAATTTATGGGCCCAAGTCAAAGCAAGTTAAATCTAGGGTGGAGCCTAATGCTCTGATTATTTATGAAGAGGTTAAATCAATTCTGAAGAATGGGGGCTTACTGGAATGTGTTCAAAATTTCATGGACATAACACAATTCTTTCCAAATGGATGGCTACTATGTGGAAGGAGGGATGGGTAAGAGTCAGGTCCGAGTCTTTTAAGGTTTCTACAAAGATGATCATCCGTACTACGAGCTTGGTGTTGGATGATGCATATCTCAACCAGGATAGACATTCATTACTGAAAGAAATTAGCTTCTTCTTGGAAGGAAATTAATTTTTATCTAGAATACAGAATAGGTACAGTGCCAAGGCTTTGTCTCCATCGTGGGATAGGGTGATTAAGGTTGTTATGGACTTTTTTATGTTGGATTCTATGTATGATGTCATACGTAGTTTCCACACTATATTTATGAATCATATTAGGAGATAAATGTGGATGAATATCCCTTTGTTTTTTTAATTCTATGAGGAAGTCGATGTTGGTTGTTCAAGATGGGTGCAGTCAGTTCCCCCTTCACCAGGGATTGACCCTGTTCATTTTTGAACAAGCTGCAATTGAGAAAGGGGTCGCGATGGAGGATATTATGAATTCTTTGGAAGCCTTTCCAATCCCTACGTCTGGCCAAACTTTGGTGGCTTTAGAGAGTTCGTGTGAGGACTCTGAGGATGTTTACTCATTTTCTATGGGTTCTAGTCTAGAGAAGATCTCCCACATGGTTCACATTTTTGCTAAAGGTGTAATGAGATCTACGGTTAAGAGCTCTACTAATGAGATTGTTAAGAATTCCTTGGTTTTTTCAATAACCACTCCTGTGATGGGGGTCCTTTTTCCTATCAATGTGGTGGAATGCAGTGGCACCCGTAAATCATTATAGTTGAGTGGTAAAAAGAGGGATGTGGCGGAGTCCTCTCCCTTATCTCTCCATGATTACGTGGAGGTTCTTCCCAGAGATTCTTGTTATGGATAAAATGGTGGCTGATGTTTATTCTCTAGGGCAAGAAGAGTGCACTTTTGTATAGTTTAAAATTGATGGAAATCAAGCAGCGTATAGTATGAAGATTTGTCAAAATAGCGTTGGATTATGCTGAGGAGGTTGCCAAAATATCCGGTAATATTGCCTACGAGAACGAGTTAATGCTATAGAACTTTCTCGGTTCTCTCATTGATTGTTTTAGTCATACTTTCCTTGATGTTTTTTTGGAGTGCTTTTTCTTTGTTGTGTTTTGTGGAAAAAAAAAACTTTAATGTTATTCATTAGTTTTGTCCGAGGCGGACAAAAACTTGAACATTTGCAGCCTCAAAAACTCTATACCGGACAGACTACCTTCGTCTCATTCCCTCATGTGGGCTGCGACAAAGAAGGAAGCGAATCTCTGGTTAGATTCCATCTTGTTATTTCATATCTTAGAGTTGAAGACACCCTCACGATTATCCAACTGTTTGATATCTTCCAGAAGGAAATTTTGATTTTTATTTAAAATTATCTGTCGCTTTGTCTCGAACCCCATATAACCTGTACCGTCCCCCGGAGTTTTTCCATTGAGAATCGTAGTTATTTGTTTCTTTCAATTCAAACATTTTTGCCTTTAGAAGGAAGACATATTTGGAGGCCTGAAGGCATGGAGGAGGGTCGAAAACTTCAGCGGTTCGAATCCCGGCATGACTGCAGGAGCCCTTCCATCTCTGAGCAAATAGACGCCAGCCCCGCAAAGCGTCTCTGCCACAACTCGGATTGCAAGAATATTGATATTTTCTATGAAATTGTTTCTAAAATGAATTCGGAGGACGTGGATTCAGCCGGACAAAAAATCTAGGAAGATTTGGTGTGGGATGTGATGAAAACGCTTCGAGAAGAAATCATTGCAAGCCCTGTGTGTGAAGACGAATCGATCGCTAGTCGTTTTACTTGTGATGAAAGAGATTATACCGGACCGCACGGAGAAGAGGAGGCTGTCATCAGAGTAGATTCGGTCGAGAATGGAGTGCAATATAAGAGTTGTAAGGCCGATTTTGAGTATCTAGTCTGGGCCAGTGATAACGAGCTGGGTATTTCTAGTAGTCCATAGTTCGATTTTGGGGATGATCACCTAAATGACTGTTTTTTGGCTTATTATGGTGAAGATTATGGCTTTTATGAATGTGTCCTAATGGAAAGTGAGGCGGAACAAGAGCTCTGCTGCAAAATTTGTGCGATTATAATAACATTGAGAGCAACAAGCAAGGCTGCGGTGATCTACTATTTGTCCAAGACGGCCATTGCCAAGAGTTTTCAAGCTAAAATAGCAATTGTTCTGCAGATTATCATGAAAATGCTGAAAAACTTAAATTTCTAGAATGAAATTTAATAGCTATTGACATGTAAATTGAGGACGGCATTATTAAATTGAGCGTCAGAATGAAATTTTCTCAAGAGAAGAATCTCCATGTTAGCATCACTAGAGTTATGATGTGTGCGATGATATAATTAATCGTAGATATTAATTTTTATAGTTATTGACATGTAAATTAAGGACGATATTATTAAATTGAGCGTCAGAATGAATTTTGCTCAAGGGAAGCATCTGGATGTTAGCATCACTAAAGTTATGACGTGCGGGATGATATAATTATCGTAGAAAGAGATGGCTCAATAGTCACGATACTCGCTTCCGCTTCCGGTAGGATTGAAACAGCTCGTAGGCCTGCGCCTTATCTTTTCCCTTAATCAAATTACAGAAAATGTATTATTGTGGCGACGCGAAGTGCACCACATTTTCGGATCATTTTCCAATTCTCTTGTGTTTGGAAACATCGGGCTATATTCAATTCGTCGGCCTCTTAGGGAACTGGATCTAATGGACTTCAGGCCCAAAGGGACCAAGAGGTACACATTAAATTCTGTGTGGTTCTTTTCAAGGAATGTGTTAAATCGGTAGAAAAAAGGAACATGAAAAGAAGAGGGGACCTTACCGCTAGTGTAATTAAATGTTTATAATTTTATTAGTAATGGAAAAATGATAAATACTAAGAAACAAAAAAAATAATATAAATACAACACATACATACTTAGTTGTCAAGTTCGAATTCGTATTCGAGTTCGATACTCTTGAAGTTCGAAATATATTCGATATTTTAAAAAATTCGGAATAAAATTCGATATATTATAAATATACATATATCCTTATTTGGGTAGTGATGCAAAGCAATGTGCCAAGAGACCATCAATTAGGTATCAATTATAGGCACGTATGTAACTCCGGTCACAGTCATAACCAATATCTAATTAATATCATTTGGTTAGTTACAAAACCCAATTAGTTTGGGTTGTTATTCTACTAAAATAGTGGAATCACGTGCTAAAACAGTACTCACAGTAACCTGCATCACAAAACCTCAACTGCAATAAAGAATTGGCTAAACATGTAGCAATAGGATAGGTTTTTTAGATAGGCATTAAGATAGTCCATATTACAATCATTTAGCTATTTAAATTGTATTTTTTTTGCTTAATTTAATGGGATTGACATTATAATTAAAATTATTCATGTATCCAAGCTCCCATATTCATTTATCTTATGCATGGATCCGCTCATTGCGCCCCATATGAATTCGTTTTCATAAATTTTAAACCATGACGAACATCCAAAATTAAAAAAAATATTCCTACCATGAAACATTAGAAATGGAAACTCTCGAAATGGTCATCGCAATCAAAGAAAGGACTGTGAACTAAGATGGAGTTGTGTGTTGTGCAGAGAAAGGGAGAGGACAAGAGGGTGAAATGGATTGCATCTTTGGATGAATGCACCCATCACCAATTTATAGCACCCAATTAATATCTCTTGGTTAGTTACAACACCTTTCTTCCATGTCGCACTTAGTTTGACGGATTGCACTGCCTTGCAACTTCAAACATCGAGATGGCCACATGTAGAACCAGAAAAATGAGAATACATACATATCAAACCTATTTTCTGTAAAAAAAATTCCAAGCTGAATTTAAGGTTTGTTTGGTGAATTTATTCGCAATGGTTTTAAATTCGACGAATTTCGAATTTTATCACAAAAATTTGACGAATTTGATAACTAAGCATACATATATCACGAACCTAGTTTTCTTTCATTTATTTCGAGGGAATTTATATACAATGTTCTTGAATACATTTTGGAAGGTACTTCAATATATTCTAAATATAAACTTAAACGTATCTCCATCCTCTACTTGGATATCTCTTCATTTAAATACTATACTTGATTGTATATCTTTATAGCCTTCACCTATTCCTAATTATGAACATGGTGTCAGGTCTTCGTTTGGCGACCTGACACTTCGCTCGGCACCACTCACACCTAAAATGGATTTAGACATCACGGAATACACATTATGAAGCTTCATGTAGTGTTCCCTCCATAGAACAAACCAACAAACAAGAGCACAACATATCTAGTCCGTTAGCAGGATTAGAATCTCAACCATTTCATACATTAGATTAGTAGACAAATTCATTCATATTACCCAGAGGGCATCTATCATCTCACAAAACATATTCAAAACATTGCCAAAGGCCTCTATTTATCATAGCATAGCACAAACCGAGGTCCTCTTCATTACATGGTGGTACTAGGACTTTATTTGGACCCGAAGGTCTTACAACGGGAGAGTCTTGCAAAACTGGGTTCCCGATTGACTCACAAGTCACGGGGCTTATAAAGACATCCAATAACACATAGGGAGCTCATTGATCTCATACAACAGAACAATGGCATGTTGACCTTACAACATGCCCAAAGGCTCTTGGTTTTCCCGAAGGTGTTCTTGGATCCACCTTGATCCTGGTTGGGAACATGTGCCCCAAGGGTCTCGAAAGGGACATCTTCATCGAATTTGTGATACCTAATTGTTAGGCCTTCATATTGCCTTGGTGAACCTTAGAGTTCCTCGAGGTGTGGCAGACCTTAGTATAGTTGTTTTGACACCTTCAACACTGAGCCTTGAACATTGCCATAACTTACCCACACACTCCCACCCCGTGTGATCTTGGGAACGCCCTACATGGGAGTCGGTGGGGCATCAAGGCACAACTACCCCACATCAATATATTCTAAATATAAACGTAAACATATCTCCATCCTCTACTTGGGTATCTTTTCATTTAAAGACTATACTTGATTGTATATCTTTATAGCCTTCACCTATTCCTAATTATGAAAATGGTGTTTGTGCAACTAGTTTTTATATGTAGATTGCAATTGAATATGAAAATTAATTTTTTTAGACTTTTCAAGGGAAAAATATCAGGACATCATTTTCCAACTATGAAAATTAAAAGTTGATGGATTACAAGCAGAAGATCCTCCATAACTAGTTGTGTGACAAATGATTATTTTCTTAGTTTAAAACTAGCATAAGAAATGGAATTGAACTATAGTAGTTGTAACATAGAATTTGAGTATCTATTGGGATTCAAAAATGACAAGTTGCATGTTGCTTTGGTTCCTCTATGCTTCTTCATCAAGTCTTCCCTTTATCCTTTAGTACCTTTATTCCATATTACCTTAATCATGATCATCTTGTAGGTACTCCTACATCACTATATTGTAAATGAAAACCTAGATGGATCTCTATCCTCCACATGGGTGTCTCCTCATTTATATACTGCAATTAATTCTATATATTTTTAGCCTTCACCTATTCCTAATTATGACCATTATATTTGCACAATAATTACTAATTTTTTATGTGTATTCCAAGTGGAAATAAAAGTTAAATTCTTTAGATTTTTTTAAAAGAAAAAATGTCATTAGTTTTTATTTTTTGAATTGTGGAGTGACACTTTTTATATAAATAAAAAGGAGTAAAACGTAAGGAGTGGTTTGAGATAGAATAAGCTCCATAAGTAATAGTGTAGAAATAGATTTTTGTCAAGATTTTAGTGTAGACACCAAAACAACACCAATCCAATTATGTGACTATAAACACTAATCGCATTGACACACACAGCCCCAAGGGCAGCCCCTAGAGGTTAAACAATGGTCATAACCACTCTCACAATAGTTTTGGAAGGTCAAAAATCAATTTGGCACCTTCAGGCACTTTGCTCAATATCTGTTCCACCCAGGGACGAATTCAAACTAGGATTCACCCCACCCAGGGACAAATTCTAGATTCGCTCCAGGGTGGGGTGAATTGCAGGTTTGATGGGTAAAAAGTCAAATCTTGACAAATGACAGCTCAAATCCACCACTAAACACTTCCTTCATCGCATGGGAGTATGGGTAAGCATTTTCGAGTGTTAGAGGCAATTAGAAGGGCAGTCATGAAGTCCCTATTCAGATAGGAATCTCCTTCCCCCTGGGAAGGCGTGACTGCCAAGTGGCACCTCTGCATGCCCATTTCAAGAGACCTCCAAGTCTATAAATTGGTGAGTTTCCTCACCCCAAAAGATACAGAGAAGGAGCATTTTGGAGCAACGAAGTGCTGTCATTTTACTTTCACACCCACACCCTTTTTGAGTTGTGTCTTTCACATCCTTGATCTCTTTCGGAGAGGAGGTCATAGGGTGGTTATTGGAAGCACAAATCCGAAACCAAACCCGACATTTGGCCATGATATCCCACCCAATTTGCTGACAATACCCCATAAGATATTTTGGACCCATCCCAAGTGGATTGGTTCCAAATCAAGCCCCAAATGACAGGCAGCCTACCTCCGGGTGCCCCCTCCCGCCCTGCTATAGTCCTAATCGCCCCTCTTCAAAGTGATTGGAAATCTATGGTAGATTTTCTTTCTTTCATTAGTGCATTCAATTCTATGCTAGTTAGATAGGTTCCCCTTTTAATTTCATTTCATTTCAAATAATTTTGATCATGTTTCTATCTTCGTTCACCTTTACTAACTTGCAGGTAGCATCATCAAATTACCATTGATAGAGGCCAAATTGGGAAAATATGACCATCTGGGTCTTCCCAAAATGCCCCCAATTAGCTAACCCTAAGTTTTTAGGTTGTTTGGAGCCTCCTAGATAGGACATTTGGAACAATACCTTTTCGGTGTTTTGTTGCAGGTGAATTCATCCCGCCCCGTAGCGAATTCAAATCGGCGAGGAATTTCCTGACTGTTCCATTTGCAATATTTTCTTTAGGATGCCTTGATGCCCTATCAAAATTTTAGAGCATTTGGATTCATTTTATTCATAGTTTAATTAATTTTTCTCATTCACTTATCGTAGGCTTGGGGATTGCATGCTTTACTTTATCTACAGGTGCTACTGACTGTTTCTTGTTCCTTTGAACATAGGGTCTGGACATAAGAGGAGCAGCAAGGAGTCAAGACTCACCAACATGAGTGGCAGCGATGTTTGGTCTGCCCATTTTACATGTGGGCACGCGGAAGAAGGAAGGGCATCCATGGATGTAACAAGAACGTATATCTAACGCCCCTAGCCCTTGAAAAGGGAGGAAGCGCATTGTAACCGAGTTTGTGAAACATATCAATAAAAAGGGCTGTATTATTTTGAAAGCATGAGATTATAGAATTTTTGAAAGGAAAACTATTGTAATGCATCCAAAATCAAATAAACGCTTAAGTCCTAAAATGTGAAAAACATGAAATGAAAAAGACGACTTTGAAAGGAGATAAAAGAAAGTGTAGAAAGCACAACCCTTTTTATTTCACTTTTTTAATCTCGGTTACAAAGATGCCTCCTCCATTTTCAGGGGCTAGGATTGTTAAATGAATTTTGGTTACAATCATTACTTAGTACTCCTCCTTCCACATGCCCACATTTGAAATGGGCGGGCCAGAGTGTTGTCGCCACTGGTGTTGATGAATCCTTGATCCTTGCTGCTCCTCTTGCATTCAAAGAAACAACAAAATTTTTAGTAGCACCTGTGACAAAGGTGAAGCTTTTAACCTTAGAAACCAATGGAGGATGCATGCATAAGATTAACTAAAACAGTGAATAAAATGATTCTAAGTAACCAGCAATTTTGACAGAGACAAGACAACATTACTAGAGGGCTACTGCCATCAAAACAATCAGGGAACCTCCGCCGATTTTTATTCCACTGTAATTCATCCCTGGGCGGGACGAATTCTACTTTAATTCATCCCTGGATAGGACGAATTCGCCTGTGGCAAAGCACCGAAGTGATGCTGCCCAAATGTCGCTCCTCGGGATATCCAAAACACCTGCAAACATGGGGGTTAGCTAATTGGGGGCATTTTGGGATGACCCAGATGGTCGGATTTCTCCAATTTGACCTCCATCAATGGGAATTTGACATCACTATCTGCAAGTTAGTGGGACAACAAAAGCGACAAAAACATGATGAGATCTGATCAAAACATTATGAAATCGAAGTTATAAACTATCTAGACAGCATAAAATGCAATGGAAGATAAAAAAATGATAAAAGAACAAACTAAAATAAAACTTAGAAAGTGTGGGGTGCCCAAGTGGGCCGCCCACCGTTAGAACCTGATTTCGACACCAATCCACTTGGGATGGGCCTAAAATCTCTTGTGATGGGTTGTCGACAAATTGGTAGATCAATGTGGTCAAATGTCGAGTTTGGGTCCAAATCCACACTTCCAAAAGCCACCCAATAACCTCTCTTGCGAAATATATCAAGGATGTAGAAGAGGTGAATCAAATGTGTACAATGTGGTGTTCAATTTGGCAGCACTTCGTTGCTTGAAAATGCCTCCAACTTGTCTTCTTTTCGGTGGGAAAGTCCACCATTTTATAGACCCAAGGGGTCTCTTTTGGAGGGGCATGCAGGGGTGCCATGTGGCGGCCATGCCTTCTCAAGAGGGAGGAGACTCCTCCCTGACTTGGGCTTCCATGACTGCCCTTGTGACAGTCCTCTAATGCCTACTCTGCCCACCTACATGCGCATGCAAGGCAGGAGGCAATAATTGACTGTCTTCGGCTGCCACTTGGTGCCATTCATATTTTTTCCCATTGAACTTGGAATTTGTCCCGACCTAGGACGAATTCAGAATTCATCCCTGGGAGGGACAGATCCCAATTTGAATTCATCCCTAGGAGGGACGAATACTGAGCAAAGTGCCTGAATGTGCCAAATTGTCTTCTGACCTTACAAAATTGCTACAAAAGTTGTTAGGACCACTGTTTAACCTCTAAGGGCTGCCCTGGGGGCTGTGTGTGTCAAAGCGATCAGTGTTTGCAGTGACATAATCGGATTGGTGCTATTTTTGTGTATACAGATGCCCCTTTTTGGGATGCGCTGTGCATGGCCCAACGCAGAGCAAAAATAGATAACCAAAGCACTAATTAATAGGATTTCTTGGTAACCTAACCAACTTGTGATGCCCCAGGTATGGAGAGGGCATGCATTCTTGAATCCTTGCTTCTGACGAGCTAAGGAATTTGATTTTAAGTGTTAACATATTTTGGTGAGGTGTGACTTGAGCTTGGACATTGATCAGTCATGATTAGGCAAAGGGTGCAACCTTTTGTCCACAGGGGAACCTTGTGTTCATGCTTCAGGAATGCCAAGTGTTTGATCAATTTGTGATAATTGCTTGTTTACTGCCCCAAGCAAGAGTGTGATTGTCTTTGTCAATGATTCTTTGAATGCATGTCATTTTCCTTAACTGGGTGTGTGTTTGTTGATTGGTGACTAAGTGTGACTACCCCCTCAAGCGACGAATCGATGAGGGAATGACCTTCATGAGAAAAGCGACGAGTCGCTTGACCCAAGATGACTTGTGCAAAGGTGCCCTCGAAGATTTTACCATTAATCATGTGCAATTTCCCAATATTTGGATCTATTTTTGGTGGGTAAAAAAAAACCCTTTTGGTGATGTTGTAATGGGGTGAAATCATCGAAAACCCGTCTTCCTATGGAGTGGTCCGGCTAGGGTAGCCTTCTTGGGGAAGTAGGAGAGTGACAATTAGAGCCCCGACATCGATTTTCTATGCCAAGAGGTTAAGTGCAAGAGCACTTGTGTTCGACAATGCTTATTGCTGTTTTTTTTGTGTTGCATTTATTTGCTGTTGTTGTTGTTTTGATTTTCTTGTTGTTTTTGAGTGCGCTTTGACCCATTTGTGACATCATTTTGGGGTGAAATTGTCAAAAATCCGTCCTCCCGTGGAGCGGTCCGGCTATGGTAGCCTTCTTCTGGAGTAGGGTAATGACAATGTAAACCCTGACATGAGTTTTCTATGCCATTGAATGTCATGCGCAAAGGTGCCTTTGTTCAACACTTTTATTGCTATTGTTTGTGGATATTTGATGTTTTTGTTATTTTGATTTTCTTGCTTTGTGTATATGTCATAATTTCATGTTATGCACAATGATTGATGCTGATGGATGCATGCTACTTTATATTGATGTATGCATATGGTATGATAAATTTGAATGTTGTTGATTTATATGATAGGTAATGGAATGGATGAAATGATTTGTTGATAACTTTGCATTGGCACCATATACTATACAAGACTTTGTGATTTTGTTTTTAGGCGATTGTTGTGGTAAATGACTTTGTATGTATACATGTGGTTTTTTGTATTTTTTGATGGTATTTGTAAGGATGAAAAGTAGCATAGTTGGTTTAGAAATGTAGCTAAGGTTTTATGAGACTCAGACGGTTTTAACTCACTAGCCACGATTGTACTTTATCTTACAATACTTTTGAACAAGGTATGAATCGGACTTGTTTTTGACCAAGTTATTTCACATCCCTATGTGTGCAATTGAGTTCATTTATGTGGTATTTGTCAGGATACCACCAGTGCCATATGGGCTTTCAACCGAACCTGTAATGAGGATCACCTAATTAGCTCCACTAACTCCTTTATTGTATTTAGTTAGATTAATTTGCAGTGCTATCTAGGATACCATAAGCTAGCTCATCCATATGCAAACATTGATCTGTACACAAGTTAATGTGACAGATATATCGTCATGCAGGAAGTTTACCACTAGTGACTGATAGGCTATCAAACAAACTGGTACTGAGGCTTTCCTCATGACTTGTCTAAATGCTGAGAGTTCCAGGGATTCAAGTTCAACTCCCTTCTTTTCTTCAATTGTATGGGGATACTTGCTCGTTTGTAGTGATAAAAATCACTGTTTATTTTTACACATATATATATATATATATATATATATATTTTTGAGCAAGGGATTTGGATTTGAGTGATAAGAGTCACTATTGTATGTGTTTTTTGATGTGTACACTTTGGGGATGATGCCAATTTTTTGGATTTTTGACGTTTGCAAATTTTTGATGTTTTGCAACTATTGAGAACTTGGGATTCTTGGGGAATTGGGTAGGGAGGATGCTTGTCCTTTTGCCAACTCTCAGCATTCTTTGGGTCATTCGCATAGGGGGATGAGCAAGATAGCCGTTTTGCTTATGGTGACCTGGATTGCTTTGCAGGTGTCATCTTTCGTTCACACAACTTGGGAATTTTTATATGTTTTAAATTTGTGTTGGGATGCTACGTAACAAGGTGTGATCCAAGTATGACTCTACCTTCGTAAAATATTTCTGACTGTGTACAGTTTTGGCTAGAAATTTAACGACATCTAAATGACGAAAACTCTAAATACATTAAATGACAACCTGACTTATGATATGGTGACTCTATGTATGGTGTTGTTTTTGCGATATTGTATGGAAAATGTGAAAAATGGTATTCTTGATAAGTAATGACAGTCCATGGTGCCTTTGACTTCTATGATCAACAAATGTGTGATATATGGATGTAATGGTTAATGTAGCTATTATGTAGTTCTTTGATTGATGAAGTATGCATGAGAATGAGATGCAGATTTCTTTTTGAGATTTTGATGGTTTTTGTTGTTTTTGAATTTTCTTGATGGTGACCAAGGGATTTCGAGAATCCTTTGGGGCCTTTTTGGGGTGACCAAGTGATTGCAATAATCCTTGGAGCTTTTGGGGTGACCAAGCGATTGCGATAATCCTTGGAGCTTTTGGGGTGACCAAGCGATTGCGATAATCCTTGGAGCTTTTGGGGTGACCAAGCGATTGCGATAATCCTTGGAGATTTTGGGGTGACCAAGCGATTGCGATAATCCTTGGAGCTTTTGGGGTGACCAAGCGATTGCGATAATCCTTGGAGATTTTGGGGTGACCAAGCGATTGCGATAATCCTTGGATCTTTTGGGGTGACCAAGCGATTGCGATAATCCTTGGAGCTTTTGGGGTGACCAAGCGATTGCGATAATCCTTGGAGCTTTTGGGGTGACCAAGCGATTGCGATAATCCTTGGAGCTTTTGGGGTGACCAAGCGATTGCGATAATCCTTGGAGCTTTTGGGGTGACCAAGCGATTGCGATAATCCTTGGAGCTTTTGGGGTGACCAAGTGATTGCAATAATCCTTGGAGCTTTTGGGGTTGAAAGCATGAGATTTCGGAAGAAAGAAATACTAAGATGCAATGAAAACAAAACTAACTAGATGCTAAACGAATATGCATGAAATAGGACGCATGTAATCGAATCAACCAAACATAAAGGAGAAAGTAAGAGCACAACCCTTTTTATATTAATGTGATTCCAAACTCGGTTACAATCCACTTCCTCCCATTTTAGGGGCTAGGAGTATTAGCATGTTTTTAGTTACAATCATGATTAGTAATCCCTCTTCCGCATGCCCACATTTGAAATGGGCGGGCCAAAGTGTTGCCGCCGCTCGCGATGATGAATCCTTGGTTCTTGTTGCTTCTCCTGCGATCAAAGAAACAACCAAGGCGTTAGTAGCACCTGTGACAAAAAAAGATAAAGCGTTTGACTTTAGAACTCAATGAGAAATGCATGCAAAAGATTGATTAAATCGGTAAACAAAACAACTCTAAGCAACCTGCAACTTTGATAGAAATCAAAAAACCTTACCAGAGGGCCGCTGCCATTAAAACAGTCGGCCGATTTGCTCTTGACTGTAATTCATCCATTGGTAGGACAAATTCAACTGTTATTCATCCTCGGGTAGGACGCGAATTTGACTGTGTTAAGACGTCGAATCAATGTTGTTACCTGCAAGTTAGTGGGACAACAAAAATGACAAAAGCATGATAATATTTGATAAACGTCTTCTGAAATCCAGATTGTGAACTATGTAAACAACATAAAGCGTAATGCAGGATATATTCGCAATGACAGAATAGACTAACATACAACTAACAAAAAGTGTGGGGTGCCCAAGCGGGCCGCCCCCGTTAGAACTTGACTTTGACGCCAATCCACTAGGGATGGGCTCAAAATCTCAGAGAATGTGGTGTCGTCGAATTGATGGATCAAATGTGGTAAAATGTCGGGTTTAGGTCCGGATCCACACTTCTAAAAGCCACCCAATAACCTCTCTTGCGAAAGAGATTAAGGGTGTAGAAGAGATGAATCGAAAAGGAGTGCAATCGGGTGTTCAATTTGGCAGCACTTCGTTGCTTTCAAAATGTCTACCAACTTGTCTTTTTTGGGTGGGAAAAGTCCACCATTTTATAGACCCATGGGGTCTCTTTGGAAGGGCATGCAGGGATGCCACGTGGCGGCCATGCCTTCCCAAGAGGGAGGAGACTCCTCCTCGACTTGGGCTTACATGACTGCCTTTGTGACAGTCCTCTAACTACCAATCTGCCCACCTACGCGCGCATGCACAGCAGGCGGCAATAATTGACTGTCTTCGACTGCCACTCGTTTAATGTCTGCTTTAATGGTTTAATGTTTGCTTTTAATGGTTTAATGTTTGCTTTCAATGGTTTAATGTTTGCTTTCAAATGCTTAAAATCTGCCTTTGATTGGTTTAAGTCTGCCCAGGCATACATGCGAAGTTTTTGTCGATATCACGACGTCCGATATCGCGACACCAAAAGGGAAACAGGGTACAGTGGTAGGAGCTGTCGCGATATCGCGATATCCGAATGATCGTGACATGTGAAACTTCGTGTCGTATGCGACGTCGTGATATCATGAGCATTTGCTAATGTAAGTGTTGTTAAGAAGATTTGCCTAAGTGTTAAAATCTTGAGCCGGACTTGGAGGATACATTCGATAGTTGGGCCTTCTCACCAGGGAAGGCGAAACGGTCGAAGAAAGCAAATAGGAAATAACCAAAGCACTATCATGTAACCGGATTGGTACCTTCCAAAACTACTGTGTAAGTGGCTAGGGCCACTGTTTGACCTCTGAGGGCTGCCCTGAAGGCTATGTGTGTCAATGCGATCAGTGTTTGTAGTCACATAATCGGATTGGTGCTATTTTGGTGTCTACAGATGCCCCTTTTTGGGAAGCACTGCGGGTGACGCAGTGCTGAGCAAAAATAGATAACCAAAGCACTAATGATTAGGGTTTCTTGGTAACCTAACCAACTTTTGATGCCCCAAGTATGGAAAGGGCATGCATTCTTGAATCCTTGCTTCTGACGAGCTAAGGAATTTGATTTCAAGTGTTAACCTATTTTGGTGAGGTGTGACTTGAGCTTGGACATTGATCAGTCATGATTAGGCAAAGGGCGCAACCTTTTGTCCATAGGGGAACCTTGTGTTCATGCTTCGGGAATGCCAAGTGTTTGATCAATTTGATTGCTGCTTGTTTACTGCCCCAAGCAGGAGCGTGATTGTCTTTGTCAATGATTCTTTGAATGCATGTCATTGCTTTGATTGGGTGTGTGCTTGTTGATTGGTGACTAAGTGTGACTACCCCCTCAAGCGACGAATCGATGAGGGAATGACCTTCATGAGAAAAGCGACGAGTCGCTTGACCCAAGATGACTTGTGCAAGGGTGCCTTTAGATGGTTTACCGTTAAGCATGTGCAATTTCCCGACATTTGGACCTATTTTTGGTGGGTGTTAACCCTTTTGGTGATGCCATAATGGGGTGAAATCGTCGAAAACCCGTCTTCCCGTGGAGCGGTCCGGCTATGGTAGCCTTCTTGGGGAAGTAGGAGAGTGACAATTTGAGCCCCGACATCGATTTTCTATGCCAAGAGGTTAAGTGCAAGAGCACTTGTGTCCGGCAATGCTTATTGCTATGTTTTTGTGTTGCATTTTTGTGATGTTTTTGTTGTTTTGATTTTCTTGCTTTGTGTATATGTCATGATTTTATGTTATGCACAATGATTGATGTTGATGGATGCATGCTACTTTATATTGATGTATGCACATGGTATGATAAATGCGATTGTTGTATGTTGATTTATTTTGATGGATGCATATGTTATGATGAATGCAAATGTTTTTGATTTATATGTGATATGCAAAAATGAAATGGATGAATAGAATTTGTGATGTTTGGCTATGGCACCATAGACTGTTTAGAACTCTGTGATTTTGTCTTTAGGCGATTGCTGTGATGCATGACTTTGTATGTATACATGTGGTTTTTTTTTTTTTTGTATTTTCTGATGGTATTGTAAGGATGAAAAGTAGCGCAGTTGGTTTAGAAATGTAGCTAAGGTTTTCTGAGACTCAGACGGTTTTAACTTACTAGCCATGATTGTACTTTATCTTACAAGACTTTTGAACAAGGTATGAATCGGACTTGTTTTTGACCAAGCTATTTCACATCCCTGTGTGTGCAATTGAGTTCATTTATGTGGTATTTGTCAGGATACCGCCAGTGCCAGATGGGCTTTCAACCGAACCTGTACTTAGGATCACCTAATTAGCTCCACTAACTCCTTTGTTGTATTTAGTTAGATTAATCTGCGGTGTTATCCAGGATACCATAAGCTAGCTCATCCTTATGCAAACATTGGTCCGCACACACGCAAAGCGAATGTGACAGACATATCGTCATGCGGGTAGGATACCACCATTGCCGGATAGGCTATCAACCAAACTCTGTAATGAGGATCACCTAGATGGTTTTCGAATGCTGAGAATTCCAGGGATTCAAGTTCAGGATATTTGTTGGCTGAATGATTTAGAAAGTTGCTCGTCTATATAGTGATGAAAATCATTGTTTATTTTCTATTAATTCTTTTTGAGCGAGGATTTTGAATAGTGGTGATAACCACTGTTATTTGATTTTGTATTTTGAGTATTGTGAGTTTGGGCTGGTGAGTGGCCTTGATCCTTGTGGCCTTGGGGACGACTACGCATCCTTTGCAGGGACGTGTAGTACGAATCCTTACGACGTTGGGAACCAAGGGGGTGATGGAGATTATGGAGTAAGGGCATTGATCTTTTAGGCCTTGGGGATGACTACCCATCCTGGTTAGGGGCGGATAGTACGAATCCTTACAACTTGGAGACCAAAGGTGAATGGAAAGTGTTAGGATGATGATTTGTTGGAATTTTGTTTGTGAATGGCGTTGATCCCTTTTGGGTCTTGGGGATGACTACCCATCCTTTGCAGGGACGTGTAGTACAAATCCTTACAACTTTGGGAACCAACTATGATTGGGATTTGGTAGTGGTAAAAACCACTGTTTATTAAGGTGAATGGATAGGAAAGAGCTCGTCCTTTTGTCAATTCTCAGCATTCTGGAACCATTCGCATAGGGGGATGAGCAAGATAACCGTTTCACTTATGGTGACCTGGATTACTGCGTAGGTTTCATCTTTCGTTCACACAACTTGGGAATTTTTATGTGTTTTAATTTGTGTTGGGATGTTACGTAACAAGGCGTATTTCAAGTGTAACTCTACCTTCGTAAAATCTGTCTGACTCGGTACATTACGTAGCTAAAGAGCAAAATGATGACTGAATCACGAAAACTCTTGATACATTAAAAGACCACCGACTCTAGTGTGGTAAAAAGCAATGCATGGTGTTTTTGTTGTTTTTGTAAAATGGAACAGTGTGGAACAAGATGGACTAGCAGAGCAATTACAGCCTATGGTGCCTTTGACCTGTACGACCACAAATATGCAATGTATGGATGCAATGCTTTAATGCAGCTATGTATTTTTGTATTTTTGATGGATTGATTTTTGTGAATATGAAGATGAGGTGCGAGAAGAGCTCTCTATTGATGAATTTGAGTATGCCTAGAAATGAGATGCAAAATTTTTTTTGTTTTTTTTGATGATTTTTGAATTTTAACTTTTCTTATTTTTGACCAAGCGATTGTGGAAATCCTTGGAGCATTTTGGGATTGACCAAGCGATTTGGGTGACCGCGATTATAGAATCCTTGGAGCATTTTTGGGATTTGACCAAGCGATTATAGAATCCTTGGAGCATTTTTGGGATTTGACCAAGCGATTTTAGAGATCCTTGGAGCATTTTTGGGATTTGACCAAGCGATTGCGATAATCCTTGGAGCATTTTTGGGATTGACCAAGCGATTGTGATAATCCTTGGAGCATTTTTGGGATTGACCAAGCGATTGTGATAATCCTTGGAGCATTTTTGGGATTGACCAAGCGATTATAGAATCCTTGGAGCATTTTGGGATTGACCAAGCGATTGCGATAATCCTTGGAGCATTTTGGGATTGACCAAGCGATTGCGATAATCCTTGGAGCATTTTGGGATTGACCAAGCGATTGCGATAATCCTTGGAGCATTTTGGGATTGACCAAGCGATTGCGATAATCCTTGGAGCCTTTGGGTTTTGACCAAGCGATTTCAAGAATCCTTGGAGCTTTTTGGTTTGGATTATGGCTCTTCAGGGGATAGAGGTACCCCCAACTTGATGGTCTTTGCGCTCCGGATCTGGCTCTGGAGGGATGGGCACGAATGGATCGTCCCTATGCACGGATAGGAGGACAGGGTCTACCCTCAGTACTGATATTGCTATGGGATCTCTAGGCAAAAATTGATATCTGTATGCCCAAAGTGGCGGATGTAACGCTTGGTCCCACCTGCGGTGGGTTAACGCGCCACTCATGCCCTAGTATTATGTTTATCTGTTGACATGCTTCCTCGATATTTATGGGATGTCGATGCTGTCGCATGTGATTGTTGTGGGCTATCTCTGTTTTATCCTCACCTTCGACCGAGTGAGTACAGCTCATCATAATCTAGAGATTCTGAGACATGGAGGACTGCATCATCAGGTAGCCCTACGGTTAAAGGTTGATCCTCTTCGAAAGGAGCCTCATGTAAGTTGGGCCTTGGGAGCTCCAAAATCTTGGTCTCTACCGACTCTAAGTGCTCTAGCGCTTTGCATGTATCGGGAGATTTGAGCTCCTCCTCTTTGGTTGGTTCTTGTTGAGGAACTTGGGGCTTATGGAGGGGTGGCCAGATAGCACCCCCCATGCCTTGGTAGGGCAGTTCATCCCGCTCTTCTTCTTGCTCTAGATTCCTTAGAGGCTTCTTGATGAATTTCTAAAGGTGGCCCATAAACCTGAGTGGGTTCCTGAGGAAGGCGCCCATCATTGGTTATAGGATTAGCCTCCCGCTCATGTCTAGGAGGCATCGGGGGTGGTGCTTGATGAGGTCATGGAGACTTGTCTCGCACCCGGGGGTTGTGCCTCTCATAATGTTTTGTCTTATGTGTGTGAGGGGTTGGAGTCCTCTCCTGCATAGTGTGTTGGAACAACTCATCCTTCTAGTGCTGAAGGTGCTCTTTATTTAGAAGATACCATTGCTCTAACTATTGTCGTTCTAGCTCAAGTTGCGTGAGTTGCATCCGATGTGCGAAATGCTTGACAGATTCTAAGATAGTTGGTCTTACCGCCTCATGTCTAGAAGGCCTAGATGCCTCTCCTAGATATCTATCTCGGTCGTAGTGATCCAAGATCTCTATAGGCCACCTCCCTCTGTTGGAGGTAGTGGCATTTATCCGAGGCTCTGGCCTCAGTAGGTGATCCTGATAGCTAGCATTTGCGGAGGCGTCTTGCTCCCGCGATGTATATTGTTCTTGAGGAAGGTAAGGGTTTTCCTCTTGCTCTTTGTCATAAGTGAAAAAGGAACGGGTGGAGTTGGCTCACCCCGCTTGAGGAGCCTTGTGCTCTAGATTTGTCTTTGTAGTCCTGACAACTAGAGGGGGTGAAGGAGGGATAGTGTAATGATGTGGTTCCTCCCGTTGAACCCTATGTTGACCTAGCACTTCATCGCGCGGTGACCGCTCATAGCGAGCATCTAAGGGAGCTCTCCTATGACTGTACCCCTCATGGAAGGGTGTGTGCTGAGTGCTATTCTGAATAGGAGTGCTCCTCGAAGAGGTGCCCCTATAGTCCCATTTCGTCGGGGCACGGAGGGGACTGCCTTGTGTGTCAGGCCACCAAGGTGGTATGACCAAATCCTTGGGGCTATACCGGAGGCGACTTGTGCCTCCTTGGATATTCCCCATAGCATCCACCCATGATTGGGCTTGGCTATGGGTGAGCACCATTGTGGTGCTCTTCTACTAGCTAAGCAGATTTTTATCTCGTTTATGATGATTTTTTTTTGTTACACTAAGCAGAAATGAACACACACATACACAAACGGTGATTATCTCTTTTAAAGATTTAATAGTGTGTCCTAAACTGGTTTAGTGCATTTTGATGTTTTGTTTTGTTTTTGCAAGTTTTGAAGAACGTTTAAATGCATAATGTTGGCTCATATGACTCCCATAAATGGTCGCCCCTTCAATATACCATTGTCGGACCGATATACCAACCTCTCTATATACCCGCCCTTACGAGAGGGAAACTATAGGTACGTGAGAGCAGATGGTACGTGGAACATAGGCGGTACGGAAGGGGGATTGTCCTGTTAATGACACCTACCATAGAAGACTTATCCTCGCATGCATGGGAATCACCCCAGCAACACTCGGTCAGCTTTCATCAGGATTTACGCCTAACAATAGTGACAATCGGGGTGATGGATGCAAAATCAAGCCAAGGTGGTGATGAAATCCACCGATGGTCTTGATCAAGGGCTAGGGTTTTACGACCAGCTCCTTGGTTTAATTTTACCACGTGATGTGTGTGGGGTTCATTTTATTTAATGAAAATGAAACAAGCATAAACAACTTTCCCTAAGCAAGTAAAAGTTGATAGAAAAATAGAAACAAAAAATAATAATAAAAATAAAAAAATGACAGGTACAGTTTTGGAACCTTACCTCTTTTCTGCTCAAATCGATTGTCTTTTCCGCCCAAATAACTGTCTTTTCGCCCAAATCGGTTGTTTTTGATTCGGCCCGGTACCTTTAAGCACAAAAACATAAATTTCAATCAATTTTTGAATCTAAAAAAAAATAGGGACAGGGTCCCACCGTGATCGCCACTGAAAGCATGAGATTTCGAAAGAAAGAAATACTAAGATGCAATGAAAACAAAACTAACTCGATGCTAAACGAATATGCATAAAATAGGACGAATGTAATCGAATCAACCAAACATAAAGGAGAAAGTAAGAGCACAACCCTTTTTATATTAATGTGATTCCAAACTCGGTTACAATCCACTTCCTCCCGTTTTAGGGGCTAGGAGTGTTAGCATGTTTTTAGTTACAATCATGATTAGTAATCCCTCTTCCGCATGCCCACATTTGAAATGGGTGGGCCAAAGTGTTGCCGTCGCTCGCGATGATGAATCCTTGGTTCTTGTTGCTTCTCCTACGATCAAAGAAACAGCCAAGGCGTTAGTAGCACCTGTGACAAAAAAGGATAAAGCGTTTGACTTTAGAACTCAATGAGAAATGCATGCAAAAGATTGATTAAATCGGTAAACAAAACAACTCTAAGCAACTTGCAACTTTGACAGAAATCGGAAAACCTTACCAGAGGGCCGCTGCCATTAAAACAGTCGATCGATTTGCTCTTGACTGTAATTCGTCCATTGGCAGGATGAATTCAACTATTATTCGTCCTCGGGTAGGACACGAATTTGACTGTGTTAAGACACTGAATCAATGTTGTTACCTGCAGGTTAGTGGGACAACAAAAATGACAAAAGCATGATGATATTTGATAAATGTCTTCTGAAATCCAGATTGTGAACTATGTAAACAGCATAAAGTGTAATGTAGGATAAATAGATAATGACCGAATAGATTAAAATAAAACTAACAAAAAGTGTGGGGTGCCCAAGCGGGCCGCCCCGTTAGAACTTGACTTTGACGCCAATCCACTAGGGATGGGCTCAAAATCTCAGAGAATGTGGTGTCGTCGAATTGATGGATCAAATGTGGTAAAATGTCGGGTTTAGGTCCGGATCCACGCTTCTAAAAGCCACCCACTAACCTCTCTTGCGAAAGAGATTACGGGTGTAGAAGAGATGAATCGAAAAGGAGTGCAATCGGGTGTTCAATTTGGCAGCACTTCGTTGCTTTCAAAATGCCTACCAACTTGTCTTTTTTTGGGTGGGAAAAGTCCACCATTTTATAGACCCATGGGGTCTCTTTGGAAGGGCACGCAGGGATGCCACATGGCGGCCATGCCTTCCCAAGAGGGAGGAGACTCCTCCCTGACTTGGGCTTACATGACTGCCTTTGTGACAGTCCTCTAACTGCCAATCTGCCCACCTACGCGCGCATGCACAGCAGGCGGCAATAATTGACTGTCTTCGGCTGCCACTCATTTAATGTCTACTTTTAATGGTTTAATGTTTGCTTTCAATGGTTTAATGTTTGCTTTTGAATGGTTTAATGTTTGCTTTCAAATGCTTAAAATCTGCCTTTGATTGGTTAAAGTCTGCCCAGGCATAAATGCGAAGTTTTTGTCATGATATCGCGACGTCGCGATATCGCGACACCAAAAGGGAAACAAGGCGCAGTGGTAGGAGCTGTCACGATATCATGACAGTCGTGACATCACGACAGTGCAACGTCGATACGCGATGTCGCGATTGTCATGATATCGTGACGTCACGATATCGTGATAGTGCGACGTCGCGACTGTCGTGATATTGTGACTATCGTGATATCGTGATAGTGCGATGTCATGAGTCGTGATATCGTGACCGTCGTGATATCGCGACAGGCAGCATTTGCCTAAGTGTTTAAAAGCAATTTTTGCCTAAGTGTTTAAAAGCAATTTTTGCCTAAGTGTTTAAAAGCAGTTTTTGCCTAAGTGTTTAAAAGCAGCATTTGCCTAAGCTCAAAACCTGAGCCGGACTTGGAGGATACATTCGATAGTTGGGCCTTCTCACCAGGGAAGGCGAAACGGTCGAAGAAAGCAAACGGGAAATAACCAAAGCACTATCATGTAACCGGATTGGTACCTTCCAAAATTGTTGTGTAAGTGGCTAGGGCCACTGTTTGACCTCTGAGGGCTGCCCTGAAGGCTGTGTGTGTCAATGCGATCAGTGTTTGTAGTCACATAATCGGATTGGTGCTGTTTTGGTGTCTACAGGGGTGACCAAGTGATTGCAATAATCCTTGGAGATTTTGGGGTGACCAAGTGATTGCAATAATCCTTGGAGATTTTGGGGTGACCAAGTGATTGCAATAATCCTTGGAGCATTTGGGGTGACCAAGTGATTGCGATAATCCTTGGAGCTTTTGGGGTGACCAAGTGATTGCGATAATCCTTGGAGCTTTTTGGGTTTGACCAAGCGATTGCGGTAATCCTTGGAGCTTTTGGCTTGCTCTTCATGGATAGATGTACCCCTAGCTTGATGATATTTGTGCTCTGAATTAGCTCTGGAGTTATTGGCATGAATGGATCAGCCCTATGCATAGATAGGAGGACAGGGTCTACCCTCGATACTGATGTTGCTATGAGGTCTCTGGGCGGAAGTTGATCTTTGTGTGCCCAAAGTGGTAGATGTAACACTTGGTCCCACTACGATGGGTTAAAGTGCCACTCATGCCCTAGTATTATGTTTATCTGTTGAAGTGATTCATCGATATTTATGGGATGTCAATTTTGTCGCATGTGATTGCTATGGGCAATCTTTGTTTTATCCTCACCTTCGGCCAGTGAGTATAGCTCATCAGAATCTAGAGATGACTGCATCATCATGTAGCCTTACGGTTAGAGGTTGATCCTCTTTGAAAGGAGCCTCATGTAAGTTGGGCCTTGGGAGCTCTAAAATCTTGGTCTCTACCGACTCTAGGTGCTCTAGCACTTTGCATGTATCAGGGGATTTAAGCTCCTCCTCTTTGGTTGGTTCTTGTTGAGGAACTTGGGGCCTATGGAGGGGTAGCCAAATAGCAACCCCCATGCCTTGGAAGGGCTTTTCATCTCGCTCTTCTTCTCACTTTGATTCCTTAGAGGCTTCTTGATGAATTTCTAAGGGTGGCCCATAAACCTGAGTGGGTTCCTTAGGAAGGTGCCCTTCATTGGTTATAGGAGTGGCCTCCCGCTCATGTCTAGGAGGCGTCGAGGGCGGTTCTTGATAAGGTCATAGAGACTTGTCTCGCACCCGGGGGTTGTGCCTCTCATAATGTTTTGTCTTATGCGTGTGAGGGGTTGGAGTCCTCTCCTACATAGTGTGTTGTAACAACTCATCCTTCTAGCGCTAAAGGTACTCTTTTTTAATATGGTACAGTTCCTCTAAATGCAGTCGCTCTAGCTCAAGTTGCATGAATTGCATCCGACGTGCGATGTGCTTGGCAGATTCTAAGATAGTTGGTCCTACCGCCTCATTTCTAGAAGGCCTAGATGCCTCTCCTAGATATCTATCTCGGTCGTAGTGATCTAAGATCTCTATAGGCCAGGGCTTTGGCCTCAGTAGGTGATCATGATAGCTAGCATTTGTGGAGGCATATTGCTCCCGTGATGTATATTGCTCTTGAGGAAGGTAGGGGTTTTCCTCATGCTCTCTTTCATAAGTGAAAAAGGAATGGGCGGAGTTCGCTCACCTCGCCTGAGGAGCCTTGTGTTCTGGATTTTTCCTTGTAGTCCTGACAACTAGAGGGGGTGAAGGAGGGATAATGTAATCATGTGGTTCCTTCCGTCGAACCCTATGTTGACCTAGCACTTCGTCGTGCGATGGCAACTCATAGCGAGCATCTAAGGGAGATCTCCTACGGATGTACCCTTCATGGAAGGGTGTGTGTTGGGTGCTATGCTAAACAGGAGTGCCCCTAGAAGAGGTGCCCCTATAGTCCCTTTTCGTTAAGGTGTGGAGGGGACTGCCTTGTGTGTCAGGTCACCAAGGTGGTATGACCAAATCCTTGGGACTGTAACGGAGGCAACTTGTACCTCCTTGGATATTCCCCACAGTGTCTGCCCATGATTGGGCTTGGCTATGGGTGAGCACCATGACGATGTCTCTCTAAAAACCCTAAAATTGAAAATGAGTCAGATGGGGCCCAAAATTCGGGTGCACATCCCTCTTACAATAGATAAGCCATAAATAAAGTTTCAAGTCCTAACTCTAAATACATTAGGAAATATTAACCTTCGAACAACTCAAAAAGCATAAAAAATTAGGTGAGCAATTTTAAAACCTAATTTTAGGGCCCTAGATGATGGAATTTGGCCCCAAAAACTGGTTTAAAAATCTCCCAACCAGCTCCCTGTAAAATTTCATGTCAATCGGAGCTACGGTTGAGAAGTTATGGCCTCGGCAAAATGCACTAAAATTTAGGAAAGAAAAAAAAAATAAGATTTTCCATATTTTGTTGGATGCTCCTGCATCACTTATGGGCACCTTTGGGGTGCTTTTGGGTTGACCAAAGGGTTTATGGACACCTTTGGGGCATTTTGGAGTGACCAAGCGATTGCGGGAATCCTTGGAGCTTTTGGAGCGAGTGACAAAATGCGTGGATTTTTATCTTTTGTTTATGATTTTTCTGATTTTTTTTGTTACACTAAGCAAAAATGAACACACACATACACAAACGGTGATTATCTCTTTTAAAGATTAATGGTGTGTCTTAAATTGGTTTAGTGCATTTTGATGATTTTGTTTTGTTTTTGAAAGTTTTGAAGAACGTTTAAATGCGTAATGAAGGCTCATGTGACTCCCATAAATGGTCACCCCTTCAATATACCATTGTCCGACCGATATACCAACCTCTCTATATACCCGCCCTTAAGAGAGGGAAACTATAGGTACGTGAGAGAATATTGTACGTGGTACGTAGGTGGTACGGAAGGGGGATTGTCCTGTTAATGACATCTACCATAGAAGACTTATCCTCATGTGCTGGGAATCACCCCAGCGACACTCGGTCAGCTTTTGTCAGGATTTACGCCTAACAATAGTGACAATCGGGGTGAATGGATGCAAAAATCAAGCCAAGGTGGTGATGAACCCACCGTTGGTCTTGATCAAGGGCTGGGGTCTTACGACCAGCTCCTTGGTTTAAAAATACCACGTGATGTGTGTGTGATTCTTTTTATAAAAAAAATGAAACAGGCAGAAGCAGCTACATTCTTTATGAAGGCAAAATTGACAAAAATAGAAATAGAAAAAGCAAAAAATTACAAGAATAGTTTAGAACCTTTACCTTTCTCTGCCTAGACCTGCTATTTTTGATCCTCGGCTCTAAAAATTCACAGACAAAAATTCATCCCTCTATGAGATGAATTACAGAACAGAATTCGTCCCTATCTGAGACGAATCAGAATTTGTCTCAGGGTTAGACGAATTACAGTAAAGTATTCGCCACAGGCAAAGACGAATTACAGTCAGAATTCGACAAAAGGTACCTATAAGCACAAATCACAAATTTTCAATCAGTTTTATCGATCTTCAAAAACCAGGGGAAAAAGTCCCACCGTGATCGCCACTGAAAGCATGAGATTCCGAAAGTTTTGAAAGGAAAACTATTGTAATGCATCCAAAATCAAATAAACGCTTAAGTCCTAAAATGTGAAAAATATGAAATGAAAAATATGACTTTGAAAGGAGATAACAGAAAGTGTAGAAAGCACAGCCCTTTTTATTTCACTCTTTTAATATCGATTACAAAGACGCCTCCTCCCTTTTCAGGGGCTAGGAGTGTTAAATGAATTTTGGTTACAATCGTTACTTAGTACTCCTTCCGCATGCCCACATTTGAAATGGGCGAGCCAGAGTGTTGCCACCGTTGGTGTTGATGAATCCTTGATCCTTGTTGCTCCTCCTGCATTCAAAGAAACAACAAAATTTTTAGTAGCACCTGTGACAAAGATGAAGCGTTTAACCTTAGAAACCAATGGAGGATGCATGCATAAGATTAACTAAAACAGTGAATAAAATGACTCTAAGTAACTTGCAATTTTGACAGAGACCAGAGAATATTACCAAAAGGCTACTGCCATCAAAACAGTCAGGGAACCTCCGTTGATTTGCCTTCCACTATAATTCATCCCTGGGCGAGATGAATTCTACTTTAATTCGTCCCTGGGCAGGATGAATTCGCCTGCAACAAAGCACCGAAGTGATGTTGCCCAAATGTCGCTCCTCAGGATATCCAAAACACCTACAAACATGGGGGTTTAGCAAATTGGGGGCATTTTGGGATGACCCAGATGGTCGGATTTCTCCAATTTGACCTCCATCAACAGGAATTTGACATCGCTATCTGTAAGTTAGTGGGACAACAAAAGCAACAAAAACATGATGAGATCTGATCAAAACATTATGAAATCGAAGTTATAAACTGTCTAGACAGCATAAAATGCAATGGAAGACAAGAAAATGATAAAAGAACAAACTAAAATAAAACTTAGAAAGTGTGGGGTGCCCAAGCGGGCCGCCCACCGTTAGAACTTGATTTCAACACCAATCCACTTGGGATGGGTCCAAAATCTCTTGTGATGGGTTGTCGACAAATTGGTAGATCAATGTGGTCAAATGTCAAGTTTGGGTCCAGATCCACACTTCCAAAATCCACCCAATAACCTCTCTTGTGAAATAGATCAAGGATGTAGAAGAGGTGAATCAAAGGTGTACAATGTGGTGTTCAATTTGCTAGCACTTCGTTGCTTGAAAATGCCTCCAACTTGTCTTCTTTTGGGTGGGAAAGTCCACCATTTTATAGACCCAAGGGGTCTCTTTTGGAGGGGCATGCAGGGGTGCCATGTGGTAGCCATGCCTTCTCAAGATGGAGGAGACTCTTCCCTAACTTGGGCTTCCATTACTGCCCTTGTGACAGTCCTCTAACGCCTACTCTGCCCACCTACACGCGCATGCAAGGCAGGAGGCAATAATTGACTATCTTCGGCTGCCACTTGGTGCCATTCTTCTTTTTGCTCGTTGAACCTGGAATTCGTCCCGACCCAGGATGAATTCAGAATTCATCCCTGGGAGGGACAGATCCCAATTTTAATTCGTCCCTAGGAGGGATGAATACTGAGCAAAGTGCCTGAATGTGCCAATTTGCCTTTTGACCTTACAAAATTGCTACAAAAGTGGTTAGGACCACTGTTTAACCTCTGAGGGCTGCCTTGGGGGCTATGTGTGTTAAAGAGATTAATGTTTGTAGTAACATAATTGGATTGGTGCTATTTTTGTGTCTACATATTTATTTGCTTTTGTTTCATTTCGATTCACTCATGCCTTTCCCTCTTTTCATGTGTTTTCAATTCCTAGGATTTAGCATTAAGTCTAAGTTTAATTTGCATCGCACCTTCGCTTTCCCTTTTGTTTCCATATCCTCGTGCTTTCAGTGGTGATCACGATGGGACCTTGTCCTCTGCTTTTAAGATCAGATATCTGATCCAAACTTGGTTGTTTTTGCTTGCAGGTACCAAGTTTTCATACGCTAATTGTTGTTCGTTCCATCAGGAGGCGGATACAGAGCTGTAATTCGTCCTACCCAAGGACGAATGGGAATTTGCCCCACCCTGTGATGAATACAATATTGTAATTTATTTCTCCCCGAGATGAATTTTTGTCTGTGCATTTTCAAGGAAGAAACTTAGAACCGACAGATTTGGGCAGAGAAAAGGTAGGGATTCTGAACTTTTCTTGTCATTTTCTATTTTTAGTTTTTCTATTTTTAGGTTACTTGTTTGCTTAGGGAAAATTTTCTTTTGCTGTTTGATTACTTCCCTTTTGAAAAATAAAAAATCCCACACATCACATGGTAATGTAAACACCAAGGATCTAGTCGTAAAACCCCAGCCCTTGATCAAGACCAACGGTGGATTTCATCACCACCTTGGCTTGAATTTTGCATTCATAAACCCCGATCGCTACTATTGCTAGATGTAAATCCTGACAAAAATTGACCGAGTGTAGCTGGGGTGATTCCCAGCATGTGAGGATAAGTCTTCTATGGTAGGTGTCAAAAATAGGGTGATCCCCCTTCCGTACCACCTACGTTCCATTTACCATCTACTCTCACGTACCTATAGTTTCCCTCACGTAAGGGCGAGTATATAGAGAGGTTGGTATATCGGCCTGGCAATGGTATATCGAAGGGGCTACCAATTTTGGGAGCCATAAGAGCCATCATTTTGCATTTAAACATTCTTTACAAAAGCTTTCAAAACAAAATAAAAATACACTAAACCAGATTTAAGGCACACCTTTAATTTTTAAACAAGATAATCATTGCTTTGTGTGTGTGATATTTTTTGTTTAGTGTAGCATAAAAAAAATCATAAAAAGAATAAAAAAAAAACCTACATAGCTCGTAGAAGAACACCACCATGGTGTACACCCGTATCAAAGCCCAATCAAGGGCAGAAGCTACAGAGAGTGTACAAGGGGGAACAAGTCACCTCCGCTACAGCACCAAAGACTTGGTCATACCGCCTTTGCGGCCCGACCCACGAGAGAGTCCGCATCATTCCATTTCATAATGGGACTATAGAGGCACCCCTTTGAGGGACACACCCATTCATCATAGCCCCTTTTAGGAGGATTCCTTACACATGGCACTCAACATAGATAAGAAGGCTCCTTTAGAAGCTCGATATGAGTGGCCACCGCACAATGAAGCGCTAGAGCGACATAGTGTCCATGAGGAGAGGCCACATGATTATGGCATCCCTCCTTTGTCCCCCATCATTGTTAGAAAAAATAGACAAAATCTAGAGTGCAAGGCTCTTCAAGCAGGGCAAGCCAACTCTGCCCACCCCTTTCACACATATGAAAGGGAGCACGAGGAAGACCATTACATTCCTCCAAAGCAATATACAACACGGAAGCCATGTGCTTCCGCACCTGCTATATACCATGATCACCTACTAAGGCCAGAGCCTTTGGTAAATGTCACCAACCTCGACAGACGAAAGTGACCTATTGAGATCTTAGATCATCACGACCAAGGTAAGTTCATAGAAGAGGCATCTAGGCCTCCTAGGCTCAAGATGGTAGAACAAATCGATCTGGTAGTCTCCAGACATGCCGCCTGCCAAGCATAGATCACGTGGCTTGAGCAATATCAATAGCATCTAGAGAATCTATATCGCCTTAGCAAGGAGCGTATTTAGTGCCAAACAGATCAGTTGCTCCATAACTCGATGCCTGAGAGGGTTTCGACCCCTCACACCCAAAGAGCGAAACCATATGATAGGTGCAACCCCTTGGTGCAAGATAGGTCTCCGCAACCTTACCAAGTGTTGCCTCCGAGACCTCATAGACCTGAGCAGGAGGCCACTATCTAGAACAATGATGGGTACCCTCTACGGGGACCCACTCAAGGTCATAGGTCTCATCTAGAGACTCCTTAAGAAGCTTATGAGGAGTATGAGCAAGAAGTAAAGCAGGCCGAAACACCCTACCAAGGCGGAGGGGTTGCTATCCGGCCACCCCTCCATAGGCCTCAAGTCTCCCACAACCCACAATGGGAGCAAACCAAATAAGAAGAGATTAAATCTTCATATGCATATAAAGCACTGCTAGAACATCTTGAGTTTGTGGAAACCAAAACTTTTGGGCCCTAAAAGTGCACTTTACGCCAGCTTCACAGTCATCCCGTGCATCCGTCAGTGCCAACACCCCCTTACCCTGAACACTTTAAGCTACCTTAGCTAGCAGTCTTTAGAGGTGAGGAGGATGCCCAAGAGCATGTGACGAGGTTCCTAAGCCAATGCTTCGGCATTCAAAACAATGATGCTTTGTTATTAAGAACATTTATAACCACATTCGTAGGACCTGCCTCGAATTGGTTTACTCAATTACCAAAGTATAGCATTAACAACTTAGATCAGTTAGTGGATGCGTTTCTCGAATGCTTCACCTTCAACACCAAGAAGAAGGCATCACTAAGTGACTTAGCCAGCCTTAGGCAGTATGAGGAAGAAACCATGGCGGCCTATGGGAATCGATGGAGGGCTTTGTTCTCAAAGCTGCCCTACCTCCCTCCTATGTCCGACCTCACTCAAATGTTCTCCACGAGCTATTTGAGATCGATCTCTGTGCTATTACAGCTGCAGCAATATGCCACCTTAGAAGAAGCTCTGGCACAAGCCAAGATCATTGAAGAGATCAAGATACAGGATGGCGAGATAGCCAAACCTAAGAAAAAAGAGTGGAACAAGAACACAAAAATAGGGACTACGCAACAAAAACTTGTTGTGGTAAATCAAGTTGCCATAAATGTCCCTAAGCCTACACAAGAAATACAGCCTCAAAAGGATAACTATCAGGTGGTTCCTCCTAATAATTATGAAAAATAAAACCAGAAGCAGGAGCAAAATCAGCAGTGTCGCCCTAGGCAATAGTACACAACTTATACGGAGTCTAGGGACTCCCTGTTTGACCGCTTGTAAGTGGTGAACTTGATCAACCTTCCAGCGATCCAAACCATAGATCCCAATGCGCTGAAGCCTAAGGGATACTGGGAGGACTTGCATTGTAGGTTCCATAGGTGGAGGGGACATGACATGAATGCATGTTGGAAGTTCAAAGGTTTGATACAAGACCTAACTGATAATAAGACATTGGCAGTGGACAACCCCATAGCGCCAAACAACCAACAGATGGAATTTTTCAAAGATCCCTTGCCTGCCCGTGAGGCACAGGCAAAACCCCTTCAAGTCAATGAGGTGCAACAAAATTTCCCCATGCAAGTGTATGTAGGAATTATAAGCATAGTGAATAGGAACAAGAGATACCCAGGAGTTTCCCCCGAGGCAGCCACAGGAGAGGTTCCATCGATGTCACAACCTCAACAACACCCTATGCAACCACCTCTGCCTAGACCCACGGCCATAATTCGGACCAAACTCACGTAGAGTTTGAGGACCACGTCGGCTAGGCTCTCCATATATAAGCTTATACAACAATCAACGCCCCATCAGGAGGCTCTCATGGAGATATTGAAAGCCATCAAGTTGCAGCCCCATGAAGTGAATTCCTTCAACAACTTCATGGGACATTTCAAATGATGCACAGAGCCAATAATCACCTTTCAGGAGGATGAAGTTAAATTAGTGTCTGATGACATGGATGATCCACCCCTACATGTTATCGCGTGGGTCAACAGGATCCCGTATAAGAAGGTGTTGGTAGACATTGGCTCATCCAGTAACATCATTACCATAGCAGCATTGAAACATCTGAAGTTACCAGCTTCTCACATCAGGGCTTCCACCTATACACTGCAAGCATTCAATGATACGATATGCTCGACAATTGGCACAATTGTCCTACCCATTCAAGTAGGACAAAATATGATACCTACATTGTGCCATATTTTGGAAGGCGATATGGCTTATAAAATCTTGCTAGCGTGGCCATGGATCACGGACATTAAGTGTGTCCCTTCGATAGCTCATCAGTGTTTGAAGTATACATTTGAAGGGGAAGTACATGTAGTCTCGGTGGACTTGGAACCCTTAAAATATTGCAATGTGGTGCAGTTGATGCCGCAATTGACCCTTCCATTAACACACTTGGATTTTTAGTTAAATCCATAGAGAAAAGGTCCGATTCTGTAAGCATCCCTGGTGATAAATCCATCAAAACCCCAGTCAGGTACATCTTCATTGTCTGGTCCTTCACCAATGATGCCACCTATCGTGGCCAAATAGAAGGACAAAGGGAAGCAAACCTTGGAAGAGGCTCAACCCCTGGAAGAGGAACTACCAATAGTATCAACCATATCTATCGAAGAGATGCCTAGCACAATGGAAGTTGAGGCTCCTAGTTCACCCAACATGGAGTGGAATCAGGAAGAGCTTCCGTTCCCTCCCCCTCAATCACCAACAATCACCGTTGAAATGGCCAATACAGGCCTGGGGGAGTATCTAGTGCGGAATGTTGTAGCAACGCCCGCACTAGAGTCCATGTAGGACATGGGGAGACCTCACCTCCCCATCGATACAATTGTTCCTTTAGGATGCCTGCCAAACCAGAAAAACTTTGTGTATGGGGGCCTTGATCATGGTACTGAGCCATGCATGCAAGAGGATGAAGATGAAGAGCCTTTTGCAAAAGATGTCAACTATCTGTCTAACCCAGAATTTGCTCTTAGATATCTTGGCCAATGCAATTGGCATGGATATGGGCTAGGCAAGTATGAGCAAGGAGTGTGTGTCCTTTGCCAACAAAGATACCAAATGCCTTATGACATCTCGAGTGTGGGGTTCAACCACCCCTTGCCCTTGGACATCTTGGTAGATGACATGCACAGCCTAGGGATAGGCAACAAGGGTGCATTGGCATTAGATATCTATGCCAACACTAACACAATGTATACGTTGGGGGATTACCTCCCATGGTCAACAACCACCCTTGTTAACCTCACTAACCCTTGCCCTTTGTTGGAGAGAGGCGAAAGTTTAGGGACTCACTTTCAATGAGGGTATAGACAGTGTCAAGAGGGATCTTAGGAGGATGAGTCAGAGTATGAACTAGCATCATATGACCCCTTCAAATCAGATAGTGATCACTCCCAAGTGATCCCCATGAATGACTATCAAGAGAGCCTCTTGAAAATGTTCCCTCTAGAGGCTCCAATTAAGCTAATTCCGCGTCAAGAGAATTAGGTCCCCCCACGAAAAGTGGAACAACCACAATAGGTCCAGATTAATTTGCTCAAGCAGGACGAGCCTGTAATACCTCAAACAATTTTCGAAGCCAACGAGGGCTTTTGAATCTTCTATAGTTATTACGAAGACAAAACAAAAATGATATATCTTAATCACATGTGGCAGATGCAGCAACCATAACCCTTGGAGATTAACGACATATTTGAACAGTTGGGCATAGTGCCAGGGCATGAGTGGTACGTTGACCCAGCAGGGTGGGACCAAGTGTTGGATTCGTCGCTTCAGGTATACAAAGAGCACCTTCCACCCTAATACCCTAGAGTGATATCAGTGTCGAGGGTAGTCCCTATCCTCCTATCAGCACATAGGGCCGATCCATTTGTGCCAATCCCTACAAAGCCAAATCCAAAGGGCAAGAATCATCTAGAATGTTCAAATCACCACACCCGTGGTAATGGAGACCAAAATCATTTCATCAACATGATCTCCATTGACTTAACTACCCCCATCTATAATCCGGCTAATCCAGCACGGTCATTGCATCTAGACATAGATGCCATAGACTGGGATCACGTCAATTCACCTCCATCCCCATCAGATTATTGGCCTTTTGGTAAAATGCTTCATTTTACCCTAGGGTCAACTCAGGGTATCTTCCATACTGAAGAGGAACCCGAGGTTCCCAATGCAGATTTAAATTTAGCAAATGATATCCATTTGATCTTGACTCCACACCAATTGGAGGACGGATCCCACATGTCAGTCGAGGATATGACTAACATAGACATCGGCTCAGATCCAATGAATCCACAAATCATCAAGCTGGGGGTAAGTCTATCCCCCAAAGAGCAAGCCGACTACATTGCCCTTCTCAAAGAGAAGAAGGAGGTTTTTGCATGGTCATACAGAGACATGCCAGGAATAGATCCACAACTAGTCATGCATAATCTAACGCTTGATCCGATAGTCAATCCAGTTAAGCAAAAACTACGTAAGATGCACCCAATAGTGGCCTTGATGGTCAAAGACGAATTTCAAAAGCTGTTGGATGCACAGTTTGTCATCTACGTGGATTATCCGCCATGGTTGTCCAACATGGTGCCCGTCAAAAATCCCAACGGGAGGATTCGCATATGCACTAATTTTTGAGATCTAAACAAAGCAAGTCCTAAGGATGATTTCCCCTTGCCGAGCATCGACACATTCATAGAAACTATTGTAGGCCACGAAATGCTATCCCTCATGGATGGTTTCTTAGGATACAATAAAATTCGTATCAATCCTGAAGACCAACTAAAAACGGAGTTCACAATGCCTTGGGGGACATTTTGTTAAAAGGCCATGCCCTTTGGCATTAAAAATGCTGGTGCCACCTACCAACGTGCCATGACATACATCTTCCATGATTACATGCATACAACTTTGGAAGATTACATGGATGATTTGTTGGCAAAATCTCTTTTGCGCCCAGATCATATCAATGACTTAAGCAAGATCCTCGATATCCTCATGGAACATAAAGTCAGACTGAATCCCAAGAAGTGTGTATTTTGCGTCACATCTAGAGAACTCTTGGGTTTCATAGTCTCAAAGCGAGGCTTCGAGGTGGACCCAAACAAAGTCAAGGCAATCCTTGAAATGCTTCCCCAAACTACCATCAAGCAGCTCAGAAGCTTGCAAGGAAAGGTCACGTCAATCAAGCACTTCATAGCACAACTATCTGACAAGTGCCAACCCATGAAAAAATTATTGCACAAGGGGGTAGCATTTCACTAGTATGATGAGTGCCAGTCATCCTTTGATGACATTAAATGATACTTGGCTTTGCCGCCAGTATTGGCACCACCTAGACCAGGAGTGTCGTTGTACTTATACATCTCTGCTACTGAGGTCGCACTAGGTGCCTTGCCAGCCCAAAAGAATGAACTTCACAAAGAATAGGCTACTTACTATCTTAGCCACACCCTGGTTAGTTATGAACTTTGTAGACACCAAAATAGCACCAATCCGATTATGTGATTGCAAACACTGATCGCTTTGACAAACACAGCCCCCAGGGCAGCCCTCAGAGGTTAAACAGTGGTCTTAACCACTTTCATAGCAATTTTGTGAGGTCAAGGAGCAATTTGGCACACTTGGGAACTTTGCCCAGTATTCGTCTCACCCAGAGATGAATTCAAAATAGAATCCGTCCCACCCCAAGACGAATTCTGAATCCGTCCCTGGGTGGGACGAATTCTAAGCTTAACGGGCAAAAGGGCAAATGGTGCCAAGTGGCAGCCTAGAATAGTCAGTTAAGGGCTCCTACCTTGCACGCATGTGTAAGTGGACAGAGGGGCCGTTAGAGGACTATTACAAGAAGCATTTATCAAAGTTCAAGTCAGGGAAGGACTCCCCTCCCTCATGGGAAGACAAGACCGCCACATGGCGCCCATGGTCAACACTTGGCTTTTGTGCTTCCCTCCCAAAAGAGACCCCTTGGGTCTATAAAAGGTGCGAATTTTCTCACCCAAAATATGCAGGTGGGAGGAGTGTTGAAGCAACGAAGTGCTGCCGAATCGAAGACTCATTTGCATCCCCTTTTGTTCACCTTCCTACATCCATCAATCTCTTTTGCAAGGGAGGTTGTTGGGTGGCCTTTGGAAGCTCGAACCTTACTCAAATCCGACGCATGGACATCTGAACCTACCAATTCACCGACCCCCCAATCCTAAAATGTTTTGGGCCCATCCTTGGTGGATTGGCTCCAAAATCGAGGGCCAACGGTGGGAGGCCCACTTGGGCACCCCCGCACCCCCAAATTCTAATTTCAGTTTTTGAGCACTTTAGATTAATTTTTAGATTGCATTCTGTGTTACTGGGTCCGATTAGTTTATAATTGCAATTTTGTAGCTTTTGGTCAGAGTTTAGGGTGTTTTGTATTGCTTTATCATTTCGCTAACTTGCAGGTGTCAAGGTTAAATTCCCAAGGGAGGAGGCCAAATTGGGAAAATCCGACCATATGGGTCGTCCCAAAATGGCCCCAATTACATAACCCCCCTGTTTGCAGGAGTTTTGCAGGTCCCGGGATCCGACATTGGAGCAACGACAGGTCGATTTCTCCTATTCAGAAGAATTCGTCCCACCCAGGGACAAATTACAGTCAGAATTCGTCCTTCCTAGGGACGAATTCTAGTTTAAGGTGAATTGGCCAGCTGCCTCAGTGGCAGTGGCCTTCTGGTGACTATTCTTACCTTCTGTCAGATTTTGAAGCAATTTGGATTCACTGTTTTCATGGTTTCAAGCAAATATTCGTATGCATATTTTGTTAGTTTTAGAGAGAGAATGATTTTCATTTGCAACGAGTGCTACTAACGTCTTGATCATTTCTTTGTTTGCGGGAGAAGCAGCAGAGGCGAAGAACCCATCAACATCAGTGGTGGCATCATCTTAGCCCGCCCGAGTGCAATCGTGGGCATGCGGAAGGAGGAACCATTCAACGATTGTAATCAAACCTTATTTGCGCTCCTAGCCCCTGAAAAGGGAGGAGGCATTATTGTAACAGAGATCGAAAGAAATTAATGAAAGGGCTGTTTTTCTTTATCTTATTGCGTCTCTTACAACATGTCTCTTTTCGTTTCATGCAATTTACATTCCTAGGACTTAAGCGTGCTTAATTTTGAATGCAATCGCACTTGGTGTTTCTTTTGACCGGAATCTCGTGCTTTCAGTGGCGATCACGGTGGGACCCTGTTCCCTGGTTTTGAAATCACAGAAACTAATTAAATTTTTGTGTTTGTGCTTGACAGGTACACTTTTTTTTTGTTGCAGACTGCTATTCGTCTCTGACAGGGACGAATCCTTTTCTGCAATTCGTCTGACCCTGAGACGAATTCAAATTCGTCTCTGGGTAGGACGAATTCTGTTCTGCAATTCGTCTCCCGGAGGGACAAATTCTCGTCTGCATGGATTTTCGGAGCGGAAATTCGGAGACAACGGGAGCGAGCGAGAGAAGAGGTAGGGATTTTAATGATCTCTGTTATAATTTTATGTTTCTGCTTCGTTAATTGTTTTCATTTAATCTTGCATCGCATTAGGAAAATTCATGTATGCTAGATTCATTTTGTTGGATAAAATGAATCCCACACACATCACGAGACAACTTTAAACCAAGGAGCTGGTCTTAAGACCCCAGCCCTTGATCAAGACCATTGGTGGATTTAATCATCGCCTTGGCTTGATTTGCATCCATTTCCCGATTGTCAACTGTTGTTAGGCGTAAATCCTGACGAAGACAGACCGAGCGTAGCTGGGGTGATTCCCATGCGTGCGAGGATAAGTTTTCTATGGTAGGTGCCATTAACAGGACAATCCCCCTTTCGTACCGCCTAAGTACCACGTACCTTTTGCTCTCACGTACCTATAGTCTCCCTCTCGTAAGGGCGGGTATATAGAGAGGTTGGTATATCGGCCTGGCTGGTATATTGAAGGGGCGACCTTTTTGGAATTATAAGAGCCTACATGATGCATTTAAACGTTCTACAAAACCTACAAAAACGAACAAAACATCAAAATGCACTAAACCAGTCTAGGGCACACCAAGAATCCTTAAAAGAGATAATCACGACTTTGTGAATGTGTGTGCTTAATTCCCTAGAATTCTATTTGCCTATAAAAATCAGTTTTCGGGGCCAAATTCCATCATCTAGTGCCCCAAAATTAGGTTTTAAAATTGGACACACAATTCTATGCACTTTTTGAGCTGTTCGGATGTCAATATCTCCTAATGTATTTAGAGTTAGGACTTGAAACTTCATTTTTGTCTTATCTACTATAAGAGGGATGCACACACCGATTTTGGGCCCCATCTGACTCATTTCAATTTTAGGGCTTTTTAGAGAGACATCGTCATGGTGCTCACCCGTAGCCAAGCCCAATCACGGGCGGAGGCTGTGGGGAATGTCCAAGGAAGAACAAGTCATCTCCATTACAATCCCAAGGATTTGGTCATACCACCTTGGCGACCTAACACACAAGGCAGTCCCCTCCACACCTTAAAGGAAAGGGACTATAGGGGCACCTCTTCTAAGGGCACTCCTGTTCAGCAAAGCACTCAGCACATACCCTTCCATGAGGGGTACAATCATAGGAGAGATACCTTAGATGCTCGCTATGATCGGTCACTGCGCGATGAAGTGCTAGGTCAACATAGGGTTCGACGGGAGGAACCACATCATTACACTACCCGTCCTTCACCCCCTCTAGTTGTCAGAACTACAAAGACAAATCCAGAGCACAAGGCTCTTTGGGCAGGGCGAGATAGCTCCGTCCATCCCTTTTTCACTTATGAAAGAGAGCAAGAGGAAGATCCCTACCTTCCTCGAGAGCAATATACCGTGCGGGAGCAATGCGCCTTCGCACCTGCTATATATCAGGACCACTCACTGAGGCCAAAGCCCAGAGAGAATGCTGCTACCCCTAATAGAGGGATGTGTCCTATAGAGATATTGGATCACTACGACCAATATTTTTATCTAAGAGAGGCGTCTAGGCCTTCTATACATGAGGCGGTGGGACTAACTATCATAGAATCTGTCGAATATATCACACATCTCAAGCAACTCACGCAACTTGAGCTCGAATTCCTACCATTAGAGGAACCGTACCATATTAATGAAGAGCACCTTCAGTGCCAGAAGGATGAGCTGTTCCAACACACTATACAAGAGAAGACTCCAACCCCTCACATGCATAAGACAAAGTATTTTGAGTGGCACAACCCATGGGGGGAAGATAGGTCATCGTGACCTCATCAAAAGCTACCCCCAACACCTCCTAGACAGGAGCGGGAAGCTACTCTCCCGATTCCTGAAGCACCACCCCCAACGCCTCCTAGACATGAATGGGAGGCTGCTCCTATAACCAATGATGGGTGCCTTCCTCAGACATCCACCCAGGATTATGAGCCACCCTTAGAAATTCATCAAGAAGCCTCTAAGGAATCAAAGCGCGAAGAAGAGTGGGATGAACTGCCCTACCAAGGCATGGGGGGTGCCATCTGGCCACCCCTCCATAAGCCCCAAGTTCCTCAACAAGAACCAACCAAAGAGGAGGAGTTCAAATCTCCCGATACATGCAAAGCACTAGAGCACTTAGAGTTGGTAGAGACCAAGATTTTGGAGCTCCCAAGGCCCAACTTACATAAAGCTCCTTTCAAAGAGGATCAACCTTTAACCATAGGGCTACCTGATGATGTAGTCCTCCATGTATCAGAATCTCCAGATTCTGATGAGCTGTACTCACTAGTTGAAAGTGAGGATGAAACAGACATAGCCCATAGCAATCACATGCGACAACATCGACATCCCATAAAATTTGAAGAAGCATGTCAACAGATAAACATAATACTAGGGCATGAGTGGCGTGTTAACCCACCGCAGTGGGACCAAGCATTACATCCACAACTTTGGGCACACAAAGAGCAACTTCCACCAAGAGATCCCATAACAACATCAGTGCCGCGGGCGGACCCTGTCCTCATCTCCGTGCATAGGGCAGATCCAGTCATGCCCATACCTCTAGAGCCAGATCCAGAGTGCAAAGACCATCAAGCTGGGGGTACCTCTATCCCCTGAAGAACCATAATTCAAACCCAAAAAGCTCCAAAGATTATCGCAATCTCTTGGTCACCCCAAAAAGCTCCAAGGATTATCACAATCTCTTGGTCAAAACCAAAAAGCTCCAAGGATTATCGCAATCTCTTGGTCAATCCAAAAAGCTCCAAGGATTATCGCAATCTCTTGGTCAACCTAAAAGCTCCAAGGATTATCGCAATCACTTGGTCAAAACCAAAAAGCTCCAAGGATTATCGCAATCTCTTGGTCACTCCAAAAGCTCCAAGGATTATCGTAATCTCTTGGTCACTCCAAAAAGCTCCAAGGATTATCGCAATCTCTTGGTCACCCAAAAAGATCCAAGGATTATCACAAATTCTTGGTCAACCCAAAAAGCTCCAAGGATTATTGCAATCTCTTGGTCAACCCAAAAAGCTCCAAGGATTATCGCAATCTCTTGGTCACCCAAAAATCTCCAAGGATTATCGCAATCTCTTGGTCACCTAAAAAGCTCCAAGGATTATCGCAATCTCTTGGTCAACACAAAAAGCTCCAAGGATTATCGCAATCTCTTGGTCACCCAAAAAGCTCCAAGGATTATCACAATCTCTTGGTCAACACAAAAAGCTCCAAGGATTATCACAATCTCTTGGTCAACCCAAAAATCTCCAAGGATTATCGCAATCTCTTGGTCAAACAAATCAATAAATTCAACAAAAACAAAACAACAAAAATCAACAAAATCAACAAAGATTTGCATCTCAATTCTAGGCATAATCGAATTCATCAAAATCAATAAAAACACCATGCATAAATTTTACCACACTACAATCAGTGGTCTGGGAATGTATTAAGAGTTTCAGTGATTCAGTCATCATTTTCCTCTTTAGCCATGTAGTGTACCAAGTCGAACGGATTTTACAAAGGTAGAGTCATACTTGAAATACACCTTGTTACATAACATCCCAACACAAATCAAACATTAAAATTCCCAAAATTGTGTGAACGAAAGACGAAACCTGCAAAATAATCTAGGTCACCACAAGAGAAATGGTTATCTTGCTCATCCCCCTGTGCGAATGACCCCTAGAATGCTGAGAGTTGGCAAAAGGACAAGCTTCCTCCCTACCCAATTCCCTAAGAATCCCTAAAGTTCTCAATAGTTGCAAAACACAAAAATTTGCAAAATGTCAAAACTCAAAAATTTGACAAACTATAGTGCACACATCAAAAGGCACAAACAATAGTGATTTTCGTCACTCCATATCCCCAATCCCTTGCTCAAAAGAAAAATCAATCAAAATAAACGAGTGATCTTATCACTACAAAAGAGCAAGTATCCCAATACAATTGAAAAAAAGAAGGGAGTTGACCTTGAATCCCTGGAACTCTCAGCATTCTGTAGGTCATAAGGCAAGCTTCAATACCAATTCGGTAACAGAAGTAAACCTCCCACATGACGATATATCTGTCACATTAACTTGCGTACAAATCAATGTTTGCATGTGGATGAGCTAGCTTATGACATCCTGGATTACACCGTGGATTAATCTTAGTACATACAACAAAGGAATTCGTGGAGCTAATTAGGTGATCCTCAGTACAGGTTCGGTTGAAAGCCCACCTGGCACTGGCGGTATCCTGACAAATACCACATAAATGAAATCAATTGCACACACAGGGATGTGAAATAACTTGGTCAAAAACAAGTCCGATTCATACCTTGGTCAAAAGTCTTGTAAGATAAAGTACAGTCGTGGCTAGTGAGCTAAAACCATTTGAGTCTCAGAAAACCTTAGCTACATTTCTAAACCAACTGCGCTACTTTTCATCTTTGCAAATACCATCAGAAAATAGAAAAATATAAAAACCATGTATACATGTAGAGGCATACATCACAACAATCACCTAAAAACAAAATAACAAAGCTCTAAACAGTCTATGGTGCCATAGCCAAACATCACAAACCCCATTCATCCATTTCATATCTGCATATCACATATAAATCAAAACCGTTAGTTAAAATGTTTTGGGCCCATCCTTGGTGGATTGGCTCCAAAACCTTTTAGGATTGGGGGGTCGGCGAATTGGTAGGTTCAGATGTCCATGCGTCGGATTTGAGTAAGGTTCGAGCTTCCAAAGGCCACCCAACAACCTCCCTTGCAAAAGAGATTGATGGATGTAGGAAGGTGAACAAAGGGGGATGCAAGTGAGTCTTCGATTCGGCAGCACTTCGTTGCTTGAACACTCCTTCCACTTGTATGTTTTGGGTGAGAAAAGTCCCACCTTTTATAGACCCAAGGGGTCTCTTTTGGGAGGGAAGCACAAAAGCCAAGTGTTGGCCATGGGCGCCATGTGGCAGTATTGTCTTCCCATGAGGGAGGGGAGTCCTTAATTGACTTGAACTTTGATAAATGCTTCTTGTAACAGTCCTCTAACAGCCCCTATGTCCACTTACACATGCGTGCAAGGTAGGAGCCCTTAACTGACTGTTATGGGCTGCCACTTGGCACCATTTGCCTTTTTGCCCGTTAAGCTTGGAATTCGTCCCACCCAGGGACGGATTCAGAATTCATCCTGGGGTGGGACGGATTCTATTTTGCATTCATCCCGGGGTGAGACGAATACTGGGCAAAGTGTCCAAGTGTGCCAAATTGCTCCTTGACCTCACAAAATTGCTATGAAAGTGGTTAAGACCACTGTTTAACCTCTGAGGGCTGCCCTGGGGACTGTGTTTGCCAAAGCGATCAGTGTTTGCAGTCACATAATCGGATTGGTGCTGTTTTGGTTTCTACAAACTTAACTATGCATACGTTGAGAAACTCTTCTTGGCAGTGGTGTTTTCTACCAAAAAGTTATGCCACTACATGCTGAGCAACACTACGTATGTTGTGTCCAAGGAGAATCCATTGCGATACATGATGAGTCGTACTTATCATAGTAGCCGCACGACAAAATAGATTATGTTATTGACAGAATTTGACATAGAGTTTATTGGATAGAAATCCATCAAAGGACAAATCATATCCAATCAACTAGCAGAGCCTCCTCTCGAAGACAATCAGCCTCTGGTCATAGAACTACCCGATGATGGGGTCTTCCATGTCTCAGAATTGCCAAATTTTGATAATCTTGAGTCCTAGGCCAACATAACCCTATTTTTTGATGGTTCTAAATGTGATCAAGGTGGTGGCACGAGAATAGTATTATTCAAACTGTAGGGCGCTCCAATGCCTCTATCATTTAAATTAAACTTCCTGTGCACCAACAATAATGCAGAGTACGAAGCCTTGCTCATAGGTCTTCAGACAGCAATCACCATGAACATCAAGCGATTGAACATCTTTGGTGATTCGTTGCTAATTGTCAACCAAGTCAAATGGGTATTCCAATGTAAATACCCAGTTCTACAGGCCTACAAAGCCCTTGTGGACAAATTCATGGCAAATATTGAATGGTACGACATCGAGGCACTCCCTTGGTCATCGAATCGTTTTACGAAAACTATGGCCTCCTTGGGGTCATTAATCCTCCAAGACATTTATGGTGATATGACAACCATTCAAGTCAAAACACTATCACAATACGCGATGGACCGTGCAAGCTCTAACTTGATGCTAAGAATCCACATGATCCAGATTGAACCACCTTAGGATAGATTCTCTCGAATCCATGATCGTCTGAAACACGCCAACTAGGGGTTCAAGTTCTTTCCCCCTCAACATTTTCTAGGGATGAACTTCAAGAGGGATTGACTATTCATACCATCGAGGCTTCTGATCAGTAGGATTGGTATTCATCCATAAAGGACTACCTCAAGTTAGGTAACCTCCCACTTGGATTGATGCATGCCGTAAAACGAGCATTCACACAGAAAGCGGCAAAGCATGTCTTGTTAGGATATATTTTGTACCATCACAGCTATGAAGGGATCCTCCTTCAGTGATTGGACTAGCAAGAGTCCACTTGGGTGATCGCCCAAGTACATGATGGTACATGTGGTGGCCACTTCAGTGGTATGGCTATCGCCAAGTGCATTCTTCGCATGGGCTATTATTGGCCATATTTAGAGCGAGATTGTAGCGCATATGTTAGGAAGTGCATGAAGTGTCAACATCATGCCAATTTGATGCACGTACCTTCCCAAGCCTTACAGCTGATCCAGTTAGCTTAGCTATTTTCATAGTGGGGCTTAGATCTAATTTAAAAGATCTCCCTTGCATTTTTAGGTCATCACACGTTCATCATAACGGCCACAAAGTATTTCACCAAGTGGATAGAAGTAGTTTCGCTTACCTCTACGACTGGAACCCATATTGCGGAGTTCATTTTACATAACATCATATGTCATTTTGGTATTCCATCCAAAATAATATTGGATAATGGGACATCATTCGAGAACAAATATGTGCATGCTTTGACCACAAAGTACAAAATTTAGCATAATTTTTTGACACCCTATTATCCGCAGGCAAATGGGCAAGTAGAGGTTTCAAACAAAACGCTAGTTGCCATCCTAAAAAATATAGTCACGAACAGTCATAAGGATTGGCACATTCAGATCCAACTTGCCCTATGGGCTTACTGCACTAGCATTTTGACACCCACTAGGGCAACTCTATTTTTGCTCGTGTATGGCTCTGAGGTTGTCATGTCTCTCAAGTTGGAGATTCCTTCCCTATGTATTTCAATGCAAGAGTTCATCGATGATGACACTGCACAACAAGCCCGGTTAGACCATCTTATGTTGCTCGATGAACGATGTGTTAATGCTCTCGAGCATTTATGTATCTATCAAGAGTGACTGAAGAGAGCATACAAAATTAAAGTTCACCTAAGGTACTTTCAGGTTGGTGACTTGGTTTTAAAAGAGAACCAACAGAACTTTAGCTTGCCGCCCCATATAAGGGACAAGTTCACGGAAAATTGGTTAGTTCCCTATGCAGTTGATAGTAAAATAGGGCCTGGAACATACCGCATAGCCTCTCTTGATGGAATCAAACAACTAGAACCCTTGAACATCAGTCATTTGAGGCCATTCCATATCTAGAAGAGCCATAGTCTAAACAAAAAGCTCCAAGGATTCCCATAATCGCTTGGTCAACCCAAAAAGCTCCAAGGATTCCCATAATCGCTTGGTCAACCCAAAAAGCTCCAAGGATTCCCATAATCGCTTGGTCAACCCAAAAAGCTCCAAGGATTCCCACAATCGCTTGGTCAACCCAAAAATCTCCAAGGATTCCCACAATCGCTTGGTCAACCCAAAAATCTCCAAGGATTCCCACAATCGCTTGGTCAACCCAAAAAGCTCCAAGGATTCCCACAATCGCTTGGTCAACCCAAAAAGCTCCAAGGATTCCCACAATCGCTTGGTCAACCCAAAAAGCTCCAAGGATTTCCACAATCGCTTGGTCAACCCAAAAAGCTCCAAGGATTCCCACAATCACTTGGTCAACCCAAAAAGCTCCAAGGATTCCCATAAATCACTTGGTCATCCCAAAAATCTCCAAGGATTCCCATAATCGCTTGGTCAAAAATAATAAAATCCAAAAAAAAAAAAAAAAAATCATCAAAAATAACAAAAATGTGCATCTCATCTCTATGCATGCTCAAAATCATCACAAAAATAAAGAGGTCTTTTTGCATCTCATCTTCATCCTCATAAGTATCAATCCATCCAAAAACACAAACATATAGTTGCATTAGGCATCGCACACATACATTGCATATTTGTGGTCATCTAGGTCAGGGCGCCATAGACTGTAATTACTTGGCAAATCCATCTTGTTCCATAGTTTCCCGTTTTATAAATAGTCCATCACAAATAAACACCATTTGCATCTTTTTGCCATACTATAGTCAGTTGACTTTTAATGTATCAAGAGTTTTCATCATTCAGCTGTCAATAGCTTTTTAACCAAATGTTGTACAAAGTCAGACAAATTTTACAAAGGTAGAGTTCTACTTGGATCACACCTTGTTACGTAGCATCCCAACACAAGTTAAAACACATAAAAATTCCCAAGTTGTGTGAATGAAAGATGAAACCTGCAAAGCAATCTAGGTCACCATAAGCGAAATGGTTATCTTGCTCATCCCCCTATGCGAATGACCTCAAGAATGCTAAGATTTGGCAAAAGGACAAGAATATTCCCTACCCAATTCTCCAAGAATCCCAAGTTCTCAAAAGAAGTTGCAAACATCATAAAAATTTGCAAAAGGTCAAAAATCCAAAAATTTGACATCACAACCAAAGTGCATACATCCAAAGGCACATACAATAGTGATTCTCATCACTCATTATTCAAATCCCTTGCTCAAAAGAAAAATAACAAAAATAAATAGTGATTCTTATCACTATAAACTTTCAAGTATCCCAATACAATTGAAGAAAATAAGGGAGTCAAACTTGAATCCTTGTAACTCTCAGCATTTTGAAGGTCATGAGATAAACCTCAGTACCGGTTTGGTTGATAGCCTATCGGTCACTCATGGCAAACCTCCCGCATGACGATATATTTGTCGCATTAACTTGTGTGCAGATCAATGTTTGCATGTGTATGATCTAGCTTATGGTATCCTGGATCGCACTGCGGATTAATCTGACTAAATACAACAAAGGATTTAGTGGGGCTAATTAGGTGATCCTCAGTACATGTTTGGTTGACAGCCTATCTGGCACTGGTGGTATCCTAACAAATACCACATAAACAAACTCAATTACACACATAGATGTGACATAACTGGGTCAAAGACAAGTCGGATTCACACCTTGTTCAAAAGTCTTGTAAGATAAAATACAATTTTGGATAGTTAGTTAAAACATCTAAGTCTCAGAAAACCTAACTACATTGTAAACCAACTGTAACTATATTTTTGCCCTACTTCACCATCAGAAAATACAAAATACCATACATAAAAAGTCATTTACAACAACAATCGCCTAAGAAAAAAATCCATAAGTTCTAAATAGTCTATGGTGCCATTGCCAAAAATCACAAATTCAATTCATTCATATTCATTTTGCATATCATATACATTAAGCAACATTTGCATTCATCATAACACATGCATCCATCAATGTAAATTAACATGCAAACATACACATCCATCAATCATTAGGCATAACATCAAATTTTGACATGTGTATAAACAAAATAAAATCATCTGTATATATATCATCAAAAATGCCCGCAGGATACAATAACCGGTCATTTGACCCCATAAAAATTTCAAAAACAACAAAAAATGAACAAAAATGCACCAAAACAACTAATAAACTTGCCCGATGAAAGTGCTTTTGCACTTGACATCCCGGGCATGCAAAACGGACGTCGGGGTCACAAATCCTTGCTATCCTCCTCCCTAAGAAGGCTACCATAGCCGGACCACTCCACAGGAGGACGAATTTTCAAGAATTTCATCCCCAAACGACATCATCAAAACGGGTCAAAATCCAATCAAAAATAGCAATAACATTGTCGAACGAAGGCGCCTTGGCACCTAACATTCTTGGCATCCAAAATAGACGTTGGGGTCACAAATTGTCGCTATCCTACTCCCTAAGAAGGCTACCATAGCTGGACCGCTCCACGGGAGAACGAATCTTTGACAATCTTAGTCCCAAAAAGCGTCACCAAAAAGGGTTAATACCCACCAAAAATAGTTCTAAATGTCGAAATCTACGCACGTGTAACGCTAAACATCTGAAGGCACCCTTGCACAAGTCATTTTGGGTTAAGCGACTTGTCGCTTTTCTCATGAATGTCATTCTCTCATCGATTCGTCGCTTGAGGGGGTAGTCACACTTAGTCACCAGTCAACAAGTACACACCCAATTAAGGAAAATGACATGCATTCAAAGAATCTTTGACAAAGACAATCATGCTCTTGCTTGGGGCAGTAAACAAGCAATAATCACAAGCTGATCAAATCACTTGGCATTTCGTGAATCATGAACTCAAGGTTCTCATAGACAAAAGGTTGCGCCCTTTGCCTATTCATGACTGATCAATGTCCAAGATCAAGTAACACCTCACCGAAAAAGGTTAACACTTGAATTAAGTTCCTTCGCTCATCAGAAGCAAGGATTCAAGAATGCATGTTATTTCCATACTTGGGGAATCAAAATTTGGTTAGGTTACTGAGAAAACCTAATCATTTAGTGCTTTGGTTATCTATTTTTGCTCGATGCTATGCCATTCATAGTGCATCCCAAAAAGGGGCATCTGTAGACACCAAAACAACACCAATCCGATTATGTGACTACAAACACTAATCGCATTGACACACACAGCCCCAAGGGCAGCCACCATAGGTTAAATAGTGGTCCTAACCACTCTCACAACTGTTTTGGAAGGTCAAAAATCAATTTGGCACCTTCAAGCACTTTGCTCAATATCCGTTCCACCCAGGGAGGGATTCCAGATTTTCTCCAGGGTGGGGCGAATTACAGGTTTGACGGGGAAAAGTCAAATCTTGACAAATGGCAGCTCAGATCTGCCACTTAACGCTTCCTTCATTGCATGGGAGTATGGGTGAGCATTTTCGAGTGTTAGAGGAAATTACAAGGGCACTCATGAAGTCCCTATTTAGGGAGGAATCTCCTTCCCCCTGGGAAGGCATGATTACCAAGTGGTGCCTCTGCATGCCCATTTCAAGATACCTCCTATAAATTGGTGAGTTTCCTCATACCAAAAGATACAGAGAAGGAGCATTTTGGAGCAACGAAGTGCTGTCATTTTACTTTCACACCCACACCATTTTTGAGTTGTGTCTTTCACATCCTTGATCTCTTTCGGAGAGGTCATAGGGTGGTTATTGGAAGCACAAATCCGGAACCAAACCTGACATTTGGCCATGATATCCCACCCAATTTTCTGACAATACTCCACAAGATATTTTAGACCCATCCCAAGTGGATTGGTGCCAAAATCAGGCCCCAAACGGCAGACGGCCTGCCTCCGGGCGCCCCCTCCTGCCCTGCTACAGTCCTAATCGACCCTCTTTGGAGTGATTGGAAATCTATGGCAGATTTGCTTTCTTTAATTTTTGCATTCAATTCTATGTTGCTTAGATAGGTTCCCCTTTTAATTTCATTTCGTTTCGAATAATTTTGATCATGTTTCTATCTTCATTCGCCTTTACTAACTTGCAGGTAGCATCATCAAATTCCCATTGGTGGAGGCCAAATTGGGAAAATATGACCATCTGGGTCTTTCCAAAATGCCCCCAATTAGCTAACCCCAATTTTGCAGGTCGTTTGGAGCCTCCTAGACAAGACATTTGGAACAGTACCTTTTCAGCGTTTTGTTGTAGGTGAATTCGTCCTGGCCCGGAGCAAATTCAAATCGACGAGGAATTTCCTAACTGTTCCATTTGCAATATTTTATTTGGTATGCCTTGATGCTCCTGTCAAATTTTTAGATCATTTGGATTCATTTTAGTCATAGTTTAATTCATTTTTCTCATTCACTTATCGTAGGCTTGGGGATTACATGCTTTACTTTATCTACAGGTGCTACTGACTGTTTCTTGTTCCTTTGAACATAAGGTCTGGACATCAGAGAAGCAGCAAGGAGTCAAGACTCACCAACGCGAGCGACGGCGACGTTTGGTCTGCCCATTTTACATGTGGTCACGCGAAAGAAGGAAGGGCATCCATGGATGTAACAAGAACGTATATCTAACGCCCCTAGCCCTTGAAAAGGGAGGAAGTGCATTGTAACCGAGTTTGTGAAACATATCAATAAAAAGGGTTGTCTTTTTTATTTGCATTTGTTTTGTTTCGATTCACTCATGCTTTTCCCTCTTTTCATGCGTTTTCAATTCCTAGGATTTAGCGTTAAGTCTAAGTTTAATTTGCATCGTGCCTTCGCTTTCCTTTTTGTTTCCCTATCCTCGTTCTTTCATTTAGGCTATCATAAGAATGGGAATTGGAATATATTAGTTGTAATGTATAATTTAACTATATACTAAGATCTAATAATGATGAGTTGGTTATTTCTTTGGTGTCTCTATACATATTCATAAAGTCTTCCTTTGGTCCATTGGTGTCTCTATGTGTCTTTAATATATCTATGTTATCCTACATTCATCATGGTCATCTTGTTGCTAATCATACATAAATTTATTATGAATACAAATCGAGATGTATCTCTATCATTTATATGAGTGTCTCTTCATTTTTATATTGCACATAATTATATATATCTATATCCTTCATCTTCCTCAAATTATACAAATGGTTTTTCCATTACTATTACTAATTTTTTTTTGTGTATGCTAGGTTGAAATGAAAATGAAAATCATTATATTTTTCTAAGAAAAAAAAATGACTTTTCATCTTCTAATTGAGGAGTGACACATTTTATATAAATAAAAATGGAGTAAAATCTAAGGAGAGATTAGAGATAGAAGATCCTCCATCAAAAGTAGTGTAAAAAGAATTATTGTCCAAATTTTAGGCTAGCATAAGAAAGAGGATTAGAATATGATAGTATTAACATAGAATTTGAGTATCTAGTAGGGAATAACAATGCCAATTTTAGAATTCCTTTGGTACCTCCATGTGTCTTTATCAAGTATTCCTTTTGTTCTTTGTTGTCTCTATGCCATGATACCTTCATCATGACCATGTTGTTGTTAATACTACATCACCATGTTTTAAATACAAACCTAGATGTATACTCATTATCCACTTAGGTGTCTCTTTGTTTGTAGACTATACTTAATTACATATCTTTATAACCTTCACATGTTCCTAATAATGAACATGGTGTTTTAACAACCATAATTTTTTTTTTATGTGTATGCCAAGTGAAAGTGAAAATAAAATGCTTTAGATTTTTCTAATAAGGAAAAAGTAATGTCTTCTCATCTTCTAATTGTGTGGTCACATATTTTGTATAAATTAAAAAAATAAGTAAAAGCTATGAAAGGATTGCAAATAGAATATCCTTCATAAGTAGTGTAACAAAGGAATGTTATCCAAAGTTTAGGTTGGCATAAGATAAGGGATTAGAATATAATAGTTGTAATGTAGAGTTTAAATAACTATTGTGATTTCGGTATTTATTTGGTGCCATTTTTTGTGTCTTTAACAAGTATTACTTTGGTCATATATTATCTGTTAGAATATAATATTATATCCTAAGTGGTTACTAGGATAAGTTTGAGTGGTTGGATTAGATCCAGTTAACTATGATCCAATGGATCAGATTGTATCCCTTTGCTATTTAAGCAAAACCTCTCAATAGAATAAACATCAAGTATTTAATTTTCTAACATAACAAATTTCCCTTATCCTGTAAACCTTTCCCTCATAGGAGATTTCCCTCATTGAAATCTCACCCTTATGTGTGAAATATGAATGCACGGTAAATAAGAATTCATAGCAAGAGTCACTTCTCTCCTCGACCATGCCTATGGCTATGACCATCACTCACTAGCCGACGGGGAAATCGCTGACAATCCTGGTTTCATAGATCGATTGCGTTTAACTTTACGTGGAATTCACCCAATAGCGTCCAAATTACAGCTATCCCATCCGACAAAAACTCGAACATTTGGAGCCTCAAAAACTCTATACCGGCCAGACTACTGCGACAAAGAAGGAAACGAATTTCTGGTCCGATTCCATCTTCTTATTTGGTCCGATTCGATCTTGTTATTTCAGATCTTCGAGTTAAAGACACCCTCACGATTATCGGACCGTTTCATAAGGATGAAACAAATTTTGACTCTTATTTAAAATTATATGTCGCTTTGTCTCAAACACTATATAACCTGTACCATTCCCAGGAGTTCTTCCATTGAAGAGCTCGTTCCCTCGATTGAGAATAGTAGTTATTTGTTTCTTTCAATTCAAACGTTTTTGCCCCCAGAAGGAAGACATTTTCGGAGGCTTGAAGGCATGGAGGAGGGTCGAAAACGTCAGCGGTTCGAATCCCGGCAAGACTGCAGGAGCCCTTCCACCTCTGAGCAAATAGACGCCAGCCCCGCAAAGCGTCTGTGCCACAGCTCGAATTGCAAGAATATTGATATTTTATATGAAATCGTTTCTGAAATGAATTCGGAGGACGTGGATTCAGCCGGCCAAACAATCCGGGAAGATTTGGTGTGGGATGTGAAAGCACAAGATTCCGGGCAAAGGAAACACTAATTGCGATGCAACCAAAATCAAATGCGCTTAAGTCCTAGAAATGTAAAATGCATGAAATGAAAGAGACGCATTAAAACGAGATACAAGCGAATGGAGAAAACACAGCCCTTTCATTAAACTTTCTTGATCTCTGTTACAAATACGCCTCCTCCCTTTTCAGGGGCTAGGAGCGCTAAAAGAATTTGATTACAATCACTTAATGTTCCTATTTCCGCGTGCCCACGATTGAAATAGACGGGCCAAAATTCTGCCGTCGCTGATGTTGATGAGTCTTTGACCTCTGCTGCTCTTCCTGCGAACAAAGAAACAACGAATATGTCAGTAGCATCTGCTGCAAATAAAAGGTGTTTGTTCTCTAAAATCATCAAAGATGCATGTAAACACTTGCCTGAAACGGTAAGTACAGTGAATTCAAATAGCCTGAAAAACTGACAGAAAAAGTTACTAGAAAGCCATTACCACTGAAACAGTCGGCTAATCTGCTTTCACCTGGAATTCGTCCCTAGGCAGGACGAATTCTGACTGCAATTCATCCCTGGGTGGGACGAATTCTTCTTTGTTGAAAAAGCCGAAGTGATCTGTTCCAATGTCGGCTCTCGAGACCTCCAAAACACCTGCAGACAGAGGGGTTATGTAATTGGGGCCATTTTGGGACGACCCAGATGGTCGGATTCTCCCAATTTGGCCTCTATACTTGGGAATTTGATATCGCCACCTGCAAGTTAGTGAAACAACAAAGCGACACAAAACATACTAGAATCTGATCAAAAGTTATGAAATTGCAGCTATGAGTTCACCAAACAAAATGACACAATATGCAATGTGAACAAATTATATAGAATGCTAAAAAGAATGGAACTTAGGAAGTGCGGGGGTGCCCAGGTGGGCCTCCCACCGTTGGCACTTGACTTCGGAGCCAATCCACTAGGGATAGGCCCAAAACCTCTTAGGATTGGGGGGTCGGCAAATTGGTTGGTTCAGGTGTCCATGTGTTGGATTTGGGTCAGGTTCAAGCTTCCAAAAGCCACCCAACAACCTCCCTTGCAAAAGAGATTGGTGGATGCGAGAAGGTGAACCAAAAGGGATGCAAGTGGGTCTTCAACTCGGCAGCACTTCGTTGCTTGAAATCTCCTTTAATCTCTCCTTTTGGATGAGAAAAGTCCCACCTTTTATAGACCTATGGGGTCTCTTTTGAGAGGGAAGCACAAATGCCATGTGTTGGTCATAGGTGTCATGTGGCAGTCATGTCTTCCCATGAGGGAGGGGAGTCCTCCATTGACTTGGGCTCTCATAACTGCCCTTGTGACAGTCTTCTAACGACCTATCTATCCACCCACACACATGTGCGAGGCGAGAGTCATCAAGTCGGCTGTCTTGGGCTGCCACTTGGCACCATTCTTCTTTTTGCCCGTTAAACTTGGAATTCGTCCCTGGGTGAGACGAATTTAGAATTCGTCCCTGGGTGAGACGAATTTAGAATTCGTCCCTGGGTGAGACGAATTCCAGTTAGTATTTGTCCCTGGGTGAGACGAATAGTGAGCAAAGTGTCTAAATGTGCCAAATTGCTTCTTGACCTTACAAAATTGCTATGAAAGTGGTTAGGACCACTGTTTGACCTCTGAGGGCTACCCTGGGGGCTGTGTTTGTCAAAGCAATCAGTGTTTGCAGTCACATAATCAGATTGGTGCTGTTTTTGTGTCTACAGGATGTGATGAAAACGCTTCGAGAAGAAATCATTGCAGGCCCTGAGTGTGAAGAGGAATCGATCACTAGTCCTTCTACTTGTGATGAAAGACATTACACCGGACCGCACGGAGGAGAGGAGCCTGTCATCAGAGTAGATTCGGTCGAGAATGGAGTGCAATATAAGAGTTATAAGGCCGATTTTGAGTATCTAGTGTGGGCTAGTGATGACGAGCTGGGTATTTCTAGCAGTCCACAGTTCGGGTTTTTGGATGATCGCCTAGATGACTATTTTTTGGCTTATTATGGTGCAGATTATGGCTTTTATGAATGTGTCCTAATGGAAAGAGAGGGGGAACAAGAGCTTCTGCTGCAAAATTTGTGGGATTATAATAACATTGAGAGCAACAAGCAAGCCTGCGGTGATCTACTATTTGTCCAAGACGGCCACTGCCAGGAGTTTTCGAGCTAAAATAGCAATTGTTCTGCAGATTCTCATGAGAATGCTGAACATTTTAAAGTTCTAGAAAATTGGAGATTATTTTTTAATAGCTATTGACATGTAAATTAATGACGGCATTATTAAATTGAGCGTCAGAATGAATTTTTCTCAAGGGAAGTATCTGGATGTTAGAATCACTAGAGTTATGACGTGTGGGATGATATAATTATATAATTATCGTAGAAAGAGATTGCTCAGTAGTCACGATACTCGTTTCCGTTAGGGTTGAAACAGCTCGTAGGCCTGCGGCGTATCTTTTCCTTAATCAAAATACAGAAGACGCATTATTTTGGCGACGCGAAGTCACCGCATTTTCGGATCATTTTCCAATTCTCTTGCGTTTGGAAACTTTGGGTTATATTCAATTCGTCGACCTCTTAGGGAACTGGATCTAATGGACTTCAGGCCCAAAGGGACCATGAGGCAGCCGTTAAATTTTGTGTGGGTTCTTTTAAAGAACATGAAAAGAAGAGGGGGCCTTACCGCTAGTGTAATTAAATGTTAATAATTTATTAATAATGGAAAAATAATAAATACTCCAAACAAAGAATATGAATACAACACATACATATATCACGAAACTAGTTTTCTTTCATTTATTTCGGGGGAATTTATATACAAGGTTCTTGAATACATTTTGGAAGGCACTTGCAACTAAATATATCATTATTAAGATATATCCTCCACTAAAATCAAAATTGAGTTGGAGAACTGTCCTTCTTGTGTCCTTTCACTATTTTTTTTTTCGCCTATTGTGCCGCTTTGAGGCGGTTTTAAGTCCATCCTGATGGCCCATAACCCTTCCATTATTAATGGTAGCGGTTCTCATGGTGCCCAAAAGAACCCGCAAGTTTGTCCCGAAGGCGTACGATGAAGTAACTCTGATCCTGACTTTCTTTTTTCTGTTGATACTGTTAAGACCGTAGTGGAATGGTATGTACAACATGTTGTTATTTTTTTTTTTTTTGTCGTATCTCATCCCAGGATGTTCTTTCTGGGTGGTTAAAGAATCATTGGGAGCCCTTGGGTATTTTTGTCCAAGGGATTCACAATATGACTAAAGGGTTTTTTTTGTTCACTTTTCCTGACCCTAAGATGGTATCCGCTCTTTTCGTCTACTCCTCTTGTTTCTATCTTTGCACTACCCTTATGGTGCTTTCTCCCTAGACTCGAGATTTCAAAGTCTCTGAGAATGCTAGTTTGAAGGTTTCGATGTGGGTTGAGTTCCCCGGTCTCCCTGTTCACCTTTGGGCCTTCATTCATGATTTGGTTAAAGTTATTGGTCGGTTGGTTTGCATGGAGGAACCTCATTTATTTTCTCCCTGCCCATACCTGCGTGCTTGTGTTAAAGTTGATCTTTCTAAAGATCTTCCGGAGTCTCTAGATATCCAAATGGCCAATGTTAGGTTTGAGCAGAAGATTGTTTATATTAAGTTGACTAACACATGTTTTCAGTGCCAAGCTCATGATCAATGGATTAAGGATTATCCGCACAATGTGCGTAAGGCTATTGCACCACCTTATGAGGCACCCTCTGGTTCTCCTTCTCCACCTCTGGAGAAGGAATGGAAGATGGTTCCTTCTCGAAAGCCTACTGTTGTGGCTCCTTCTCATTCTATCAGTCCTTCCAAAACCCCTTCTTCTATGCAGGCTTCTCCTATGCCCACGGGGAAACAATCAGTTATGACCTCTTCTGGGAATTCTGCTACTTAGAAAAATGGATCGTTTGGGCCTACAACTCAACGGCATTCATGTAGCCCACCTAGGGGGACTAGTGTTTCATCTGACGGTGAACAGGATGTCAAATGTCATTCCTTTACTATTGGGGATTTCCTTTCTCCTGAAAGCCAGTCTATGTTTTCTAATTCATTTGGTGCATTAGCTGGACATAGCCCAGAGGACTTTGGGGGTATAGAGGAAGTTCCTCGATGAATTTTATCTCATGGAATGTTTGAGGTCTCATTGAGTCCTCTCATAAATTCTCGATGCATCAAGCAGTTCAGGATTTAAGTTCGGTTGATATTTTGTGTTTACAGGAGGTTAAAATCTTTGGTTTTTTGTTACAGTCTAGTTTGAATTGTATTGTGGGTGGTTTTCAGCATTTTTCCTCCCACCATGATACTGGTCGAGGTGGTCTTTCTATTTATGTTTCTGCTACCTTTCAACCTACTATTGTGGAGGTTGGTGAATACCCATCTCACTACATGCTTTGGGTGGTATTCAAAATTAATGGATCCATATTAGGGATTGCCAATATCTACGCGCCTAATGATGGGCCCAACCATACTACTCTCTGGCATTTTTTAGTGGAGAACCTTCCGCTTGCTTTTTGGCTATTTTACGATGATTTTAACATGGTTGAGCATTCCGAGGACAAGGCTAGCCACCTTCCTATGCGGTGGTGTGCTGGAAAAAGAGAGGTATAGATTTATTTATAAAACCGTTGGGCTTTAAATGACCCTCTTTTTTGGCGGTGGTCATTTTCTCCTCTGCCTTGTTTTACATGGATAAATCTTCATCCAGGAGAAGATAGATTTTGCAAATGCCTTGATCGTGTGATGCTGTCAGGTCAACATACCTTTTATTTTAATGATATCAACACATCCATTATCTTGGTTTGTGATCAGTTTTTATTATCTGACTACTTCCTTATATTTTTCAAGATCTCTTGGAGCGATTTCCAATACAAAGTACCAAGTACGCAATTTTTCTTAAATACTTCTATGTTGGCCCATTATGGCATGCTTAGGTGTATTGATAGAATCTAGAATATTGTGCCACATCCTCCTCTTACTCCAGGCTAGATTTAGTGGTGGAATGATGATATTCTGTGTACCACTATCTTTATTTTCCAATTTGGCAAACAAATGGCTGATGTTTGCAAAAAGTCTAATTTAGCAGTGGTCAAATATTTTTAGCGGTGTTCTCACTGGCTTAGCTTTGAGTCGCTTAATTCTGAGCTTTAGTTGCAGGTGGCTCGTCTCTGTCACCATCTTAAGCTCTTGGAGGCTCATCAGGCTCAGGAGGCTCAGCTTCATGCTAATTTATTTTAGCTCTGTTTTGGGGATCGTCCCTCTAAGTCCTTTTTTAAATACCTTTGTGCCAAGCAAACCAAGCAACATATTTGAGCTATCTCTATTGGTGGTGCCAAGCTCACCTCTTCTCATGATATCTTTGTGGCATTTGTGGAACACTACAAGATTGTATTCTAGGTTCAACAAGACTCGGAGGTTCACCAGAATGCTTTGCAACAATGTTTGGATGTTGTGCCTATTAATCTCTCACCTTATATTCGTAGTGTTTGTGATGAGCCTCTTTCATTGGATGAATTGCACCATGCTCTTTCTTGCATGGCTGATGATAAATATCCTAGGCTGGAAGGATTTTCTTGTGAATTTTATAAAGCTTCCTAGTCCTTTATTGGCTACGACCTGTTGCATGTTTATCAAGAAACCATTGCCAATAAATATTTGGGTCAGCAAATTAATAAAGGAAATATCAATCTCATTCCTAAAACTGGTAATCCTGAGTCTATTTCTAATTTTCAGACTATCACACTCCTAAATGTTTCATACAAGATTCTTGCCAAATATTTGGCTCCTAATTCGTGGTATTTTGCCTCACATTGTTCAGAAAAAGCAAACTGGTTTCATAAAGGGTAGATATATTCTTGACAATCTTATTTCTATCTTGGAAGGCCTTGAGTGGGCTCGTGTTTCTGGTTAGAAGCCTCTTTTTATCAAGTTGGATTTTGAGAAAGCCTATGACAGGATTGAGTGGCCTTTCATTCTGGCTATGCTCAAAGCTTTGGGTTTTGGTCCTAATTTTCTTGCCATGGTCCAGACTCTCTTTTTTTATGCTTCCATTTGCCTTACTATCAATAATGTCCAGTATAAATATTTTGGATTATTTCGCTCCATAAGACAAGGCTACCCCCTCGCCCCGTATCTTTATATTTTGGCAGCTAAAGCCTTTGGTTATTTATTGGCACGACAAGTTTCCAATGGTTTGATCAATGAAATCTCTCTTCCTCATTGCTCTTCTCAACTGGTTAATGGTCATTTTATTGGTGACTCTTTTCTTACTATCAACGAGGATCAGTCTTCCATTGGCAACACTCTTGCCTCCCTGGATATTTTTTGCAAAGCTTCTGGCTCTAGCATTCAATGGTCTAAAACCTTTTGTTTTAGTCTCATTTCTACTGCCTTGCCTCTGTGGCTTTCCAATCCTCCTTGGCAGTGGATTCACAAAGGTGAAAAGTTCAAATTTTTGGGTATACCTTTTTCTTTTGATGATTCTCTCTGTGGCTTTCCAATCCTCCTTGGCAGTGGATTCACAAAGGTGAACAGTTCAAATTTTTGGGTATACCTTTTTCTTTTGATGATTCTCCTTGTCATATTTGGCAGTATGTTATGGATAGGGTTGAAAAGAAAATCTCCTTTTGGATCTCTCAGTCTCTCTTTCTCTTGCTAGCATGTTTTAGGTGCACTCAAACATTCTTTCTGCTACTCATGTTTATTACTCTTCTTGTTGGGCTCCTTCAAAAGCTTTGTATAATAAGCTTTCTCATATTCTTCGAGATTTTTTGTGGGCTTCTTCCTTTGGTGCAAAAGGTTTTCATTAGGTGGTTCCTCCAAAAGGTTTTGTGGGCTTGTAATTGCAAATCTATATGGATCTCTATCCTCCACATGGGTTTCTCCTCATTTGTATACTACAACTAATTCTATATTTTTGTAGCCTTCACCTCTCCCTAATTATGAACATGATATTTTTATAATAATTACTAATTTTTTATGTGTATGCCAAGTGGAAATAAAAGTTCAATTCTTTAGATTTTTCTAAAAACAAAATATACCATTACTTTTTATTTTTGAATTGTGGAGTGACACCTTTTATATAAATAAAAAAAGAGTAAAATTTAAGTAGTGATTTGAAGTAGAAGAAGCTCCATAAGTAATAGTGTGACAAAGGATTTTTGTCCAAATTTTAGGCTAGCATAATAATGGGAATTAGAATATACTAGTTGTAATTTAGAATTTAACTATATACTAGGGTCTAAAAATGATTACTTGGGTATTTTTTTAGCGTCTCTATACATCTTCATCAAGTCTTACTTTGGTCTATTGATGTCTCTATGTGTATTCATCAAGTATTCCTTTGGTCCATTGGTGTCTCTATGTTTCTTTGGTGTCTATATGCTATGCTACATTCATCATTGTTATCTTGTTGGTACTCATACATAAATTTATTATGAATACAAATCTAGATGTATATCAATCCTTGACATGAGTGTCTCTTCATTTGTAGATTGCACTTAATAATATATATCTATATCCTCCATATTTCTCTAATTATTAAATTTTATTCCCATTACTATTACTAATTCCTTTGTGTATGCCAGGTTGAAATGAAAATGAAAATCATTATATTTTTCTAATAAGAAAAAGTATGACTTTTCATCTTCTAATTCAGAATTAACACCTTTTGTATAAATAAAAATGGAGTAAAAGATAAGGGATTGGAGATAGAAGATCCTCCATAAATAGTATTGTAAAATAGAATTATTATCCAAATTTTAGGCTAGCATAAGAAAGAGGATTGGAATATGATAGTATTAATGTAGAATTTAAGTATCTAGTAGGGTCTAACAATGACAATTTGGGTATTCCTTTGGTACCTCTATGTGTCTTTGTCAATTATTCCTTTTGCTCTTTGTTGCCGCTATGCCATGCTACCTATATCATGACCATATTGTTATTACTCCTACATTACCATGTTGTAAATATAAACCTAGAAGTATCTCCATTATCTACTTAGGTATATCTTCATTTGTAGACTATACTTAATTACATATCTTTATAACCTTCACATGTTCCTAATAATGAACATGGTATTTGTACAACCATGACATATTTTTTTATGTGTATGTCAAATAAAAGTGAAAATCAAATTCTTTAGATTTTTCTATGAAGGAAAAATTAATGTATTCTCATCTTCTAATTGTGTAGTGATATATTTTATATAAATTTAAAAAAGGAGTAAAATATAAGAAGGGATTGCAAATAGAATATCCTTCATAAATAGTGTAACAAAGGACTATTATCCAAAGTTTAGGCTAGCGTAAGATAAGGGATTAGAATATAATCATTGTAATGTAGAGTTTAAATACCTATTGTGATTTGGGTATTTATTTGGTGCTCCTATGTGTCTTTATCAAGTATTACTTTGGTCGTCTATTATATCTATGCCATGCTACATTCATCTTGACCATATTGTTGCTAATCGTACATCACTTTGTTATAAATGCAAATCTATTAGATGGATGTAAACAAAGTTCTTAAAGTTACAATAGAAGAATATTTTAATAAGAAAAATAACACATTGACATAACAAAACAAGTGGAGAAATAATGGAATATCAAATTCGATGAGTTTCTAAATAATATTAAATATATAAAAGTATTTATTAAGGAATATTTTATAGTAGCTATATGGGAAAATAAGTTAGAATGAAAGAGAGAATATTATATTTTTAAATTTAACCCTCCACATTATCATCACCAAAGTCCTATAAGGGGTAAACATCAACTGGAGATCAAATATGTCCATGGCCCTATTGAGAGATAAGTCACATTACCTCAGATGTAAAACAGGTAGATAAAAGAGACCTAAAAAGGAATAGGACAAGAAAATGTGTATCCTTTGTACATTAGGAATGGATGAATTGAAAAAAATATTTTATTTTAGAATATGATGTACAATTTCTACATTAGGAAATGGTTAAATTGAAGAAATATTTTATTTTGGAATGCAGGGTATATAATTACATTTAAGCTAATATATTGATACCCTAGTAGTAGAAATATTACAATTGTTTGAAGAGAAGAAAGTAGAGAAAACAAAATAACTTATCATCAAAATCAATAGTAAAAAACTAACATTGTATAAAGTAGAATAATTGGGTTAGAATTTGGTTTGGTAATAGGGTATTTTTTATGGACTATTTTTCTCAATTGACTAATTTAACATGAAAGTTTAAATTTTTTATTTGGAAATGACAAATTTTTTTAAAATATATTCACAAATTTTTTATATAAAATATGGATAAAGGTAGTAGATTCTACATATTTTTGTATAATACGACTAAAATATATGTTTTCCACAAAAGTTAGAATATGAAATATACTTTGTATTATTTAAAATGACAAGAGTCACTTTTAATGTTATACTAGTAAAGATGACTTATCCCTTAAAAATTTCTTTGTTTATAGCCATAATTTATTTGGAAATTTTTTGTCTCATAGGCTGCTCTGGATCTTGTGCTCCTTACAAAACCTTCTATTATTTTTTTTGGTTGGTTATATGGGATTGAAATGGACCCTATCCATATTACATCATGATCATGTAGCGGTTTACAACAATGCCAACTATGTATATATTACTTGGCAAGATTCAAACATTCATCGCCCCTTCAAAATTGAGGAATATAAATGATTGAACTAATACCATTTAATAACCTTATATTATATGATATTTCTATAAATATGATTTATATCATTTTATTTTTATGTGTTAAGATTTTGCCTTTTAAATTTATAGATTAACTCATTTTTATTTTTAGTTGATTATTCATTTCTTTCTTATCTCTTAAATATTTTTCATATATTTGTATTCCTTCCCATATTTATATTTATTAACACTTTTTTAAAATTAAATTAGATTTTATCCATTAATTTTAAATGGGAAAATTGTACGTTGTCCTTTATTGAAATGTTGATCTGTTGCCTCTTTTCATGATTGAATAATAAAATATACAACTATAGTATTAAAGGTAAAATTATCACTACTAGGTTTTGAAGGTTACCCTTGGTTTCTCACAAATCATATTTGGATCAAAGTCCTCACTCCCAAAATCAACATGTTTTTTGGTTAGTTGTTCAAGAAAAATGTCTAACCATTGACAATTTACAAAAGTTGGGGATGAACACCCCAAATAGATGATTTCTCTATGAGGGTGATTAAGGATTACATAGGCAAATATTTTCCAATTGTTCCTTTTTCTACCAATGTATTCAAATATTTCTTTAAATATTTGGGTGTGGCGTGGGTCATCCCAGGTACCCTCATAAATCTAATCGATCAATGGAGCATTTCCTTCCACTCCCTAAACTTGAGATCCCTATGGAAATTTGGATTACCCCACTTATGGTGGAGAATATAAAAGGAAAGAAATGCTCGTATGTTTTATGGGAGGAACCAATAAGGGTGCTACATTGCTTCAAGATTTGTAAGTGATATGGTGGACAATGTTAAGGCCTTGGAACTAGAAAAGGTAATTTATGATTCATAGGTTGTATTGCAGAGGAGACTAGATATATTTTCACTTCATCAGAATGTGGCTACTAGGGTGGATTGAGATAGATCTCATATCACTTGGGAACCCCCTCCAGATGGATGGTTGAAACTAAATTTTTATGTGGCTTCCAAATGGAACCTAGGCCAGGTAGGTGCTAGGGGTATTTTAGAAATTATAATGGAGAAATTTTTCTTTTCTTCGTTGAACATTTAGATCATTAAAAAAACACTTTGCTGAGGCACAGGTGATATTTCAAGGTATCTCGATCTTGGATGGGATCAACTATATGAAATTGATCATCGATGGAGACTCTCTAAATATAATCAATATGCTTAAAGGAACCTAGATCTTGTCCTGTATGGTTTCAAATTTTATTTGGAAATCCCAAATATGGATCCAAAGTCTTAAAGATATTAAAATATACCATAGTTTTAGGGAGGGGAATAAGGCTACCGATCTTCTTGTCAATTATGATATTAAAATTCAAAATATCTAGGTATGGATATATAATTTCCCAGTGGAAGTCAGTGTAGAGTAAAATAATGGTAGATAGTGGTAGAATTAATTTCTGAGTCGGTATTATTATTGGGAGTATATCAATTTTTTTTCGCTCGAAGGGGCAAGCCCGTCAACTTTTAAATTTAAATTTCTCTCTGATTGGAACCATCTCTCTTGTGGGTACATGGAGGTATATCCTTTTACCAGGTGGTCAACATGTCAGGATCAAAGGTAATGTTTTTAATCCATGGTTGAGGTGGGGTATTAGTGGTCCTCCTTTTTAAGGAAGTGGGTATGATTGTAAGTGTGTCAAGATATTTTTTCATGATTCTCCCCGAGGTGTTAGGTGAAAAGGTTGTAGGAGTTGAGGTGGTTTTGGGGGTATAACTCATTGAAGTGAAGCTTGTGGGTGCTAATTTGGGAGGAATTCAGACCATCAATAGGATTTATAATCCATTTTTCCTCACTAGTAGAGCTTTCAATAACTAGGACTTAAGATCCTGGGCTAAATTACAAATCTACTTTATTGGTGGTTTTGTTTTCAACTTTGGTAGCTTCTTGAAGCATTGGTTTTATCCGTAAGGTTCTATTTTTTGTTTGTGGAGGTTCCAAGTGAGGAAGTGTTAGGTTGATGGTAATCCTATTTCTTATTTTTTTTATACAACTGGTAGTCTCATGTGGGAGTTTCTATTTTTTGTACATATCATGAATAAGGAGAGGTCACATGTGGATCTAGTTGGTGCAATAAATAGGCAGAATGGTCAGTTATCTAGATACCTTAGTCTCTATTTTCTTGAAGGTTGGTAGATATGGTAGAAATATAATTATTCCATATTTAATATCCTAGGTAGTGTTAGGCAGCGTGTCAGAATGACTGCTATTATAGTGGAGCCCTAATATCTCATGGTAGATGAGGAGGTATGCAAAATTTTGAAAAAATATAATGTGTTGCACCAACTTCTGAAGTTTAATAGATATCACCAAGAGATGGCCAAGAATATTGTATATTCATGACAGGATGGAATGGTGAGAGTTGGGCCAGTGGAGTTCAATATTAACATACCCTTGATAGCTAAAGTGATAGGGTTAGTGGCAAATAGAGTAGTTCAAAATAGGGAAAAACATTCGCTAGTAAAGGAGGTGCAAGTTTTTATAGGGGGTGAAGAGGATCTCATTAAAATATAGAACCAGTTTAAACGCAATTCTCTCAAGGCTTCTTGAGACCATGTTAATTTGGTTATCATGTAGTACTTTACCCTAGACAAGAATTTGGGGGTATTGAGGAGCTACCATTTTATGATCCTAAATCACCTTCACTTTAATAAATTAATGAATCTCACTTCATTACTATTTTAGTTCTTTTTTAATGTGGTGTTGAAATTTAATAAAGGGGTGGCATGGGACTCGTTGCACCAAGAATTGCTCAAGTTAATATTTGATTATGTACTGAAGCAACAAGGCTTGGATGGAGAGAACATTTTGAATAATATGATAAATGCTCCAGTTCCTATGGTGGATTTTCTAGCATCCTCAATCTCTAAGGACTTTGAATCTTTATTCCAAGAGGTGATGGAGGCCACCTCGATTACCCCAACTCTTATCGATTTCATGGATTTTACCCCTAGAGGACCTGATAGTAGTGACGAAGGAACAAAACACTCCAATAGGTTGGTGGTAAAGTGGGAAATTTTTGGTAAGAACCCTCTAATTATTGAGAATTTTGATTTGGAGGATTTTCCTCCTATGACAAAAAATTAAAAATTGATAAGGGATGTGGGTGGGGTTAGGCATTTTATAACTCCTGTCTCCCAATATACCGGATATAATCTATAGATCTTCAAATCGATTATTATAAAACTTCAACATTCAATGATAGATTCTATGAAATCTTCAATATCCTACACTGAGGAAGTTTTTTCTCTCATGGGATGGCAATTCCCTGGTCGTTATATCGCCAACGAAGACAGTGATGCGTGTACCAGTGAAACTAAGGTCTGAGCTGGGTTTTCTAGTTCTATCATAATTTTAGGGCCTACATGCCTTCATAGATATTATGTTGGTCTTGCCTACATGCCTATTTTTGTCTTTGGTTATGTGTTGTCTACCTGAGGGCCCACTCAACTTTGTTGTGTTTGATTCAACTTTCGTACTTGGTAATTTCCCTTATGTGGGATGTAGATATTCTATTTTTAACATTTGGTGTGGGTTAGTCTTACTGTTTGTAGTTCTTGACTTCTAGTCAGTATGGTTTGTGTTTATTTCTTTCTACCTCCTTAGAGGTGCAAAGGATAATCTCTTTTATATATAAATTTGGAGATCCTCCCAAAACCCTTCTTCTACCTTATAAAAAAATTAATTTAATTAATTTTTTATATAAATAATAATTTTTACTTAATAGAAATTTGAACGACTATAAGATATAAGTTCCTTACATTCTTAAAAGTGTCAGTTACTTATAATTACAATGAATCTATTGAGATCTAACTTAGATTCTAAGGTCAATTATAGAGGAAAGCAAGATCTATGACTGTCATTAGCATCCAACTACTAGTGTAGGACATTAACCGTTATGTGTGAACCATGAATCCGTGGAAAGTAAGAATTCATAGCAAGAGACACTTCTCTCCTCGACCTTGCTTATGACTATGATCATCACTCGCTAGCTGATAAGGAAATCATTGGTAATCCTAGTTTCATACGTCGATTACATTTAAATTTACGTGGACTTCACCCAATAACATTCAATTTCTAGCTATCCCATCTGATAAAAAATTTAATATTTAGAGCCTTAAAAACTCTATACCAGCGAGACTACCTTCGTCTCATTCCCTCATGTTGGCTACGAAAAAGAAGGAAGCAAATCTCTGCTCTGATTCCATATTGTTATTTTAGATCGTCGAGTTGAAGACACCCTCATGATTAATAGACTATTTCATATCTTCGAGAAGGAAGAAACAATTTTTGATTTTTATTTAAACTTATATGTAGCTTTTTCTCAAGCCCTATATAACCTATAATGTCTCCCAAAGTTTTTCTATTGAATAGCTCGATAATTATCATTATTTGTTTCTTTCAATTAAAAAAAAAAATTCCCCATAAGGAAAACACTTTTAGAGGTCTTAAGGCATGGAGGAGATTCAAAAACATCAACGGTTCAAGTCCCAATAGGACATAATGAGCCCTTCCATCTCTGAGCTAATAGATACTAGCCTCACAAAGCATCTCTGGGATAAATTGGATTACAAAAATATTGATGTTTTCTATGAAATATTTTCCAAAATGAATTTGGAGGACGTGGATTCAGCCGATAAGAAAATCTAGGAATATTTGGTGTGGGATATGATGAAAAAGCTTTGATAAGATATCATTGCAAGCCCTTTGTGTGAAGACAAATAAAGCAGAAGTAGTTCTACTTGTGTTGAAATATATTATTCCAGGCCACAAGGAGAAGAGGAGTCTATCATCAGAGGAGATTTGGTCGAGAATGGAGTGGAATATAAGAGTTATAAGGCTAATTTTGAGTATCTAGTGGGGGACAATGATGATGAGTTGGGTATTTCTAGCAGTCCACAGTCTATTTTTGTGGATGATCACATAGATGACTTTTTTTTGGTTTATTATGGTGCTAATTATGGCTTCTATGATGTGTCCTAGTGGAAAGTGATGCTGAAAAATAAATTCTATGAATGTGTGCTAATAAATATTCTATTAAATTTATAGTATTTCATCAAATTTATATATTCACTATTGCATGCATCTCTTCTATTTTGTGTTGACTCGCATATGCTATTAATAAATCCAAGTTTTTGGTATAGATCAAGATATTTCAGTGAGCAAGAAAGGAGCTACAAGTTAGAATACAGATAGATCATCACAAGTGGTACCAAAAACCTGCTCTTAAGCAATTCATGAGTGCGAGGAAGGCCTTGAAGTGCATCTAAGTTGTTGAAAGGATTATATCCTTCGACACCTTGTAATGATTGTATCAATTTAGAGCCCTCAAGGGGACGCATTGTAACCATGAATTCGATAAGTTTATTAATATAAACAAGACTCCATTTATTATATATATTATTATCATGTTTACATTAAATGTCACTTTTGAATGCTTAAGTCAATAGATGCAATTCATTTCTAGTTTCTAGATGCACTATTTTTTCACTCTACAAGAATATATAATGACTCTTCTTTTATGTGTAGATGATGTCATTCTAGTTGTAAGCCTACCATAGATTTTAAAAGAGCATTCAAAGGCCTTAATATTTTGCAAGTAATTAGATATATAAGTAAACACTAGCAAAACCAAAGTCATAATATTATTCAATTAAAAATTAATTATTTTATTTTTAAGGGGTTGTTTAAAATAAATAAGTAGAAGTATGTTGTTATAGACTTCAATAATGATCTTAGTTGAGAAAAATGTGGAATACGATAATATTGGGAGGATGAAGAGCATTTTTTAAATTACAAAATAGAAGTAGATATGCTAAGTTATGGGACTAGAAAACTTATGGGATTAATTTAAGTAATTCGATGGATCCATGATGTTGTATGAGTATGAATTATCAGCTAGTAATACATCAAACTTAAAATTTGTACAATTAGAATGGATTTAAAACTTTTTTATTACAAATAAATTCAAAATAAGAATTTCAAACCCATAGAGGTTCTTTAAGTAGAAGCAAGTACCATCATGTAGTTAATATTATTTATGTTCTGGAATATTGGAATAAAATTTAATAGATGGACGTAAAAAAAAATCCTAAAACTGTATTAGAAGAATATTTGAACAACAAAAATAATACATAGACAAAATAAAATAACAAATGGACAAACAAACAGAATATCAACTTAGATGAATTCCCAAATAATAATTGAAAGCACGAGATTCTGGAAGTTTTGAAAGGAAAACTATTGTAATGCATCCAAAATCAAACAAACGCTTAAGTCCTAAAATGTGAAAAACATGAAATGAAAAAGATGACTTTGAAAGGAGATAACAGAAAGTGTAGAAAGCACAACCCTTTTTATTTAACTCTCTTAATCACGGTTACAAAGATGCCTCCTCCCTTTTCAGGGGCTAGGAGCGTTAAATGAATTTTAGTTACAATCAGGACTTAGCATTCCTCCTTCCGCATGCCCACATTTGAAATGGGTGGGCCAAAGTATTGTCGCCACTAGTGTTGATGAATCCTTGATCCTTGCTTCTCTTCCTGTGTTCAAAGACACAACAAGATTGTTAGTAGCACCTGTGACAAAAATGAAGCGTTTAACCTTAAAAACCAATGGAGGATGCATGCATAAGATTAACTAAAACAGTGGATAAAATGACTCTAAGTAACCTGCAATTTTGACAGAGACCAGAAAACATTACCAGAGGGCTACTACCATAAAAACAGTCAGGGAACCTTCGCCGATTTGCATTCCACTGTAATTCATCCCTGGGTAGGACGAATTCTACTGTAATTCGTCCCTGGGCATAATGAATTCGCCTACGACAAAGCGCCAAAGTGATGCTGCCCAAATGTCAAGTCTCAAGATCTCCAAAATACCTGCAAACATAGGTGTCAGCTAATTGGAGGCATTTTGGGATGACCCAGATGGTCGGATTCCCCCAATTTGACCTCCATTAATGAGATTTTGATGTCACTATCTACAAGTTAGTGGGACAATAAAAGTGACAAAAACATGATGAGATCTGATCAAAATGTTATGAAATCAAAGTTATAAACTATCTAGACAGCATAGAATGGAATGGAATATAAAAAAATGATAAAAGAACAAACTAAAATAAAACTTCGAAGGTGCGGGGCGCCCAAGCGGGCCACCCACTGTTAGAACTTGATTTCGACACCAATCCACTTGGGATGGGCCCAAAATCTCTTATGATGGGTTGTCGACAAATTGATAGATCAATGTGGTCAAATGTCGGGTTTGGGTATAGATCCACACTTCCAAAATCCACCCAATAACTTCTCTTGCGAAAGAGATCAAGGATGTGGAAGAGGTGAATCAAAAGGTGTAAAATGTGGTGTTCAATTTGGAAACACTTCGTTGCTTGAAAATGCCTCCCACATTTTTTCTTTTGGGTGGGAAAGTCCACAATTTTATAGACCCGGGGGGTCTCTTTGGAGGGGCATGCAAGGGTGCCATGTGGCGGCCATGCCTCCTCAAGATGGAGGAGACTCCTCCCTGACTTGGGCTTCCATGACTACCCTTGTGATAGTCCTCTAACGCCTACTCTGCCCACCTACACACGCATGCAAGGCAGGAGGCAATAATTGACTGTCCTTGGCTGCCACTTGGCGCCATTCTTATTTTTGTCGGTTGAACCTGGAATTTTTCCTGACCTAGGACGAATTCTAAATTCGTCCCTGGGTGGGACGGATCCCAATTTGAATTCGTCCCTAGGAGGGACGAATATTGAGCAAAGTGCCTAAATGTGCCAAACTACCTTCTGACCTTACAAAATTGCTACAAAAGTGGTTAGGACCACTGTTTAACCTCTGAGGCCTACCTTGGGGGCTATGTGTGTCAAAGCGATCAGTGTTTGCAGTCACATAATCGGATTGGTGCTATTTTGGTGTCGACAATAATATACATAAAGGAGTTTGTTAGTGAATATTGCATAGTAGCTATATGGAAAAAGAGGTTAGCAAGAAAGAGATAACATTATATTGTTGAATTTAACCATTTACATGATCAAATACAAAATATCCTATATAGCGTAAATTATCAACTATAGAGGAACGATGACCATGGCCCCTTTAAGAAACTAGTTCACACTATCTTAGATGTGAAACACATATAAAAATGCAATAAAAAGAGAAAGAGGAGAAAATATATATACGCCCTTTGTACATTAAGAATGGTTGAATTGAAGAAATACTTTAGTTTATAATGTGAGGCATTTAATGATATTCAAGCTAATATGTTCATGCTCTAGTGGTGGAATAATTAGAATTATTTGACAAGAAGAAAGTATTGAAAATAGAAGAACTTATTATCAAAATTGATAGTAAAAATTCAACATTATTGAAAGAAAAATGATTGGTTTGGAATTTGGATTGATAATATGGTATTTTTTATGAGCTATTTTTTTTAAATTCACAAATTTTCATGAAAGTTTCAAATTTTTAATTTACCAGTGGCCATAATTTTTGAAATATGTTCAACAATGTTTTACATAAAATATGGATAAAAGTAGTAGAGACTCTAATTTTTTGTATAATTCTACTATAACTTATAATTTTCATTAAATATTAACATATAACACATATAATTTCTTTTATTTAAAATTAAAATATTCCATTTCCATATTATACTAGTAAAAATAATTTATCCCTTCAAATTTCTTTGGTTGATAGCCAAGATTTTTTTATTATCTAATACTTGTGCTTGTTAAAACCTTCTATTTTATTTTTTAGTTGGCTATATGGGATTGAAGTGGGTCCCATACGAATTACATCAAGACCACATAGTAGTTTACAACAATGGCAATTATACATATATCACTTGACAATATTCATACACAGATATCCTCATTCAAAGTTGAGGAATATAATCAGTTGAAATGCCATTTGATAACCTTCTACACTATTTTATTCCTATGAATATAATTAATATCAATATTTTTTATAAATTATTAAGAAGGGATTTTGAAAGGGTACCCAAACCTTTTACAAAGGGGTTTTGAATAGGTCCCCAAAACATTAAAAAGCCACAAAATTTTTCAATGAGCAACAAAGAAAATCATAAAATGGATTTAACCCCTCAGAGGAAAATATGCCAAATCTTAAGAAAAGTTAGGATCTAGGGGATCTGAGAAAACCAAGAGATCTACAGAAATGGATCCTACCAAACATAAGTATGGAAAAAGGAGAGAGGTGGGAATATTTTATTCCCACCCAAATAGAACCAAGAGTACTAATATTTGATTCAAAAATCAAATTTAGGAATATTTTGTCCAAACAATAGGGCTCAAAATTGAATAAAAAATCAAAATAAATGTCTTATCGCCCAATAAAAACCCTATTTTAGGAAAATATAACCTCCTATAGTGTGCAACCAACCTATAGATAGAGTTCAAAATCAAATATTTTCTACCTAAAATAAGAAGCATCGATCTAGAGCCAAGAATGATCAGATTTTAATCCATCCATAAGGAACCCTACATCCATAAACATACACCTGTGGAAAAAAACACACAACCTATAGTAGTGAATCCAATTAAAAACCTTCCCATATAAAAGAGAAATTAAATATCTAGAACCAAGGGTGCTCAAACATGAATAAAAAATCAAATTAAAGATCTTTCTACCCAAAAAAATAACCCTTACTTAGAAAACTATGACCTCCAATAGAAAGAACAAAAATCCTACAACTTTAACTAGTAAGAAACAAGATTAAATCCCAAATATTCAAATAAAAGAACAACGAACTAGGACTAATCTAGAAACTAAAATCTTGAAACTTGGCTACTGAATCCCAAAACTACAACAAGAAATAAACATGAGGCAGGGATCTAGAACTAAAATAAAATGAGCTAAATAATTTTGTACTACACTAGCCAAAAGACTCTAGAAACCCATTATAGAGATCTTGAGAGAAGACCTATAGAACCTTCTACTAGAATGATTCAAAACTTTACATAAAATAGGAGACTCTAACCCTCCTCGTCCCAATAAAAAAAATCCAACATCATCTAGAGAAGCCCTAAATCTATAACAATATCTCTAACACAAGGTAAAGCAAAAATCCACAAGATTAATACCTTTACCACTAGTAAGATCACTAGTATTGATCAAATTTAACATCAACCATCAAAGAAAAAAAAACTAAAAACTAAAATTATACCCTCAAAAACCACAGGCATTGCCATAGAAATATGAAGAATAATCCTCACTTGGCAAAGAAATAGGAATAGAAATCTTAAAATTCCAAAAACATGATGAGAAGACCCTTAATCCCTATGGGTTCTAACCTTGCATGTACAAAAAAAAATAAAATGAAGCCACATAAACTCTATAGTTGACCCAATATCTCAACCTCATGATGTGTCTCCTTCATCCCCAACCTTCCAACTAGAATATCAATCTCATACTACAACACCTTCATATTAAGCCTTCCACCCAACATCTTAACCTCATATTACGGCTCCTTTAGCGCTAGCCTTCCACCCAGGATCTTAGCCCCATGTTGTGGCTCCTTTAGCTCTAAAATTCCACCCAACATCTCACCCTCATGTTGTAGCTCCTTTAATCCCAGCCTTCCACCTAACATCTCAATCCCACATTGTGGCTAATTTAGAATAAGCCTTCCACCCAAAATCCTAGCCTCATGTTGTAGCTCCTTCAACCTAAGCCTTCCAGCCAACATCTCGATCTCATTTTGCAAGTCCTTTAGCCTAAGCCTTCCACCTACAATATCTTAAAATTTTATGAATATTTTTTCCTTTAAATTTATATATTAACACATATTTCTTCTTAGTTAATTATTTATTTATTTGTTGTCCCTTAAATATTTTTCATAAATTTTTATTCTTCTTCTATTTGTGTAATTTATTTATAAATTACTTTAATGTTACTCATTAGTTTTGTCCAACAGGGACAATGCAATGGTTCGGGCTTTGACACTTCTTGTAGAGTGTGTGGTTATGTGTTAAATTCCCTATTGATAAGCTCAACTCTCCCCCTCATGAGAGGTCACAATGGGATGAATATGCCTAACCTTGAGCATCGATAGTAGAGGTTTCTTACACTAATCAAATCTTCTATATATTTTTTATGGAGGAAAAAAATATAATTAAATATAATATTTAAATTTTTTTATACTATTAAGATGAAAGAGGGTTTTGAAACAGAACCCACAACCTCTTACAATTAAACCAGCCTAAAAGGTAGCCAAAATAAAAAACCACATAAAGCAACCCATAAAAACAGAGAGGCACAAACAAAAATGATAAGAGAGAACAAAGACGAGAGCAAAAAATAGATAACTGAGCGAGTTCTACACCAGTATATCAATCTCATGGGCAATTGTTCCTATCATTCATGATACCTCCTTATAATATACTAACATAATATTTGTGGAACTCCAAATGACATGTTTAATTTCAACCAGTTTCAGACTATGCAAAAATGTGCTCTTCCTCTCAGAGGCCTCCTTCGATGCTCGTGAGAGAAGAACATAGAAACCATATGCACCCTTTCATCATTAAGAAAAATCCAAGGAGTGAGAAATGGGGAAATTAAAAGGCCATCAAACTTACACCAAAACATCTAGCCACCCTACAAGCGGCCACCTGGACTAGAGAAAGAAAACCCAAAGACAAGAGTAGGACCACTAGAGGAAATTACCAAGAATATCAACATGATGGTAATGCTACGAAAAGGGGTCATAAAAAATGATGAACATTACCAAGCCAAACACTGACTACACAAAAAAACATCCCAAAAGAGGGGAACAAAATTCATATGGATAGTCACCCCATGAAGCTTTGAAAGAAGCTTCCACCACCACCACAAAAGCCCTAAAGGAGACATGAGAGGGATGATCCTAAACCAAACCACTAAACAAGGTAAAGTCCACATCCTAAGGCCATACTTCAAATCCAGAGAGAAGGAGGCAAGGACCAAACAAACTTCAAAAAGGACAAAAATTGCAAACTTTAAGGGGGGTAAAATCTGTCAAAATTCAAAATTTGAAAGGTAAAAGACCTTGTTTGACACAAGAAATAAATAATGAACTCCACCATCATAGTTACAACCACGTAGCACTCCATCCAACACCTCCTAATGCACCAAACTAGCCCCCACCAGAATAGTAAAAAAATAACCTTCTAACAATAATTAAGGGACCTCATCATTAGAATGGTGAACAACCTCTAGTGGGAAGTCCCTCTACGGAACTGAGAATCTTGGATGAGAATATTTGAGATTCACCATTAAATGTGCCACCTCATTGCCTTCTCTAAACATATGCACTATCAAAACATTATCTAGAGATTGAATAATCCAAATTGCTTCGTTGATTAGGTTGGACACCTTCCAGCTAACCTGATGGGTCCTCTTGAACATATTAATGATATTTAAATAGTCATCCTCCATGATAGTATTTTGAATTCCCATCTATTTAACCAATGAAACACCTAAGAAGGTTGCTCTTGCTTTCACAAACTGAGAGCATTGGACACCAAGGTTTTCTACAAACCTAAAAATTAAACTCCCACTACTGTTACGGATAAACCCCCCAACACCAGGTAATCCACGATTTCCTTTTGATGCCCCATAAAAATTCATTTTAAACCAACCAATAGGAGGCAATGCCCATCGAACAACACTTCTAGGATTAGGATATAGAAGAGGATGATCCACTTACCCAAATATGAGTATCTCCTTAAGAATGATTTCATTTGGGATGATTACCACTAAAAAATTCAAATCCTTAAAGACAAACGACACATTCTCTCCCATTCTCCATAAAATTCTAGAACTTATTCAAATGACCACCCTTTCCTTGTCTTTGAATACTCTCTCATTCCACTCCTTCCAAACATTCCATATCACATGAGGTAGAAGTAACTTCCAAAAACATGCAAGTCTAGGTGAGGAAAAGCAGGGTTATGCATAAGGGGTCGACCCCAAAATATATTTATAAAAATTTGGCAAATCGGTTTCAAAATCCAGGTGAATGGTTTTGAAACGCATGTAGAAGGTTCACTATTATTAAGGGCAATGTTGAAAATTTAAACTTAAAATGGTCAAATTATTATAAAATTGGGGTGAATCGACCAAAAAAAAATTGCACCCAAAATTTTTTGGCTAATGGACCCTAGTCAAGGGTCCCAAATATTAGATATTTCCAAATTTTGAAAATCCTAATTTTAGCCAATTTTATGAAAATAGTCACTATGCATAACCCTAAGGAAAATGGAGAAGCTGATTAAGAGACGCAGTCAAAAATTAAATTAAGTATCACCCAAGAAACCCCTAGCCAACAAAGAATGGATGAAAGCACTTCCTGAAAGACCTGACAATTGAGTAAAAAATGAGAAGATGATTCCCAAACAACTTTGCATAGAAAACATCTATTAACTAGATTCAGGCCTCTCTTGAGGATATTTTCTACTATGAAAATTTTATTTTGCATTGCAAGCCAAAAAAAAATGTTGAACTTGGGGGTTAAATTCTTTAACCAAATCAAACTAATAGGGAATTGGCCATCCCAGTCAACGCTAATAAGCTCATGCCATATTAATAGAGTATGACCCTTCACTATCTCCATTCCAAACCAAGTGATCCTCCACATCCTCTTGTCGCACAACATAGAGATGAAGCTCCTCCATCAAGATACTCCAAGACTGAAGATCGATGGTATTCCTCACAATAGGAGGGGGATTAGACCAAAATTTTCTACCATTACAAACCACTATAAAATCAACCACTTTAAATGTAAATTTAGAATTTTGAGTCACATCTCTAAAACGCATATACTCAATCACACCCCTACCATTTCAACAATCCATATGCAATTATTTTTGATGAAATCATGGGACTTAACAAGGCTATTCCAAAAGGTTGAACCACCAGTAGAGAGGAAATTTGATATGAAGGACTCAAAATTGTACTTGGATTTTAGTATTCTAAACCAGAGATGGTCATCATGAGAGGCAACCTTCCATCCAAGCTTTGCCACTAAGGCCTTTTTCATCCTAGCTATATTCTTCAAATTCAATATGCCATCCCTATTTATTCTATAGATTTTCTCCCATGACACCATGTGGAATTTTCATTTTAGCTCAGGCCTAGCCCAAAGAAATTCATTTCAAATACTATCTAATTTTGCTATAATTTTACTAGGGAGGTGAAAAGGGATAAAAAGTAGAGAGGAATGCTCTGCAACATACTTTGAATGAACACCACCTTACCAGCTTGACTCAAAAGAGCCCATTTCTAGGATGCTAATTTTTTCTAGACTCTTTCAAACACCATAGTCCAAAGAGAATCATTATTATGACAAAAAAAAAATTAGAAGGCCCAGATAAGAGGCTAGAAGAGAAGCAATCCTATATTTTAGAATATCGGTAATTTTGTTTTGCCTAGCCTCCAGAGTGTTAATTAAGTATATTCTACTTTTTATAAAACTAAATTTTTGACCAACCACCCTCTCATAGCAATCCATAAGGGACTTAAATTCCCTAGCATGGACCACCGAAGTAACACAATATAGAAGGGTATCATCAGTAAACTGTTGATGAGAAATTAGATTGTAAGGCAATGCCAGGTGTAGACCAAAGTCACCTCATCTCTAGGAGATAGATCTTCCAAGATATTCTAGCATAAGGATGAACAGGAAGGGAGATAATAGATCACCTTGATGAATTCCACAACTAGAATGAAAAAAATAGTAGGAGAGCCATTGACAATGACTAAGAACCAAGCAGTCGAAATACAGGTCTCTACCAACTTAATCCAAGCTTCTCCAAAGCCTAATTTCATTAATACACTGAATAAGAACAACTAAGAGACTCAATAATAAGCCTTAATATCATATATATTAAGAAAAAATACCACTCTACTGGACGAAATGCATTAACTCGTGAATTACAATCACCCCAACCAAGATCTGCCTTCCCAAGACAAACCCACTATGAGCAGAATCAATCAAAAATAACATGAGTAGTTGGAACCTGTTGGCTATGAACTTTATAATAATATTATAAACTATATTACATAAACTCATCGACCTGAAATCACTGAAGTAATATGTAGAATATTTCTTGTGGATGAGATCCAGGAGAGTTGAATTCAACTCTTTTGGAATAACAAAAAAATGCTAGGAATATCTAATCGTCGAGCATACATCTTCACCACAAACATGCTTAAAATTCTAAAAAAAAATAGGGGAAAAACCATCTAGCCCCAGAGCTTTAAGAGATATCATATAGTCATTTGGATTTCCTCATTCGATATGGGATCCAAAAGCCTCTCATTCTAGTATTAAAAAAAAATCCTCAAAATAGCTTCTAACATCAAACTTTCCACTTGGGCATCACAAGTAGGAGCAGAACATAGCAACAAACTAAAAAAACCAATGGCTTCCTCCCTAATTTCCATCACATCCAAAGACACCCCATCGTCAACATTCTCTATCTCTCTAATTCTATTTTGACTCCAACTAGTGTGGAAAAAATAAGAGTTATGTTCACCTTATTTTAACCAAAGTTCTCTAGATTCTTGTTTCCAAAAGAGCTCTTCCTCTGCCTGCTTTTTATGAAAATCAGAGAGAAGAAATATTTCTTCTTGGAGTAGTTCATTAGAACTACCTTGAGCATCCATCACAGCTTCAATATCCTTTATCCGCATCTACAAGCTCTCCTTTTATTTGAAAATGTTACCAAAGGTATACTTGTTCCATATTTTGAGATTAAACCTGAGCTTCCTTAGTTTATTAGACAAATTATACATCCCTTCATCAGGAATGTCTTCCTGTAGACACCAAAACAGCACCAATCCGATTATGTGACTGCAAACACTGATCGCTTTGACAAACACAGCCCCCAGGGCAGCCCTCAGAGGTCAAACAATGGTCCTAACCACTTTTACAGCAATTTTGGAAGGTCAGAAGGCAATTTGGCACCTTCGGACAACCTACTCCAAATTCGTCCCACCCTGGGACGAATTCAAATTGGAATCCGTCTCACCCAGGGACGAATTCTGAATTCGTCCCTGGGTGGGACGAATTCCAAGTTTAACGGGCAAAAAGAAGAATGGCGCCAAGTGGCAGCCTAGGACAGTCAGTTGATGACTCCTGCCTCGCACGCGTGTGTGGGTGGACAGATAGGCTGTTAGAGGACTGTCACAAGGGCAGTTATGAAAGCCCAAGTCATGGAGGACTCCCCTCCCTCATGGGAAGACATGACTGCCACATGGCACCTATGACCAACACATGGCACCTATGCTTCCCTCTCAAAAGAGACCCCATGGGTCTATAAAAGGTGGGACTTTTCTCACCCAAAAAAAAGGGTTGAAGGAGATTTCAAGCAACGAAGTGCTGCCGAGTTGAAGACCCACTTGCATCCCTTTTGGTTCACCTTCTCGCATCCACCAATCTCTCTTGCAAGGGAGGTTGTTGGGTGGCTTTTGGAAGCTTGAACCTGACCCAAATCCAACACATGGACACCTGAACCAACCAATTCGCCGACCCCTCAATCCTAAGAGGTTTTGGGCCCATCCCTAGTGGATTGGCACCGAAATCAAGTGCCAACGGTGGGAGGCCCACTTGGGCACCCCCGCACTTTCTAAGTTTTAGAGCATTCTAGATTACTTTTTCAGGTTGCATTTTGTGTTATCATGTTTGGTTAACTCATAGCTGCAAGTTCATAACTTTTGATCAGATTCTAGTATGTTTTGTGTCGCTTTGTTGTTTCACTAACTTGCAGGTGGCGAGATCAAATTCCCGAGGGTAGAGGCCAAATTGGGAGAATCCGACCATCTGGGTCGTCCCAAAATGGCCCCAATTACATAAACCCCTTGTTTGCGGGCGTTTTGCGGGGTCTCGGGAATCGACATTGGAGCAGCAGCAGGTCGGCTTCTTCAACACAGAAGAATTCGTCCCACCCAGGGACGAATTGCAGTCAGAATTCGTCCTGCCCAGGGATGAATTCCAGTTGAAGGCAGATTGGCCAGCTGTCTCAGTGGCAATGGCCTTCTGGTAACTTTTTCTATCTTCTGTCAAGATTTCAAGCCATTTGGACTCACTGTATTTACCGTTTCAGGCAAATGTTTACATGCATATTTCGTTAATTTTAGAGAACGAACACTTTCCATTTGCGGCAGGTGCTACTGACATCTTGGTTGTTTCTTTGTTCGCAGGAGAAGCAGCAGAGGTGAAGAACTCATCGACATCAGCGGCGGCATCATCTTGGCCCGTCCATTTCAATCGTGGGCACGCGGAAAGAGGAACATTAAGTGATTGTAATCAAATTCTTTTAGCGCTCCTAGCCCCTGAAAAGGGAGGAGGCGTCATTGTAACAGAGATCAAGAAATTTTAATGAAAGGGCTGTGTTTTCTCCATTCGCTTGTGTCTCTTCCAATGCGTTTCTTTCGTTTCATGCAATTTACATTTCTAGGACTTAAGCGCATTTGATTTTGGTTGCATCGCAATTAGTGTTTCCTTTGCCCGAAATCTCGTGCTTTCAGTGGCGATCACGGTGGGACTCTGTTCCCTGGTTTTTGAGATCACAAAAATTGATCAAATTTTTGTGTTTTGTGTTTGACAGGTACATTTTTTTGTTGTGACTGTTATTCGTCCTTGGCTATGGTGAATTCTTTACTGCAATTCGTCTGACCCTGAGACGAATTCAAATTCGTCTCTGGGAGGGACGAATTCTGTTCTATAATTCGTCTCACCGAGGGACGAATTCCTACTCGTGAATTTTCGAGCAAAAATTCAGAAGCAACCGGTCCAAGCGAGAGAAGAGGTAGGGATTTTCATGATCTCTGTTAAATTTTTTGTTTCTGTTTCTGTTTCTTTAATTGTTTTCATTTAATCCTGCATTGCATTAGGAAAAGTCATTTATGCTTGTTTCATTTTCGTTAAATAAAATGAATCCCACACACTTCACGCAATAATTTTAAACCAAGGAGCTGGTCGTAAGACCCCAGCCCTTGAGCAAGACCAACGGTGGGTTCATCACCACCTTGGCTTAGCTTTGCATCCATTTCCCGATTGTCAACTGTTGTTAGGCGTAAATCCTGACGAAAGCTGACCGAGTGTCACTGGGGTGATTCCCATGCGCGCGAGGATAAGTTTTCTATGGTAGGTGCCATTAACAGGACAATCCCCCTTCCGTACCGCCTACGTACCACGTACCTTCTGCTCTCACGTACCTATAGTCTCCCTCTCGTAAGGGCGGGTATATAGAGAGGTTGGTATATCGGCCTGGTTGGTATATTGAAGGGGCGACCGTTTTGGGAGTTATATGAGCCGTCATAATGCATTTAAACGTTCTTCAAAACCTACAAAAACAAAACAAAACAAAACATCAAAATGCACTAAACCAGTTTAGGACACACTATTTAAACCCTTAAAAGAGATAATCACGGTTTGCGCATGTGTGTGTTCATTTCTGCTTAGTGTAACAAAAAAAAAAATCATAAACAAAAAGATAAAAATTTACGCATTTTGTCACTTATTCCAAAAAGCTCCAAGGATTCCCGTAATCGCTTGGTCACTCCAAAATGCCCCAAAGGTGTCCATGAACCCTTTGGTCAACCCAAAATCACCCCAAATGTGCCCATAAGTGATGCAGGAGCATCCAACAAAATATGGGAAATCTTATATTTTTCCCTAAATTTTAGTGCATCTTGCCGGGGCCATAACTTCTCAACCGTAGCTCCGATTGACACGAAATTTTACAGGGAGTTAGTTGGGATAATTTTAAACAAATATGATTCCCTAGAATCCTATTTGCCCAGAAAAGTCAGTTTTTGGGGCCAAATTCCATCATCTAGTGCCCCAAAATTAGGTTTTAAAATTGGGCACGCATTTTTTTGCACTTTTTGAGCTGTTCGGATGTCAATATCTCCTAATGTATTCAGAGCTAGGACTTGAAACTTCATTTTTGTCTTATCTACTATAATAGGGATGCACACGCCAATTTTGGGCCCCATCTGACTCATTTCAATTTTTAGGGTTTTTAGAGAGACATCGTCATGGTGCTCACCCGTAGCCAAGCCCAATCACGGGCGGAGGCTGTGGGGAATGTCCAAGGAGGCATGAGTCATCTCCGTTACAATCCCAAGGATTTGGTCATACCACCTTGGTGACCTAACACACAAGGCGGTCCCCTCCACACCTTAAAGGAAAGAGACTACGGGGACACCTCTTCGAGGAGCACTCCTATTCAGCATAGCATTCAGCACACACCCTTCCATGAGGGGTACAGTCATAGGAGAGCTCCCTTAGATGCTCGCTATGAGCGGTCATCGCGCGATGAAGCGCTAGGTCAACATAGGGTTCGACGGGAGGAACCACATGATTACATTATCCCTCCTTCACCCCCTCTAGTTGTCAGGACTACAAGGACAAATCCAGAGCACAAGGCTCTTCAGGTAGGGCGAGCTAGCTCCATCCATCCCTTTCTCACTTATGAAAGAGAGCATGAGGAAGACCCCTACCTTCCTCAAAAACAATACACATCGCGGGAGCAACACGCCTCTGCACCTGCTATCTATCAGGACCACTCACTGAGGCCAAAGCCCCGAGGGAATGCCGCTACCCCCAACAAAGGGAGGTCACCTATAGAGATATTGGATCACTACGATCGAAAATATCTAAAAGAGGCATCTAGGCCTTCTAGACATGAGGCGACAAGACCAACTATCTTAGAATCTGTCGAGCACATCGCATGTCGGATGCGACGCACGCAACTTGAGCTAGAACGACAACAGTCAGAGAAATGGTATCTTCTAAATAAAGAGCACCTTCAGTGCCAGAAGGATGAGTTGTTCCAACACACTATGCAGGAGAGCCAACATGAAAGGGAGTACGAGGAAAGCCATCGCATTCCTCGAGGACAACAAACAGTGCGGGAGCCTTGTGTTTCCACACCTGCTAGATATAATAGTCATCCATCAAGACCAGAGCCTCAAGTACATGCCGCCTACCTCGATAGAGGGAAGCGACCCATTGAAATTTTAGATCATCAAGATCGAGGCAAACACATAGGAGAAACATTCGAACCTCCTAAGCAAAATAGGGTAGACCAAATTGACCCGACAGTCGCCAGACATGCCGCCCGCCAAGCTCGAATTACGCAGCTTAAACAAAGTCATCAGGAGATGGAGTATCGACACCGCTTGGATAGAGAGCGCATGCAATGCGAAATGGATGAGTTGTGCTATAAACTATCGGAGAAGACTCCAACCCCTCACACGCATAAGACAAAACATTTTGAGGGGCATAACCCATGGGGGCAAGACAGGTCATCGCGACCTCATCAAACGCTACCCCCAACACCTTCTAGACAGGATCAGGAGGCTACACTCTTGATTCTTGAAGCACCACCCCTGACGCCTCCTAGACATGAGCGGGAGGCCGCTCCTATAACCAATGATGGGCGCCTTCCTCAGGAACCCACTCAGGTTCGTGGGCCACCCTTAGAAAGTCATCAAGAAGCCTCTAAGGAATCAGAGCAAGAAGAAGAGCGGGATGAAAAGCCCTACCAAGGCATGGGGGGTGCCATCAGGCCACCCCTCCATAGGCCCCAAGTTCCTCCACAAGAACCAACCAAAGAGGAGGAGTTCCAATCCACCGATACATGCAAAGTGCTAGAGCACTTAGAGTCGGTAGAGACCAAGATTTTGGAGCTCCCAAGGCCCAACTTACATGAAGCTCCTTTCAAAGAGGATCAACCTTTAACCATAGGGCTACCTGATGATGCAGTCCTCCATGTCTCAGAATCTCCAGATTCTGATGAGCTGTACTCACTAGTTGAAAGTGAAGATGAAACAGAGATAGCCCACAACAATCACATAAGACAACATCGACATCCCATAAAATTTGAGGAAGCATGTCAATAGATAAACATAATACTAGGGCATGAGTGGCGCGTTAACTCACCACAGTGGGACCAAGCATTACATCCGCCACGTTGGGCACACAAAGAGCAACTTCCACCAAGAGACATCATAGCAACATCAGTGCCACGGGCGGACCCTGTCCTCATCTCCGTGCATAGGGCCGATCCATTCATGCCCATACCTCTAGAGCCAGATCCAGAGCGCAAAGACCATCAAGCTGGGGGTACCTCTATCCCTTGAAGAACCATAATCCAAACCAAAAAGCTCCAAGGATTATCGCAATCACTTGGTCACCCCAAAAAGCTCCAAGGATTATCGCAATCACTTGGTCACCCAAAAAGCTCCAAGGATTATCGCAATCACTTGGTCACCCAAAAAGCTCCAAGGATTATCGCAATCACTTGGTCACCCCAAAAGCTCCAAGGATTATCGCAATCACTTGGTCACCCAAAAAGCTCCAAGGATTATCGCAATCACTTGGTCACCAAAAAGCTCAAGGATTATCGCAATCACTTGGTCATCCAAAAAGCCCCAAGGATTATCGTAATCACTTGGTCACCAAAAAGCTAAGGATTATCGCAATCACTTGGTCATCCCAAAAAGCTCCAAGGATTATCGCAATCACTTGGTCACCCCAAAAGCTCCAAGGATTATCGCAATCACTTGGTCACCCAAAAAGCTCCAAGGATTATCGCAATCACTTGGTCACCCAAAAAGCTCCAAGGATTATCGCAATCACTTGGTCACCCAAAAAGCTCCAAGGATTATCGCAATCACTTGGTCACCCAAAAAGCTCCAAGGATTATCGCAATCACTTGGTCACCCAAAAGCTCCAAGGATTATCGCAATCACTTGGTCAAAATCCTAATAAAGCTCCAAGGATTATCGCAATCACTTGGTCACCCAAAAAGCTCCAAGGATTATCGCAATCTCTTGGTCACCAAAAAGCTCCAAGGATTATCGCAATCACTTGGTCACCCAAAAAGCTCCAAGGATTATCGCAATCACTTGGTCACCCAAAAAGCTCCAAGGATTATCGCAATCACTTGGTCACCCAAAAAGCTCCAAGGATTATCGCAATCTCTTGGTCACCCAAAAAGCTCCAAGGATTATCGCAATCACTTGGTCATCCAAAAAGCTCCAAGGATTATCGCAATCACTTGGTCACCCAAAAAGCTCCAAGGATTATCGCAATCACTTGGTCACCCAAAAAGCTCCAAGGATTATCGCAATCCTTGGTCATCAAAAAGCTCAAGGATTATCGCAATCTCTTGGTCACAAAAAGCTCCAAGGATTATCGCAATCTCTTGGTCACCCAAAAAGCTCCAAGGATTATCGCAATCACTTGGTCACCCAAAAAGCTCCAAGGATTATCGCAATCACTTGGTCATCCCAAAAGCTCCAAGGATTATCGCAATCTCTTGGTCACCCAAAAAGCTCCAAGGATTATCGCAATCTCTTGGTCACCCAAAAAGCTCCAAGGATTATCGCAATCTCTTGGTCACCCAAAAAGCTCCAAGGATTATCGCAATCTCTTGGTCACCCAAAAAGCTCCAAGGATTATCGCAATCTCTTGGTCACCTAAAAAGCTCCAAGGATTATCACAAATTCTTGGTCACCCAAAAAGCTCCAAGGATTATCGCAATTTCTTGGTCAAAACCTAAAAAGCTCCAAGGATTATCGCAATCACTTGGTCACCAAAAGTCTCCAATGATGTCCACAACCACTTGGTCAAAAATAAAAAACAATCAAAAACAACAAAAATTTGCATCTCATTTCTAGGCATAATCAAATTCATCAATAGAGAGTTCGTCTAGCACCGCATATTCACATTCACAAAATCAATCCATCAAAAATACAAAAATATGTAGCTACATTAAGCATTGCATCCACACATTGCATATTCATGGTTGTATAGGTCAAAGGCACCATAGGCTGCAATTGCTCTACTAGTCCATCTTGTTCCGCATTGTTCCATTTTACAAAAACAACAAAAACACCATGCATAACTTTTACCGCACTACAGTCAGTGGTCTGTAAATGTACCAAGAGTTTCAGTGATTCAGTCATCATTTTCCTCTTTAGCCATGTAATGTATCAAGTCAAACAGATTTTACGAAGGTAGAGTCATACTTGAAATACACCTTGTTACGTAACATCCCAACACAAACTGAACACATTAAACAATTCCTGAGTTGTGTGAACGAAAGATGAAACCTGCGTAGTAATCCAGGTCACCACAAGCGAAACGGTCATCTTGCTCATCCCCCTGTGCGAATGACCCCAAGAATGCTGAGAGTTGGCAAAAGGACAAGCATCCTCCCTACCCAATTCCCTAAGAATCCCTAGTTCTCAATAGTTGCAAAACATCAAAAATTTGCAAAATGTCAAAAATCAAATATTTGACATCTTACAGTGCACAAATCAAAGGGCACAAACGATAGTGATTTTCATCACTCCATATCCCCAATCCCTTGCTCAAAAGAAAAACAAATCAAAATAAACAGTGATCTTATCACTACAAACGAGCAAGTATCCCAATACAATTGAAGAAAAGAAGGGAGTGGAACTTGAATCCCTGGAACTCTCAGCATTCTAAAAGGTCATAAGGCAAGCCTCAGTATCGGTTTGGTTGATAGCCTATCGATAACTGGCGGTAAACCTCTCGCATGACGATATATCTGTCACATTAACTTGCGTACAGATCAATGTTTGCATGTGGACGAGCTAGCTTATGGTATCCTGGATAGCACCGCAGATTAATCTAACTGAATACAACAAAGGAGTTAGTGGAGCTAATTAGGTGATCCTCAGTACAGGTTCGGTTGAAAGCCCATCTGGCACTGGCGGTATCCTGATAAATACCACAATAACGAACTCAATTGCACACACAGGGATGTGAAATAGCTTGGTTAAAAACAAGTCTGACTCATACCTTGTTCAAAAGTCTTGTAAGACAAAGTACAGTCTTGGCTAGTGAGTTAAAACCGTCTGAGTCTCAGAAAACCTTAGCTACATTTCTAAACCAATTGCGCCACTTTTCATCCTTACAATACCACCAAAAAATACAAAAAAAAGAAAAACCACATGTATACATGTAAAGTCATGCATCACAGCAATCGCCTAAAAACAAAATAACAGAGTTCTAAACAGTCTATGGTGCCATAGCCAAACATCACAAATCCCACTCATCCATTTCATATCTGCATATCACATATAAATAAAAAAACATGTGCATTCATCATAGCATATGCATCCATCAAAATAAATCAACATGCATACATCCATATTCATCAACCATCATGCACAAGATCAAAGAAAATCAAAACAACAAAAACAACAAATAAATGCAACACAAAAACAAAAAGCAATAAACATTGCCAGACACAAGTGCTCTTGCACTTAACCTCTTTGCATAGAAAAACTGATGTCAGGGTCTACATTGTCGCTATCCTACTCCCTAAGAAGGCTACCATAGCCGGACCGCTCCACGGGAAGATGGATTGTCGACACTTTCACCCCATTACGACGTCAAAAAAGGGTCAAAACCCATTCAAAAACAAAAAAAAAAAAATGCAACACAAACAAAAAGCAATAAACATTGCCAGACACAAGTGCTCTTGCACTTAACCTCTTAGCATAGAAAAATTGATGTCGGGGTTTACATTGTCACTATCCTACTCTCTAAGAAGGCTACCATAGCCGGACCGCTCCACGGGAAGACGGATTTTTGACAATTTCATCCCCAAATGACGTCACAAGAAAATCAAAACAACAAAAATAGTAATAAACATTGCCAGACACAAGTGCTCTTGCACTTAACCTCTTGGCATAGCAAAATTGATGTCGGGGTTTACATTGTCACTATCCTACTCCCTAAGAAGGCTATCATAGCCGGACCGCTCCACGGGAAGATAGGTTTTCGATGATTTCACCCCATTCAGGCATCACCAAAAGGGTTAACACCCACCAAAAATAGGTCCAAATGTTGGAAAAATTGCACATGCTTAACGGTAAACCCTCTAAAGGCACCCCTGCACAAGTCATCTTGGGTCAAGCGACTCGTCGCTTCTCTCACGAAGGTCATTCCCTCATCGATTCGTCGCTTGAGGGGGTAGTCACACTTAGTCACCAATCAACAATCACACACCCAATTAAGGAAAATGACATGCATTCAAAGAATCATTGACAAAGACAATCACGCTCCTGCTTGGGGCGATAAACAAGCAACAATCAAATCAATCAAACACTTGGCATTTCGTGAATCATGAACACAAGGTTCCCCCTGAGGATAAAACGCCCTTCGCCTATTCATGATTGATCAATGTCTAAGTTCAAGTCACACCTCACCAAAACAGGTTAATACTTGAAATCAAATTCCTTAGCTCGTCGAAGCAAGGATTCAAGAATGCATGCCCTTTCCATGCTTGGGGCATCAAAAGTTGGTTAGGTTACCAAGAAACCCTAATCATTAGTGCTTTGGTTATCTATTTTTGCTCAAGCATCTGCGTCACCGCAAGCGCTTCCCAAAAAGGGGCATCTGTAGACACCAAAACAGCACCAATCCGATTATGTGACTGCAAACACTGATCGCTTTGACAAACACAGCCCCCAGGGCAGCCCTCAGAGGTCAAACAGTGGTCCTAACCACTTTTATAGCAATTTTGGAAGGTCAGAAGGCAATTTGGCACCTTCGGACAACCTACTCCAAATTCGTCCCACCCTGGGACGAATTCAAATTGGAATCCGTCTCACCCAGGGACGAATTCTGAATTCGTCCCTGGGTGGGACGAATTCCAAGTTTAACGGGCAAAAAGAAGAATGGCGCCAAGTGGCAGCCTAGGACAGTCAGTTGATGACTCCCGCCTCGCACGCGTGTGTGGGTGGACAGATAGGCCGTTAGAGGACTGTCACAAGGGCAATTATGAAAGCCCAAGTCAATGGAGGACTCCCCTCCCTCATGGGAAGACATGACTGCCACATGGCACCTATGACCAACACATGGCACCTATGCTTCCCTCTCAAAAGAGACCCCATGGGTCTATAAAAGGTGGGACTTTTCTCACCCAAAAGAGACAGGTTGAAGGAGATTTCAAGCAACGAAGTGCTGCCGAGTTGAAGACCCACTTGCATCCCTTTTGGTTCACCTTCTCGCATCCACCAATCTCTTTTGCAAGGGAGGTTGTTGGGTGGCTTTTGGAAGCTTGAACCTGACCCAAATCCAACACATGGACACCTGAACCAACCAATTCGCCGACCCCTCAATCCTAAGAGGTTTTGGGCCCATCCCTAGTGGATTGGCACCGGAATCAAGTGCCAACGGTGGGAGGCCCACTTGGGCACCCCCGCACTTTCTAAGTTTTAGAGCATTCTAGATTACTTTTTCAGGTTGCATTTTGTGTTATCATGTTTGGTTAACTCATAGCTGCAATTTCATAACTTTTGATCAGATTCTAGTATGTTTTGTGTCGCTTTGTTGTTTCACTAACTTGCAGGTGGCGAGATCAAATTCCCGAGGGTAGAGGCCAAATTGGGAGAATCCGACCATCTGGGTCATCCCAAAATGGCCCCAATTACATAACCCCCTTGTTTGCAGGCGTTTTGCAGGTCTCGAGAATCGACATTGGAGCAGCAGCAGGTCGGCTTCTTCAACACAGAAGAATTCGTCCCACCCAGGGACGAATTGCAGTCAGAATTCATCCTGCCCAGGGACGAATTCCAGTTGAAGGCAGATTGGCCAGCTGTCTCAGTGGCAATGGCCTTCTGGTAACTTTTTCTGTCTTCTGTCAAGATTTCAAGCCATTTGGACTCACTGTATTTACTGTTTCAGGCAAATGTTTACATGCATATTTTGTTAATTTTAGAGAACGAACACTTTCCATTTGTGGCAGGTGCTACTGACATCTTGGTTGTTTCTTTGTTCGCAGGAGAAGCAGCAGAGGTGAAGAACTCATCGACATCAGCGGCGAGCATCATCTTGGCCCGTCCATTTCAATCGTGGGCACGCGGAAAGAGGAACATTAAGTGATTGTAATCAAATTCTTTTAGCGCTCCTAGCCCTTGAAAAGGGAGGAGGCGTCATTGTAACAGAGATCAAGAAATTTTAATGAAAGGGCTGTGTTTTCTCCATTTGCTTGTATCTCGTTTTAATGCGTCTCTTTCGTTTCATGCATTTTACATTTCTAGGACTTAAGCGCATTTGATTTTGGTTGCATCGCAATTAGTGTTTCCTTTGCCCGGAATCTCGTGCTTTCACTTCCTACCACCATTCCTTCACACGAGCTTCAAAATTAGGATGGGAAAACCACATAAATACATACCTAAAAGGATCATCAAGAACCTCAAGCCATAAGGGATTATGGTCAGACCCAATTCTAGGAAGAGTAGACAACATTGCATCACCAAATAGATTGACCCTAGAATTAGAGATAAAAATCCTATCCAATATGCTCCAAATAATATTGTTTCTTGATCTCCTATTACTCCGAGTAAACTTTTCCCCTTTTAAATAAAAATCATAGAGTTCTACCTTATTAATAAAATCAATAAATTCCTGTAAACTCCTTTCATCCACAACATTACCATCACATTTCTTAGATGGATATAAAGGAGAATTAAAGTCTGCTACTACCACCCACAATTCATTCCATATTGTTTCCCTCATCTCAAGAAATAGAAAAAAAAAATTATGCCTATCATTATAAGAATTCGGGGCATAGATATTAGACATCACCTATCTCTTCTAAGAAAATTTACACCAAAATAAAATATTAATCACCCGATTGGAGGATGAGATTACATGGCCATCAAACTTTGAAGAATCCCAAAATAAAAGTGAACCATCGGTCGAACCAGACGCTTCACTAGCCATAAATACCGAATCCTTCCACACAATATTATGTACCAACTCCCACAAGGAAGCCTCTAAATTGGATTCTTGAATACACAAAATATTAGGATATCTCTTCCTTCTTAGCGAAGCTAACAAATATTTTTTAGAAGAGCTATTAACCCCTCTAAATTTCCATGAACACACTCTCATTGGAAATGTTAAAATAAAAGCTTCTTCCCAGCCCCCCCATTATGAAGGGATTTGAAGCCATAAAGTTTCAATTGTCTTTCCCCATTTTCTTCCTTCACCAATAGGAGGATCTGACCACCATTAGAAACTACCTTGTCAGTATCTTTCTCCCTTCCATATTTGCTTGAGGGTCTACTGGGTTTCTTTGCCATCCTAGTATCAATAACCTTTCTATGGAGACTCCTCATATTTAGACCAGGTGAACCTTTCTCCAAGTTGAGCTTAAGAGAAACCATCGGACTGTCTGAGCCATGCCTAGGGAAAGTATAAAACTCCCCTAGGAAATAATATTTTATAGCAACCTGAGGAGTTGAGAGATCATTTAGGGAAGAATAATTTCTAATAGCCCAAGGGGTCGAAGTCTCCAAATAATTAACCATTTGTTTGTCCTCACTCCTTCTGACCTAAGTCACTCAAAGGGATTCAAAAGGGGAAGGCCAACATATGGCCTCGAAGGATCTAGGTGAAGAACCACTTATAGATTTTTTGGTGGTTCTGACCTGGGAGAACCACTAACGACTAGGGTTGAACCCCATTGACTAGAACTAGGAGCCCCACCATCAACCCCTTTCTTAGGCTGAGAAGAAACAATCTCCTTACCTTTCAAAGCCCCCTAGGACCTTCTATTCCACACTTTCTGCTTCTTAAAAGGGGTCTTCCTAGGAAGGGGGTCCACTCGATTGCGCACACTCAGGGCCTTTTGAATAGGCATCTTCAAAGGTTTTTTATGAGGGTAAAAATTTTGATGGTGACCACCCAACCCACAAACTTGACAAGCCTGAGGCTTGTTTTCATAAACCACAATCTGAGCCCAACTTCCTAGGTGATAAATGAGTTCCATAGAACTCAGGAGCCCTTTTTTAATATCCACCATAATACACATTCTTACAAATTGATGATAGCTAGCCGATAAAGAAACCTTATGAAAGGAAACAAATTCCTCAATCAAGCTTTTTGTAGCTCTAAAAACACTTTCATACCACAAGAACATCATAAAAGTAGGAAAATAGACTCAAACCATAACCAAATTAACCCACCATAGGTCTAGGTTGAAGTCAAAGCCCCATTTCCTAAGGAAAATTCCACAATTACCAAAAAACCATGGACCATCATCCAATATCTTCCTAGAATCATCCTCACAAGAAAGCTTGATTAAGAAAAAGTATCGGGGGAGTGTGGCAAGGTCCAGAGATTTCTTTGGTTTCCATCTAGACAATGCCCAATGCCTAAGAACATCAAGGTCTGAGCTCTCTTCAAAAAACTTACCAAGCTAATCCCACAAACCTTTCTTCAACAAGGAGTTAACAGTGTTATCCGAAAGATGAATTTGAAAAGACTCTGGGTTAACCTCGTAAGGAGCAAACTCTTCACCACAATCTGAGCTAGGCACCACCCTAGCATAGGATGGAAATGAGGAAGGGATCCCCTTATCCACCACACTAGAGCAAACCTTCCCAAGGTCCCACAGAGGAAAAAACCCAAAGCACCAAACATACCTAACCAAAATTGATCTCACAGGTTAATTTCAAATACCTCCACCTTCACATCCTCACCAGATGCATAAGGGTACCACATCCTCACCAACAAACCATGCGTGTCCAATTTATTTATAATTAACTTTCATATTTTTCATAAATTTTAAGTTAATCTTTGTTGAAAAGTTGAACCGCTCCCTCTCAATATTATAATAATAATAATTCTCTTAAATAATAAACTTATATTTTATATAAAAATAATTTTTATTTAAATAAAAAAATTGTTTCTATAAACGTACTAGATTTAATATTTCTATAAAGTGTCGGTCACCTCTACTTAAATTGAAGTTATTGAACTGGTCAACCATGGATTCTAACATCAATAATAGAGGAAAGCAATGCTAGATTTTGGAAACTAAAATAGCTAAGTTTTTGTTCTATGTTTGTAACCAACTGGCACTCTACATGCATAGGTTCTATTTTTAGTATACTTTTTTAGCCAATTGCATTAACTAAGTTTGAGTCAGCATTGATGGGATTGCATGGTGGATCTAGCCATATTGTAACCTCTTTTTCTATAAGTAAGAGAGGGTATTCCATTGACTAAGAAGCTACTATAATGCATTGGATGCATTGGTGCATAATTCATATTGAGAGAGGATTTAAGTGAGAAGAAGAGCAAGAAGGGACTAGCATGTGAAGGTTCTAGACTATATTTCATAGAGGATTGATTGTAGCATTGTTGCAAGGGAGATCCCTTTGAGGAATAATACAAGGAATTAGTGGTTGGAGTGGACGTAGCCCACATTTTGGATGAACTACTATATATGTTGCATTGTCTCTTGTTTATTGTTGCGTGTGTGTTGCTTTTTTGATATTATTTATTCTATTGCTATTTTGAATATTTGATATATTTCGACAAGAAGATTAGATTGTTATTTAATTTGTAAATTCCAACAATTGGTATCAAATATAACTATTAGGTGTACTCAAAAAACCTAAGAGTTTTCAATTTGAGTGGAGCAATGGATGATATATCAAAATTGGGAGTGCAGGAGTTGAATGCGAGATAGCAAATCCTAAGGTTTTCTTCAACATGTATATTGGTGACAGGCTGATAAGGTGCATTGTGATAGAACTATTCACAGATGTGGTACCGAGGATGACGAAGAATTTTTGGGCATTATGTATGGGAAAGAAGGGGACGGGGCGGTCCGACAAACCTCTGCACTACAAGGGGTCAAAATTCCATCATGTGATTTTGGGGTTCATGTGCCAGGGTAGGGATTTCACCCGTGACAACGACAAGAAGGGGTATCTCAAGAAACATTGTTGGTCTAAGAAGGGAGATGGAGGAGAAGCAAACATAGTGGATGATGAAGAGGATTTTATGCTTACAGTAGTGGGAGCTGGGAGATATGTCCAGGAATATGGACATGGCTCAAGATTTATTGTACGATTTTTTAGGATGGAACATAGAATATGGTTACATCTTTGGATCATTGTAACCTCAATTCCCTAAGTTGGAAGGTAATTCCATATTCGAGGAGTGTGCTTTCAAAGCTAGTGATAAAGCCATATTGTGTGTGTGCATGCTAGGGGTCATCTATAGTATGTAGATCTTGCCATGGTGGTGATGTTTGATTCACCATGATACAAAGTAATTTTGAGGATGTTATTATTATCACTGATTTAAGGTAGATAGATTGTGTGTTGCTTGTTGATCACAGGATAAAAGTGCATGGATGACACTAGTCCGGTGTGATGGTTTAGAGTATGGATACAAAAATTTGGAGGAAGTGACATTCTTTGTTTGGTTGAAGAGTTATCTTCAACATATACAATAATGGTAGAGTTACTATGCTTTAGTTCTAAGCTGCAGGATTGTCACAACAATTTTAGCCTCCAAGTAGGAGATTGTTAGGTTTTGGTAACTGAAATAGCTAAGTTTTCGTTCTCTGTTTGTAACCAACTGGCACTCTGCATGCATAGGTTCTATTTTTAGTGTATTTTTTTAGCCAATTGCATTAACTAAGTTTGAGTCAGCATGGATGGGATTGCATGGTGGATCTAGCCATATTGTAACCTCTTTTTCTATAAGTAAGAGAGGGTATTCCATTGATTGATGAGCTACTGTAATGCATTGGAATGCATTGGTGCATAGTTGAGTTTGAGAGAGGATTTGAGTGAGAAGAAGAGCAAGAAGAGACTAGCGTGTGAGGGTTCTAGACTATATTTTAGAGAGGATTGATTGTAGCATTGTTGCAAGGGAGATCCCTTTGAGGAATAATACAAGGAATACTGATTAGAGTGGTCGTAGCCCACATTCTGAGTGAACCATTGTACATGTTGCGTTGTCTCTGGTTTATTGTTGTGTGTTGTTTTTCTGATATTGTTTATTCTACTGCTATTTTGAATCTTTGATATATTACTGGAAAAATATTAAATTATTATTTAACCCGTAAATCCCAACAATGTGTATGACTGCCATTACCGTCGAACTGTTGGAGCAGGACATAAACCCCTATGTGTGAACCACGAAACCAAGGCAAATACAAATTCATAGTACGAGACACTTCTCTCCTCGACGTTGCGTATGGCTATGACCATCACTCGCTAGCCGACGCGGAAATCGCTGTTAATCCTGGTTTTATACATCGATTGCCTTTGGACCCACGTGTCTAGCTCTACGTGGACTTCACCTAAAAGCGTCCAATTTCCAGCTATCCCATCCGTCAAAAACTCGAACATTTGGATCCTCAAAAACTCTATACCGGCCAGACTACCTTCCTCTCATTCCCTCATGTGGGCTGCGACAAAGAAGGAAGCGAATCTCTGGTCCGATTCCATCTTGTTATTTCAGTTCTTCGAGTTGAAGACACCCTCACGATTATCGGACCGTTTCATGTCTTCCAGAAGGAAGAAGCAAATTTTGATTTTTATTTAAAATTATCTGTCGCTTTGTCTCGAACCTTATATAACCTGTACCGTCCCCCGGAGTTCTTCCATTGAAGCGCTCGTTCCCGGATTGAGAATTGTGGTTATTTGTTTCTTTCAATTCAAACCTTTTTTTGCCCAGAAGGAAGACTATTTCGGAGGCCTGAAGGCATGCAGGAGGGTCGAAAACGTCAGCGGTTCGAATCCCGGCAGGACTGCAGGATCCCTTCCCCCTCTGAGCAAATAGACGCCAGGCCCGCAAATCGTCTCTGCCACAACTCGGATTGCAAGAATATTGATATTTTCTATGAAATCGTTTCTGAAATGAATTCGAAGGACGTGGATTCAGCCGGCCACAAAATCCGGGAAGATTTAGTGTGGGATGTGATGAAAACGCTTCGAGAAGAAATCATTGCAACCCTGTGTGTGAAGACGAATCGATCACTAGTCGTTCTACTTGTGATGAAAGACATTACACCGGACCGCACGGAGAAGAGTAGCCTGTCATCAGAGTTGTAAGGCTGATTTTGAGTTCTACTTGTGATGACTGATTTTTTGGCTTATTATGGTGCTGATTATGGCTTCTATGTCCTAGTGGAAAGAGAGGCCGAACAAGAGCTTCTGCTGCAAAATTGGTGGGATTATTATAACATTGAGAGTAACGAGGAAGGCTGCCGTGATCTACTATTTGTAGAAGACTCCCACTGCCAGGAGTTTTCGACCTAAGATAGCAATTGTTCTCCATATTCTCATGAGAATGCTGAAAAATGTAGAGTTCTAGAAAATTAGAGATTAGTCTTAATAGCTATTGACATGTAAATTAAGGACGTTATTATTAAATTGAGCGTCTGAATGAATTTTGCTCAAGGGAAGCATCCGGATAGCATCTGGATGTTAACATCACTAAAGTTATGACGTGTGGGATGATATAATTATCGTAGGGATTATTTTTAATAGCTATTGACATGTAAATTAAGGACGACATTATTAAATTGAGTGTCAGAATGAATTTTGCTCATGGGAAGCATCTGGATGTTAGCATCACTAGAGGTATGACGTGCGGATGATATAATTATCGTAGAAAGAGATTCCTCAGTAGTCACGATACTCGCTTCCGTTAGGGTTGAAACAGCTCGTAGGCCTGCGTCGTATCTTTTCCTTAATCAAAATACAGAAAACGTATTATTGTGGAGAAGCGAAGTCCACCACATTTTCGGATCGTTTTCCAATTCTCTTGCGTTTGGAAACTTTGGGCTATATTCAATTCGTCGCCCTCTTAGGGATCTGGATCTAATGGACTTCAGGGCCAAAGGGACCATGAGGCAGCCATTAATTTTTGTGTGTGTTCTTTTAAAGGAATGTGTTAAATTGGTAGAAAAGGGAACATGAAAAGAAGAGGGGACCTTACCTCTAGTGTAATTAAATGTTAATAATTTATTAATAATGAAAAATAATAAATACTGGAAACAAAGAATATGAATACAACACATACATATATCACGAAACTAGTTTTATTTCATTTATCTCGGGGGAATTTATATACAAGGTTCTTGAATACATAAGGCGCTTGCAACTAAATATCTCATTATTATTCAACCTATGCAATTAGCCACTCTATTATTTGACCTCTACTTTTATTAATATGATCACTTAAATTTAATTCATTTTTTAACTTTGTGTAATTAGTAACTTATTTAATATTATATTATAAAAATAAGTTTTTATCAAGATTTATTATAGCGTTTCTATACCATGTTATCTTTAGAATAATTATCTTATTCTTAGTCTACATCACTATATTCTAAATATAAACTTAAATGTATTTTCATCTTCTACTTGGGTATTTTTCACCTGTAGACTATATTTGATTGTATATCTTTATAGCCTTCACTTATCCCTAATTATGAACATGATGTTTGCACAAGCAGTACTAGTTTTTGTATGTGGATTGTAATTGAAGATGAAAATTAAATTCTTTAGACTTTTCTAAATGACTTAATTTTTCAGCTATGAAGTGACACCTATTATATAAAAAAAAAGGATTAAAAGCTGAGGGATTATAGGTAGAAGATCCTCCATAACTAGTTGTGTGACAAATGATTATTTTCTAATTTTAAAATTAGCATAAGAAAGGAAATTGAACTATAGTAGTTGTAACATAGAACTTGAGTATCTATTAGGATCCAATAATAACAAGTTGCATGTTGCTTTGGTTCCTCTATGCTTCTTCATCAAGTATTCCTTTGGTCCTTTGGTAGCCTTATTCCATGTTACCTTCATCATGATCATCTTGTAGCTACTCTACATCACTATATTGTAAATGGAAACCTAGATGGATCTCTATCCTCCACATGGGTGTCTCCTCATTTGTATACTACAATTAATTCTATATCTTTGTAGCCTTCACCTATCCCTAATTATAAACATGATATTTGCATAATAATTACGAATTTTTTATGTGTATGCTAAGTGGTATCATATATTGGATCACATTGGTGAAAAAGGTTGAATTCCTTGATTTTAATTGCTACATTATAGGTTTGTCTAGTCTTTCTCTTGATTTTAATTGTTATGAACATTATATATTTGGAAAATAAATGAGGGTAAAATTCTCATATGTAAGTACTAGAGCAAAAGGATTCTTAGATATAATTCATAGTGAGGTTTTTGAATTTACAAACATTTTTTCTCTTGGTAAATCTCTTTATTTTATTATCTTTATTGATGATTACTCAAGAAAGGATTAGGTTTACTTTCTTAAGCATAAATATGAAGATTTTAGCAAATTTAAGGAAATTAAGCTACTTATAGAAACTTAGATTGAAAATAAAGTAAAAGCTTTGAGATCAAATAATGGAGAAAATATTGGTCTAAATATTTTGAAGAATTTTTTAAATACAACATGATTATTAAGAAGAAAACTACTCTTTATATACCACAAAAAAATAGGATAGTCAATAGAATGAATAGATCATTAGTAGAAAGAGCTAGAAGTATGTTCAGTAGTGCTAACTTAGAACAAATATATTTAGTCAAAGCTACTAGTTTTACTTATTATTTGATAAATAGATCTTCTATTTTTTACTCTTGTTAATGACACAACAAGAATATCTTGGTCTAGAAAGAAACCTTCTATTACACATCTAAAAATGTTTGGCTATGAAGCTTATATTCATGTGCCTAAGGAAAAATGGTCATAATTATATTTCAAGGTTGGAAAATGTATCTTCATTAGTTATGGTAAAAATACAAAGGTTCATAAGCTTTGAAATCCAATTATGTCTAAGTTTATTTATTCGAGGAATGTAATTTTTATGGAATTGAGTGTTTTTTCTAGAAATTATCATTCATAGCAAAAGAAGGATAACATGCACATTGAAATTAAAGAAGATTCATATAAAAATAACCATAAAAATGATGGATGGGAATAAATTAGGGATAAATAGGAAGACTATCTTGATCTTGTGTACTTGAGAAGATCCACAAGACAATAAAAACCAATTAAAATGTATAGCTCACAATATTTTTGTTGTGCATTTGATATATGGGGATGTATTCCCTTTGCACTTAATATTCTTTTTAGTTCCTCTCACTATTCCCTTGCAATGTAAAAAATAAGTGGAAGAATGTTAGCAGTAAGTGTATTGTACAGTTTCATGTCCTTGGTGTAACATTTGGATAATATTATAATATATGATTTTCTTATAGTTTTTGATGCTATATATTTAATGAAATGCAACCACAAGGACTAAAATAAGCATGTAATATTAAATATATGATAATGGCAATATTCTATGTAGGAAAAAATCATAAAAAAATTCTATAATAATTCATAAAACTATCATTAATAAAAGCTCATAAAAATATGATCTTTATACAAAATATTGAGATCTCGAATACTCTATACTTCATGCAAGTTCTATATTATATCTAAGTTGTATTCTACTCTACTCTCACTTATGCTTTATTTTCTCTTATTTATTCCTTATCTATCAAAGACCTATATATAATGAGATGTGTCTCTTGGTCTTTCACCTACCTATGACTCTTCATCTTCCTATTCTATGACTTATGTACACATGGAATACATGCACATTTACATCATCAAGTACTTTGCACATTCTAACACTTGTGTATTTATTACATAGCATAAAGTAAATTTAATTTCAATCAGTTTTAGACTGTGCAAAATTACACTTTTCCTCTTAGAGGTCTCCTCTAGAGAATAAACATATTTTACCATTTTATCCATATGTAAATCCCTAGGGATAATATCTACATAATTAGGGGGGATAAGGGGGATGACCCATACTCCATCCGCTTTTTGCCAAATAGACACAATGACTTTTGGGTATCACTTCCTTCTCCTTGGCTAACCGATGGAGGACCCCCTATCTCAGGTGAGGTTGTCATACTTTGGGTACATTATTTTAGATTCGATTGTACATGTCTATACTTATTTTTACATGGTTATATCATGTGAGGGCCATGAACAATTCTACCTATAACTTTTAGTACACTCTTACATCTTACTATGACCATCATTTTCATTATATTTCCTTGTACATTTATCATTGCCAAATGTACCTTTGTGGTTTCCATATGTACTTCTATAGTTACAATATTCCTTTGAAAGGAATTATTATATGACAATTCTATAATATTATTTTTATGCAACTATCATCACTACAATATTCCCATGTAAGCTTCTCATAATTTTAAAGTATAAGCTTTCTATGGTCTTCATATGCAAGCATCCAACACCCAACTATATAATTAATCTATAGTATATTACACATACATACTATTGAATCATATATATAATTAATATGATATTTTAAATGATGTTATATATCCCTCCTAATTTGTAATTCATACTCAAATTACAGTTGTTCTTATTTATAGAACGGGCCAATTCGAGGTTGTGATTGATGCACATCTTCACTAGTGAATTATCCAATTCTTCCAACCTAAGGTTTTCATTTTCATCTACTAATGAAAATATGTAGGACCCTATATTTTTTAAAGCAACTTATCATTCTTTATTTGTTTATTTATGAATCATAAACAATGACCAAATCATCAACCTATATTGTAATCCATTCCTATCAAAATACTTTTTTTGCTTTATATTTTTCTTAATTATGACATCTACTATTGCTTATCATATTTTCTCCAATTGATATAGTTGATCTTATCATGAATATATTTAGATCCTTGCAATAATTCTATTATTGTACATCACCCTTACATGTATGTTCAAAACTTATAAATAAGTCTTTATCATATATTTTTGCATATAATAAATATCATGCTTGTAAAAATTCAAGAAAAGAAGAAAAAATGTGAATTCAAACTTGGATGTAACTTGAGATTTCTAATTATTATTTATTTTATTTTAGAGATTCTAAGAGATAATGTATGGTCCAATACTCCATATAGTGCTTTATGCTCCAGCTTTTAAGCAACATATAGAATATTTTACCAACTATCTTAAAGTTATACTAAAGAATAAATAAAGTTGATCAATTTAATAAAAACATCTATTGAATAAAATATGTATTATTATTTACAATATATTAATCAAAATATTCGATAATTTTTTAGTTAATATATTATTTATTAGTAAATATTTTTCTTAAATTGAAAGGTATGCATATAAATTGAATATCTATTCAATTAAAATTAAAATTTTATAATAATTAAGTACAATTTTAATAAATATTATAGCTAAAAAACAAGGAGAATAGATTGATTGATTATCAAACTTTATAAAAAATAATCTTTAGTGAATAATTATTCAATATAAGCAATGAAAATTTATTATTTTATTTGTCTTTTTATTAAAATAAAATATAAATTATAAATTATAAATTATAAAATTAATTTTTTTTTTGATAAGGTAGAAGAAGGAGTTTTGGGAGGATCTCCAAACCTATATACAAAAAGGGACAAACCTTCGTTAAACTAAGGAGGTAAAAGAAACCAACACATAACCTATTGACTAGAAGCTTAGAACTGCACATGACAAAATCAACTCAAGCCAATAACTAAAAAACATGATAACAACATCCCACACAAGGAAGGCCAATAGGCATAAATATGAACCAACCAAAGAAAAATAAAGTGGGCACTCAAGCTAATAATTCATAACCAAAAGATACAAAAGGGACGTAGGCCAGATCAACATAACTATGAAAGCACATACGCCACAAAATTGAAATAGAACCAAAAAATCTAAATAAAAATTTAGTTCCACTAGGGCCAGCATCATTGTCTTCCTTGGTGGTGTGACCACCAGGGACTTGCCATCCCATGAGAGCCAGAACTTCCTCAGTGTAGGAGATTGAAGCTTTCATAGAATCTTTCATCGAACACTGAAGTTTCAGAATCATCGAGCTAAGGGCCTTAGGATTATATCCGCTAAAGTTTAAAATTTTATTTACACTATATTGATAAAAATATTTGATCATTTTTAAGTTAATATATTAAATTTATTTGTAAATATTTTGCTTATATAGAAATGTATACATATAAATTGAATATATATTCAATTAAACTTATAGTTCTATAATAATTATGTAGAATCTTAAGAAATATGTATAGCTAAAAAATAAGGAGAATAGATTGATTTATTATCATATTTTATAAAGAAAAATGTTTAATGAATAATTATTCAATATAAGCAATGTAAAATGGTTATGTTATTTGTCTTTTTATTAAAATAAAATGAACAAAAATTAAAAATTAAAAATGATAAAATTTGTTTTTTTTTTAATTTACATTATATTGATTAAAATATTCAATAATTTTATTAGTTAACTTATTAAATTAATTAATTAATATTTTTCTTATATAAAAATGTATACATATAAATTGAATATCTATTCACCTAAACTTATAAGTGTTATAATAAGTGAATATTCTCTTAAGTTCTACTAGGATAGACACACTTGATTTTCCATTCCTCCATGTATTAGGAGAACACTCAGTGGTATCTTCATCAGGTTTGATGAGTTGTTGTAATACAAAGGCTCTTAATGATCAACTTTGCTATTTATGCAAAGTTGATCCCTGGAATAAATAAATTAGTTCTACTCTTTCTTCATATTTTGTGTAATGTTGTGCATGTCTATTTTGGGAAATTCTAACATGGTACCAGAGCAGGATAGATCTTGCTAGCATTCTTTCTTGGAGATTCTAGGAGTTGGTTCTTTGATTCTTATGTTGGCTTCTCCTCTCTTTGTTTTTGCATCTAAATATTTAATAAGAATTTTTTTTAAATATTTTTTTGGAATATATATATATATATATATATATATATATATATGTGGGTTATTATGAATTTTATTTACCTCCTTCTATCTTGTGAAGGAAAGAAGTATGTTTGACTCTTAGAGTAAATTTTTTTATTTCCAGATTATTACCCATTATAATATATACTTTTTTCAAAAAATTCACCCCTTTTTCAAGTCTTAACTTATATTTAAGTCTTAACTTATATAGTAGCTTGATAAAAAGAGATACGTCTTTCTTTAATTTTATTTTTTTGTAGGTAAAGGATTTTATTTGCTGCTATGACGTTGCTATCAGGAATCTTTCAAAGCTATTGTATTGTGGCACTCATTTTATTTTGGGTGCCAATGATACGTTACGCCATCGATATCAAAATATCCTTTCATGGAGATATGAATCATGGCCTCCCCATTTAACGCTTGGCACTCCTTTAAAATATCTTTTATAACATCATTGAAAGGGTAAATGTTTTTTGTTGCCATCATGTTTTTCTCAGGAAGCTTTCAAATCTATCATATTGTGGCACTTGTTTACTTTTGGGTGCCAAAAATACATTATGCCATCAAAGACAATCTCTCATTTCATGGAGATATGAATTGTGGCATCCCTATTTAAAGCTTGGCACTCCTATAAAAATTTTTTGAGCTATTACATCACTTAAAGTTACATTTAATGTCTTTATATTTAATATATTGCTCCTCCCTAGTGTTTGTTTACTTTTTCGGTGATCACCTTCAAAGACACCTTTAAACCAGGATGATCTGAATCACCGATATTCGATGGATTCACTCTCAGTTACTGATATGCAAACGACTCTCCTCCATCCTATTTAGTTATCTGGATTCACATTATTTTTATCAATTCTCTGACTTATATTTGTGTAGATAATTTTTCTCAAGCATTGCGATAGAAGCTGAAGAATATTCTGATCAAATTTATTTATATAAATCTTGTCTAACTCTCCTTTGTTGCAGGCTTTGATGCCTCTTCCGAAGCATTGGAAGGAGACACTTTATATGATATATATTAATTTCAATTTTTAGCAGGTATTTTTTCCTATGTTCGCCTATGCTTTTTTCTCTACAGGTTCAGGTTATTTTACATACAGATATTTATATTTGAAGACCTTATACTATGACCTTGGCAATAGAGAACGTCTTCAAAGACCACAATGCAGAGGAAACCCATCAGGTTGAACGGTGCTTTCATCAATGACCATGACAGAGCATTTCACCTACATTCAAATCATTAGAACTATGATAGCTAGTGGCTTCAACTAGCATCAAAAATTGCTTCATCTCCTCGGCTTTCCTGGATGTCTTCTCTGATTGTGCACTAGCGAACAAATTGGTTTTCTTCTCTCATATGATTAAATTTTAAAATATCACTATAATATATTTTTTCCTTCAATTTCGAAGGTAAAACCATTCTTTTTATTCCCTACATTTTATTTAATTTTATTTTTAACTCATATTTCACTTCACCTATTTCAAGGATGAAAGTGAAACAAGTCATTTATAAGAATTTAAATAAAATATATTTTCGAGGGGGGATTTCGAGTGCCTTTTTCACACCATTCGTTCTTTATATTTTGGGGGGGTGTTCTTTTAAATGATTTTTTAGAGTCTATAATCTTCATATCTCTATGAATTTATTAATTTTTTTAGTTTAGGAGATATATATATATATATATATATATATATATATATCATTTTTAATTTACTCTCACTTGCATCAAAAGAAATAATTCCTTTTAAAATATTGCTTAAAATTATATGTTTGGTTAAATTTTAAATCATTTCATATTATCAAAAAGGGTGTTCGTCTATATGATTGTTTTAGAGTCCACAATCTTCATATCTCTATCAAATATTATATTTTCTAATTTAAGAGATATATAAATTGCTTAAAAATCTCTCTATTTATCATTTTATAACACTCTCATTTATAGAAATTTATTTTTGTTAAATATCTTGCATAAAATATTATGTTTGATTATTTTCATACATTTAACAAAACTTAAAATTTTTTAAAGCTCTTTTTTTTATATATATCATTATATAAAATCTTCTCAATTACAAGTTTCTAAAAGAGTTCATATTTATAATTGTTTATTTTCAAAATTCAAATAACTCTTTAAAACTATTCTAAAAACATTATAGAGATAAACAAAAAACACCACTCACCAAAATTGGACATCTTATTTAACTTATAGTTTCCCTCAAGTAAGGGCGGGTTAATAATATTACCAATAAAGGTTTGGATGATATAGCCTATGTTCCAAGTATCATATCTAATCAATACTTATAGTTTCCCTCTCGTCAGGGTGGGTATTTGAGAAATATATATATATAGGCCTAGCATATTTATTCTCCTTATAGTATTTACTCAATATAACTCAAAATACTTATAGTTTTCCTCTTGTTAGGGCAGGTATTTTGCATTTTTTGTTGATTCTTAAAAAACATTGGCATATTTATTCTCATTAGCCTCAAAATCATATCATTTTTCTCATATTACTTATAGTCTCCCTCTAGTAAGGGCGGGTAATTTTGAGGCATTTGGTATTTCATTAAGGCTTTTGTAAATAATATCCCTTGCATTCTCAAATTAAATTTAAATGGGGGAACTTTGGGTTAACTTCAATTTAAAATGAATTCAATGAATACAATTAATATTCTTACTCCTGATAACTATCGTAAATGGAAGCCTAAAATTTTAATTATCATTTCTCATAAAGAGCTCACACACCGTTTAGAAGAAAAGCAACCTGAGTTTGAAAAAGAATATGAAATATTTGTTCACAAAGAGAAAATGTATGAAACAATGGGTATTATTAGCTCTAATGTTCATGAAAGATTATGGTTTCACATTACAGATTGAAAAATCCTCATGAAAGTTGGGATAAACTAAAAAATTAGTTTGGAAAAGTAAATCAAATAAGGTCAATGCAACTAGAAGCAAAAGCTATTAAATTTGCCAATTATATTCAAAATTGCTCATCTCATAAAGCTCTTGACCATTTAACTCTTGAAGAAGCATGGTCTGGCTCAAAACTGGATTTTTCCTTCTTTTGAATTTTTAGGTGTACCTCTTAGGCACACATCCCAAATAAGAAAAGAAAGGCTCTAGATAATAAAATTAAAAATCTCATCTTTATCGAATATTGTGAGGAAATGAAAGCATATAGGCTCCTTGATCCCTCAACTCATGAGGTCTTTTTCCATAAGAATGTCCAATTTTATGAAACATTCCCTCAAAAATATTCTCAATCCCCCTCTTCCTCCATTGAGCCTTCTCCTATACTAGAACCTTAATATTATGAAGAGCCAATGCTTGAGGTTAACTTGGAAATTGATAATCAAAATGAAGAACCTATAACTCCAACTCAATGTCTTTCATCTCCTTCTACTCCTTCCACTATGCCAAAATGGACCTACACCATTGTTAAAGGAACTACTCCTTACATACAAAATATTCCATCTACCAAATCAACCAAACCCATAGGCACTGGTCTTGTTTGTTAGTCTATTTTCTCTTATCCTCAATCCTTCAAAGAAGCAAAAGGTATTAAAGAATGGGATGATGCCATAAAAAACTAAAACTTAGGATTTAGTTCCCTTGCCCAAAGGAAGGAAGTTAGTTCATTGTAAATAGATATACAAAACAAAATATGGGCCTAATGAAGAAATAGAAAAATACAAAGGTCGCATAGTAGCCAAATATTTTTCTCAAATTGAAGATATTGACTATGCATAAACCTTTGCTCTAGTTGCTAAAATAGATTATGTTAGACTGGTTCTTGCTCTGGCTGCTTTCCAAAAGTGGCATGTCTATCAAATGGATGTAAAAAGTTCTTTCTTACATGGGTAATTAAAAGAAAAAATATTCATAGAACAACCTTCTGTTTTCACTCAAGACTCCTCTCTTGTTTGTAGGCTAAAAAAGTCTCTCTATGGCCTCAAAAAAGCCCCTAGATCTAGGGGCTACCTAATTTTTTATGCTTTTTGAGTTGTTTGACGGTCAATATCTCCTAATGTATTTAGATTTAGGACTTGAAACTTCATTTTTGTCTTATCTATTGTAAGAGGGATGTGCACACCAATTTTGGGCCCCATCTGACTCATTTTCAATTTTAGGGTTTTTTAGTGAGACATCACAATGGTGTTCACCCATAGCCAAGCCCACTCACGGGAAGACACTACAAAGAATGTCCAAGGAGGCACAAGTCACCTCCGGTATAGCCCCAAGGATTTGGTCATACCACCTTGGCGACCTGACACACAAGGCAGACCCCTCCACACCTTAACGGATAGGGACTATGGGGGCACCCCTTCTAGGAGCACTCCTATTCAGCAGAGCACCCAGCACACACCCTTCCATGAGGGGTGTATCCATAGGAGAGATCCCTTAGATGCTCACTATGAGTGGTCACCGTGCGATGAAGCGCTAGGTCAAAATAGGGTTCGACGAGAGGAACCACATCATTACACTATCCCTCCTTCACCCCCTCTAGTTGTCAGGACTACAAAGACAAATCCAGAGCACAAGGCTCCTTATGTGGGGTGAGCCAAATTTTCCCGTCCCTTTTTCACTTATGAAAGAGAGCATGAGGAAAACCCTTACCTTCCTCAAGAGCAATATACATCACGAGAGCAAGATGCCTCCACAAATTCTAGCTATCAGGATCACCTACTAAGGCCAGATCCTCGGATAAATGCCACTACCTCCAACAGAGGGAGGCGGCCTATAGAGATCTTGGATCACTACGACCGAGATAGATATTTAGGAGAGGCATCTAGGCCTTCTAGACATGAGGCGGTAGGACCAACTATCTTAGAATCTATCAAGCACATCACATGTTGGATGCAATTCACGCAGCTTCAGCTAGAGTGAATACGTTTAGAGGAACTGTACTATATTAACAAAGAGCACCTTCAACACCAGAAGGATGAGTTGTTCCAACACACTATGCAGGAGAAGACTCCAACCCCTCACATGCATAAGACAAAACATTATGAGAGGCACAACCCTCGGGTGTGAGATAAGTCTTCGCAACCTCATCAAGCACCACCCCCGACACCTCCTAGACATGAGCAGGAGGCTAATCCTATAACCAATGATGGGCACCTTCCTCAGGAACCCACTCAGGTCTATGGGCCACCCTTAGAAATTCATCAAGAAGCCTCTAAGGAATCAGAGAAAGAAGAAGAGCGGGATGAAAAGCCCCACAAAGGCATGGGGGTGCCATCTGGCCACCCCTCCATAAGCCCCAAGTTCCTTAACAAGAACCAACCAAAGAGGAGGAGCTCAAGTCTCCCAATACATGCAAAGCACTAGAGCACTTAGAGTCGGTAGGGACCAAGATTTTGGAGCTCCCAAGGCCCAACTTACATGAGGCTCCTTTCGAAGAGGATCAAACTTTAACCATAGGGCTACTTGATGATGTAGTCCTCCATGTCTCAGAATCTCTAGATTCTGATGAGCTATACTCACTGGTCGAAAGTGAAGATAAAATAGAGATAGCCCATAGCAATCACATGCGACAGCATCGACATCCCATAAAAATCAAGGAAGCATGTCAATAGATAAACATAATACTAGGGCATGAGTGGCACGTTAACCCACCACAGTGAGGCCAAGCGTTACGTCTGCAATGTTGGGCATATAGAGATCAACTTCTACCCAGAGATCCCATAGCAATATCAATGCCCATGGCAGATCCTGCCCTCATCTCCGTGCATAGGTCCAATCCATTCATGCCAATCCCTATAGAGCCAGATTCGGTGCACACATATCATCAAGCTGGGGGTACATCTATCCCCTGAAGAGCAAGCCAAAAGCTCCAAGGATTATCGTAATCGCTTGGTCAAACCCAAAAAGCTCCAAGGATTATCGCAATCACTTGGTCACCCCAAAAGGCTCCAACGATGCTTGCAATCACCTGGTCAATCCCAAAAGGCTCCAAGGATCCTTAAAATTGCTTGGTCAATCCCAAAATACTCTAAGGATTTCCACAATTGCTTGGTAAAAAATCAAGAAAATTAAAAAAAAAAAAAAAACAAAAATCACCAAAAATTTGCATCTCGTTTCTAGGCATACTCAAATTCATCAATAGAGAGCTCTTCTCGCACTTCATCTTCATATTCACAAAAATCAATCCATCAAAAATACAAAATATGTAGCCGCATCAAGCATTGCATCCATACATTGCATATTTGTGGTTGTACAGGTCAAAGGCACCATAGGTCGTAATTGCTCTGCTAGTCCATCTTGTTCCCCACCTGTTCCATTTTACAAAAACAACAAAAACACCATGCATTTCTTTTACCACACTAGAGTCAGTGGTCTTTTAATGTATCAAGAGTTTTCTTGATTCAGTCATCATTTTGCTCTTTAGCCATGTAATGTATCAATTCAAACAGATTTTATGAGGGTAGAGTTACACTTGAGATACACCTTGTTACGTAACATCCCAACACAAATTAAAACACATAAAAATTCCCAAGTTGTGTGAATGAAAGATGAAACCTGTAGGGTAATCCAGGTCACCATAAGCGAAACGGTTATCTTGCTCATCCCCCGTGCGAATGGTTCTAGAATGCTGAGAATTGACAAAAGGACAAGCTCTTTCCTATCCATTCACCTCCATATACAGTGGTTTGCACCACTACCAAATACCAATCATAGTTGGTTCCCAAAGTTGTAAGGATTTGTACTACATGTCCCTGCCAAGGATGGGTAGTCATCCCCAAAACCTAAAGGGATCAACGCCATTCACGAACAAAATTCCAAAAAATCATCATCCTAACACTTTCCATTCACCTTTGATCTCCAAGTTGTAAGGATTTGTACTATCCACCCCTAACAAGGATGGGTAGTCATCCCCAACGCCTAACAGATCAATGCCCTCACTCCATAATCTCCATCACCCCCTTGGTTCCCAATGTCGTAAGGATTCGTACTATACGTCCCTGCAAAGGATGCATAGTCGTCCCCAAGGCCACAAGGATCAAAGCCCAAACTCACAATACTCAAAATACAAAATCAAATAACAGTGGTTATCACCACTATTCAAAATCCTTACCCAAAAAAAATTAATAGAAAATAAACAGTGATTTTCATAACTATATAGACGAGCAACTTTCTAAATCATTCAGCCAACAAATATCTTGAACTTGAATCCCTGGAATTCTCAGCATTCGAAAACCATCTAGGTGATCCTCATTACAGGTTTGGTTGACAGCCTATCTGGCAATGGTGGTATCCTACCCACATGACGATATGTCTGTCACATTCACTTTGCGTGTGTGAAGACCAATGTTTGCATAAGGATGAGCTAGCTTATGGTATCCTGGATAACACCATAGATTAATCTAACTACATACAACAAAGGAGTTAGTGGAGCTAATTAGGTGATCCTCAATACAGGTTCAGTTGGAAGCCCATCTGGCACTGGAGGTATCCTGACAAATACCACATAGATGAACTCAATTGCACACTCAGGGATGTGAAATAGCTTGGTCAAAAATGAGTTCGATTCATACCTTGGTAAAAAAGTCTTGTAATACAAAGTACAGTCATGGCTAGTGAGTTAAAACCGTCTGAGTCTCAGAAAACCTTAGCTACATTTCTAAACTAAGTGCGCTACTTTTCATCCTTACAATACCATCAAAAAATACAAAAAAAGAAAAACCACAACTACACATACAAAGTCATGCATCATAGCAATCGCCTAAAAATGAAATAAACAGAGTTCTAAACAGTCTATGGTGCCATAGCCAAACATCACAAATCCCATTCATCCATTTCATCTCTGCATATCACATATAAATAAAAAACATTTACATTCATCATAGCATATGCATCCGTCAAAATAAATCAACATGCATACATCCATATTCATCAACCATCATGCATAAAATAAAAAAAAATCAAAACAACAAAAAAAAATACAACACAAACAAAAAGCAATAAACATTGCTAGACACAAGCGCTCTTGCACTTAACCTCTTGGCATAGAAAAATTGATGTCGGGGTTTACATTGTCACCATCCTACTCTCTAAGAAGGCTACCATAGCCGGACCACTCCACGGGAAGATGGATTGTCGACAATTTCACCCCCAAAGGGCATCACAAGTGGGTCAAAGCCCACTAAAAAAAAAACAACAAGAAAATCAAAACAACAAAAACAACAAATAAATGCAACACAAAAACATAGCAATAAGCATTTTCAAACACAAGTGCTCTTGCACTTAACCTCTTGGCATAGAAAATCGATGTCGGGGTTCAAATTGTCACTCTCCTACTTCCCTAAGAAGGCTACCATAGCCGGACCGCTCCACGGGAAGATGGGTTTTCGATGATTTCACCCCATTATGGAATCACAAAAAGGGTTAACACCCATCAAAAACAGGTCCAAATGTTGGAAAAATTACACATGCTTAATGATAAACCATCTAAAGGCACCCTTGCACAAGTCATCTTAGGTCAAGCGACTCGTCGCTTTTCTCACGAAGGTCATTCCCTCATCGATTCGTCGCTTGAGGGGGTAGTCACACTTAGTCACCAATCAACAAGCACACACCCAATTAAGGAAAACGACATGCATTCAAAGAATCATTGACAAAGACAATTACGCTCCTGCTTGGGGAAGTAAACAAGCAACAATCAAATTGATCAAACACTTGGCATTCGTGAATCATGAACACAAGGTTCCCCTGTGGACAAAATGTTGCGCGCTTTGCCTAATCATGACTGATAAATGTCCAAGCTCAAGTCACACCTCACCAAAATAGGTTAATACTTGAAATCAAACTCCTTAGCTCGTCAGAAGCAAGGATTCAAGAATGCATGCCCTTTCCATACTTGGGGCATCAAGAGTTGGTTAGGTTACCAAGAAACCCTAATCATGAGTGCTTTGGATATCTATTTTTGCTCAGCGCTACACCATGCACAGCGCATCCCAAAAAAGAGCATCTTTAGACACCAAAACAACACCAATCCGATTATGTGACTGCAAACACTGATCGCTTTGACAAACATAGCACCCAAGGCAGCCCTCAGAGGTCAAACAGTGGTCCTAACCACTTTTATAGCAATTTTGTAAGGTCAAGAAGCAATTTGGCACATTTAGGCACTTTGTCTAGTATTCGTCTCACCCAGATATGAATACTAACTGGGATTCATCTCACCCAGGGAAGAATTCTGAAATCGTCTCTGGTCAGGATGAATTCTAGGTTTAACGGGAAAAAAGAAAAATGTCACCGAGTGGCAGCCAAGGACAATCAATTATTGCCTCCTGCCATGCATGCGCATGTAGGTGGGTAGATTGGCAGTTAGTGGATTGTCACAAGGGCAGTCATGGAAGCCCAAGTCAGGGAGGAGTCTCATCCCTCTTGGGAAGGCATGGCCACCACATGGCATCCCTGCATGCCCCTCCAAAGAGACCCCATGGGTCTATAAAATGGTGGACTTTCCCACCCAAAAGAGGACAGATTGGAGGCGATTTCAAGAAATGAAGTGTTGTCCAATTGATTACCCATTTGCATCTTTTTGATTCACCTTCTCACATCCACTAATATCTTTCGCAAGGGAGGTTATTGGGTGGCTTTTGGAAGTGTAGATCTAACCCAAATCCAACATTTGACCACCTTACACCACCAATTTTCTGACACCCCATTCCTAAGAGGTTTTGGGCCCATCCCTAGTGGATTGGCACTAAAATCAAGTGCCAACGATGAGAGGCCCACTTGGGCACCCCTGCATTTTCTAAGTTTCATTCTAAAGCATTCTAGATTATTTGTTCATGTTGCATTTTACATTATTCTATTTAGTTAACTCATAGCTTCAATTCCATAACATTTTGATCATATTTTATCATGCCTTTTGTCGCTTTGTTGTCCCACTAACTTGCAAGTAGCGACATCGAATTCCCGAGGATAAAGGCCAAATTGGGAGAATCCGACCATCTGGGTCGTCCCAAAATGGCCCCAATTACATAACCCCTCTATTTGCAGGTGTTTTGGAGGTCCCAAGGTTCGACATTGGAGTGGCAACAACTCGGCATTCTAACACAGTAGAATTCGTCTCACCCAGGGACGAATAACAATAGAATTCATCCTACCCAGGGATGAATTCCAGGTGAGGGCAGATTGGTCGACTGTTTCAATGGTAGTGGCCCTCTAGTAATGTCCTCTGTCCTCTGTCAGGTTTTTAGGTCATTTAGATTCACTTTACTCACTGTTTTAGACAATTGTTTATATACATCTTTTGGCAATTTCAAAGAATGAAAATTCATTTTTATCACAGGTGCTACTAATGCCTTGTTTGTTTCTTTGATTGTAGGAGGAGCAACAAGAAGTGAGGATTCATCAGCATAAGCGGTGACAACACTCTGGCCCACCCATTTCAAATGTGGGCATGCGGAAGAGGGATCATTGATCACGATTGTAACCAAATCCATTTAACGCTCCTAACCCCTAAAAAGGGAGGAGGCGATCTTGTAACCATGGTTAAAGAGTTTAATAAAAGGGCTGTGACTTCTCTAAATTCTTGTAACTGATTTCAATCGATTTGCCTCTTTCGTTTAATGCACTTCATGTTTTAGGACTTAAGCGTTATTTTGATTTGAATGCATCGAAGTAGTTTTTCATTTCTAAAGCTTCCAGAATCTCATGCTTTCAAGAAGATAGATGTTCAACCCTAGGCTATGTCTTTTTCCTTGATTCTACATCAATAGCCTAGTTATATAAAAAAAAACAACTAGTAGATTTATCTTCTAGAGAGGCATAATACAGGGCAACATTTTTAGCTAATCAGGAAGCTCTTTGGCTTCATCAAATTTTGAGATAATTTGGTTTCTCCCATGAAAATCCTATAAATATTTGGTGTAAAAATTAAAGCACAATTCATATTGCACGTAATTCGGTTGAGCATCAGTACACCAAGCACATTGAGATACACATTCACTTTATATGAAAACATACTTAGAAGAGGGATATATACTTGGACTATATTCCAACTAAAAATCAAATTGCAGATATCTTCACCAAGTCATTTCCTTCTCTGTGTTACCTTCATTTGTGATATAAACTTGGAGTAATATAGTTGCATTGATATAGAGGTCTTCCACCTCTCATTATAATGTTTGGATAATGGTCTTTTCCCTTATGGTTGTTTTTACATCATCTCTCCAACAACATGTATATTATAAGGATAATATTCACCATCTGAAGACATGCCTCTATCTTGATATTTTTGTGTGAAATATGGATTTTCCCAAGGGGTTTTTTCACCATCTACATATATTATAAATGAGTACCTCATCATACCATGTTTCCGAGACTCATTATTCTTATTGTATTAAGAGGATAATCTTCACCATCTAAAGACAAGCCTCTTCCTTACTTTTTCCCATATTTTTTTTACAATATCTTCAAAAAGAAGTTGTGATAGTTGATTTTTCTCCAAGGGGTTTTTTCACCATCTATATATATTATAAATGAGTACCTCATCAGGCCATGTTGTCGGGACTCATAATTCTTATTGTATGAAGAGGACAATCTTTGCCATCAGAATACAAGCCTCTTCCTTACTTCCTTTTTAATTGATGGTTTTTCCCATAGGGTTTTTACCATCTCTTAAAAAAGAAGTCATTATGCATGAGTACCTCATCAGGCCTTGTTGCCAGGACTCATTTATATAAAACTCCCCTAGTATCAATTAAGGGAGGGTGTTAGAATAAGTAAATATTCCCTTAAGTTCTACTAGGATAGACACAATTGAGTTTCCACTCCTCCATGTATCAGGAGAACACTCAGTGGTGTCTTCATCAGGTTTGATGAGTTGTTGTAATCCAACGACTCTCAATGATCAAATTTGCTATTTATACAAAGTTGATCCTTGGAATATATTAATCAGTTCTACTCTTTCTTCATATTTTGTGTAATGTTGTGCATGTCTATTTTGACAAATTCTAACAATAAGTTTATTATTATTAAGTAGATTTTTAAGAAATATTATAGTTAACAAATAAGTAAAATTGATTGACTGATTATCATATTTTATAAAAAATAATCTTTAATGGATAATTATTCAATATAAGCAACGTAAAATTGTTATGTTACTTTTTTTTTTTAATTAAAATAAAATGTATAAATATTAAAAGTTAAAAATACATTTTATCAGTGTCATTCATGATAATTTCTCCTTATCCAAATTTATTTTCTTCTTTTATATTATATTTCTGCAAAGATAATAATAAATGAGATTATAAATTTGCTTTGAATAATATTTATGCATAGAATAATTTGAGATGAACATATTCTACTATTTACCCTCCATAATATTTAATACATCTTGTCAAGGCATGCCCCTTATGCAATGCCATTAAAATTTATCTAACAATTTGAAAGTAACCTTATGGAGTATGTAATAAAATACATGAAGGGAGCAACTTAATATATTGATTTTTTCAAAAAGGCTAACAAATATTATGAAACTCTCTCAAACTTTAATCTATTTTTAGTTCCATTTCTATAAATATATTCTATGTTTTTTTCACATAATTTTTATCTTCAAAATGTCACTATTTTTTAGTACTTTTTATTCAAACTATTATTATACTTATGTAAATCATATATAAATTAAAAAACATTTCTTTTAACGTATAATTAACAAATATTTTTTAAAGAGTATTTATTGATCATTGGCATTTAGATTATTTTCAACAAACAATTATAAATTTTATGAAACATTAAATTTATTTAATTTAAGATAAATTTATTTATAAAAAAATGTTATATATTGATATTATTTAAAAAAAAAGGGGTTTGAAATGAATCCCTCAACCTTTTACAACATCTCCAAGACTACTGGAGAACCACCCAAAAAACCACACAACAAGCTAGAAACCACCCGCAACAATGAGAGAAGCCAAAGATAGTGGAAACAAACACAAAAAAATATAAATAGAATAGACATAGAGAGAGAGAAAACAAAAAGTATCGAGGATAGAACCAAGCTAGTTCTTGACCAAAAAATCCACCTCCTAGATAACATCTCCCTCCATTCTAGAAATCTCCTCTGAGTAGTCGATTATAATCTTCAACGAGTCCCAAATCATGTGTTGTTTAATATCCATCATTTTCAAAGAATCATATACCAAGAGATTAATATTTATAAAGAGCAACAAACCTCCCCTCGAAGCTCCATAAGATACAAAAAGAATTTGAATTTGGTGTAATAAATGGAGACTGAACCCCTATCACCTGACACAATCTACATAGCAAGGATGTTTTGGAATCCAAAAATCCCCAAAAACTTGTGATCCATACACACTTAATAAGAATTTTACTTAGGATTTTTAAAAACTGATCAACCTTATGATAATAATTAAAATTTCTCTTCATTTATACGATGCAAAAGGTCCTATAGAAAATCCCTATGCTAGACCTAAAATCCTAGATGAGACGTCCCAATATTTACCATAAAGTAAGCGATAGAATTACCCTCCCTCAACATGTGAGATATTGAAACTTGGCTTACACAATGAATATTTTATTTTACTTATTGCATCAAATTTACCACCATTCATCTAGATTGAACTGAATAATTGAGAATGGTAATCACGTTCATTGAATCACCTTCCTTCAGGATCCTAAGGTCCTTCAATAATAACACACCATGGAAAGTAGCCTGGATTTCACAAACTGAGAAATTTGATATAATAATTTTTTTGCATACGCCACTACCAACTCTCTCTTACTATCTCTAATAACACTGCCCACTCTGAAATTACCTGGATTACCTTTGGAGGCACCATAAAAATTTAATTTGAACCATCCACTTGTAGGAGGGCCATTTCACCACACTCTTAGGATTTAGAACAACTAGGCCTAGAGAAATCAGTGAAAAGCCCAACTTCTCCTCTAACCAAGCTTCAATGGAATGGTAGATATATATGTTATTTCTCGGATCCTAAAAAATCAAAGAAATATTCTCAACAATATTCCACAAAAATCTTGAACTCATCCTATAAATATCTCTTTTAAAACTCTTAAACACCCTCGTGTTTCGTTCTTTCCATACCCTCCAAATATGTGGAGAAGTAAGAATTTCCACATGCACTTGAGATGGGAGGAAACAAAGGGAAAGGATCATTGCTGAATGAAGTCCACCAAAGAACTTGGCATCACCCAATACACCCCAATATTACAAAATATTAAAGAGAAGACCTCCTAGAAGATGAAGCACCTAAGAAGCATATGATAAATTTATGTCTTATATTTTTAATTTTATTTACAATTAAGTAATTAAAATTTATGGTAAACCATGATAAATAAATACCATGAACCATGTCAATATAAAAATAAAAATTGTAACTTGTTGGTATGAAATCTTTAGTTCAAGGTTGTAGAGTTACCCCAAAGGTTGATATCAAGATAAAATTAAAGGGCTCATTTTATTTTTATTTGAAAGGTATATATTTATAACTCCTTTCAATAATAAATATTTTAAAATAATTAATGTGTAAATTAAATTAAGACTCACACGCCATTTCTTATATATAAAACTTATTTCAATAAACAAGCATAATATAGGATTATGTCAATGGGCCATAATTCAATGGTTGAGATATATAGGTAACATAGTTCACACCATGTTTCAAAAAACCATATGGGTGATGTATTTCACACTATGTTTCAAATCCCAAAAGCACCAGATAGGTTGTATAGCTTGATGTGACTAAGTTAATATAAAAAGAAAAGGAAAAACCTTTCAAATCCTATTTTAAATATATATATATATGATTATGTCAATGGTTGAGATCTATAGGTAACATAGTTCACACCATATTTCAAAAGACCATATGCGTGATGCATTTCACACCATGTTTCAAATCCCAATGGCATCATATAGGTTGGATAGCTTGATGTGACTAAGTTAATGTAAAAAGAAATATATATATATATATAAACTCTATTATCATAATTCACTTTATTAAAAGCATATCCATCCTAATTCAATATTTGAACTTATATCACTCTTGCATTACTCCAAAATACCTTAAATACATACCAAATAGTTATGAATTTATTACATTATGCTTGCATTACCATAGTATTTAATAAATTATATAATGATCTTACAATATATTATGGCATCCAAGAGAGAGGAGGGAGGGTCGAGGGGGAGAAGGGGGGAGAAGGGGAGGCAGAGGAGAAGGGGATGGAGGGGAGGAAGGGGGAGATGAAGTGAGGGAGAGGGATAGAGGAACTTCTATCAAAACATTAAAATATTACACTTGATATTAGGTTTACTAGACCATGTCCAACTTATCTTTCCATCACATTTTTTCAAATTTATAATACTAATTTTTTTAAGAAATCAAATAAATAATATCATTTTATTCAAGAGATAGTATTTCTATTGGCCATTTGCTTTTAGGTTTACTAGACCATGTCCAACATATATTTCCATCATATTTTTCAAATTTATAATACAAATATTTCTCCTCAATCAAATTATTAATCATTTTCATCAAGACATATAATTTCTATTGATCCTTACATTCTAAAAGATATTTTGCCAAGATAATATTAACTCCTTAATTCACTAAATTGTTTAAGTTATTTATTTATTTATGAATATTTTATAATTTCAAATATATGATCTTCGTAAATAATTATTGGACATCTAAAATAATGTTATTGTTGATCCAATACCCCAATTCGTTTTTATAATATGGATGATAATTACCATCTTGTTTCATGGGTATTATTACACCTATAAGGGTGGATAATATTTTAGTATTTATTTATTGAATTTCTATATGATTAAGGATTGAGGAGAATTTTGACATCATCATTCCTAAAACACCATCTTCATTAGATTTTATAAAACATTTAGAATCATACTTATAATTATGTTTCATAAAATAAATGTTTAATGTATTTTTTTTATCATGAAAATATTTAGATCCTTACATTAATTGTATAATTATAGATCATCCTTACATGTATATTTAATTTTTGTAAATAAGTAGTTATCATGTCTCTATTATATGATAAACACCATGCTTGTAAATATTAAATAAGAGAGAACAATATAAATTCAAACATATATTTAATTTAAAATTTATCTTTTAAAACTTTATTATATATTTTAAAATAGAGATTCTAATAGATAAGGTTTGGGCCAATCCTTCACATAGTTCTTCATGCTTTAGTTTTTAAACAGTTTATCCAATATTTTATCAACTATGTTAATGTTATATTAAACAATAACTAGATATTATTAATTTAATAAACATATTTATTAAATAAAAATATGTATTGTTATTTATATTATCTTGATTAAAATACTGGATCACTTTTAGTAATATATTAAATCTAATAGTAAATATGCTGCTTCTATAGAAAAGTGTATATATAAATAGAAACTCTATTCAATTAAACTTATATTTTTATAATAATTAAGTAGAATTTTGAGAAATAATATAGCTAAAAAATAAGGAGAATAGAGTGATTTACTATCATTTTTTAGAAATATTAATATTTAATAAATAATAATTGGACATAAGCAATATAAAATTGTCATGTTATTTGTCCTTTCATTAAAATAAAATAATAATAAAATAAAAAATTTAGTTTTGTCAATGTCATACATAATAATTTATACTTATCCAAAATTATTTTCTTCCTTTACATTATACTCTTCCCAAATATAATAATATATGGTAAGATAAATTTACTTTGAATAATATGTATGTGTGGAACAAACAATTATTTATTAGAAAGAAAGGGGGTTTTCTAGAATGCCTTAAAAGTGACAGGTTCAAACATAACCACATACTAGTTTACAACAATGGCAATTATACATGTACCACTTGACAAGATCCATACCTAGATATCTCCTTCAAAGTTGAGGAATATAAACAATTGAAATATAATTTGATAACTTTGTATTCCATTTTATTCCTATGAATACAATTAATATCACATTCTTTTACATGTTGAACATATTTTCCTTTATTAACTTATATTTCTTCTTAGATATTTAATTGTTTCTTGTCAATTAAATATTTTTTATAAATTTTTGTTCTTCTATTTGTGTTTAGTAGCATTTATTTATAATATATTTTTGTGGGTGTTCTTTTGCCAAAGAAATATGGATCAATTGGTGGAGGCAGATAAGACGATATTAGAAAAATTTTGGGAGTCAGGACAGCTTTTATGAGAAATGGAAATAGTGTAACTTTAAGACTAAAACAATGAAAATGACATGGAAGTTGGGACCTAGCTTCATATGGTGGCAGATATGGCTAGAAAAATTGCATGCATATTTAGATCAAAACATAAAACAAGGGAGAATATATATGAGAGGATTAAGAGTAAGGTAATAGAAATACTATCTATTAGATTACGGGAGGAAACAAATATAGAAATGGAGGAAGTGACTATTCTAAGAAGCTTTGGAACAATTATAAAAGAGAAACAACTAAGGGTTGGCTACACAGGTGATATCTCCTTGAATAATATAGAGTGAAGACTACCTCCTAGAGAGTGGGTGAAGGCTAATATAGATGGAGCTTCTACTAAAAACTCTATAAAAGCTATTTTTGGCATTACCATACAAAATTGGAAAGGAGAATAGGTGTATTAGAGAGCAGATGGTATGGGGGTGACAGCAAATATTGAAATAAAAGGATAGGTGATCTTGTTAGCATCAATGATAGTTGTAAATCTATATTTATATAAGCTATAGATAAAGATAAACACTATGGGATGGAATCTTGGATCTGATAAGACCCTTTCAAGTGCTAGGAATTAGAGAGAAGGAATGTGGAAGTAGTTCAAAAGTTTTAGAAGTTTTTTTAAGATATTTTAATTACACAAATGAAGTGAGAGGGAAATAGGATGGGAAATTATTTAGTAAAATGGGGAAAATAATTGGAGGAAGGGTAATATGTGGACTGTCAGAAGGAAAATTAGATAAGTTGCTACCAAAGAATCCAAGGGATGTGAGAGGTGGTACAAGCAAATAGTAAAATAAGAAGAGCAGATAGTGATTCTAATGAATCTATCATAGTTAGGCCATGGAGCAATGACCAAGAAGAAAATAAATGAAAAATTTTCCTAGTGTCAAGCTGGGTAAGCAAGGTTATTGGTTGTTTACCATAGGCTCTTGTGTCTTCATCCTTAAGCTACTATTTCTCTACTATATGACATTATTACCAATAGACTCAAAGTGGCCAAGGTGAGTGGTTTTTAAAAATAGAACACACATAGCCATAGATATTTTAGTGAGTATGTTTATATTAAGAGAAAATAAACCTCCACCCAATAAAACAATAGATATGTTAGACATGTTCAAGATGCCAATAATGATTTCAAAACAACATGAAGATAGATGGATGGTCTACAAAATTTAGATGAATGGAAAAATTTGGAATTCAACTATGGTAATGTTGTGTATGGATACTACATTATGGTGACCTCAGATGATATTTTTAACAAACACACCTATATAATATTTATGGATAATTTTTAAGCTAGGAGGGATTAGAGGAGGATTTTCTTTCTTCCTTGTTTCCTATCGAGCTCATTTTACTTTGTAATACAATTTCTATAATATAATATATTTTTCAAAACTCTAAAAAAATAAACATTTATTTATAATTAACTTTAATAGTATTCATTAGTTTTTTTGAGGGGGACAATGCAATGGTTCAGGCTTTAACTCTTCTTCGAGAGGTCTAAGGTTCAAACTGTGGTGTGTATATGATTGTGTTAAATTATTTATTGATAAGCTCACCTCTCCTTTTATAAGAGGTCCTGGTATGATGGAGATGCCCATACAAAGTATGTATGGTTGTGTGTTAAATTACCTATTGATAAGCTCAACTCTCCCCTTATGAGGGTCATAGTGGGATGAAGATACCCAATCATAAACTTCACTTGTAAGAGTTCCTTAGTCAATCAAATATTAAAGAAGAAAAATTAATAATTTAATTTAGTATTTAAGTTTATTTATAATTAAATTTGATATTTTTCATAAATTGTAAGTTACCCCTTTATTGAAAAGTTGAACCGCTCCCTTGTCTAGAGATTGAACAAAATATATATACGTATATAAAATAAATTAATGAACTTATTTTTTATATAAAACATAATTTTTATTATTTAAAAAAAAAACATTTAGCTGCCATAACTATTCCTATAAGTGTCCGTCACTTCTACTTAAAATGAAGTTATTGAACCGATCAACCATAACGTCAATTATAGAGGAAAGCAACGTCTATGAGTGTCATTACCGTCCAACTGTTGGAGGAGGACATAAACCCCTATCTGTGAACCACGAAATCAAGGCAAATGCGAATTCATAGCAAGAGACACTTCTCTCCTTGACCTTGCCTATGGCTATGACCGTCGATCGCTAGCCGATGCGCAAATCTCTGCATAATCCTGGTTTTATACATCGATTGCATTTGGACCCACGTGGACTTCACCTAATAACGTCCAATTTCCAGCTATTCCATCCGACAAAAAACTCGACCATTTGGAGCGTCAGAAACTCTAGGCAGGCCAGACCTTACCTTTGTCTCATTCCCTCATGTGGACTGCGACAATGAAGAAAACAAATCTGTTGTTATTTCAGATCTTCGAATTGAAGACACCCTCACGATTATCGGATCGTTTCATATCTTCCAGAAGGAAGAAGCAAATTTTGACTTTTATTTAAAATTATCTGTTGCTTTGTCTCAGACCCTATATAACCTGTACCGTCCCCCGGAATTTTTCCATTAAAGCGCTCGTTCCCTCGATTGAGAATTGTGGTTATTTGTTTCTTTCAATTCAAACGTTTTTTCCCCAGAAGGAAGACTTTTTCGGAGGCCTGAAGGCATGGAAGAAGCTCGAAAATCGTCAGTGGTTCGAACCCCAGCAGGACCGGAGGAGCCCTTCCACCTCTGAGCAAATAGACGCCAGCCCCGCAAAGCGTCTCTGGCACAACTTGGATTGCAAGAATGTCGATATTTTCTATGAAATCGTTTCTGAAATGAATTCGGAGGACGTGGATTTAGCCGGCCAGAAAATTCAGGAAGATTTGGTGGGGGATGTCATGAAAACGCTTCGAGAAGTCATTGCAAGCCCTGCGTGTGTAGACGAATCGATCACTAGTAGTTCTACATGTGATGAAAGACATTACACCGGGCCGCAAGGAGAAGAGAAGCCTGTCATCAGAGTAGATTTGGTCAAGAATGGAGTGGAATATAAGATTTGTAAGGCCGATTTTGAGTATCTTGTGGGGGGCAGTGGCGATGAGCTGCGTATTCCTAGCAGTCCACAGTTCAGTTTTGTGGATGATCGCGTAGATGACTGTTTTCTGGCTTATTATGGTGCAGATTATGGCTTCTATGAATGTGTCATAATGGAAAGAAAGGCGGAACAAGAGCTTCTGTTGCAAAATTGGTGGGATTATAATAACATTAAGAGCAACAAGGAAGGCTGCGGTGATCTACTATTTGTCGAAGACGGCCACTGCCATGTTTCCTACCTAAAATAAAAAATGTTCTGCAGATTCCATGAGAATGCTGAAAATATAAAGTTTCAGAAAATTTGAGATTATTTTTAATAGCTAGACATGAAAATTAAGGACGGCATTTTTATATTGAACGTCAGAATGAATTTTGCTTTAAGGGAAGCATCTGGATGTTAGCATCACTAAAGTTATGATGTGTGGAACGATATAATTATCATAGCAAGAGATGCCTCAATAGTCACGATACTAGCTTCCGTTAGGGTTGAAACAGCCTTTGGGCCCGCGGCGTATCTTTTCCTTAATCAAAATACAGAAAACATATTATAGTGGAGACGCGAAGTCCACCACATTTTCGGATCATTTTGCAATTCTCTTGCGTTTGGAAACTTTGGGCTATGTTCAATTCGTCGCCCACTTACGGAACTGGATCTAATGGACTTCAGGCCCAAACGGACCAAGGGGCAGCCATTAAATTCTGTGTGGGTTCTTTTAAGGGAAAGTGTTAACTTGGTAGAAAGGGAAACCTGAAAAGAAGAGGGGACCTTGCCGGTAGTGTAATTAGATGCTAATAATTCATTAGTGATGGACAAATAATAAACACTAGAAACAAACAATATGAATATAACACATACATATCACGAAACTAGTTTACTTTCATTTATTACGGGGAATTTATATACAAAGGTTCTTGAATACATTTTGGAAGGCACTTGCAACTAAATATGTCATTATTGTTCAACATATCCAATTATCCGTTCACAACTTTTATTAATATCATTACATAAAATTAATGTATTTTCTAACTTCATTTTAGAATTTTAAAAATTTAGAATCATCCTATTTTACAACCACAATAGACAAAGACAGGTTATATTCATCACTTTTATGGTTAATTGGTACTCTATTTAACATTATATTATAAAAATAGGTCTTGATCAAGTCTTACTATGGTGTCTTTATGCCATTCTACCTTTAAAATAATTATCTTGTTCTTACTACCATATCATTATATTTTAAATATAAACATAGCTGTATATGCATCCTTCACTTGGGTATCTCTTTATTTGTAGACTATACTTGATTGTATAACTTTATAGCTTTCACCTTTTCTTAATTATAAATATGGTGTCTGCACAATCAATACTAGTTTTTGTATGTGGATGCCAATTGGAAATGAAAATTAAATTCTTTAGATTTTTCTAAGGAAAAGAGTCATAACTTTTCATCTTTCAATTATGGAGTGACACCTTTTATATAAATAAAAAAGCATTAAAATCCTAGGGATTAAATATAGAAGATCCTCCATAACTAGTTGTGTGATAAATGATTGTTTTCCAAGTTTTAGACTAGCATACAAAAGAGAATTAGAATATAGTAGTTGTGATGTAGAATTCGAGTATCTATTAGTGTCCAACAATGACAAGTTGGATGTTTTTTTGGTTTCTCTATGCTTCTTCATCATGTCTTATTTTTGTCCTTTGGTACCTTTATTCCATGCTACCTTCATCATGACCATCTTGTAGCTACTAGTACATCACTATATTGTAAACATACACCTAGATGGATCTCCATCCTCCACCTAGGTGTCTCCTAATTTTAAGACTACACTTAATTATACATATTTATAGCCTTCACCTATCCCTAATTATGAATACAGTATTTGCACAACTATTACATTTTTTTTGTGTATGCCAAGTGGAAATAAAAAATTTCTCTAGATGTTTCTAAGAAAAAAATCATGAATTTTCATTTTTGAGTTGTGGTGTGACACTTTTTATATAAATAAAAAAGGAGTAAAATCTATGGAGTTATTTGAAATAGAATAACCTCCATAAGTAATAGTGTGACAAAGAATTGTTGTCCAAATTTTAGGCTAGCATAAAAAAGGGAATTGAAATATACTAATTGTAATGTAGAATATGAGTATATACTAGGGTTCAACAATGATGAGTGTTGGGTTTGTTGTATCCATTGCATGTAAAAATAAAAAAATATAAGAATACCAAAAATCTAAAATAATTTAAAACTTAAAAATATATATCTAAATATAGAAAATTATGATCCATAGTTATGAAAAGCTATTGTAATGATTCTATATATTGATGTATCCCTCACTAGTTGACCTATCCATCCATCCTCACTTGGGTGGATCATCCAGTTTATGAATAATCCATAGTTGTATTATATTAGGTGTGAGGCACCATAATATATATAATAATCTTCATCATATGAATATATGAATAATAAATAAGAGCAAGAGAAGTAGCTTTAGCTTTTTGTTTGTTTTTCCTAGTCAAGAGTTTATGAGATAAATATTCATATTTCTTGTGTATGCATATAATTTTTTCTTCTACATTTTTATAATTTTTGCACATATATCTCAATAATAGGTTTATAAATATCTTGAATGACTTGGGTATTCCTTTAGTGTCTCTATATGTCTTCATAAAGTCTTCCTTTGGTCCACTAGTATCTCTATGTATCATTGTCAAGTATTTCTTTTATCCATTGGTGTATCTATGTATCTTTGGTATCTCTATACCATGCTACATTCATTATTATCATGTTGTTGTTACTCATACATTATTTTTTTGTAAATATAAACCAAGATGTATCTCTATCCTCTATATGAGTATCACTTTATTTATAGATTCCACTTAATTTTACATATTTGTATCCTTCACAATTCCCTAATTATTAACATGGTGTTTGCATAATTATTACTAATTTATATGTGTATGCTAGGTTGAAATGAAAATAAAATTATTTATATTTTTATTAGAAGAAAAAGGCTTGACTTTTCATCTTCTAATTGAGGAGTGACACCTTTTATATTAATAAAAATGGTGTAAAATCTAAGTAGAGATTAGAGATATAATATCCTCCATAAGTAATGGTATAGAAAATAATTAATTTCTAAATTTTAGTCTAGCATAAGAAATGCGACTAGAGTATAATAGTTTTAATATATAATTTGAGTGTCTACTAGGGTCCACCAATGTTAGTTTGGGTATTCCTTTACTACCTCTATGTGTCTTTATCAAGTATTCATTTTATCCTTTTTTACCTCTATTCCATGCTACCTTCATCATGACCATCTTGTTGTCACTCCTACATAACCATATTGTAAATACAAACCTATATTTATTTCCATTATCCACATAGGTATCTTTTCATTTGTATACTATACTTAATTGCATATCATTATAACCTTCACGTGTTAGTAATTATGAACATGGGTGTTTGAACAACCAAAACTTATTTTTTTATGTGTATGCCAAGTGAAAATAAAAATCAAATTCTTTAGATTTTTCTATAAAGGAAAAAATAATATATTTTCATATTCTAATTGTGTAGTGATATATTTTATATAGATTAAGAAAATGGAGTAAAAGTTAAAAGTGTATTGGAAATAGAATACCCTCCATAAGTAGTGTAACAAAGGATTGTTGTTCAAATGTTAAGCTACCATAAGATAGGGGATTAGAATATAATAGTTGTAATGTAGAATTTTATTTGGTAATATTAAAAATGGAGAGGGTTTTAAAGAAATCTGACAACCATTACAATAAAAATGCCACCAGGGCGAGAAAGACTAGAACTAAAGCAACATAAGTAGCTAGAAGAGAAATAGCTAGAAGAGAAATATTTTCAAAATGATCCATTACCAATTTTAGCAAACTCCATATTTTACTTTGATTAATATCGATGAGCTTAAAATTGTGAAATATCGAGTGTTTAATCTCCTCAGAGACCTCCATGAGATAGACCTCCTAAACTAATTTTTCTCAATGGTAGCCATGCAAAAGGATGTCAAAATAAGTATGGAAAGAAAGAGGGGAGGAGTTGTCATCCTAACCACATTTACTATGCAGACATTTGGATTTATGTAAGCTAATGCCCATAGCAACATGAGTAGATTTTAGGTCCACATTCACAGGCTCCTCATTAACCTCTTTAGTAGGCACATCAAATTTAATAGTGGGGCCAACTGAGGGAGTACAATTACCATCATCATATGCATTATATTGAACCCCTTTGGTAGAAATATATAACTTTCTACAAACCTTCTCAAGGCCCGTTCTGAAGGTAAATGAATAAATATCTTCACTACACTTAGAGTCAGCCTTCGAAACCACCTTAGAGCCACCACTAGTAGGACCAGGAAAATCTACCACCATATTAGCACCATCTATTGTGGGACCTGGTAAATCTACAAAAGGCTTGAGAATTTCATTAGAAATTAAACCATGCTCTAAAGTTTCCTATTCAAACACAAGCAATGCAAGGCCTTGATAGATGGGGGTCTGACCATGACCACCTTGCACATTCACAAAAGATTTTTTCAAAGATTATAAAATAAACAATAGAATTTCATGTTGGCTTTATAATAAAAATGATTTCAAAACATAATATAAAAACTCCTAATTATCTCATAGGAAGAGTCTAAGGTGAAGTAGTCCATAATAACCCTAGCAACATGGTCCCAAGGGGGGGACAAGGCCGAAGCACTAAAGCCATTTTGAACCCTAGGAAAAAATTCCTCTTTATCTAAGAAAATACCAATCACCTACAAAAGAGAGTGTCTATCACAATTGTGATAGACACCATCTAAGATCAATCTAGTGGTCTTGCTAATAAGCTCCACCATGACCTAAAATGACCAAAATCCAATCCTAACCTAGCCGTAATTCCACATAGAAACCATCCAATTAGTAAGCACCGGGATATCTCCATGAAACTTTTGAATGAACTCCATAAGATCCCCTTTTGCTAGAATAACTTTAACTTCATCATCAAAGGAGATGGAAGTAGGCTCCAACCATGGTTTACTCAGCTTTTGATTAGATGAGAATAACTTTACTTCACCCATCAAAGCAGAAAATAAGATTCTCCCAAACAAAGGTAGGAGGGGGAAAACCCAACCAACCATATTGGAACTAGCAAAAAAACTTTGTTGGAGAATACCCCATAATAAAGCAAGGTAAAAATACAAATTCCTCACCATCAAAGTCAAAATTTGAACACCAAAAAGGGAGTTGGAACTCACTGATGAGGGAAACCTATGAATCCTAGGAATCAACACAAAGAAAAATAGACCATCCCTAGGAAAGAAAATAGAAATTTGTTATGGGTAGCAAAAAAATCCCAATAATAGGGGAGGACGAAAAATACTACAAGGGCATATAGGTAAAACAACCAAGAAAAATCCTGGTAAATGGGGGAAAGAAATTTAAATCCACATAATAAAGAACAAAAAGGCTGCCCCCAAATATACCAGATGTCATCACTTCAAGTGGATCTCCAACAGGTGTAGAAAACAACCAAAATACACTAGTCAAATAACTACCATGAAGGTGCCCTGTCATAGTAGAAAGGACAACATGAAAGAGTACCCCAACTCCCTTGACATATAAAATGTTAGAAATCGACCAGCCATTGAATAGAATCAAGGTCAACTTCCTAAGGAGAAGCAAAAAGGTACTAAGGAAGAGACTTTCTGATACAAGCACATCTAGAGAATATTTGAGAGATTGACAAAAATCCATAAAGGCCCACCACCTGAGCACATGAGGAAATATTAGGATAGAGAATTTAAAAAATTTTAAATAAAAATGTCTCAAGAAAAACAAACCAAGAAGGCTCGAGAGGGCGTTGCAATAGCCTGAAATAAAGACACTCTACCATTATATCAGCGATAATCAAATTCCAGCACCAACTAAGAATAGGGAAATGTAACATAAGAAAAGGCACCATTTGATAAACATTAATGTTTATCTTCATCAACAAGGTGGTTGATCTTAGGCAAAAAATATGTACACTAAATCATCAAAAACTGATGAGATATGCCCAGATTTGCAAGGGATTCGACCACCATATTTCCTTCTCTATACTCATACTTGAAAATTATTTCCTACAAAGACAATAAGTGGGATTTGGATTCGTCAATTAAATTAGAGATACACCAACTGGGATGATAGTCTCTTTTGAGAATATTAATAACATTTAATTAATCCTCATCAATAACTATTCTACGGATGCTAAGATATTTGAGCATTTGAATTCTAGAAAAGGAAGCATGTTTTTTAGCAAAGTGTAAATATTGAACACCGATATCCTCTATAAAGGTCAAAATAACATTGTCAATATGGTCATGAATTACACCCCTAGCACCAACTTGACCCATATTGTCTTTTGAAGCTCCATAAAAATTAAGCTCAAACCAACCAGGAGGGGTTGGGGACCAATGAATAGATTCTCAAAGATTCAGAGTTGGTGGGCATCTTAACTCTAGGTGAAAACCAAGAATTTTCTCAACAGTGTAATTAGGGTGGTCCCAAGGTACAAATGGGAGAGAGTCCTTTAGTGCCACCAACATGTTCTCTCCCACCTTACAAATTATTTTTTGGATTAAATGAAAAACATTACCCTAAAATTTTTTAAACACCCTCACATTTTGTTCCTTCCACATGCGCCAAAGGGGGTGGGGAAGCAAAAATATCCAAAAGAATTTTAAATAGGGAGAAGAAAAGGGTGATGCCTATTATTGAATAAGGTTGTAGATAGAATCCAGTAATGTCCAAGCAACCCCAACATGTTGAAGGGAAAAATAAAAAATATCCTGGAAAACTTTGCATTTAAGAAATAGATGAGAGGTAGATTCCTAGACTTGTTTACATAAAAAACAATAATTTAATATATTGAAACCCCTATTGTGCAAGTTTTCTATTTTAATAACTTTATTATGCACTGCTAGCTAGAAGAAAATATTTATCGTTGGGGTCAAATTCTTAATCCAAATCTTCAACCAGGTGAAATAACCAACTCCATGGGTGTAAAGAAGGGAATAAGTAAAATTTACTGAAAAGAATCCCTTGCTATATTTATTCCAAATCTACGAATCCACCACCTCCTCCTACCAAATAACATACCACTGCATATCAGCTAGAAGAGAATCCCACTTAGTATGATCTTGGGCTATTCTTTGGAAGGGAGATAAGGAGAAAAAAATTTATGATCATTTTGAAGAAGGAAAAAATCAACCACCTTGACAAATTCCACCTTGAGGATCCTCGCTTCAACCACATTGACACATATTTGAAGCGAGGATCCTCCATAATGGGATGGTCTTTGAGCCAAGTATCATCCCAAAAATAAATGGACCTACCATTGCCAATCACCCAGGAGCAATTGTCTCTAATAAATTCCTTGGTTTAATTAGGTTGTTCGAAAATGTAGAACCTCCAGAAGGGAGATGATCCAATAGGAACTACTAGAAATTATATTTAGCTTTAATAAAATGACACCAAAGGTAATCTAAATTGGAAGTAACCTTCAAACCAATACCTTGTTCATAACTACCCTATTCTTAAGATTCAAACCCCCCTCTCTTTTCCTTTACAAATTTACTCCCATGAGATGGAACTTTCCCTTCAATTCTGGGCCAATCCATAGAAAAAACTTACAAATACTATCAAAATTGGATGCCACCTTAACCAAAATATTGAAAAGAGATAAAAAGTATATGGAGATACTTTGAAGCATGATCTGAATCAAAACTACCTTTCTTGCTTGACTAAGGAGGGCACCTTTCCAGGAGGATAGTTTCCACTGAACCCTCTCTAAAATCGAAGACCATAATGATTAGTTCAAGTGACCTATGAACAATGAAAGGCCAAGGTAGGTAGTCAGAAGAGAGGTAATCCTACACCCTAGAATAGAGGTTATCTTCTATTGATGAACCTCTAGGTTACTGATGAAAAATATGTTGCTTTTGAGATAGTTAATTAACTGACTGACTGCTCTCCCATAATAATCTAGGATTGTTTTAACATCACATGCAGGAAATATCAATGCCATACAAGAGAGTAGAGTATCGTCACCAAACTACTGGTGAGAATTTGGGCTAATCTATAGGGTCAACCTTAGACTGAAATAAACACTTCATATTTTAATAAAACAACCAAGAGCCTCAACGATAAAAATAATGGGGGAGATAAGATATCCGTAATGAATCCCTCTACATGATTTAAAGAAACCACTAGCGGATCCGTTAATAAACATAGAGAACCAAGCCAAATAAATCAAGGCCTCCATCAATTTGATCTAAGAATCACTAAAACTAAACTTCCTCAATACCATAAATAAGAATAGCCAAGACACCCTGTCAGAAGCTTTGTTAATATCCAGTTTAAGAAATAAGGTTTCCTTGTCACTCTTTTGCATCGAATGAAGAAGTTCATGGATAACGATGGAACTTTCTAGAATTTGTCTCTTTAGTACAAAACCACTCTGAGTAGCATCAATAAGGGTAGGGAAATGGGTTTTAATCTATTGGCCATAGCTTTTGAAGAATTTTTATAGATTGTATTACATAAGATAATTGAATTGATGTCACTGAATGAATATACAAAGTCCTTATTAGGGATGAGATCAAGGAAGGTCAAAATCAAAGCCCTAGGGAAGATCCACGAACTCTAGGATTGGCAAATAGTATTACAAACATCCTCCCCATAGATATGCCATAATTTTTGAAAAAAAATAGGAGGGAAGCCATCTAGTCCTAGGGCCTTAAGAGGACCCATAGACTTCATCGTTGATATGATATCTTCATAAAAAATGGGGAAAGGGGAGTAGCATTCATATTATCGGAGACCAAGTACGAAATCACCTCCAACATACTATTTTCCACAACTCTATCATGATCCGATGTAGAACATAATAGTGAAGTAAATAAATCCACTTTCTCTTCCCTAATATCCATAATATCCAAAGTATGGATGCCATCAGACTTATCAATTTTGATAATTCTATTTTGACCCCTATGGTGCAAAGTAAAAGAGTGGAAAAATTGAGAGTTATGATATCCTTCTTTCAACCATAGCTCTATATATTTTTTTTTCCATAGCAATTCTTCCTTATCCTGAATGTTATGAAGGGCACAAAGAGTATCTCTTTTCTCCATGAGTAGATGATTAGAATACCCTTGGGAATCAATATGTGCTTCAATAAAAATCATATTTGACTTCAAGTGGTTTTTTTCCCAAAAAATATTCCTAAATGAAAACTTATTCCAGATCTTAAGGTGCATTCTAAGCTTCTTCAACTTATTCAAAATTTTGAACATATCTATACCAAGAATTGGGTCCTACCACAACTCAACAAATTTGGCCTCAAAATTGTGGTGATAACACCACATAACTTCAAATCAAAAGGGTCGAGGAAGAAATGAGAGATCCTTAGGAATTTCCAACCATAATAGATTATGATATAATTCGACTCTGGGAAGGGTGGATAAGGAGGCATCACCAAAAATATCAATAGAGAAATTTGAGATGAATATCTTATCAAGTCTACAAATAATGAGAATATTTCCTCCCCTGTGATTACTCCAGGTAAACTTAGCATCTTTGAGATGTATGTCATGGTGTTTTGCTTGGTTTAAAAACTCATGGAAGTTAAAAATACTTTGTTCATCAATAGTATTACCTCCACGCTTCTTATAAGAAAATAAGGGAGAGTTGAAATCACCCACCACTATCCAAGATTCATTCTAAAAAGTAGTTCTCATTTCCAACAAAAGTGATAAAATCTGTCTATCAGTATATGCATTCGAGGCATAAATATTCGACATAACCCTATTAGAAGAGGAAATGACATGACCATAAAACTTAGCTACATACCAAAATAAGAGGACACCACCAATCGAGCCAGATGCATCAGAAGCCATAAAACCCTAATATTTCTAAACTACTCTCTGAGTTTCCTCTCAAGTAGAGGTATCCAAATTAGACTCATGAATACATAAAAAATATGGATATTTCTCTTTTCTCAAAGAAGCAAGTAAATGTTTTTTAGAGGTACTATTAAGCCCTCTAGTTTTCCAAGAAAACACGTTCATTGAGAATTAAAAGGAAATAATTTTACCAATACTCCCCAACTAAGGGGATTTAAAACCATCAATATTAATCTTCCTATCACCATTTTCAACTTCCACAATAAGGCGAGCTTGACCACCATTTTCCAAAGCCTCCTCCATAGCCCTCTTCCTCCCTAACTTTGTTGGGGGTCTACCAAATTTATTTACCAAACCAAAATCCACTGGTCTTCTATGGCTCCTAATATTGGTGTCAAGAGAACCTTTCTCCATAATACGCTTAGGAGAATCACCTAAGTTAGAGACACAACCAATGAGAGAAAACACCAATTCTTTTGGAGGGGAAGCCCCTTTCAAAGGAGACAAATCCTAAACATGAACCTCTATAGAATATTCAGGTTCAATCAGGTCAAGGCCTTGAAAATAATTCAACAAAGGAATGTCATTGCCAACCTCAACTGGATCTGCATATAAAACAACTTCCATATTACTCTAAAGCTATTGTATTTGGTGGAGGCAGTGACTTTAAAGCATATTTTGGAGGAACAACCGAAGGACCACCCCCAGATGAATGGGGTGGTTGAGAAGAGAGAACACTTTTACCTTTCGAACCCAAAGATTGTTTCAAAGTATTTTTTCACCAAATTCTATTTTTCTTGGTGGGGATCCTCCATTATTCAATTTCTCTTGATTGGGGTCAGCAGCTACATGGGATTCAAAGGGAATTCTTCATTTCTTCTATGGGCATAAACATTGATGATGCCCACCCAAGCCATAATATTGGCAATCCTAAGGTTTATTTTCATAGATGATAGATTGAAACCAAGTCCCCAGGTGGAAAAAAAGATCCACCACACTAGGAATCTCTTTTTCAATATCAACAAATAACCACATCCTGATAAACTGACAGTGAGATTAGTACAATGAAACTTTATCAAAGGAGATAAAGTCCTCTATGGTCATTGCAACAGCCAAAAAAACACTCTCATACCAAAAATAAGTCAAAATGTTAGTAAGGCAAACCCACACAGGGATCATATTAACTCTTTGAAGCACCACCTTGAAATCATGGTCCCACTGATGGAGGAACAAGTTGTGTTTACCAAAGAACCAAGGTCTATACTCCATAATATTCCTTGAATACTCCTCACAAGAAATAATTATGACAAAAAAATACAATGAAGTGATGTAAGTTCAAGGGAACCTTTCGAATGCCATTTAGATAGGGACCAATGCTTAAGTGATTCCAACTCCATATGATCGCCAGCTAGCTTACCCACCAAATCCTAGGTTTCCTTCCTCAATAAAGAATTAAAAGTAAAATTTGGGATGATAATATTAAAAGAATTTTCATCAACCTCACACGAGGGAAACTCAACCCCAAGAGCATCTCATGAAACATCATAGGCATAGGAAGAAAGGGGAGGAGCCTTAGAAAAGGCTCAAACTTTAGCAATCCCATGTTGAATCTTACTAGGATCCCACCATGGACAAACACCATTAGAAGCAGACTTACCTGACTAGAAAGGATCGTCTAATTGATCCAGCACTAGAATATCACCATCAACTGAATCTCTAGGGTACCACATCTATCCTCTTCACTCTAGTTGTAATGTAGAATTTGAATAACTATTATGATTTGGATATTTATTTGGTGACTATATGTTTTTATCAAGTATTACTTTGGTCGTATGTTGTCTTTATGTCATGCTACCTTCATAATGACCATCTTGGTGCTAATCCTACATCACTATGTTATAAATGCAAATCTATTAGATGGATGTAAACAAGTTTTCTAAATCTACAATAGAAGAATAAAAAGTGGACAAAAAAATAGAATATCAACTCATATGAATTTCCAAATAATAAAAAATATATAAAAGTATTTATTAATGAATATTTCATATTAGATATATGGAAAAAGAAGTTAAAAATAAATAGAGAACATTATCTTGTTGAATTCAACCCTCCACATGATCATCACCAAAATTTTTATAAGAGGCAAACATCAATTGGAGAGTAAAGATGACCATGGCTCTATTGAGAGACTAGTCACACTATCTTAGATGCGAAACGAATGACAAAAGAGACCAAAAAATAAATAGGATGAGAAAATATGTATCCTTTGAACATTAGGAATGGTTGAATTGAAGAAATATTTTATTTTGGAATGCAAGGCATATAATGATATTCAAGCTAATATGTTGATACTTTACTAGTAGAACCATTACAATTTTTTGAAGAGAAGAAGAGAGTAAACAAAAGCATTTAATATCAAAATTAATTGTAAAAATTCAAAATTATAGAAAATACAATAATTGGGACAAAATTTGAGTTGGAAATAGAGTATTTTTTATGGGCTATTTTCTCATTTGACTAATTTTTCATGAAAGTTTCAAATATTTTATTTTTCAATGACCGAATTTTTTTAAAAGATATTCACCAAATTTTTATATAAATTATGGATAAAGGTAGTATATTCTACTAATTTTTCTATAATACTACTCAAATTTATGATTTTCCTTAAATGTTAGCATATGAGACATATACTTTGTGCTATTTAAAATGACAAGATTCACTTCCCATATTATGCTAGTAAAAATAATTTATCCCTTAAAAATTTCTTTGTTGATAGCCATAATTTATTTGTACAATTTTTGTCTCATAGGCTACTTTGGGTTTGGTGCTCCTTAAAAATCCTTCTATTCTATTTTTTTAGTTGGTTATATGGGATTAAAATGGACCCCATCCAATTAAATTACGACTACATAGTGGCTTAAAATAATGGCAATTATGCATGTATCATTTGACAAGATTCAAACATGGATCCCCTTCTTCAAAATTGAGGAATATAAATTATTGAACTAATATCATTTTATAATGTCATTTAATAACCTTCTATTCAATTTTATTTCTATAAATATAATTAATATCATTTTTTAGATGTTGAACTTGGTTTCCTTTTAAATTTATATAATAACTTTTTTAAAATTAATTATTATCATTTTTAATGTCTTTTAATTATTTTTAATATATTTTTTTCTTCTCATATTTATATTTATTAACATTTATTTATAATTAATTTTATTTATTTATTATTAATTTTAATATTCATTGTGCAAGCCTAGATCGGGCATAGGTCAGATCTACAGTCGGGCCGCTGCAGGCAAGTGTGGTAGCATGGGCATCCCAAGCTACATAGGTCCAAATCAGGCCTAGGTTAGATCTACAGCTAGGCCATTGTAGGTAGGTGTGTCAACATGGGCAGCTCAAGATGCATAGGCCTAGATCGGGTCCCACTATGCATAACTTAACTACAAAAAATTGTAGGACCACATAGACAACCGAAGCCCCATATGTGATCTTTGTGCTTCGTATTTGTGGTGCAAGATCATGCGTAGATGTGAATGCTTTATATTACAATTGAAGAACCATGATCGGGCGCATATGAAATAAAAGTTAGCCTATCTTGGATATGGTTGCTAGTCATGCTTAGTTCTCTATTGTGGCCCATGTCTAGGGTGTTTTTCTTGTTGGAGGTCTTGTTGGTTGTGTTTCATGGATCATTGTCAATTTCGAGGACTTGGTTGGATGGTGCAACACTTATTTTGGGTTTAGTATCACTTTTTTTGGCTTTCCAAGGAGGGGAAACGGCCATCTACTTATACAAACCCACTGGGGTGAAGTTGTGAGAACACATATAGTGGTATAGTGTTTTGTTGCAGCTATATGAGGGTGTTTTCTTGGATACCTTTGAATTCATGTAAATTTTTAGTTTTTGATCCGTTGGTTGGATCTCACTCTGGTTGGTAGGTGTATAGAGTAGCTGTATTTCTTGGGTCGTTACTAGACTATCTTTGGTTTTGATTGTGTGGTTTCTCTACGCATGTTTAGCTTTGTTGTTATATTTCTCTAGTAGTTGTGTGATGGTGGACCGAAAAACACACTTATCACAAACCCTACTTTTTCATTAAGAAATCTAGAAAATACATGCAGAAAAGTACAGCCCGCAGGCTTTTATAATGACCAGCGCTCGGCTTGGTCTTCTCACTTCTACGCTCTAAGTGCCTTCTCCGATCCACCACCCCCGACTATTACAACTTCCCAGGTTTTTATAGATGCCCTGACCCTCTAAACCAACTTCCCGAAAATGGGTTCACCAACCCAATTAATTACAAGACATGAAAAATTGGGACACCAACACGATTTAAGATCCCACTCCACATGGTCTTTGACACTACCGCTTCCATCAGATCACTCCGCGTGACCCATCCCCTTTGTCTCCCATGTTCCTCGGTAATTCTACTTTAACTGCACCTTGGTGCCACGTGTCATCTTTGAACGGTCCCCGAAAATACCATTCCCGCCATCTCTTTCTCTTCCCATGCCTTCTTCTCTCTCCGTCGTGATATCACGACATTCCTGGGTAATTCTGCTTTAACTGCACCTTGGTGCCACGTGTCATCTTTGAACGGTCCCCAAAAATACCATTCCCGCCATCTCTTTCTCTTCCCATGCCTTCTTCTCTCTCCGTCGTGATATCACGACATGTCGTGATATCACGACGGAGAGAGAAGAAGGCATGGGAAGAGAAAGATATGGCGGGAATGGTATTTTCGGGACCGTTCAAAGATGACACATGGCACCAAGGTGCAGTTAAAGCGGGATTACCCAGGAACGTGGGAGACAAAGGGGATGGGTCATGCGGAGTGATCTGATGGAAGCAACGGTGACAGAGACCGTGCGGAGTGGGATCTTAAATCGGGTTGGTGTCCCGATTTTTCATGTCTTGTAATTAATCGGGTTGGTGAACCCATTTTTGAGAAGTTGGTTCAGAGGGTCGGGGCCTCTATAAAAACCCGAGAAGTTGTAATAGTCGGGGGTGGTGGATCGGAGAACGCACTTAGAGCATAGAAGTGAGAAGACCAAGCCGAGCGCTGGTCATTGTAAAGCCTGCGGGCTATATTTTTTTGCATGTATTTTCTAGATTTTTTAATGAAAAAGTAGGGTTTGTGACAAGTGTGTTTTTCGGTCCGCCATCAGTGGTATCAGAGCTGGAGATTTTGAGTGCGTAAACAGATCGCTGGCCGTGAGGCAGTTTGCACCAGGATCTACGGGAGGGTTCTGAGAGAGGAGAGAGAGTTTAGGATTCCTAAGCATGTTAGCAGATCGCCAGACGTGAGGAATCTACACCGAAATTAGTTGAGCTTTGTGAGTAAAGCTGAGAAAAATGCATTCTCGAAGAAGCCGTGTCAGTAAGAATTTTGATATGGTGCTAGAGGAAGAGTTCAAAGCTTTGCAATGACAACTTAAAGCCTTGCAATAGGAATGGCTCAGGATAAAATTACGGGAGCAAGAGGAGCGGTGTAAAAGGTAGGAAGAGAGACAGAAAGATAGATGTCAGAGTGCATCAAAAGTTGAAGTTGAAGAAGGCTGCAGAGATGTGCAGTAGTGTCGGGACCTGCCCGAAAGAAGACAAATTTTTCTATGCAAGAGAAGGAGTTGAAGCAGGCTACAGAAGAAGTTTGCAGCAATGAGAGAATCTGTCTGGAAGAAGATAGAAGTTGTGTGGACCAGGAGACGGGGTTGAAGCAGACTGCTGAGGTAGAGAAAAGTCTAGAAGTGCTATAGGAGGTAGTAACCAGATCAAGCAGAAGTGAAGATCACTTCTCCACTTACCCCGGGTGTCTGATGTAGGAGCATCCAGTAGCACCTGCATCCAGTAGCACTTCTCTAGAAATCTCACCAAGAACTTGCCCAAATCTGCTCTAGAAATATGTCCCAGCATTATCCTCAAATATTTCCCAAGGGCCTTCTCAAAGGTTCAATCAATCATGGTCAAGTGGTACTCAAAATGAACTCAACGTAGAATGATGGAATAATTTATTTCATAGAACTTTAAAAAAGACTTCACACATAACTTTACTAGGCTCAATCAAATCAACTCAACTAATCATCACAAGGGACAACTCTCTCTCACACAACCCTAGTCCAAGTATGAATCAACCAACTCAAACATTTCCAGCAATGTTCAACCACAAATATCACATAACAATGATACTCATGTTCTTTTCTAACTCAAGTTATTTCACAACCAATGGGCTTCAAACACTATGCTTATAACACAAGGTTTAAACACAACTCTCAATTCAAAAAACCTTGATGCATTCAACCAACCACTTTCGAAAAGGAAACCACAAACAATCATTTTCCCTCCAATGATATTTCAAAAATCAACCACCATAGTGCTGTCATATGAGTCTCCTTGGGATTAGCCTAAAATCGTGCAACCATGCATACTGCCTACAAAATATCTGGTCTGGTAGCTGTCAGGTACAGTAAGCTTTCAATCATAGATATTTCTTAAACCTTTGTTGAGTGAGATAGTTGTCTAGCCTTGCATACCATACTCGGGGTGCTTGTTTCAAGCCATATATCTTCAACTTACAAACCAATTTGGGATCATCACCAAGCTGGAAACCATCTAGCTACTCAATATAAACCTCTTCTTCAAGCTTCCCATTCAAAAATGCTAATTTCACATCTGTCAACAAAATTGACAAGTGACTCACACTTGTACCAACTTTTGTCCAACACTGTACCGACATTGCAATTTTACTGCCAACTCTATGCAAGCATCAAACACTGTATCACAACACCAACCAAATACCTTTTTATATTTTCAACTTGGTCTATATTTTCTACAGTCACCATTGGTCACACCTTACTTTCAATTGTTCGAATCAGGAGACAAGATTTTGTTAAACACTTCACGACCAACTATAGTGCACCTTACTCAAACTCATACTTATGGACCTCGGATAGGTATGATTCACAAATCAAATTTGCTCATCTTGATGAGCTAAACAAGATTCAATGATCAAACTTCAATATTTTTCACCACAGCATCATAATAGATCTAACAATCTTCACGTCAATGTGTAGTTCAAATACACACTGCTTTTATCGAAACACATATATGCGGCTAGAGCAACATTCTTTCACTAACCAAATTATTTGAACTATTATAATCCTTAAATTTGGACAGTGGCAGTAAGAACCATCACCAGTACAATAATGACATATAGCAATACTACCAATAATGACAACTCTCAATTTAATCACCACCCTTCACAACACTTCCACAAACTACATGAACTGAAAACACACTTTGACAACTATACAACAACTTCCCCCGACTACTTGCCTTTCATCCTCAGGTAATCAAACAAATACATAGGAGCATTAAAATGAAACTTCAAGATTGCTCCCCCTGAGGATGTGCTACCTGCATTTGCTTAGTGCAATATCGGAGTAGTCTCCTTTAGACCAAGGAGACATGATTTCCTTTCTTCTATCTTTCTCCAAACTTTCTTGAACTCGGGCTTGGATTTTTCAACTGTATCCCTATTTTGCACCTTTTAGTGAACTCGAACATTTCTCTTGTGTGGTTGTCTCTTGTGCATCCTTGATGAGATTATTTTCCTTTATTTTATGTACATGATTTATTCCCTGTCTGTGTTGTGTTCTTTGCGTCTGATGAAATCTATTGTTTTGCCTTAGATTAGATGCAAAAGTGCTTGGACAAAACCTTGCTATGTTCCCATGACCATTACATTGAAAACATTGTACATAGTGTTCACTCAGAAATGCAGATGTATTTCTACCAGCATAACTCTTTGATTTATTATTCAATCCACAATAAATTGCCTTGTGACCATACTAGTTGCATCTGAAACAATAGCCATTAAAAATATTATTATGAAAAGAGTGAGAGTGATAGAACCTCTTTTGTTGTGGTTGCTTTGTTGTAGATATCCTTTGATATTTTCTTCCTTTTGAAGATTCAGCTTCAAACTTTTCTTGCTTCGATCCTTCAACAGTGAACTTATTCTTCTCTACAGAGTTGGAAGATGAAGGTTGTTCAACTTCATATCCAAGACCACGCTTATCCGTGGAGCTTCTTTGTTGGCTTATCATTTTATCTAGAAACTCTATGCTCTTCTCAAATTTGAGATTTGTATTGGCCTCTTCTAGTTGTTTCTTCAATAAAAAAATCTCTTCCTCTTGTTTGCAGTAAACAATATCTTTCTCATTGATCTATGACCTGAGAGTTTCTTCAATCCTTTTGAATTCTTCTGCCATTACTTTCAAACTGATTATTATTTCATTTGAATCTTCAATATTTCTTGAGATTTCCTTATTCCTTTTTCTTTCTATCTTCAATTCATGCAGAGTTGCAATTAGTTACTCTTTCAAATTTATTTTTGCATTAATTTATTCTTCATCACATTCCTGTTCTTTTTCTATTTCTTCTTCGAGTGTCATGAAAAGACTTCCACCTATTTCCTTTTTAGAATCATCCTCTAAGATCTCATCGTCATTTAAATTTAAAGCTTCGAACTGAGCTTGATGTGTTTGTAACTTGGCCTCCTTGATCTCATCGTCTCCTTCATGAATACTCCTTAGTTTGTCCCACATTTCTTTTGTTGTTTTACAACTCATGATCTTTACCAGTTCACTGTCGACTAATCCGCTCCTGATAGCTTTCTTTGCTTTTGAGTCATTCTCAAACAGATTATTACCAGCAGCATCAGTTGGAGGAGTGATGGGTATTGTGTATTCATTATTTATTGAATCCCAGATGTAGTACCCCAAATCATAAAGATATACTTTCATCCTGATTCTCTAGATCATGTAATTTGTTCCGTCAAACAACAGTTCTTGATTTGATGAGAAGTCTTCAACCTTTTCTGGTTCAATTTTCTCTTCCACAGGAATTGAAAATGACTGAGATGCCCTTTTGGAGGAGGATCTATTCTTCTTACCCATTGCATACTAATCCAAGATCAACCCTGACTAATTTAGCCTGATAAGGGAACTTGGCTCTGATACCAATTGTTAGTATTACAATTGCACTGAGAGGGGGGGTGAATCAGTGTAGTTCTTTAAACTTAGACTTACAGTTCTTAAAACTAAAATAATGAAACCTTAAAACCAGATAAAGCAAGTATCACAAGAGAACATCACACAACACAAGATTTAACGAGGTTCACCAATTTGGCTTCTCCTCAAGAATGATTGCTTGGACTACCATCCAAATCCATCCTTTGCAAAGAAACAACTTTACAAAAAATTTACCAGCACCCACTGGAAGGAGCACCAACCCCTAATTTACCAGCACCTACTGGAAGGAGCACCAACCCCTGATGCCAAGCTGCAACCTGGACTTCAATTTTGAATCTAGAAGTTTAACAAAAAAATACCTTCGCTTTTACAAGACCTTGATCGGTCTACTTCACCTTTGTGTTCTCTACACACTCTGCACTCTCTACGAAATCAATTCGCACACTCTACTCTCTTTGAGAATTTTGCACTTCGACACTACTTTCTCTCTATGCACTACGACCAAACTTTGCACACTCTACTTCTTCACAGTCGAACTTCACGATCGTATTCTCCCTTTCGTGCACTCTACACCTTCTGCTTTCTCTACGCAATCGTAGCTACACTTAAGACAATTTGATATGACTTTGAAAGCACGAGATTTTGTAAATAAAAAGAAACACTAATTGCTGCAATGTAAATTAACTAGCTTGATGCACGAAATAAAGCGGATATAATCGAATCAAAACCAAATATAAAATGAGAAAGCAGGAGCACAACGCTTTTTATTAATGTGATTCCAACTCGATTACAATACATCTCCTTCCTTTTTAAGGGCTGGGAGAGTTAGCATGTTTCCATTACAAAAGTGAATAGTGATCTTCTTTTCGCGTGCCCACATGCAAAATGGGCGGGCCAAAGCGTTGCCGCCGCTGGTGTTGATGGGTCTTCGATATTTGCTGCTCCTCCTGTGTTCAAAGAAACAACAAAAAGAGTTAGTAGCACCTGCTGCAAATAGGAAAAGTTTGTTCCTTGAAATTAATAAAATATGTATGCCTAAGACTGACTAAAATGATGCATGAAATGATCCTAAATGACTTGCAAATCTTACAGAGGTCAGAAGACATTACCAGAGGGCCACTACCATTGAAACAGTCGACCAATCTACTTTCAACTAGAATTCATCCCTGGGCAGGACAAATTCTGTTGTAATTTGTCCCCGGGTGGGACGAATTTGCCTGTGATGAAAAGTCAAAGTGATGATATCTAAATGTCAAACCTCGGGGTCTAAAAAACATTTGCAAACATAGGGGTTAAGTAATTGGGGCCATTTTGGGATGACCCAGATTGTCGGATTCTCCTAATTTGGCCTCTATCCACAGGAATTCGATGTCACTACCTGCAAGTTAGTGAGGGCCACAAAATCGACAAAGCATGATAATATTTGATAAATGTCTTCTGAAATCAAGTTTGTGAGCTATCTAAACAACATAGAGTGTAATGTAGGATAAACAAGTAATAACATAATAGACTAAAATGAAACTAACAAAAAAGTGCAGGGTGCCCGAGTGGGCCACCCACCGTTGGAACTTGATTTCGGCACCAATCCACTAGGGATGGGCCCAAAATATCTTAGATTGGGTTGTCAGAAAATTGGTGGATTAAGGTGGTCAAATTTTGGGTTTGGGTTCGGATCCACGCTTCCAAAAGCCACCCAATAACCTCTCTTGCGAAAGATATTAATGGATGTGAAAGGGTGAATCAAAAAATGGTGCAATAGGGTGTTCAATTTGGTAGCACTTCGTTGCTTGAAAATGCCTCCAACCTGTCCTCATTTGGGTGGGAAAGTCCACCATTTTATAGACCCAAGGGGTCTCTTTGGAGGGGCATGCAGGGATTCCATGTGGCGGCCATGCCTTCCCAAGAGGGAGGAGACTCCTCCTTGACTTGGGCTTCCATGACTACCTTTGTGACAGTCCTCTAACTGCCAACCTACCCACCTACACGCACATGCATGACAGAAGGCAATAATTGACTGTCCTTGGCCGCCACTTCGCAACATTCTTCTTTTTTCCCGTTAAACCTGGAATTTGTCCTGACCAAATATGAATTTAAAATTCATCCCTGGGTGAGACGAATCCCAGTTAGAATTCGTCCCTGGGTGAGACGAATACTGAGCAAAGTGCCTGAATGTGCCAAATTGCCTTTTGACCTTACAAAATTGCTATGAAAGTGGTTAGGACCACTGTTTAACCTCTGAGGGCTACCCTAGGGGCTGTGTGTGTCAAATTGATCAGTGTTTGCAGTCACATAATCGGATTGGTGCTATTTTGGTGTCTACAAACTCTTTGCTCACTTTGTGTACTTTGCCATCATCTCACTGGTTTTGCACTTTTTGCACTATTACGGCCACATTTCACACTTCGACTGGCATTCGACGATGCATTACTCAACTATCTCAAATATCCAAATAGCCCTCATTTTATAACAATATTTTCATGAAGAAAAACTCTAATCTCAGTCGACTGTAAACCCTAATTTTAGTCGGTTGCAAACCCTAATCTTAGTCGGCTACAAACTCTAATCTTCGTCGGCTTACATCGGTCTTCGTCGGCTTCAACTACCCCTGTAACTCTTCTGTTTCTGTTGCTGCAAAAGCACAACATGTCGTGATATCGCGACACTTTCACCTTCATACGTTTTCTCTAAGCTTTGGCCCGCAAGAATACAACATGTAGCGATATCGCGACACTTTTTCCTCCATACGCTTTCTCTTAGCTTTGGCCCACGAGAATACAACATGTCACGATATCACGACACTTCTGCCTTCTTACTTTATCTCTCCTCCTTTAGTCACGAAAATGCGACATGTCGCGATATCGCGACACTTTTTCTCCTTAGCGCTTTATCTTGCCTTTGGGTCACGAAAATGCGACATGTCGCGATATCGCGACACTTTTTCTCCTTAGCGCTTTTTATTGCCTTTGGGTCATGAAAACGTGACATGTTGCGATATCGCGACACTTTTTCTCCTTAGTACTTTCTCTTGCCTTCGGGTCGTGAAAACGCGACATGTCCCGATATCGCGACACTTTCTCTCCTTTGCTCTTTCTCTTGCCTTTGGGTCACAAAAATGCGACATGTCGCGATATCGTGACACTTTCTCTCCTTTGCACTTTCTCTTGCCTTCGGGTCACGAAAACCCAACATGTCGCGATATCATGACACTTTTTCTTTCGGACTCTCTCTCCTGCAATATGTCATGAAATTGTGACACTTTTTCTTTCGTACAATATCTCTTGCAATATGTCACGAAATCATGATGCTTTTTCTACTTGCCTTTTTCTCTTCCAACATTTCACGAAATCGTGACACTTTTTCTTCTGTACTCTCTTGCAATATGTCACAAAATCGTGACACTTTTCCTACTTGCCTTTTTCTCTTCCAACATGTCACGAAATCGTGCCAGTTTTTCAACTTGCCTTTTTCTTTTCCAGCATGTCATGAAATCACGACAGTTTATCCTACTCTTTCTCTCTCTTCCAACATGTCATGAAATCACGACAATTTTTCCTGCTTGCGCTTCTTCTTCGAACCTATCATGAAATCATGACAGTTTTGCTTGCTTGCACTTTCTCTCCAAACATGTCACAAAATCGTGACAGTTTTGCTTGCTTGCGCTTTCTCTATGAACATGTCACGAAATCATGACAGTTTTGCTTGCTTGCGCTTTCTCTACGAACATGTCATGAAATCACGATAGTTTTGCTTGCTTGCACTTTCTCTCCGAACATGTCGCAAAATAACAACAGTTTTTCTTTCTTCTTAACATGTTGCGATATCAAAACAATTTTTCTTGTTTGTTGTATATGTCGTGATATCGCAACACTTTTCTTACTTGTCTTTTTCTTTAATCTTTTGCATATGGACCACTTCGGTCTTCTTAGAAAAACACTCTGCATACTCTGAGTAACCTTTGAACTCCTATCTTCTGCATCTGAATAGCTTTTGAACTTCCTATCCACTGCACCAATAGATCTATCTGACTATGTTGACAACAATGACAACATTGTTGTTGCACCTTGCTCAACATATATTTGGTTGTTCTAGGGAGACAAGGCCACCTATTGTCCCAAACTAGTTGGGGTGATTTTGGGTTGTTTTTTTGTAGTATTTTTCAACTTTTGGCCCCCTGGTTGTGTTGGGTTTCCTAGCTTCAATGGCTTGTAGAGATTTCTTCCTTTAGTTCCAATAGTGGTGGTGTTCTTCTTGGTTCTAGAGGTCAATGTCCCTTTTGTTTGTGAATATTGGTGAGGTCGTGTATGGGTGCTCATTGGTGGTCCCTTCTCATGGGTGGGTTTTGTTTTCGGGCTCTTGTTGAAGGGCTTATTTCTGTTGGACCTGACCCTTTTGGTGTACACTCAAAACATTCTTCTTGGATTTGAGGGTGGCCTTGTATTTTTAATGCTATTGAGTAGATCCATTGGCTTCCCAGGTTTAGTCCTTGAATCTATTTTTCCGTAGGGATGGAGGGTTCCAAATCCTTTTTGGTTGTTTAGGGTAATATACTGCATCCTTAAATATTTAGAGAGTGGACTAGTGCTTTATCGATAGCTTTAGTTTATTTTAACTCCAAAACTAGATTTTTGAAATCATCCTACCCATATTTGCTCTTCACCTAGATTTTACGAGTCTTAATTTCCCTGGGTCTATTGCATTCCTTGAAGTTCACTTATGTGTGCAAGAGGATCTCCTAGGATTATGAGATAGGATTGCTATTCCACTTTTTAGGCTTGTGTTGTGCCATCCCTGGGTTCTTGTTGCTTCTTGGACTGTGTATTGCTATTGCATCATGTTCACTTTCCTATCATTGCTTTCCAGTTTGTATTATGATTGACATCTTGGCCAGTTGCTACTTCATGGATTACATCCCAGTTGGAGTCCTGGTTTATGTCCTGCAGATGCTTCCTAGTCTGCGTCCTACAACTGCATCCCTAGCCACTCATGGGCAGGAACGATTTTCAAATTTCAATTATTAAATTTTGGGTGGGATTTCCCTATTTCAAATTTTTAATTCTTTTTATGGTTTTGGGTTGGATGGCCTTTTTTAAAATTTTCCATCCTTTGTATGGTTTTGGGTGGAATGTCCCTGATTCAAATTTTCCATCCTCTATAGGGTTTTTGTGGGATGGCCCTGATTCAAATTTTATCGATTTAGTTATTTTTCTCCAATAACCCACAAAGGGTTTGTTTCTTCAACTATTTTTTGGTTGGGAACTCTTCTCCCAACCTTCTTCTCTTTGTAAAATATTACGGGATCCTTTCAAAACCCCTTTTACCAATAAAAAAATGAATATTTATAATTAACTTTAATATCATCCATTAATTTTAAAGGAGAAAATTATAAGTTGCCCTTTATTGAAAATTTGAACCGCTAACTCTTTTTATGAATGAAGAATAAAATATCGAATTATAGCATTAAAAGGTAAAAAGTTATTATTTTAAATTAATTTAAATTTTTATATAAATGATCATTTTTATTTTAATAAAAATTTGAATCGCTATAAACGTACTAGATATAAGATTCTTAAAAGTGATCATTACTTCTACTTACAATAAAATTTATTGGTGGACTGTAGATGACCAATCTCAAACTAGAGGTGGAAAAAGAAAAAAGAAAAGTTAATTTTAGGATTGGTTAAAATTAAGTTTTTTCTAATTGTATAAAGAAAAAGAAAAGTTAATTTTAGGATTGGCTAAAATTAAGCTTTTTCTAATTGTAAAAGGAAAAATAAAAAATTAATTTTAGGATTGGCTAAAATTAAGCTTTTTCTAATTGTAAACTTTCTAAGTTTGAATTAGGCCTTAAGTGGGGACTAGGTTAGTTATGTGATGCTTGTTTTTTAGCATGCATGTAATTGGGTTTCCCTATTTATGTAATACCTCCGATAGAGAGGATTGTATCTTGTTTGTGGGAAGTGCATAGGATTATGTATCTCCTGTAGAGAGAGCAGTAAGCTTTGTGTAGAGCTTGATGCAAGGGTATTTGCATATTGGATTACTATTACAGTAATTGTATGGAGATGCTAGTATTTTGAAGAGGAATTTGTAGTTGGTTGTGTTGCAGTATTACTTCCTTCAGACATTGTATTGGTGCTAATACAAAAGACTGGTGTTTCTTGGTGGATGTAACCCACACTAGGTGAACCATATTATATACTATATTTTTATCTTGTCTTGGATGTTTATGTTCTTCTTCTTTGATGTTTAATAGTTTCTACGGTTACTAATTAAGTTGCTTGCTTTAAGATTTTTTTTGTTTATATAGTGAATCCTCACAATTGGTATTAGAGTGAGGTTTGGATTCAATATTGAGTGGGATCTTGACTTGAGTGGGAGCTATGGCAGAATAATGGAAGTTTAGAGTGGAGAATTTCATTACCCAAAACTATCAGTTGTGGAAGATGTAGATGGAGGATTATTTGTATTAGAAAGATCTCTATCTACCTCTAGAAGGTAAAGCAAAGAATCCATCAAGCAAGTCAGATGAGGAGTGGGATCTTCTAGATAGGAAGGCATTATGTACTATCTGATTGTGCCTTGCAACTTTAGTGGCATTCAATATTTTAAATGAGAATACTTTGAAGGATCTTATAGATACACTAAAGAGGTTGTATGAAAATCCCTCGATTTCAAATAAAGTTTTTCTAATGAAGCATATTTACAATTTGAAAATGTCAAAAGGTGGATTTTGAGTTAGTTATTTAAATAATTTCAATATGATTGTTAGTCAGTTATCCTTGATTAATATTTAAAATGAGGAAGAGATGAAAGCCATTCTATTCTTGTGCTCATTACCAGAAAACTAGGAGAGCTTGGTTATGGTAATAAGCAATTTTATTTTTGGTACTCTTACTTTTGAAAATATGGTTGGTGCATTTCTTAGTGATGAGATATGATGCAAGAGCATGGATGAATCATTATATGGTGTAGCTTTGGCTATTAGATAAAATAGAGTATGAGAGGAATGAGTTTGGAGAACCGCAAAGAGAAACATGGATCCAAGTCCAAGGGAAATATGAAGTGTTGGCATTGCGGCAAGAAGGGATATATGAAGAAAGATTATTGATCTTGGAATGGATATGAAGGAGGAAGATCAAAAGTAAACATAGTAGGTGACGTATTACAAGAGGCTTTGATATTTTTATTTGAAGATTATATTGATCTTGATTGCAAAAGATTCAATATTGGACAAGTAGTGGGATCTATGAGTAAGAGGTATTTCCAAGGGGATGGACATGGCACCAATCTTGATACATGAATATGAGATAGATCACATGATGCGGTTGTGGCAAGTAGCATTAAGTGTGAGCATGCTACGGGGGGTAGACATGGTATGTGGATCTTTTGACGATGGTGATAGTTGTATCATCATGATGCATGGGTGATCATGGAGATGTTGAAATATCATGGATTTGTGGTAGGTAATATTGTGTTGCTTGTTGATCCCAGGAAAAGTGTGTGGATGACACAGGTGATGGTTCAAAGTATGGTTATAATAATCTAGAGGAGTTGAAATTCCTTATTTACCTTGAATATGTCCTTTGGTAGATGCAATAGTGGTAGTGTTGTTGTAGATCAATCTCCAAGTGGGAGACTACTAGATTGTGGAGTCTGATTTTGGCTAAATATGGATAAAAAAGTTCTCTATTCCTTAACTGAACTATAGATGACCAATCTCAAATTAGAGGTGGAAAAAGAAAAAAGAAAAGTTAATTTTAGGATTGGCTAAAATTAAGATTTTTCTAATTGTATAAAGAAAAAGAAAAGTTAATTTTAGGATTGGCTAAAATTAATATTTTTCTAATTGTAAAAGGAAAAAGGAAAAGTTAACTTTAGCTAATTTTAGAATTGGCTAAAATTAAGTATTTTCTAATTGTAAACATTCTAAGTTTGAATTAGGCCTTAAGTGGAGATTGGGTTAGTTATAGGATGCTTATTTTTTAGCATGCATATAACTGGGTTTCCCTATTTATGTAAAACCTTTGCTAGAGAGGATTGTATCTTGTTTATGGGAAGTGCATAGGATTGTGTATCTCTTGTAGATAGAGTAGGAAGCTTGGTGTAGAGCTTGATCAAAGGGTGTTTGCATGCTGAATTACTGTAATAGTAATTGTATGGAGATGCTAGTATTTTGAAGAGGAATTTGCGACTGATTGTGTTGCAAGATTACTCCCTTCAGATATGGTATTGGTGCTAATACAAAAGACTATTGTTTCTTTTTGGATTTAACCCACACTGGGTGAACCATGTATTTTTATCTTATTTTGGATGTTTATGTTCTTATCTCATAGTTAATAGTTTTTACAATTACTAATTAAATTACTTGCTTCAAAAAAATCCTTTTTGTTTATATAGTGAACTTTATACTGATCAAGCCGGAATTACCGTCCAATAGTTGGAGCATGACATTAACCATGAATCCAAGGCAAATACAAATTCATAGCAAGAGACACTTCTCTCCTCGACCTTGCCTATGGCTATGACCATCACTCGAAAGCCGACGTGCAAATCGCAGGTAATCCCTAGACTGGCCATACAACCTTCGTCTCATTCCGTCATGTAGGCTACGATAAAGAAGGAAGTGAATCTCAGGTTCGATTCCATCTTGTTATTTCAGATCATCGAGTTGAAGACATCCTCACGATTATCGAACCATTTCATATCTTCCAGAAGGAAGCAAATTTTGAATTTTGTTTAAAATTAGATGTCGCTTTGTCTCGATCCCTATATAACTTGTACCGTCCCTCGGAGTTTTTCCATTGAAGTGCTCGTTCCCTCAATTGACAATTATAGTGATTTGTAGCTCTCAATTTAAATGCTTTTGCCCCAAACGAAGACTTTTTCGGAGGCCTGAAGACATGGAGGAGACTCGAAAACATCAGTGATTAGAGTCTCGGTAGGACTTCAGGAATCCTTCCACCTCTGAGCAAACAAACGGTAGCCCCACAAAGTGTCTCTACCATAAATCGGATTGCAAAAATATCGATGTTTTCTATGAAATCATTTCTGAAATGAATTCGGAAGACATGGATTCGGCCAACCATAAAATCCAGGAATATTTGGAGAGGGATATGATGAAAATGCTTCTAGAAGATATCATTGCAAGCCCAAGTAGTTCTACTTGTGATGAAAGACATTACACCGGGTGGCAAGGAGAAGAGGAGTCTATCATTAGAGGATATTCGGTCGAGAATGGAGTGGAATATAACAGTTGTAAGGCCGAGTTTGAGTATCTAATGAGAGGCAGTGATGACGAGCTCGGTATTCCTAGCAGTCCACAGTTCGGTTTTGTGAATGAGCATGTAGATGACTATTTTTTGGCTTATTATGGTGCTGATTATGTCTTCTATGAATGTGTCATAGTGGAAAGGGAGGCTGAACAAGATCCTTTGCTAGAAAATTTATGGGATTATATTAACATTGAGAGCAACGAGTATGGTTGCGGTGATCTACTATTTGCCGAAGACACCCACTACCAGGAGTTTCCGGCCTAAAATAGAAATTGTTCTCTAGATTCTCATGAGAACGCTAAAAATGTAAAGTTCTAGAAAATTAGAGATTATTTTTAACAGCTAATGACATGTAAAATAAGGATGGCATTTTTAAATTGAGCCTCAGGATACATTTTTTTCAAGGGAAGCATCTGGATGTTAGCATTGCTACAGGTATGAAGTTTGGGGTGATAAAATTATCATAGAAAGAGATTGCTCAATAGTCAAAGATACTCACATCCGTTATGGTTGAAACAGCTTGTGGGCCTATGGCGTATCTTTTCCTTAATCGATCTGTAGAAAACATATTATAGTCAACACGCAATATCCACAACTTTTTCGTGTCATTTTCCTATTCTCTTGAGTTCGGAAACTTTGGGCTATGTTCAATTCGTTGCCTTCTTATGGAAGAGGATTTAATGGACTTCAAGCCAATAGGGACCAAGAGGCAACCATTAAATTCTGTGTGGGTTCTTAAGAAGGAACATGTTAAATGGATAGAATAGGAAACAAGAAAAGGAGAGGGGCCCTTACCGCTAATTTAGGTAAATGTTAATAATTCATTAGTGATGGACAAGTCATAAATACTAGAAACAAAGATTATAAATATAACAAACACATATCATGGAACTCGCTTGTTGTCATTCATTAATGGGTAATTTAAATTATAGGCACTTGCAACTAAATATCCTATTTCTATTCAACCTAGCCCATAACCCCTGTCAAAACCTTCATTAATATCATCATATAAATTTTTTTAACTTTATCTTATAAATTTTTATTTTAAAAACATAATAGGTAAATTGTAAGTTACTCTTTGTTGAAAAGTTGAACCGCTCCATATGAAGATTAAAATAATAATAATTCTTTTAATTAATAAATTTATATTTTATATAAAAATAATTTTTATTTAAAAAAAAAAATTACTGCTATAAACATACTAGATTTAATATTTCTATAAAGTGTCGGTCACTTCTACTTAAAGTGAAGTTATTAAACTGGTCAACCATGAATTCTAACGTTAATAATAGAGGAAACCAATGCTATGTTTTGGAAACTAAAATAACTAAGTTTCCATTTTTTTGTTTATAATTAATTGGCACTCTGCATGCATAGGTTTTATTTGTAGTATGTTTTTTTAGTCAATTGCATTAACTAAGTTTGAATCAGCATGGATAGGATTGCATGCCAGATCTAGCCATTTTGTAACCTTTTTTTCTATAAGAGAGGGTATTCCATTGATTGAGAAGCTACTGTAATGCATTGGAATGCATTGGTGCGTAGTTGAGATTGAGAGAAGATTTAAGTGAGAAGAAGAGCAAGAAGGGACTAGCATGTGAGGGTTCTAGACTATATTTCATAGAGGATTAATTGTAGAATTGTTTTAAAGGAGATCCCTTTGAGAAATAATACAAGTAAATAGTGGTTGGAGTGGATATAGCCCACATTCTGGTTGAACCACTATACATGTTACATTGTATCTTGTTTATTGTTGTGTATGTGTTGTTTTCCTGATATTATTTATATTGCTACTATTTTGAATATCTGATATGTTGCTGAAAGAATATTAGATTGTTATTTAATCCATAAATCCCAACAATTGGTATCAAAGCTAACTATTGGGTGTACTCAGAAAACCTAAGAGTTTTTAGTTTGAGTGGGAGCAATGGATGATATATCAAAATTGGGAGTGCAAGAGTTGAATGTGAGATAGCAAATCCTAAGGTTTTCTTCAACTTGTAGATCGATAACAGACTGACGAGGTGTATTGTGATAGAACTATTCGTAAATGTGCTTTTGAGGATGACAAAGTATATTTGGGTGGTGTGCATGGGGGAGAAGGGGACATGGTAGTTTGGAAAACCTCTGCACTACAAGGGGTTAAAATTCTACTATGCGATTCTGGAGTTCATGTGCAAGGTTAGGGATTTCACCCGTGGTGATGACAAGAAAGGGTATCTCAAGAAAGAATGTTGGTATAAGAAGGGAGATGGAGGAGAAGTAAACATAGCAAATGAAGAAGAGGATTTGATCCTTATAGTAGTGGGAGTTGGGAGACATGTCCAATAATATGGACATGGCTTAGGATTTATTGTATGATTTTTTAGGATGGAAAACATAACATAGTTATAGGTTTGGATCATTGCAACCCCAAGTTCCTAAGTTGGAAAGTAATTCAACACTTAGGGAGTGTGCTTTCAAAGCTAGTAACAACGCCATATTGTGTGTGTATGTTATGGGTAATCCATAGTATGTAGGTCTTTCCATGGTGGTGATGTTTGATTCACCATAATACAAAGTAATTATGAGGATATTGTTATTATCACTAATTTAAGGTAGATAGATTGTGTGTTGCTTGTTGATCACAGGATAAAAGTGTGTGGATGAAACTAGTCCGGTATGATGGTTTAGAGTATGGATACAACAATTTGGAGGAAGTGAAATTCCTTGTTTGGTTGAAGAGTTATCTTCAACGGTTGCAATAATGGTAGAGTTCCTATGATTTAGTCCTAAGCTGCAGGGTTGTTGCAACAATTTTAGTCTCCAAGTGGGAGATTTTTAGGTTTTGGAAACTAAAATAGCTAAGTTTTCGTTCTCTATTTTTAACCAATTGGCACTCTACATGCATAGGTTCTATTTTTAGTATGTTTTTTAGCCAAATGTATTAACTAAGTTTGAGTCAACATGGATGGTTTTCCTGGTGGATCTAGCCATATTGTAACCTCTTTTTTCTATAAGTAAGAGAGGGTATTCCATTGATTAAGAAGCTACTATAATGCATTGGAATGCATTGGTGCATAGTTGAGTTTGAGAGAATATTTGAGTGAGAAGAAGAGCAAGAAGAGACTAGCATGTGAGGGTTCCAAATTGTATTTTAGAGAGGATTTATTGTAGCATTGTTGCAAGGGATATCTCTTTGAGGAATAATACAAGGAGTACTAAATGGAGTGGACATAGCCCATATTATGGGTGAGCCCTTATACATGTTGTGTTGTCTCATGTTTATTATTGTGTGTGTTGTTTTTATGATATTTTTTATTCTACTGCTATTTTGAATTTTTGATATGTTACTACAATAATATTAAATTATTATTTAATCCATAAATCCCAACAATGTGTATGACTGCCACTACTGTCAAACTATCAGAGCAAGACATAAACCCCTATGTCTGAACCACAAAACCAAGGCAAGTACAAATTCATAGTACAAGACACTTCTCTCCTTGACCTTGCATATGGCTATGACCATCACTCGCTAGACGACGTGAAAATTGCTGGTAATCCTAGTTTTATACATTGATTGCCTTTGGATCCAAGTGTTTGGATCTACGTGGACTTCATCCAATAACGTCCAATTTCCAACTATCCCATCCAACAAAAATTTGACCATTTGAATTCTTAAAAAATCTATACTAGCCAGACTACCTTCCGCTCATTCCCTCATGTGGACTGCGACAAAGAAAGAAGTGAATCTCTAGTCCAATTTCATCTTGTTATTTTAGATGTTTGAGTTGAAGACACCCTCATGATTTTTTGACCGTTTCATGTCTTCTAGCAGGAAGAAGCAAATTTTGAATTTTATTTAAAATTATCTGTTGCTTTATATTGAACCTTATATATCTTGTACCATCCCCCGAAGTTCCTCCATTGAAGCGCTCGTTCCCTAGATTGAGAATTGTGGTTATTTGTTTCTTTCAATTCAATTTTTTTCTCTAGAAGGAAGACTATTTTGATGGCCTTAATGCATGGAGGAGTGTCAAAAACATTAGCATTTTGAATATCAGTAGGACTACAAGAGCCCTTCCACCTTTAAGAAAATAGACGTCAGCCCTGCAAAGCGTCTCTTCCACAACTCATATTGTTAGAATATCGATATGTTCTATAAAATCATTTCTAAAATGAATTCATAGGATGTGTATTCAGCCAGCCAAAAAATCCAGGAATATTTGGGGTGGGATGTGATGAAAATGCTTCAAGAAGAAATTATTGCAAGCCCTGCATGTGAATATGAACTGATCACTAATCATTCTACTTGTGATAAAAGACAATACACTGAAGAAGCCCTAGATTTGTATTATGAATCACTAAGATAAGTTAAAAAAACAACACACTAGATTAGTATTTTGACCACTAGTAATATCACTAGCATCGATCAAAGCTGACATGAACCATAAAATCCCAAAAAGCTAGAAACTAAAATTATAGCCCAAAGAGCCATAGGCACTACCATAGAAACATCAAGGGTAGTCCTCACCTAATAAAGAACTATGGAGAAAAACCTTGAGATCCCAAAAAATATATGAGACACCATCAATCTCTATGGCTTCTAACCGTGAAAGCACACAAAATAATAAAATAAAGCCACATAAACTCTATAGATGACCCAACATCTTAGACTCATGATGTAGCTCCTTCAATGATGAGGATTGATGTCAGATCTTTCATATGACCCCTCTAGTAGTTCCTAGCTTAGGTTTGCTTAGTTTATTTTCTAGCAAATTGATATTGTAAGTGAGTCTCTTTCTCACATGCACTTGTGGGCACTAGTTGTCTTCTAGTTGTCTTTTAGAGTGTTAGTTAGCAAGTGTGAACTCAAAGTAGGAAGTGTGTGCTTCAAGTTAGCTAAAATGGATCTTCTAGTTAGCAATCTTAACTTAGAAGTTTACGTGCATTCTTCTTTGCACCTTTGTAGCTTTTGGGTTAAGCGTGTGAATCAAATCCATGATTTCATGGGTTGGTTATGTATTTTGGGCCATTAGTGCCTATATAATGATTTGTAAATAATAGAACTCTTAGTTGGATTTTCATCCTTTTCATTGGTATCAGAGCCTAGTTCATGTTAGCACTAGGGCTTGTGAGGTGAGAGGATAGGAGATAGGATTAGTATGAGAAACGTATTCTCATTGAGGACTCGGTTTAAGCCCAAAGGAAGCTTGAAAACCATTCGGAGAAGGAAGTTCCTTCGCCGACAAACCCCTCGTTCCAACTTCTTGCTTATGCTTAAAAAGTATAGGAAGAGTTTGCCCCAGAGTTCTTCGTATACCGATCCTTGGAAGGGATTGGATCGTAGCTACGGTCCAATTAGGATTAGGGAGCCATTTGACCCTGCTGCCCCCCCATTTTTGAGTACTGAAGAGCTCCAGGAGGACTTCAAGCTAGGTCGTGTGTCGACTTAGATCTGGGTGCCTTTCAAACGCTGGTCGTGTGTCGACCGGATCTTGAAAGGAGAGCTACTGGTGGGAGCTGGTTGCTCGAATTTTGACAATTTAAAGTTTTTCAAATTTTAGATTAACCCCCCTGGTTAATTTATAATTTTTTTCAAATTGTTGTAGAAAAGCTTTCAAAAATTGTTCTATATATTATTTTTATAATATATTATATAGATCTGCTGCATTTATATTTAAATTGTAAAAAAAAAAAAAAATATTATTTTATTTTATTTTTTGCAATTTGCAGCATATTTGCTGCGTTCGGCCTTTACGACAGCGAACGGTAGCCTTCAGCACTGTTGCCGGGCGTGCCGTCGCTTGCCGACCGACGAACCATCGGGCACAGCCATGGTAGATCGTTGTCCGCAAGACAACAACCGTGGCTGGTGCTACGCGGCCCTCGATCGCTGTCGGGCTCGACGACAACTTGCTACCAGTCGATGACGCCGAGCGCTATCGCAGTGTTGTCGCTACCCGACGTCGGTGCAGCGCCCGGAGCGAGCCGACGACAGCTGAACTGTCGGCCGGCCCGACAGCCTGACGGTCTGTCAGGCGTCGGCTCCGGTGTCGCGCGGGCCAGCACCGCAGCGCCTGACATTTTTGTCAGGCGTCTGTAAGCTTATGGCCTCGCGACGCTGATGCGCGACGATCGGTCAGGCCGTTGCTAGTCTGCGGCCCGCATCGCCTTGGGGGCAGCGTCTGACATTGCTGTCAGACGGCTGCCGGGCCTGCGACCGACAGCACCAGGGCCAGCACCAGCCAGGCCAGGGCGGCTGCGTGCGTGGACCCCAGGGGTGATGTGCACGAACTTCTGTGCACGAATTTTTGTGCAGAGCAGGCAAAGGAAATTGCCTAGCAAATTGTAAATTTTTTTAATTTTTTCTGCACATCTGCCTCTGCCTTGGGAATTGTGCCTCGGGAAGCGTGCAGAGGACAAATTTTCATGCACTGTAAAATTTTCATGCACTGTAGTTGTTGTCCAGTTAAACAGCAGATTGAAGGGTAAATTATTGTAAAATTTTAAATTTTTACTATTTTAGAGTGCAAGTTCAAATTTCATTTTATTAATTTAATTTTTAATAACTTAATTAAATTTTTTTAATCTTTTGATTAATTAAAATTTAATATTTGATTAAGTTATTTTTAAATTAATTAATGTTAATTTTGCACTTTATAGTAGTTTAAGAATTTCAAAATTTATGCCTTAGGAGTAAATTTTCAATTTTAAGCAACACTCCATTGTAACAAGGAAATTTGCATTTTTGCTTCCTTGATTTAGTGCTTTCTTAAACTTTACTTCTGGCTTATACCCGAGAACACATGGCCTCTGACTTGGCTGCCCAAGTGGCGGAATTGGCCCATGTTGTAAACACTTTGGCAGATAAGGCAAATGACACTACAATGGCAGAAGTTCTTGGCAACCTTGCCATGAAGGTAAATGACATTTCTTTGCATAATACCTCCACTTCTGCTCATGATTCACGTTTGAGAGTTCGTTGTGAAGTTCCATTGTATGATGGATCCAGGAACCCTGATGTCTTGAATAGTTGGATTCTTGACATGAGTTCTTGGTTTGCTTTTTCTCAACTTTCAGGAAGATGATGTAGTGCCTTATGCTAAGCTTAAACTTTCTGGCTTAGCCAAAGTACTTGTGGAACGAAAATGAGGGCAGGAACTCTCTACTTGGGAGGAGCTTGTACAATGTCTTAAGACCAATTTCTATCCTTCAAATTATTCTAGGGAATTGGTTATTAAATGGTTTCATTTTTGTCAAGGTACTAATATGTCTGTACAAGAATATATTTTCCAGTTTAACAGATTCAGAATACTTGTAAATGTGGAAGATGATATTTCAGGTTTGATTCTCAAGTTTCAAAGTGGCTTGTTAGAACATTTGTACAGGGAACTAATGTTTGTTTCTATGGAAACATTGGATCAAGTTTTCAATCAGGCGCAGCTTGCGGAGGACAAGTTCAAGGCGCAATCGCAGGCATTCCGCACACCTGTTACTCAAGTGGTTGGAAACTCATCAAAAGGGAATAATTCTTTCTCTCAAAAGAAGAATTTTGCTCAAAAGAAGAATGTGTCTTCTCCATCTCCTTCTTCTCCTTCCCCTTCCGCTTCTACTCCTTCTTCTTCTTCTTCTAAATCTTCATCTTCTTCTTCTAAGAAATTCTGCAATTATTGTAAGAAGAAAGGGCATGAGAAAGATGATTGCTTTAAGCTCAAAAAGAAGAGTTTAGTGATTACTACTCAAGAGGAGGATGCTTCCAAGGGTCCCCTTGAGTCTGTAGGAGAGAGTAGAGTATATACGGAATTACGAGGTAAGCTTAATGAAGTTACCTTAGTAAATGTAAGTTCTTCAGATGGAGCTCGTGATGCTTTGTTCATCACTCGAGCCCACTTACTTCACAACTTTGCAACTGATTGTATAGTGGACAATGGCTCGCAGAAAAATCTAATTGCGAGGTCCATTGTCGAGCGTTTGAAGTTACCTATGGAGCCTCATCCTCAACCTTATTCTTTGGGTTGGAAGGATAGTGGAAGAGGCTCAAAAATCACTCACACTTGCACTTTAAAATTTGCACTTGGCCCACAGTTCATAGATCAAGTCACTTGTGATGTGACTCCTATGGATTGTTGTGGGATTTTGCTTGGACAACCTTTTCAGTATGATAGGAGAGCTGTTTATGATGCTTTTAAAAGAACCTACACACTTCAAAAATATGGTAAGGTCTTTCTCATTAAAAGCACCAACACTCCTAATATCATTCTAAGTTCCAAACAAACGAAAAGAGTAATTAAGAAAGGTGGTGATGTTGCTCTAATTTTCATTCGCTCTCAAAACACTTCTACATCTACATCCATTACAAAGCAACACTCTTCAATGGATAAAATATTGCAAAGTTATTCACACATATTTCAGGAGCCAAAGTCTCTTCCTCCAATTCGCACAATTAATCACGAGCATTGAAATAATTCCAGGTTCTTCTCTTCCTAATGCTCCCATGTATAGACAATCTATTTTGCAAAATGAAGAAATAAAAAAGCAAATAGAAGATTTGTTGTCTAAGGGTTTCATTAAGGAAAGTACTTCTGCTTGTGCATCACCTATTTTGTTAGTTCTTAAGAAAGATGGCACTTGGAGATTATGCATTGATTTTCGTGCATTGAACAAAATTTCTATGAAGAATAGATATCCCTTACCCCGCATTGATGATTTATTAGATCAGCTTCAAGGAGCTAAGTTCTTTTCAAAAATAGATCTCAAAAGTGGATATCATCAAGTGCGTATCCAAGGCGAGGATACATGGAAGGCTGCTTTCAAGACGAGGATGGGCCTCTTTGAATGGTTGGTCATGCCCTTCGGTCTTACTAATGCTCCCGCAACCTTCATGAGGTTGATGAATGATGTATTTCGTGAAGTCCTTGACAAATTTGTCATTATATATCTTGATGATATATTGATTTTCTCAAAAACTTGGGAGGAACACCTTAGGCATATCTAGCAAACCCTTGATCTTCTTGCGAAGAATCAATTATATGCCAACTCTTCCAAGTGTTCTTTTGGCAATACTTGAGTTTCTTACCTTGGCTATGTGATTAGTGAGACTGGAATTCAGGTAGATCCCCTTAAAGTTGATGTTTTGCTTAAGTGGTCCCCTCCTACAACTCTCCCTGAGTTAAGGAGTTTCCTAGGACTTGCGAACTTTTATCGCAAGTTCATTCCTCAATATTCCACCCTTGCTGCTCCATTGCATTATCTCACTAAGTCCAAAACTCCATTTCATTGGGAGAAAAGCCAAGAAGTTGCCTTTGAGAAACTCAAAAAGAAATTGTGTACAAGCACCGGTGTTAACTTTACCCGACCTTTCTCAACCTTTTGAGATTGAAACAGATGCCTCTAAAGTTGCCTTAGGAGTTGTGCTCAAACAGAATGGTCATCCAGTAGCTTATCATTCAGAAACCTTTTATGTTGCTAAGTTGAACTATTCTACATATGACAAGGAGTTGTATGCTTTAGTTCAAGCCATTAAGTACTGGAGACACTATCTTTTGGGAAAAGATACAGTAGTACACAATGATCATATGCCTCTCAAGTTTTTACAATCTCAAAGTAAAATTGAAGAATCAAGACATATGAAGTGGGCCTCTTACCTCCAACAATTTCACTTGGTGATCAAGTACAAAAAGGGGAAGAGTAATACAGTTGTTGATTGTTTGAGTAGGCCTCCAGCCGCTCTTGCCTTAACAGTCATGTCCACTTCACACTTGGGATTTCAAACTTGGCCTAATCAGTATTCTCAGGATCCTGATTTTGGAAAAATATTTGAGCAAGTGAGTAAGCCTTCTTCTTCCAATTTGCGTCCTTTCCAAGATTTCTACATCAAAGAAGGACTTCTCTACAAATTGGACAAGGTTTGTGTTCCTTGTGAACCTCGAGTGTCGCTTCTTAAGGAAGCTCATTCTACACTTTATGGTGGTCACTTTGGGAAGCATAAAACACTTCATCATTTGCAACGATTTTTCTATTGGCCAAAAATGCAGAGGGATGTGTTGAGATTTCTCAAGCAGTGTGCAGTTTGTTGTCGCTCAAAACCAGCTAATAGAAAGTTTGGCTTAGGCATGCCTTTGCCCATTCCTTCTCGTCCTTGGGAAAGCATTTCCATGGACTTGGTTAGTGGTTTTCCTATGACAGTGCGCCAACATGATTGTGTGTTCGTGGTGGTTGACAGATTCAGCAAAATGGCTAAGTTCATTCCATGCCGCAAGACAAGTTCTGCATCAGACTTAGCTCAATTTTTCTTTGATAGCATTTGGCGTTCCTTTGGTCTACCTACCAGCATTATCTCGGATCGTGATTCACGCTTTGTGGGTCACTTTTGGCATTCTTTGTGGAAGATTTTGGGAGTTTCCCTTAACTTTTCTATCGCCTATCATCCGTAGTCCGATGGGCAGACTGAAGTGGTAAACCGTACACTTGTGCAAAGTTTGCGAATCTATCATCACGCTTCACCAGCAAAGTGGGACTTGAGTCTCACGCATATTGAACATGCCTATAATAGGGCCTTACACTCTTCTACAGGTCATTCACCCTTTGAAGTTTGTATGGGATTTCAGCCCTTGGCACCTTATGAGTTACCTTTATCTTTGCCTTCTCCTGTCACTTCACATCTTCAGAAGGAGCAAGACAAGGCACACTCATTTGTTCAACACTTGCACAATCTTCAATCAAAGGTGGTTGAGATTTTGCAAAAGACACAACAGCAGCGAGAAAAAGGCCATGGATCGACATCGAATTCCTCATCCTTTTCAGGGTTGGTGATAAAGTTTGGTTGCATCTTGACAAGCGGCGTTTCACTGATAAGACTCATAGCAAAATCAAACCAATTCGCTATGGGCCTTACACTATTCTTCAGCGGGTGTCCGAGAATGCTTTTCGCCTTGATCTTCCCGCACACTTGGGAATTCATGACGTCGTCAATGTGGATCTCTTGAAGTTGTACTTTGACTCTACATTGGAGACTGCACCGACTATCAGTCATCCTGTGGACGTGGTTCCTGAAGCACGATTACCATTAGATGCGAGATCAGATCTATGACACGAAGACTCGACGGACTCGTCGGGGGTCTACCACCTCATATCTTGTGGCTCGACGAGGACAGTCGCCGCATCAGGCTCGTTGGATTTCTTTTCATCAGATGTCCCGTGACTTTCCTATTCTTTTGAAAGCATTGGAGTCCAATGCTTCTATTGTGGGGAGGCATGATGAGGATTGATGTCAGATCTTTCATATGACCCCTCTAGTAGTTCCTAGCTTAGGTTTGCTTAGTTTATTTTCTAGCAAATTGATATTGTAAGTGAGTCTCTTTCTCACATGCACTTGTGGGCACTAGTTGTCTTCTAGTTGTCTTTTAGAGTGTTAGTTAGCAAGTGTGAACTCAAAGTAGGAAGTGTGTGCTTCAAGTTAGCTAAAATGGATCTTCTAGTTAGCAATCTTAACTTAGAAGTTTACGTGCATTCTTCTTTGCACCTTTGTAGCTTTTGGGTTAAGCGTGTGAATCAAATCCATGATTTCATGGGTTGGTTATGTATTTTGGGCCATTAGTGCCTATATAATGATTTGTAAATAATAGAACTCTTAGTTGGATTTTCATCCTTTTCATTCGACCCCATCCTTCCACACATCATCCCAACATCATGTTGTATCTCCTTCAATCTAAGGTTTCTACCTAATATCCCAACCTCATGCTATAGATCCTTTAGCCAAAGTCTTCCACCCAACATCTTAGCCTCATATTGCATCTCCTTCATCCTATGTCTTCCAACCAGTATATTCACCTAATATTATATATCCCTTAGCCCCAACCTTCTACTTAGCATCTCAACCTCATGTTGTGGCTCCTTTAGCCATAACATTCCAACCAACATCTTAGCCTCATGTTGTACTTCCTTCAACCCTAGCCTTCCACCCAATATCTCAATCTCATGCTATAGCTCATTTAGCATAAGCCTTTCACCCAATATCTTAGACTCATGTGGCATCTCCTTCGGCATTAGCCATCAACCCAACATCTCAGCCTCATGTTCCAACACCTTTAGATTAAGCCTTCCACCTACAATATTATATTCTTTTATGTGTTGAATATTTTAACCCTTAAATTTATATAACTCATATTTATTCTTAATTAATTATTTATTTATTTTTATCCTTTAAATAATTTTCATAAATTTTATTTCTTTAATTTGTGTAATTTATTTATAATTAATTTTAGTATTATTCATTAATTTTGTTTGATTAGGACAATGCAATGGTTCGAGATTTAAATATTCTTCAGGAGTGTGTGTGGTTGTGTCTTAAATCCCCTATTGATAAGGTCATCTCTACCCTTATTAGAGGTGTTGATGAGATGGAGATGCACATGGGGCATGTGTGTGGTTATATGTTAAATTCCCTATTCATAAGATCAAATCTCCCCCTTATGAAAATTCAGAGCCTTGAGAGTAGGTAGTAGAGATTTCTTACACTAATAAAATCTTAAAAAATATATATTTATTATATCCTAGAAAAGAGATGAGAACACCCTCAATCTCTATGGCTTCTAACCTCACAAGCACACAAAAGAATAAAATAAAGCCACATAAACTCTACAGATGACCCAACATCTCAGCCTCATGATGTAGCTCTTTTAGCCCCAACCTTCCACCCATCATCCCAACCTCATGTTGTAGCTCCTTCAACCTAAGACTTCTACCCAATTTCTCAATCTCAAGCTATAACTCTTTTAGCCAAAGTCTTCCACCCAACATCTTAGCATCATGTTACAGCATCTTCATCCTACACCTTCCACCCAACATCTTCGCCTAATGTTATAGATCCTTTAGCCCCAACCTTCCTCTTAGCATCTCAACCTCATTTTGTGGTTCCTTTAGCCCTAACCTTCCACCCAACATCTTAGCCTCATGCTGTAATTTCTTCAAACCCAAAATTCCACCCAATATCTCAATCTCATGCTATAGCTCATTTAGCCTAAGCCTTTCACCCAACATCTTAACCTCATATTGCAACTCCTTCATTCTTAGCCTTGAACCCAACATCTCAGCCTCATGTTCCAACACCTTTAGCCTAAGCCTTCCACCTACAATATCATATTATTTTATGTGTTGAACATTTTTCTCCTTAAATATATATGACTCTTATTTCTTCTTAATAAATAATTTATTTGTTTCTTAATTATTATTTATTTGTTTCTTGTCCTTTAAATAATTTTTCATAAAGTTTATTTCTTCTATTTGTGTAATTTATTTATAATTAAGTTTAATATTATTACTTAGTTTTGTTCAAGGAGGACAATGCAAAGGTTTGGGCTTTAACTCTTCTTCGGGAGTGTGTGTGGTTGTGTGTTAAATTCTCTATTGATAACCTCATCTCTCTCCTTATGAGAGGTGTTGGTGGGATGGAGATGCACAAGGGGTATGTGTGTGGTTGTGTGTTAAATTCCCTATTCATAAGTTCAACTCTCCCCCTTAGGTAGTAGGGATTTTTTACACTAATAAAATCATTAAAAAAAATTATTTATTAGATACCAAAAAAGAGATGAGAATACCCTCAATCTCTATGGCTTATAACCTCGCAAGCACATAAAAGAATAAAAAAAACCACATAAACTCTACAGATGACCCAATATCTCAACCTCATAATGTAGCTCATTTAGACCCAACCTTCCACCCATCATCCCAACCTCATATTGTAGCTCCTTCAACCTAAGTCTTCTACCCAACATCTCAACCTCATGTTATAGCTCCTTTAGCCAAAGTCTTCCACCCAACATATTAACCTCATGTTGCAGCTCCATCCTACGCCTTCCACCTAGCATTTTCACCTAATGTAATAAATCATTTATCCCCAACCTTCCACTCAGTATCTCAACCTCATGTTGTGGCTCCTTTAGCCCTAACCTTCCACCAAACATCTTAGTCTCATGTTGTAATTCCTTCAACCCTAGCCTTCCACCCAATATCTCAATCCCATGTTTTAGCTCATTTAGCTTAAGCCTTTCACCCAACAACTTAACCTCCTATTGCAACTTCTTCATCCTTAGATTTCAACCCAACATCTTAGCCTCATGTCCCAACACCTTTAGCCTAAGCCTTCCACCCACAATATCATATTCTTTTATGTGTTGAACATTTTTCCCCTGAAATTTATATAACTTATATTTCTTCTTAATTAATTATTTATTTGCTTCTTATCCTCTAAATAATTTTCATAAATTTTATTTCTTCTATTTGTTTAATTTATTTATAATTAAGTTTAAGATAATTAATTAGTTTTGTTGGAGGAGGACATTGCAATGGTTCAGGATTTAACTCTTCTTCGGGAGTGTGTATGGTTGTGTGTTAAATTCCCTATTGATAAGCTCATCTCTCTCCTTATGAGAGGTGTTGGTGGAATAGAGATGTACATGGGGTATGTGTGTGGTTGTTTGTTAAATTCTCTACTCATAAGCTCAAATCTCCCTCTTATAAAAAGTAAGAGCCTTGAAAATAGGTAGTAGGAATTTCTTACACTAATCACATCATTAAAAAATTATTTATTAATTTTGAAGAGAAAAAAATATAAGTAAATTTTATATTTAACTCTATTTATAAAAAAAACTTTGATATTTTTCATAAATCGTAAGTTGCCCTTTATTCAAAATCTGAACCGCTCCCTCTTGCGTGGTGTGTGTGAGGTTGGTTAAAGAAAATAGAAGAATAAAAAATATTTTTTTTTAATTAATAAATTTGTTTTCCATAAAAAAAAAAAAATATATATATATATATATATATATATTTTTTTTTTTTAAACATTTTGCTCCTAAAAAGTACTAGATTTAATATTACTAAAGTGTCGGTGACTTCTACTTAAAATGAAGTTATTGAATGAATTCCAAAAGCAACGTCTATGACTGCCATTAACGTCCAACTGTTGGAGCAGGACATAAACCCCTATTTGTGAACCACGAAACCAAGGCAAATACAAATTTATGGCTCGAGACAATTTTCTCCTCGACCTTGCCTATGTCTATGACCATCACTCGATGACCGAAGCGGAAATCGCTGGTAATCCTGGTTTTGTACATCGATTGCGTTTGGATCCACGTGTTTAGCTCTACGTGGACTTCACCCAATAACGTCCAATTTCCAGCTATCCCATCCGACAGAAACTCGAACATTTGGAACCTCCTAAACTCTATACCGGACAGACTACCTTCGTCTCATTCGCTCGTGATGGTCCGATTCCATCTTGTTATTTCAGATCTTCGAGTTGAAGACATCCTCACGATTATCGGACCGTTTCATATCTTCCAGAAAGAAGCAAATTTTGACTTTTATTTAAAATTGTATGTCGCTTTTGTCTCAAACCCTATATAACCTGTAACGTCCCCCGGAGATTTTCTATAACTTTTATTATAGCTAACAAATAAGGAGAATAGAGTGATTAATTATATTTTCTTAGAAATATTAATCATTAATAAATAATCATCGGGTACAAGCAATATAAAATCGTCACGTTATTTGTCATTTCAAAATAAAATAATAAAAATAAAAATAAAAAATACATTTTTTCAATAGCATACATAATAATTTCTATTTATCCAAAATTATTTTCTTCCTTTACATTATACTTCTCCCAAATATAATGAAAGATGCGATGATAAATTTACCTTCCATAATATGTATATGTAGAATACATTGTTATTTATTATAAAGCAAATAAGTTTTCTAGAATGCCTTAGAAGTGACATAGGTTCAAACAACTATGTCTATTATCCCTTATCTTATTTGATCTATATAATTATAAATGATAAGAATGACTAAATTTGAGAGAAGGTGTCTAGGTTCATTTGGAAGAATATATGATGACACTTATTTTATATGTAGATGATGTCATTCTAGTTATAAGCCTACCATAGGTTTTGAGAGAGCAATTAAAGGTCTTAGTATTATTTTTGCTTATTTTATGTGTAGATGATGTCATTCTAGTTATAAGCCTACCATAGGTTTTGAAAGAGCAATTAAAGGTCTTAATATTATTTTTGCAAGGAGTTAGGTATATAAGTAAAAACCTTTTTACATGGTGGAATTGGTAGCCGCCATGAATCCGGGTAGGCTGTCTAGCTTTTATGGCCGCCACAGTATTCTACGCTGTCCACCGTAGAATCCGCCACACAGATCTTCGCGTAGTCCGGCCCTATAACCACCATGCCACAATCATTTTAAACCTTTTATGCCACTGAAAGCACCAAGAAAGGGACAAGAATTCAGTCTAGCGAGGCCCGAGATTTGAACCTTGGACCTCTGCCCCCTTATGGGGTTTGGATGAACCAATTGGTCTACACCTCGGACCTAAAATAAATAATTAGAAATATCTTGTTATAGACTTTAATAATGAGCTTAGTTGAGAAAAATGTGGAATACAATAACATTGGGAGGACAAATAGCATTTTTTCCTTTATAAAATAGAAGTAAATAGGCTATGGGACTAGAAAACATATGGTTTTAATTTAGGTTATTACAAGTATGGATGATGTTGTACGAGTATGAAGTGTGAGCTAAAATTGGAAATGATTTAAAACTTTTTGACTAAAATTAATTCAAAATAAAAATGTCAAACCCATAGAGGTTATTTTAGTAGAAGCAAGTACCATCCCTATAGAGGTAGCTGATATGGTTTATGTTTTACGATATTCGAATAAAATTTAATAGATGGATGCAAAAAGAATCCTTAATACTGCATTAGAAAAATATTTGAACAACCAAAAGAACACATGGACAAAGAAAACAAGTGAACAAAATAATAGAATATCAACTTGGATGAATGCCCAAATAATAACATACATAAAGGAGTTTGTTAGAGAATATTTCATAGTAGCTATATGGAAAATAAAGTTAGAAATAAATATAACATTAACTTGTTGAATTTAACCATCTACATGATCAAATACCAATATAGTAAAAAATATCAACTAGAGAGGAAAGATGATCATGGCCCTATTAATATGCTAGTTCACACTATCTTAGATGTGAAACATATAGGAATAAGAGATAAAAAGAGGAATATGAGGAAAATATATATACCCTTTTTACAATAGGAATGGTTGATTTAAAGAAATTATTTAGTTTGGAATGTGATGCATTTAATAATATTCACGCTAATATGTTCATAATATAGTGATGGAGTCATTAGAATTTTTTGACAAGAAGGTAGAGAAAATAGAAGAATTTATCATAAAAATCAATAGTACAAAAAATGAGCATTATAGAAAAAAGAATGATTTGGTTGGAATTTGGATTGACAATAGGGTATTTTTTATGGGCGTTTTTTTCAATTGACTAATTTTTCATGAAAGTTTCAAATTTAAATTTTACCAATGGCCATAATTTTCAAAATATATTCACCTAAATTTTACATAAAATATGGATAAAAGTAGTAGAGACTTGTTGTTGAGCATTTGTTTCAAGCAAAAAATTAGCAATGGGAAACTGGCTTGTGCAGGCGATAGGTAGTTGGAAAGTTGATCAATCTTTTGATTGGGTGTTTCAATGTAAGTCTAGTTATGTTTGCTACTTTATATATGTCTACTCAAGTTCAAACCTTGGGGGCATGCCTATTGCAAAGGTATTAGTCTAATATGAATTGTTAGGTCGAGTACTTACCAAGAAGAAACCTAGGTTGAAACCTTGGGGGCATGCAATCCTACTATAACTTATAATATTCCTTAAATATTAACATATAACACATATACTTTTTATAACACATAGTAGTTTACAACACTGGCCATTATGCATGTATCACTTACAACATTCATACATAAATCTCCTTCTTCAAATTTGAGGAATATAATTAGTTGAAATACAATATGATAACCTTCTATTCTATTTTATTCCTATAAATATAATTAAGATCAATATTTTTTATAAAGTATTAAGAAGAGATTCTGGAAAGGTCCCCAAACCATTACAAAGCCAAAAAAAAATCAATAAGCACTAAAGTAGATCATAAAATGGATATAATCCCCTAGAGGAAATAATGCCAAATCAAAAGAAAAAGTAGGATCTAAGGGATCTAATAAAACCAAGATATCCAGATAATTTGATCTAGCCAAACACAAGGATGGACAAAGTAGAGAGTTAGGAACATTTAGTTCCCACCCAAATAGAACTAAGCACAATAAGATTTGATTCAACAATCAAATTTAAGAATATCCTCCCCAAAAAATAGTGCTCAAATTTGAATAAAAAAATAAAAATAAATATCTTCTCACCCAATATAAATCCTATTTTAGGAAACTATGACCTGCTATAGTGTGCAACAAACCTATAGCTAGAATTCAAAATCAAATATTTTCCACCTAAAGCAAGAAGCAATTATCTGGAACTAATAATACTTTAATTTTAATCAAAAGGTAAATTAAAGAGCTTAACGTCCATCAGGAACCTTGCATCCATAAACATGGACCTTTAGCAGTAAACACACAACCTATAACAATAATTCCAATTTAAAACCTTCTTGTGTAAAATAGAAAGTAGAGATCTAGAAAAAATGGCACTCAAACATGAATCAAAAATAAAATTAAAGATCCTGTTTCTCAAAATGATAACCCTTAATTAGGAAACTATGACCTCCAACAACAGTCACAAAAATCTTATAGCTAGACTAGCAAGAAATAGGATTGAATCCCAAATCCTTATATTGGAGAACAAAGAACTAGGACCAATATAGAAACTAAAACCCCAAAACCTGGCTACTGAACCCCAAAAATATAGCAAGAAACCAACATGAGCTAAGGATATAGGACTAAAATTAAATTGACCACAATATTGTATAGAACTAGTCAGAAGACTCCAACATCCCATCAAAAATATCTTGAGAGAAGGCCTATAGAACCTTCTCCTAGAACGCTTTAAAAGTTGAAATAAAAGAGGAGAATCAAAACCTCCCTATGCCAAGTAAAATAAAATTTAACATTAGATTTTGCTCAAGACCCACTAAAGGACACCACACTTGCAAGATTTGGAGAAGCCCTGGATTTGTAATAGGATCCCTAAGATAAGGTAAAACAATAATCCACTAGATTAGTATTTTGACCACTAGTAATATCACTAGCATCGATCAAAGCTGACATGAACCATAAAATCCCAAAAAGCTAGAAACTAAAATTATAGCCCAAAGAGCCATAGGCACTACCATAGAAACATCAAGGGTAGTCCTCACCTAATAAATAACTAGGGAGAAAAACCTTGAGATCCCAAAAAAGATATGAGAACACCATCAATCTCTATGGATTCTAACCTTGAAAGCACACAAAATAATAAAATAAAGCCACATAAACTCTACAGATGACCCAACATCTCAGACTCATGATGTAGCTCCTTCAGCCCCATCCTTCCACCCATCATCCCAACCTCATATTGTAGCTCCTTCAACCTAAGCCTTCTACCCAACATCTCAACCTCATGATATAGCTCGTTTAGCCAAATTCTTCCACCCAACATCTTTGCCTCATATTGCATCTCCTTCATCCTATGTCTTCCACCCATCATCTTCACCTAGTATTATAGATTATTTAGCCCCAACCTTCTACTTAGCATCTCCACATCATGTTTTGGCTCCTTTAGTCCTAACCTTCCAACCAATATCTTAGCCTCATGTTGTACTTCCTTCAACACCAACCTTCTACCCAATATCTCAATCCCATGCTATGGCTCATTTAGCCTAAGCCTTTCACCCAACATCTTATCCTCATGCTACAACTCCTTCAGCCTTAGCCTTCAACCCAACATCCCAGTCTCATGTTTCAACATCTTTAGCCTAAGCCTTCCACCTACAATATCATATTATTTTATGTGTTGAACATTTTTCCCCTTGAATTTATATAACTTATATTTCTTCTTGATTAATTATTTATTTGTTTCTTATCCTTTAAATTAGTTTCATAAATTTTATTTCTTCTATTTGTGTAATTTATTTATAATTAAGTTTAATATTATTCATTAGTTTTGTTCGATTAGGACAATGTAATGGTTCGGGCTTTAACTCTTCTTCGGGAGTGTGTGTGGTTGTGTCTTAAATTCCCTATTAATAAGGTCATCTCTCCCTGTATGAGAGGTGTTGGTGGGATGGAGATGCACATGGGGTATGTGTGTGGTTGTGTGTTAAATTCCCTATTCATAAGCTCAACTCTACCCCATATGAAAAGTTACAGCCTTGAGAGTAAGTAGTAGGGATTTTTTATGCTAATCATATCTTAAAAAAAAATTCTTTATTAGATCCCAAAAAGTGGACGAGAACACCCTTAATGTCTATGCCTTCTAACCTCACAAGCACACAAAAGAATAAAATAAAGCCACATAAACTCTGTGGATTACCCAACATATCAGCCTCATGATGTAGCTCATTCAGCCCCAACCTTCCACCCATCATCTCAACCTCATGTTGTAGCTCCTTCAAGCTAAGCCTTCTACCCAACATCTCAACCTCATGCTATAGCTCCTTTAGCCAAAGTCTTCCATCCAACATATTAACCTCACGTTGCAACTTCATCCTATGCCTTCCACCCATTATCTTCGCCTAATGTTATAGATCCTTTAGCCCCAACCTTTCACTCAACATCTCAACCTCATGTTGTGGCTCCTTTAGCCCTAACCTTCCACCCAACATCTTAGCCTCATGTTGTAATTCCTTAACCTCATGTTGCTATAGCTCATTTGGCTTAAGCCTTTCATCCAACATCTTAACCTCATGTTGTAACTTCTTCAGCCTTAGCTTTCAATCCAACATCTTAGCCTCATGTCCCAGCACCTTTAGTCTAAGCCTTCCACCTCTAATATAATATTCTTTTATGTGTTGAACATTTTTTCCCTAGAATTTATATAGCTTATATTTCTTCTTAATTAATAATTTTCATAAATTTTATTTCTTCTATTTGTGTAATTTATTTATAATTAAATTTAATATTATTAATTAGTTTTGTTCGAGGAGGACATTGCAATTATGGTTGTGTGTTAAATTCCCTATTGATAAGTTCATCTCTCCCCTTATGAGAGGTGTTGGTGATGGACATGAGGCATGTGTGGTTGTGTGTTAAATTCCATACTCATAAGCTCAACTCTCCCCTTATAAAAAATCAAAGCCTTGAGAACAGGTAATAAGGATTTCTTACACTAATCAAATCATTAAAAAAAAATTATTTATCAATTTTAAAGATAAAAAATATAAGTAAATTTAATATTTAACTCTATTTATTAAAAACTTTAATATTTTTCCTAAATCGTAAGTTGACCTTTATTGAAAAGCTGAACCTCTCCCTCTTGCGTGGTGTGTGTGAGATTGGTTAAAGAAAATAGAAGAATAAAAAATAATTTTTTTAAATTAATAAATTTATTTTTCATATAAAAATATTTTTTTCCTTTTTAAAAAACATTTTGCTCCTATAAAAGTACTAGATTTAATATTTGTAAAGTGTCGGTGTCTTCTACTTAAAACGAAGTTATTGAATGAATTCCAACGTCAATTATAGGGGAAAGCAACGTGTATGACTGCCATTAATGTCCAACGGTTGGAGCAGGACATAAACCCCTATCTGTGAACCACGAAACCAAGGCAAATACAAATTCATAGTACGAGACAATTCTCTCCTCGACCTTGCCTATGTCTATGACCATCACTCGCTGGCCGACGCAGAAATCGCTAGTAATCCTGGTTTTGTACATCGATTGCGTTTGGACCCACGTGTTTAGCTCTACGTGGACTTCACCCAATAACGTCCAATTTCCAGCTATCCCCTCCGACAAAACCTCGAACATTTGGAGTCTCCAAAATTCTATACCGGCCAGACTACCTTCGTCTCAATCCCTCATGCTGATCCGATTCCATCTTGTTATTTCAGATCTTCGAGTTGAAGACATCCTCACGATTATCGGACCGTTTCATATCTTCCAGAAAGAAGCAAATTTTGACTTTTTTTTTTTTTTTAATTTGTATGTCGCTTTGTCTCAAACCCTATATAACCTGTAACGTCCCCAGGAGATTTTCTATTGAAGCGCTTGTTCCCTCAATTTACAATTAAAGTTATTTGTTTCTTTCAATTCAAACGCTTTTCCCCAAAGGAAAACTTTTTCGGAAGCCCGAAGAAATGGACGAGACTCGAAAACGTCAGCGGTTTGAGCGTTTTTATTATTAATTTTTATGTAGTTGCCAATTGGAAATAAAAATTAAATTCTTTAGATTTTTCTAAGAAAAAGGTATACCATTTTGTCTTCCAATTGTGGAACGATGTCTTTTATATAAATAAAAATAGTAAAAGCTAAGGAGGGATTAATTCTCTAGATTCCTCCATAAGTAGTAGTGTGACAAAATATTATTGTTCATATTTTAGGCTTCCATAAGAAATGGAATTAGAATATAGTAATTGTAATATAGAATTTGAGTATCTATTAGGGTCCAACAATGATAAGATAAATATTTATTTTGATGCCTTTATGCCATGCTATATTCATAATGACCATGTTGTAGCTACTCCTATATCACCATGTTGTAAACACAAACATAGATGTATCTTAATCCTACCCTTGGTTATCCCTTCATTTATAGGTTGCACTTAATTGTGTATATTTATAGCCTTCACCTATCCCTAATAATGAACATCGTGTTTGCTCAACTATTACTTCTTTTTAATGTAACTACTAGTTGGAAAAAAATCAATTCTTTAGAATTTTCTTAGAAGAAAAAAAGTTACGACACATTTATAGTGACATCATTTATATAAATAGAAAGGAATAAAAGCTAAGGAGTTATTTGAGATAGAAGATCCTCCATAAGTAGTAATGTGAAAAAGGATTATTATCCAAATTTTAGGTTAGCATAAGAAAGGGGATTGGAATATACTAGTTGTAATATAGAATTTGAGTATTTACTAGGATCTAACAATAATGATTTAGGTATCTCTTTGTTATCTCTTTGTGTATTTGTCAAGTCTTCCTTTGGTTCACAGGTTTATCTGTTCCATTCTACCTTTACAATGGTAATATTTTTGGTAGTCATAGATCACTCTATTATAAATACACATCAAAATGTATCAACATCCTTTACTTGGATCTATCTTCATTTGTAGACTACACTTAAATGTATATATTTATAGCCTTCACATTTCTCTAATCATGAACATACTCCTCTCAAGAATAGATTCCTCATCTATTCTCTTTCAATCATTTATCTATTCCATATACTATGTTATATTCATAGTATTGGTTTACAATGATCCATGGTTAATGTTCTTAATAAGTAAAGAACACAATTTAATGTTTAGAGAAGCATTAGGTATATTTATCACTCCATGTGATAAATGACATGGCCACTTGATCCAAGTCTATTACTACTCATTAAGTATCATCAAATAAACTAAGAATAGATTATTTTTAGAGGATCCCATACTCCTCTCAAGAATCTAGCTTATGGTTATAATGAACATTAAAAGTGATGTAAGAGCCTATATTATGAAAGACATAACTTTTGATTCGACCGTTGGATCGATTTGAAATTTTATGGGAATTTAGATAAAGATGTGGACATGCCATGGGCTATACTACTCTAGTTGTCAAGCTTTTTCAATATTTTTCAAGTTCTAATTCCTTTATCTAGTGCCCCAAAAATGGAATTTAGTGTTTTTTCTTTAATTTAGAAGAAAACATCTATGGAATAACTTCTTATTTAGGCATGGGTGGGTGTTGATATTTTCTAGAAGGCTTAATATAGATGATACGAAGGCGTGTATAAATTTAGAGGGCTATCAGAGTTTTTTGGCTGATTTAGTTTTTGGAAATAAAGATGAAATAACCTAAGAAAAATAAAATAAAAAAATAAAAAATAATAATTTTTTATTATTAGGGCTTAATATTTAGGGTTTTCTTTTAGGGTTTATTTTGGGATATATATTCCCTTGGTATCACATTGTAAAGAGGTGAAATCTAGGAATGTGAAAGAAAGCATTTATCATATTTTTTCCATCTATTGTAACTTTTGTGTGAATGGGAATTTTATCTTTTGCTTTATTTATTTTTGTCACAATATTATGTGATTAGAAGTACTTGTTCTAACTTCTTACAGTTGAATTTACACCATTTAGTATCAGATCAATTTGGATCTTACTAGGGGAGAGAAGGTAATCTTATTAATTACAATTATTCTACTATTCTTATTTTTTTGTTTGGAATAATATAGATCATATTAGCATGAGGAGAGGAAGAGGAGGTTATGCCTAGCTCAATAGAAATATGTAGGAGCTGCAAGAAGAAGTTACTCATTTGACCAGAATGATGGACCTTATGAGGAAAAGATATCACTCTAAATTTGTGGATCTAGATTATGATAGTGATACTATAGAAGGAGACAACAAGCCAGAGATTCATGATGAGGAAGAACTAGATAAAGTGCCATAGGAGCATCAATTTGAGAATAGGCTAATTGTGACCTTGGATGAAAATAAACATGGGATCAAGATTGATATCCCTGAGTATGTAGGATGGTTGAAACCAGAGGAGTTAATAGACTGGTTGAATAGCATGTAGAATTTTTTTAGTGGACAAGTCTTTCGAAGGAAAAGAAAGTGAATCTTACATGCAAAAAGTGTTAGAATTTTAAAATAATAAATATGCAAAGCATTACACAAGATATGAAGAGAAGATAGAACTGATTGATTTATTCCAAGTATCAACTCTATATAAATAACAGAGTTGATCATTGAGAGCCTTTGGATTACAACTCATCAGACCTTATGAAGAAAAAATTGAAAGTTCTCCTGACACATGGAGGAGTGGAAACTCAAGTTTTATCCTAGTGGAACTTAAGAGAATATTCTATTATTCTAACACCCCCCCTTAAGTGATACTAGGGGAGAATTTTACAAATGAGTTTCGGTAATAAGGTCTAATTAGGTACTCATATCCAATATAAATAGTTGGTAGAAAAAACCCTTGATTTTCAACCAAGGTTTTAAAAATATTAAAGTGGGATAGAAGATCACTCTTATATTTCAGGAAGTAGATCCAGGACCTTCTATAAAATTCATTATTAAAGGTTAGATCATACTTTTATCCTTTGAAATATGGTTCAAGAAAGGTCATTAAGTCGCTATGGATTAAATCTAGAGGGGATAAGATTTTTGGAGAACTACTTGGGTGGAAAGGATCTTGATGTTGCTTTCCAAGAGCACATCTAGGATAAAATCCATCACTAGAATATACTTGGGGTAATCCTGTAACCATATCATGGGTGCTCAAATCCTTTAGGTAGTTGTAACTAAGATGACCAAACCTTTCATGTCATATTTGAATTTCAATATCACCATGAGCCACAAAATAAGAGGCTCCTTCTAGATTTTGAAAACTTTTAAAGTGAAAAAGATGAGAGTTATGATCAATATTCCCTTTGGATATAAGAGAATGGGGATCTTGAAAATTTCTTCTCTCAACTCCTGTTGGAGAGAAGAGAATAGTTTTCCCATTTTCAAAAGTACAAATATGATAAACGGATAGGAGATTTGTGGCAATGTTTGGAACATAGAGAACATTGTTTATGGAGCCACCATAAATGGTTATATCCTATTTTTATTTTATAGGGATGAAGGAAGAGTCACCCACTTCTATGCTACAAGTAGAGCTAGAGGATATAGAAGAGAAAGACTTATCTAAAGTAGTCATGTGATGAGTAGCTCTAGAATCTAGGACCCAGTAATTAGAGGAATAATTGGAGGTTTTTACTTGAACATTAAGGGATTTTCCAATTTCCTTTTGTTTTCTATATTTTGATCCTTAATAGCTGCCTCTAGTTGCTGTAATATTTTCTAGTATTTTTTAGAAGAGTGACCATTCTTTTTACAGTGAGTACAGGTTATGGGAGTCTTTTTTTTATTTTTAAATTTTCTTTAGAAGTGGTGGAGGCTACTAAGGCTTTTGAATAAGAGGAAGAAGAAGAGATTTCATATCTAGAAAGTTTGGTTTCTTCCCTAGTTAATCTATCACAAAATTCTTCTAAAGAGGGCATTTTAAAGGTTGCACGAAGAGCATCTTTGGTAGATATGCTTGTGGTAGAAAAAAATTGAAAAACACCATTTAGCTTAGAAAGGATTAGATAAATACATTCTTCTTCAGTATTAGTCTTCCCACTACCTTTGTATTGAGTTAGCACTTCTTTGAACTTAGTGAGGAAGTCAAAAATACTACTAAAATATTTAGGGGATAAATAAGTTATTTTAGCTTCTAGTTGCATTGATCTCATCTGATCTACTTTCCCAAACAAGGTCTTTAGTTTCTCCTAACTTTCATGAGGAGTTTTACAATCTGTAATATGAAACCACAAACTTTCATGAACATTAGAGCTAATAATACCCATAGTTTCATGCATTTTTTCTTTATGAACAAATATTTCATATTCTTTATCAAATTATGGTTGCTTTTCTTCTAATAAATGAGTAAGACCTTTTTGAGAGATAAGATTTAAAATTTTAGGTTTCCAAGTGTGAAAGTTATGATGGGTGAGAGGTTCAACTGAATTCATCATTTTAACACGAGAAAATTTGAAGTTTTACTTTATCAATATCCCCCCTTAGAACTTCAATTAATTGATTAATGCAATTGTTATAAGGAAAATATATGAAGCTTTTAAATATTTTAAAACTCAATATACCCGCCCTAACGAGAGGGAAACTATAAGTATAATGAGGTCTTAATATTGTTTGCTTTATATTTCCAAATCCTCTTTATTATTCACAATACCCGCCCTTACTTGAGGGAAACTATAAGTAGAGTGAAGAATTTGGAAGGGTTTTGGTTTGAAATGCAGGGAATCAACCAGTTTAATTAGTTTTTATCAATACTCACCCTTACGAGAGGAAAACTATAAGTTAGAGAGATACCCAAAAAAATGGATGAATGAAAAATACTTGCCAGGCCTTTATACCAATTTCCTCCAAAAACTTGCCCTTGCGTGAGGGAAACTATAAGTTTTTAGTGGTAATCATACATGGAACGTAGGCAAAATATATTTTGAGGAAATAATTTTAAGATAGATTATTTTATTTAGAAAAAAGTAAGAAGGAAATTTTTCTAAATAATGTAAACCAAATAAAATTTTTATATATAGGATTTAAAAACACATTTTAGAAAATTAAAAAAGGAGAATATTACGCTTCCCCCATTTTAAATATTTTTTAAAAATAAAAAAATGCTTTTATGAAATGTGAATAACTTATCTATGAAATAAACAAGGTTATGGACAACCGGAAGGAGAGGTGCTTCTCAACGATCAGATGCGATTTGTAGTTGTGATGCTCTCGTTCTATTTTTGCGCTCTCGTTGAAACTTTTTTGAGTTTCGAGGGTAGAGAAAACACTATTACCCGAGTTGAGGAAATCAAGGTAACCTGCAGAAGAGTTAGTAATCCTTGTAGAAGAAAGGAAGAACCTGCAAATAAATTAAAAAGATAAGGGTGATCCTGCAAAAAGGATTAACCTGCAAACACGATTATTAAGATAATATTGATCTTGCAAACACGTTATATAAAATATCTATAACAGAAGCAAGCTTTGTATTGAAAAAGGAACTTGAATAGCATGATATTGCTTTAAAAAAAATAGCAGGTAAAGGATATTATAAGAACGAACTTGAGAGAGCACCAGAGAAAAAAAATATTGGAGAGATTCAATTTGGAGACAGGGAGAGTAAACCTCAGCAACCGTGTGAGGTTCATCCCAAGCGCCAAGGGCCAGCTAGATGAAGAGAATTGTCTACAAGCTAGCAAAATTTTATGAGTGTTAGAATGACTTGAGAGTAAAGGGCCAGCTAGATAGAGAGGATCATCTATAAATTTATGAGCACTAAGGGTCAGCTAGACAGAGATGCCAAAATGGCAATTATAACGAGAATGAAAATATGATCCACATTATGCGAGCACTAAGCTAAGAGGATACCCGAATCCCTTTGAAGATCGGAAGACTCCCATAATATTAAAAAACACCACTTTCTTTAAGCTCTAACGGGTGTTGAGTATTTACGCAACCCAAAGAAGATAAAAAATCCCATACATAATAAACTAACCAATTAATTTTATGATAAATAAAAGGAGATTTTTCAATTTAAAAAAGAGTTGAAAGATGAATTTGAAGAGAGTGAAAAACTAAAATAAAATATAAAAACCTTCCTTTTAAAATGGGCTAAAATATCTCCATAGCATAGGGTAAACCTATTTTGAAGCAAAGGAAGAATTTTTTAATATTTTGAATACCCTCAAGGATGAATCAACACAGATATTTTTAAAAAAATATTGCATCAAATATTTTTCAACAATAAAAATTTTGCTGAAAAAAAAATTAAACTATGGATAAAAGTAAATGACTACTAAAATAATTTTAAGAAGATAGCGAAACAAATTATCCAAAGTAAATGAATCAGATCCTAGAACCTTCAAAAGAGAATGCTAGAAAAATCTATCCTTCTCTGGTACCATGTTAGAATTTTACAATAATAGATATGCAAAGAATTACAAAAGAGATTAAGAGAAGAGAGAACTGATTGATTTATTCCAAAGATCAACTTTGTATAAATTGCAGAGTTGATCATTGAGAGTTGTTGAATTACAACAACTCATCAGACCTGATGAAGACACCATTGAGAGTTCTCCTGACACATGGAGGAGTGGAAACTCAAGTGTTTATCCTAGTGGAACTTAAGAGAATATTCTCTTATTCTAAAAAAATGTTCAAAGGGCATGCATTGATTTGGTGGGATCATCTACAGAAGGAGAGGAAAAGAAAAGAAAATGAAAATATTAGGGTCTAGTGTAAAATAGAAAAAAAATTGAAGGAGAAATTCTTGCCCAAACATTATTTCATAGACTTCAGAACCTCAGATAAAAGGATCAAAGCATTGAGGACCACACTGATTAATTTTACAAGTTATCAATTCGAGTGGGTATTTAAGAGTCAGAAGAACAAAAGACTATAAGGTATGTGAATGGATTAAGCTATGCCATACAAGATGAATTAAGTATGCTCCAAATCCATAGTATAGAGGATGCATATTAGTTAGCATTAAAAGTAGAAGAGAAATATGGTTCACCTTAGGAAGGAGAGATTTCCAAAGGCTACATATAACAAATTGAAGTATAAGAATGTTGGACCGTGTAGAATTCTAAATATGATGAATGATAATGCCTATAAAGTGGAGTTGCTTGATGATTTTGATATTTCACCTATTTTTAATGTTAAATTTTTATATGAATTTCTAAAAGCACCAGGATATAGAAGCTCATAGGTGTACCGGGTGAGGTGCAAACAAAAGCATACAAAACGCTAAGTCCTACAAATGAACAAAGGACTAAAGTGCATAAAAAAAGGGAAAATAAACGAACCGAAATGAGATATAAAGCAAATGTAAAGTGCAGCCCTTATTTTTATTAATTTTTCTTTGAGATCAGGTTATAATATGTCTCCTTCCATTTTAGGAGCTAGGAGCGTTAGATATAGTTTTGTTACACCACGGATGGTACGCTTCCCTTCGGGATCTTCCGCGTGCCTACATTTGAAACGGGCGGGCCAAACGTCATCGTCGCTTGCGTGAATGCATCTGTAGTTCCTTGCTACCCATTCGGTGTTGAGATACTACATTCAAAGAAACAAAAAATTATGAATAGCATCTGCGGATGGAGGGAAATATGCAATCCCCAAGGCCTCTAGTTAATGCATGCATGATATAATTAAAACGATAATCAAAACATGTCAGAATAAGGTGAAATTTAGACAGAAGCATGCAAACACTATCAGGAACACACTGCAAAAGGAACAGTCAAGAAATATGTTGTAGATTTCTAATCGCTCTAGGGTGGGACGATTAGGACTATCATAAAATGTCAAAAAACAACCTCCTAAATGTCCCATCCAGAGGCCTCCAAAACACCTGCAAAGTTGGGTTTAGGCAAAATAGGGCATTTTGAGATGACCCAGAAGGTCGGATTCTACAGATTCAGCCCTCATCACCTTGTATCCGAAGATGCTCCCTGTATGTTAGTGAAGGTGAAAAACAATGAAAACACAGGCAAACCTCATCAGGATGGCATGAAATTTGAATGGCAGCATATATGAATGACATAAAATAAAATGGAAAATAAACAGTAGAGAAATCTACTACAAATTTCTAATCACTCCGAGGTGGGGCGATTAGGACTGCAGCAGTGCGACGGGAGCCCGGGGGCAGGACGCCCATCATTTGGGGCTTGGTTTCAACACCAATCCACTTGGGATGGGTCAAAAACCTCCTAGGGGGTTGTGTCGGCAAATTGGGTGGAGTATTGTGGCCAAATTTTTGGGTTCTAGGTTTGGATTACGCTTCCAATGTTCACCCAATAACCTCCCTTCCAAAAGAGAGATCAAGGATGTAAGAAGCACAAGTGAGGGGTGAGGATGTAATTTGGCAGCACTTTATTACTCCAGATGCTCCTGTCCTATCCTTTTTTTGGGGTGAGAAGACTCACCATTTTATATACTTGAAGGTATTCTTTGAATGTGCATGCAGGGGTGCCACTTGGCCATCATGCCTTCCTAGGGGAGAGAAGATTCCTCCTTGATTAAGGGCTCCATGACTGCCTCTTTGAGCTCAAAAATGCTCACTCACACTCCCATGCATTGAAGGTGGAGTTGAGTGGCAGATCTGAGCTACCATTTGTCAAGGTTTGACTTTTTGCCCGTCAAACCTGCTATTCACCCCACCCTGGAGTGATTGCTACTAATCGTCCAAGGGTGAGGAAAATAGCAGTCTATTCACCCCAGGGTAGAACGAGTAAGGATCAGGGTGCTTGAAAGGTGCCAAATTGACCTTTGACCTTCCAAAACTGCTATGGGAGTGGTTAGGACCACTGTTTAACCTTTGGGGGCTGTCCTAGGGGCTATGTATGTTAATTCGATCAGTGCTTATCGTCACATAATCGGATTGGTGTTGTTTTGGTGTCTATAGATGCCCATTTTTGGGATGTGTTGTGTGTGGCGCAGTGCTAAGAAAAAATAGATAACCAAAGCACTAATGATTAGGGTTTCTCAATAACCTAACCAACTTTTGATGCCCCAAGTATGGAAAGGGCACGCATTCTTGAATCCTTGCTTCTAACGAGCTAAGGAGATTAATTCAAGTATTAACCTTTTTTTGGTGAGGTTTTACTTGATCTTGGACATTGTTCAGTCATGAATAGGCAAAGGGCGCAGCCTTTTATCTGTGGGAACCTTGAGTTCATGATTCTAGAATGCCAAGTCTTTGATCAGCTTGTGATTATTTCTTATTTGCTGCCCCAAGCAGGAGCATGATTGTCTTTGTCAATGATTCTTTGAATGCATGACATTTCCTTGATTGGGTGTGTATTTGTTGATTGGTGACTAAGTGTGACTACCACCTCAAGCGACGAATCGATGAGGGAATGACCAACATGAGAAAAGCGACGAGTCGCTTGACCCAAGATGACTTTTTTAAGGGTGCCTTCAGTTGTTTTCCCTTGAATGCTTATGTAGTTTCCCAACAATCTGACCTATTTTTGAGGGGTTTCAACCCTTTTTGGGGCGCATTTTGGGGATGAAATTCTCAAAAATCCGTCCTCCCGGGGAGCGATCCGGCTATGGTAGCCTTCTTAGGGAATATGATATGTATAATTTTTGGCCCCAACGTTGGTTTTGGATGCCAAGAATTTCAAGCGCAAAGGCTCATTTGTTTGGCAATGTTATTGCTATTTTTGGTTGGGTTTGGACCCTTTTTGTGACACCTTTTGGGGATGAAATTGTCAAAAATTCGTCCTCCCGTGGAGCGGTCTGGCTATGGTAGCCTTCTTAGGGAGTAGGATAGTGATAATTTGTGACCCCAACATCATTTTTGGATGCCTTGAAGCACAGGCACAAAGGTGCCTTTGTTCGGCCGTTTTATTACTATTTTTGGTGCATTTTGGATGCAGTTTTTGTTGTTTTTGATTTTCTTGCTCTGTAATCATCCCAGGGTGGGACGAATACCAATTTTGTAATCATCCCAGGGTGGTACAAGCACTAACTAGAGCGCTCATCCCAAGGTGGAATGATTACAGGCCTAAGAGCCTATATAAGGGCCAAAACTAGGTTTTGGGCTCATTTGCACTTTGTTTTTCTGGCGATTTGGAGCTATGAGGAGGAGGAGTTCGAGTCTGCGTAGTGGAGCACTGTCAAGATTTCATGGATACCATGAGTGCACAGACCGGATCGTCGAGTGGCGGAGTCGAGGCAAGACCGGTAGGTGCTCCTACACTTTATTTTGTTGTTTTTATTTTACAGTTCAAAACCGTAATTTATTTTATATTTCATTTTTCCGTTTAAACTAAGATCAAAACCCTAGTTTAATTGTTCTATATTTGTATTTTGTTGCGTTGTTTTAAACTAAGATCAAAACCCTAGTTTTTAAAAAAAATTGTTTTTATTTTGTTTTTTTGTTTGTTTTTTTTTAGTTTAAACTAAGGTTAAAACCCTAGGTTAAAGAATTTGTTTTGATTTTGTTTTTTGTTTTTTAGTTTAAACTAGAGTTAAAAACCCTAGGTTAAAATGTTGTTATTTTGTTTTTTTGCTTTTTTAGTTTAAACTAGAGTTGGTTAAATAATTTTTTTTATTTTGTTTTTTGTTTTTTGTTTTTTAGTTTAAACTAGAGTTAAAAACCCTAGGTTAAAAAATTTGTTTTGATTTTGTTTTTTTTTTTAGTTTAAACTAGAGTTAAAAACCCTAGGTTAAAATGTTCTTGTTATTTTGTTATTTTGTTTTTTGTTTAAACTAGAGTTAAAAACCCTAGGTTAAAAAATTTTGTTGTTATTTTAATTTTTGTTTAAACTAGAGTTAAAAACCCTAGGTTAAAATTTTGTTTTATTTTGCATTGTTTATTGATTTTTTTTAATTTTTGTACTGTACATTTTGTTAATGTTGTTATACAGTTTATTAAATGTTTTTGTTGTACAATTTGTATACATTGTTGTATATTTGTTTTAGTTTTGTACAGTTTATTTTTGTTGTCATGTTTTAATGTTTTTGTGTTGTTTTGTTTTGCAGGTGGTGAAGAGTTGGTACCGTCAGCCGACGGTATTTTCTGAAGCGCGGGAGGCGCTGACTATGGCATACTGGGAGTGGCTTGATGCCCTTGGGCTCAAGCAGGTGACTTGGTTAGAGCCTATGGTGGGGGATCGAGACATATCTAACTACCTTGATCAATTTGTGGGATCCCGGCACCAACACCTTTCATCTCCCAATAGGGGAGATGACAGTGACTCTGGGGGACGTTTATCAGATTCTACAGATTCTGATAGACAGGTTGCCCATTCGGACTACTACTCATGATCAATGGATGATGGTGCTGACATAGTGCTTTGGGCATGCGACGGATATGGGGGTGAATGAGGCGATGGAGAGGGCAGAGGGGGACTACCTGATTGGTAGGATTTTGGTGCGGTGTTGGATGGAGAAGGGCATGTTGGGGGTGAGGCATGCATTACTCATGACTCTCATCTCCAACATGCTGCTTCTAGACTCCTCAAGTGCGAGGTTCCCTTGGAACCTGCTTGAGGTGGTTTTTAGACTTGTGGAGTGTCCGACCTCAGCACCACTGATTATGAGGTGGGCTCAGAACTTACTAGCATAGCTTTTTGATGAGCTATACGAGGTCCTCTATCGAAGGTGGAAGGGGATTGGATGTAGCTACCTGTTGTAGTGCTGGGGGTGGTAGCACATAGCTATGGAGTTACTGCAGGGATTGCCTTGGACCACTCAGGTAGATATGGTGGACAGGGAAATTGGTTATGCTACTCTATGGCGAAGATCAGAGGAGTAGGGGTAGATTCGACGATGGGCAGGTGTTGTAGGGTACTATGTCGATGCCTTCTCACGTATTGCTCTAGGGGAGGTGTTCTGGCATCCATACCAGGACTGTCCAGCCTGGCCTAAGGCTGGGGAGTGGCTTTAGTTGGCACATAAGGGGAGGTGGCTGATCGGGCAACACGATACTGAGTAGGAGTACTTCCCGTACTTTCAGGTGACTCGACAATTTGGGGTGCACCAGGGATTTCTTGGTGAGCTTTTGATTTATGGGTATTTGGGCGATGAGAGGACTCTAGCCTGGTCGATCATTGAGCCATTGGGTGAGGAGTTGAATGCAGTGATCGATGTCCCTGATGTGGATAATGTTGGGGTGACTGCAAAGTATGACCAGTGGTGGACGATGTGACGATGGCGGGGTGAGGGGCCTCTAGGAGCCGTGGATGTGACAGTAGTAGGTGGTGAGGATGCAGAGGCATCGAGGGAGGATTGGGGAGCTCCACTCGATGATGTAGATATGGTGGAGGTTGACAACTTGACTAGGGATGACCTAGGGGTTTCGAAGCAGCCGGATATACAGGACGTTCCGGAGCAGTGGGTGTCGGAGTAGCCCGCCGTCTCGGAGATGCCCATGCCTTAGGCAGTCCCAAGGGACATGGAGGCTAGGTATCACACTGAGATAGCATGATTGGAGGATCTACTATGGAGATGATATGAGGAGCACGAGGAGGTTCTGTAGGAGAGGGATCTCCTATTGACTCAGTTGGTGGATCGAGAGAACGCATTGGCTATGTACCACCGATGGTATGGGGACACAGATGCTTCATGGGAGAGGGATATCCTACGGACTCAGTTGACACAACGCGATGACACATTGGATGCGTACCATCGATAGGAGGTGGATTGGGTCCGACATCGGTTGGAGTTTGAGGTAGAGATTATCCACCTTGGTGGGCAGTTACCTGAGCTCACTAGAAGTGGATCGTCACGCCGAACGAGAGACAGTGAGACTGAGCAGTATGCTTCCTCTCATTGCAGGCGGGTGGGTGAGGGTAGTGCTAGTGGGCATGATGTAGGGGCTAGCAGCACTGCCCTAAGAGGTCGCATAGGACCCACACCACTGGGGGTAGTTCCAGTCACACCAATCCTACATGATAATGGTGGCCGACTCCCTAGGCTTGGGGTTTTTTATTTTTTTGATTTTGATATAGGTCAGAGGACCGACTTATTGTAACCCGTGGGAATTTTTGGTGATATATATACATGAATTTCTTTTTGGTTATACACTTGTTGTGATTTATTTTTTATTTTATGCACATTTAGTTAGTTGATGTATGCACAGGTTATTATGAATGCAATGTTTCTAATTATATGATGTATGCATATGGAATGGATGAAATGATTTTTTTATAACTTGGCGGTGGCACCATAGACTGTACAGGATTTTCTGGCTTTCTATACTATGTGATGACTTTGCGTGTGTAATATATATATATATATATATATATATATTTTGTTGTTTGTATTTTTTGATGGTGATGCAAGAATGGACATGTACAACATTTGTTTTAGAATGTAGTTAAGGATTTTTTGAGACTCAGACACTTTAACTAACTATCCAAGACTGTACATTTATCTTACAAGAATTTTGAATAAGGTACAAATCTGACTTGAGTTTGACCAAGTTATTTCACATCCTTGTGTGTGCGATTGAATTTGTTTATGTGGTATTTGTCAGGATACCGCCAGGTAGGCTATCCATCAAACCTGTACTGAGGATCATCTAATTATCTCCACTAACTCCTTTGTTGTATTTAGTAAGATTAATCCATAGGATAATCTAAGGTACCATAAGCTAGCTCATCCACATGCAAACATTGGTCTCCTCACACGCAAAGCTAATGTGATAAACATATCGTCATGCATTTAGGATACCGCCATTACCAGGTAGGCTGTCCACCAAAATCATAATGAGGATCACCTAGATGGTTTTTCGAATGCTAAGAATTCCAAGGATTCAAGCTTAGGCATATTTTGGTTGCTTAACTTGTTGGGATACTTACTCTTTTACATAGTGATGAAAATCATTGTTTGTTTTGTTTTTTTTGTTTTTCTTGTTGAGCAAGGGGTTTGAGTAGTGGTGATAACCACTGTTATTATTTTGATTTTTGATTTTGCATTTGGATTTCAAAGGTGAGCTCGTAGGTTGTTGGCTTGTGAATGGCATTGATCTTATTTGGCTTTGGGGATGACTACCCATCCTGTTCAGGGATGTGTAGTACAAATCCTTATGACTTTGGGGACCAAAGGTGATTGGGGATATTATTATGTAATGGCATTGATCCTTTTGGCCTTGGGGATGACTACCCATCCTGTTCAGGGATGTGTAGTAAGAATCCTTACAACTTGGGGGACCAAAGGTGATTGGGGATATTATTATGTAATGGCATTGATCCTTTTGGCCTTGGGGATGACTACCCATCTTGTTCAGGGACATGGAGTATGAATCCTTACGACCTTTGGGATTAAAGGTGTTTTGGGATTTTTGTTAGTGGTGAAAACCACTGTTTATTATGGGGAATTGGATGGGGAATAGTGTGTCCTTTTGTCAATTCTTAGCATTCTCGAACCATTCGCACAAGGGGATGAACAGGCTAACATTTCACCTATGATACCCTAAATTGCTTTGTCGGTTTCATCTTTCATTCACACAACTTGGGAATTTTATGTGTTTTAACTTGTGTGGGGATGCTACGTAACAATGTGTGATCCAAGTAAAACTTTACCTTTGTAAAATATGTTTGACTATGTACAACTTTTGACTAGAAATCTAAAGACAACTAAATGATGAAAAACCCTAATGACCTTAGTGGACAACTGATTATAATATGGTGAAAATGTGAAGGGTGTTATTTTGGATGGGTGTTGTTTACAGAATGGACTGAATGTGGAAAATGATGGAACTACCAAGCAATTACAGTCTATGGTGCTTGTGACATGTGTGAGATTTTTTTGTGTTTTGATTTTTAAGAGTATCCATGGAAGTGAGATGTAATTTTATTTTTTTGTTATTTTTTATTATTGTTTGTTTTTGTTTGTTTTTTAATATTTTTTTTTTACCAAGCGATTGTGGGAACCCTTGGAGCTTTTTCTTTGACCAAATAGTTTATGGATACCTTTGGGGTGTTTTAGGTTGACCAAGCGATTGTGGGATCCTTGGAGCTTTTGGGGTGACCAAGTGGTGGCGAGAACTCTTGGAGCTTTTGGTTTGACCAAAGGGATTATAGATACCTTTGGGGCATTTTGGGGTTGACCAAGCGATAGCTGGCATCCTTGGAGCTTTTGGTTTGACCAAAGGGATTATAGATACCTTTGGGGCATTTTGGGGTTGACCAAGCGATAGTTGGCATCCTTGGAGATTTTTAGGTTGACCAAGTGATTGTGAGAATCCTTGGAGCTTTTTGGGTTGACCAAGCGATTACTGGAATCCTTGGAGCTTTTGGGGTGGGCTATGGCTCTCTAAATGTGGAATGGCCTCAAATGACTGATGTTCAAGGGTTCTAGTTCCTTGATTCCTTCAAGAGAGGTGAGTCAGTATGTTCCAGGTCCTATTTTACTATCAATTATATAGGGACCTAACCATTTTACCGTGAACTTGTCCCTTAGATGGGGCAGCAAGTTAGAATTTTTTTGGTTCTCTTTTAAGACCAAGTCACCAACCTAAAAGTCCCTCAGGTGAACTTTCATGTTGTATGCTTTCTTAAGTCGCTCTTGATAGATACGTAAATTCTCAAGAGCATTGATGCATCATTCATCAAGCAACGTACGATGGTCTAACCGAGCCTACCGTGCAATGTCATCATCGATGAACTCTTGCATTGATATGCATAGGGAAGTTATTTCCAACTCGAGAGGCATGACTGCCTCGGAGCCATACACCAACGAAAATGGAGTTACCCTAGTGGGCATTCGAATGCTAGTGCGATAAGCCCAAAGAGCAAGTGGGATTTGAATGTGCCAATCCTTATGACTATCTGTGATCGTATTTTTAAGGATAGCAACTAGTGTTTTGTTTGACACCTCTGCTTTCCCATTTGCATGCGGATAATAGGGTGTTGAAAAACTGTGCTGAATTTTGTACTTTGTTGTCAAAGCATGCACATATTTGTTCTTAAATGACGTCCCATTATCCGAGATGATCTTGGATGGAATACCAAAATGACATATGATGTTATGTAAAATAAACTCCGCAATGTGAGGTCCAGTCGTATAGGATAGTGTTTTGACTTGAATGGTTATCATCTCACCGGAAGGGTCTTGTGGGATTAGTGACCCCAAGGAGGCCATAGTGTCCGTAAAAATATTTGATGATCGAGGGAGTGACTCAATGTCGTACCATTCAATTTTTGCCAAGGATTTATCCACAAGGGCTTTGTAGGCCTGTAGAACTGGGCATTTACATTGGAATACCCCTTTTACTTGGTTTACAATTAACAGCGAATCACCAAATATGTTCAAGTGTTTGATGTTCATGGTGATGGTTTTCTGAAGACCTATGAGTAAGGCTTCGTATTCAACATTGTTATTGATGCACAGGAAATCAAGTTTAAATGATAAAGGCATTGGAGCCCCGTGCGGAGTGAAGAATACAATTCCTGTGCCACCCCCTTGCTCACATTTATAACCATTAAAAAATAGGGTTATATCGGCCTGTGACTTAGGCTCATCAGAATCTGGCGATTTTGAGACATGGAAGACCCCATCATCGGGTAGCTCTACGGTCATAGGCTGATCATCTTCGAGAGGAGCCTCTGCTAGTTGATAGATGATGACTTGACCTTTGATGGACTTTTGTCCAATGAATTCGATGTCAAACTCCATCAACAACATGATCCATTTCACCGTGCGGCTACGATGATAAGTGCAACTCATCATATACTGTAATAGATTCTCCTTAGACACAACACACATCGTATTGCTCAGCATGTAGTGTCATAGCTTTTTGGTAGTAAATACCACTGCTAAGCATAGCTTCTCGATGTATGCATAGTTAAGTTCATAACTAACCAGGGTGTGGCTAAGATAGTAAGTAGCCTGCTCTTTATGTAGTTCATTTTTTTGGGCTAGCATGGTGTCCAGTGCCACCTCAGTAGATGATATGTACAAATAAAATGGCACTCCTAGTCTAGGTGGTGCCAATACTAGCAATGAAACCAAGTATTTTTTAATATCATCGAAGGCGGACTAGCACTCATCATCCCAGTGAAATGCTATCCCCTTGTGTAATAATTTATTCATGGGTCGGCACTTGTCAGATAGTTGCGCTATGAAGCGCTTGATTGACGTGACATTTCCCTATAGGCTTATGAGCTGCTTGATGGTGGTTGGGGGAAGCATTTCAAGGATTGCTTTGAATTTGTTTGGATATACCTCGATTCCTCATTTTGATACTATGAAACCCAAGATTTTTCCATATGTGGTGCCAAATACGTACTTCTTGGTGTTTAGTCTGACTTTATGTTTGATGAGGCAATCGAGGATCTTACTTAGGTCATCGAGATGATCTGGGCGCAAAAGATATTTGGCCAACAGATCATCCATATAGTATTCCAAATTTTTATGCATGTGATCGTGGAAGATATATGTCATAGTGCGTTGGTAGGTGCCACCAACATTTTTTAGGCCAAAGGGCATGACCTTATAACAAAATGTCCCCCAAGGCATTGTAAACGCCGTTTTGAGTTGATCATTAGGATTGATACGAATCTAGTTGTATCCCGAGAAACCATCCATGAGGGAAAGCATTTCGTGGCCTGCTGTAGCATCTACCGATGAATCTATGCTAGGCAAGGGGAAATCATCCTTGGGACTCACTTTGTTTAGATCCCAAAAATTTGTGCATATGTGAATCCTCCTATCAGGCTTCTTGACGAGTACCATGTTGGACAGCCATGGTGGGTAATCCATGCAGATGACAAACTGTGCATCCAATAGCTTTTGTAGCTCGTATTTGACCATTAATACTACTGTTGGATGCATCTTACGTAGTTTTTGCTTGAATGGCTTGACTATCAAATCAAGCGTTAGATTATGAATGACTAGCTATGGGTCTAGCCTCGATATGTCTTTGTAGGACCATGCAAAAACCTCCTTCTTCTCTTTGTGAAGGGAAATGTAATTGGCTTGCTCTTTGAGGGATAGACTTACCCCTAGCTTGATGATTTGCGGATTCATTAGATCAAAGCTGATGTCTACGTCAGTCGTCTCTTCGACTAATATGTGGGACCCATCCTCCAACTACTATGGAGTTGGGATTAGGTGGATATTAGTTACTAAATTTAGATCTACGTTTGGAACGTCGGGTTCCTCTACAGCATGGAATATATCTTGAGTTGGTCTTGGGGTGAAATGAAGCATCTCACCGCAAGGCCAGTACTCTGATGGATATGTTAGCGAGTTAGCACGATCCCAGTCTATGGCATCTAGGTTTAGATACAATGGTCATGCTAGATCGACTAGATTGCGGATGGGGGCGGTTAAGTAAATGGAGATCATGTTGATGAAGTGAATTTGGTCTTCATTACCATGCGGATGGTGACTCGGACATCCTTGGTGATCTTTGTGCTCCGGATCTGGCTTTATGGGTATTGGCACAAATGGATCGACCCTATGTGCGGATAAAAGGACAGGTTCTACCCTTGGCACTAATGGCTCTATAGGGTCTTTGGGTGGAGGGCTCTCTCTATATGCCTGAAGTGGCAGATGCAACACTTGGTCCAACTATTCTTGGTTCAAATGCCACCTATGCCTTGGCTCCATGTTTAGCTATTCAAACATGTCATCAATGTCCATGGATTATTGCTACTGTTGCATATGATTGAGATATGCCATCTCAGTCTCATATTCATAATTGCTATCAGATATCCATAGGCCTTTATTGTCTTCGATAGCTGTTTGCGGCATGTGAGGCTCGTTCTGCTCGAGCAAGTTAATTTGGTCCCATCAGGGTTGTTTCACTCTCTATGGGAGGACTTGATTCTCTTGAGGTGGCATTTTCTCGATTGGAGCATTCAAGGGGAACATCACCACGAAGTCCTCTTGATAATCATCTATGGGTGTCACTTGCAAGTGATTGCTATCGAACTCGAAAGGGTCCCAAGGTGCTACCTCATACTCTGACTCATATTCTGAAGATCCTTCTTGGCCCTGTCTATATCCCTTTTGGATGCAACTTCTTGAACTTTCTCCTTTCTCGATCAATAGGAAGGGGTTGTTGAGGCCCACAAGGTTGGTTGTTAACAATGGGAGATAATCCCCCAATGTGTATGTTGTGTTAGGATTGGCATATGGATATTGTGCCAACCCATCCTTGTTGCTTAGCCCTAGGCCTTGCTTGTTCTCTACCAAGATGTCAATGGGTATAGGGTGGTTGAACCCTACTTCTAATTTATCGTACGGTATCTAATATCTTGGTTGACAAAGAACGTGCACCAGTTGTTCATATCTACCTAACCCATATCCATGCCAATTACATTGGCCAAGGTATTTCAAAGCAAATTCTGGGTTGGACAGATAGTTGACATTCTCAAAAAAGGGCTCTTCATCCTCTTCCTCTTGCAGGTAAGGTTCAATGTTGTTGTTGAGGCCCCCATATACAAATTTTTTTTGGTTTGGTGGGTAGCCCAAAGGGACAATAGTGTCGATGGGGAGGCAAGGTTTCCCCATGTCCTGCATGGACTCAAGCGTGGGTGTTGCTATAATGTTCCACACTAGATATTCCCCCAGGACCATATTGACCATCTCAACGATGATCGTTGGTGGTTGAGGGGGGGTAATGGGAGTTCTTCTTGAGTTCACTCCATGTCAGGTGAACTAGGTGCCTCGACTTCCATTCAGCTAGCCACCTCTTCGGTAGATATGGTTGAGACTGATGGTCTTACCTCTTCCAAGGGTTTCTTCCCATTGTCCTTCGGTGTGGCCATCATAGGTGGCATCGTTGGTGAAGGACCAGATGATGAAGATGGACCCGACTAGGGATTTGAGGTACTTAATAGTGGGGATGTATGTGGAATCAGACCCTATTTGGATGGATTCAACTGAAAGTTCAATTGTGTCGATGGAAGGGTCGATTGTGGCATCAGATGCACTGCATTACAATACTTAAAGGGCTATAAGTCTGTCATGACCACATGCACTTGCCCTTCGTATGTGTACTTTAGGCATTGATGGGCTATCTAAGGGACACAATTCATGTCCCTGATCCAAGGCCAGCCTAGTAAAATATTGTAGGCCATTTCACCTTCCAGGATGTGGCACAACGTAGGAATAGTCTTTTGTCCCACTTGGATGGGCAGGAGAATTGTGCCAACTGTCAAGCATATCGCATCATTGAATGCTCGAATAGTATAGGTGGAGGCCACAATGTGAGATGCTGGCAACTTGAGGTGCTTCAATGCCGTTATTGTGATTATATTGATGGATGAGCAAGTGTCTACCAACACCCTCTTAAATGGAATCTTGTTGACCCACAAAATGATGTGCAGGGGTGGATCCACCATATCACCAGTCATCGATTTTAGTTCATCTTCTCTAAAGTTGATGACTGGTTCTATACATCATTTTACATGTCCCATAAATTTGTTGAAAGAGTTTGCTTCATGGGGCTGCAGCTTGATGGCTTTTAATATCTCCATTAGAGCCTCCCGATGGGGCGATGATTGTTGGATGATCTCGTAGATGGAGAGCCTAGCCGACATGGTCCTTAAACTTTGGTTTAGTCTAAATTTTGGCCACTAGTCTAGGCGGGGGAGGTTGTGTAGGGTGTTGTTGAGGTTGTGACATTGATGGAACCTCTCCTGTAGCTACCACGAGGGCAGTTGTTTTTGGGTACATCTTGTTCTAAGTCACTATGCTTATCATCCCTACATACCACTACATGGGGCAACTCTGTGTCACCTCATTGACTTGAAGAGTTTTTGCTTGCGCATCATGGGTAGGCAAGGGGTCTTTGAAGACCTCCATCTATTGGTTGTTTGGTGCCACGAGATTATCCACCGCTAGCATCTTGTTGTCTATTAGGTCTTGCACTAAGCTTTTGAACTTCCAACACGTGTAAAGGTCATGTCATTTCTGTCGATGAAATCTACAGTACAAGTCTTCCCTATAGCCCTTGGGTTTTGGCACATTGGGGTCTATGGGTCAACTTTCTGGTAGTTTTATCAAGTTTTCCATGGACAAGCGGTCAAACAAGGAGTCTTTAGACTCTGTGAAGGGTGTGAATTGTCACCTAGGGTGATGCTACTGATTTTGATCTTGCCTATGATTTTCCTTTTCATAGGTGTCAAGAGGAACTTCCTGGTAATTAGCCTTTGGGGACTGTGTTTCTTATGTAGGCTTAGGTATGTTTATAGCAACCTAATTGACCGTGATGGGTTTCGGTTGCATTGACCCAATTTTGGCATTTTTGGGCCACTCTTTCTTGCATGGCTTGGCAATATCATCATCCTGTATCTTGATCTCCTCTATGATTTTGGCACCAAACCTTCCTCAAGAGTGGTGTATTTCTACAGCTACAATAGCATGGATATCGATCTTAGGCAACTTTTTGAGAACATTTGGGTCATATCGGCCATGGGAAGGAGGTAAGGAAGCTTTGAAAGCAACGTTCTCCATCAATTTCCATAGGCCACCATGGTCTCCTCATACTATCTGAGGCTAGCTAGGTCGCTTAACGATTCCTTCTTCTTGGTATTAAAGGTGAAACATTCAAGGAACACGTCCGCTAGCTGGTCTAGGTTGTTGATGCTATGCTTCAGTAACTAGGTAAACCAATCTGAGGTAGGGCCTGTAAACATGGTTATAAATGTTTGTAGAAGAAAAGCATCATTGTCTTGAATGCCAAAGCATTGGCTCAGGAATCTTGTCACGTGCTCTTGGGTATCCTCATCCCATCTAAAGATTACCAATTGAGGAATTTTAAAGTGTTCAGGGTAAGGGGGTGCAGGCAATGAAGGATGCACAGGGTGACTACAGAGCTAGCGTAAAGTGGGCTTTTGGGGCCTAGAAGTCTTGGTCTCTATAGACACTAAGCACTCTAGTAGCACTTTGTATGCATTGGAAGATTTGATTTCTTCCTCCATGGTTTATTCCTATAGACACCAAAATAGCACCAATCCGATTATGTGGCTATAAACACTGACTGAATTGGCATACATAGCCCCTAGGGCATCCCCCAGATGTTAAACAGTGCTCCTAACCAATCCCACAATAGTTTTTGGAGGTCATAGGTCAATTTGGCACATTTCAAGAACTCTTCTTCCTACTCGTTCCACCCTGGGACAATTATAAACTAGTATTCGTCCCACCCTGGGATGATTAGCAGCATTCATTCCAAGGTGAGGCGAATAGCAGGTTTGATGGGAAAAAGGTCAAACCTTGATAAATGGTAGCTTATATCTTCCACTCAACTCCACCTTCAATGCATGGGAGTGCGAGTGAGCATTTTTTAGCTCAAATAGGCAGTCATAGAGGCAGTCATGGAGCCCTTAATCAGGGAGGAATCTTCTTTCCCCTAAAAAGGTATGATGGTCAGATGGCACCTCTACATGCTCATTCACAAGAGACCCCCAAGTCTATAAATTGGTGAGTCTTCTCAACCCAAATAATGGATAGAGTAGGAGCATTTGGAGCAATGGAGTGCTGCCAAATTACATCTTCACCCATCGCTTGTGCTTCTTACATCCTTGATCTCTCTTTTGGAAGGGAGGTTATTGGGTGATCATTGGAAGCACAATCTAGACCCAAAACCCAAATATTTGGCCACAATACCCAACCCAATTTGCTGACACAACCCCCTAGGAGGTTTTGTACCCATCCCAGGTGGATTGGTGCTGAAACCAAGCCCCAAACAGTGGGCGTCCTACCCTCGGGCACCCCTCGCACTACTATAGTCCTAAACGCCCCATCCCAGAGAGATTATAAATTTGTAATAGTTTGACTTATTGTTTCATTTTCATTTCATTTTAGGTCACTCATATAGGCTGCCATTCAAATTTCATGTCATTCTGATGAATATTGGCTATGTTTTCAGTGTTTTTCACTTTCATTAACATACAGGGAGCATCATCAGATACAGGGCAATCGAGGCAGAATTTACAAAATCCGACCCTCTGGGTCATCTTAAAATTCCCTGTTTTGACTAGCCCCTAATTTTTAGATTTTTTGGAGGCCCCTAGATGGGACATTTAGGAGGTCACTTTCTGACATCTTATGACAGTCCTAATCGTCCCACCCCGGAGCGATTAGAAATTTGTGGCATATTTCTTGACTGTTCCTTTTGTAGTGTGTTCTTGGTAATGTTTTCATGCCTTTGTCCAAATTTTAGCTCATTATAATATGTTTTTATTATAGTTTTAATTATTTTATGCATGCATTAACCGGAGGCCTTGGGGATCGCATGTTTCCCTCCATCCGCAAGTGTTTTTAATCATTTTTTGTTTTTCTGAATGTAGGATATCGACACCGAAGGGGAATAAAGGAAGCATAGAGACATTCATGCAAGTGGTGGTGACGTTTGGCCCACCCATTTCACATGTGGGCACGTGGAAGAAAGCATACCATCCGTGGTGTGACAAAACTATGTTTAACGCTCCTAGCCCCTAAAAAGGGAGGAGACGTATTGTAACCTGATCTCAAGAAAATTAATAAAATAAAGGGATGCACTTTACATTTTCTTTACATCTCATTTCATTTCACTTGTTTCCCCATTTTCATGCATTTTCGTTTGTAGGACTTAGCGTTACGTTTTGCTTTTGTTTGCACCGCACCCCGGTATGCCATTTTTGCTTCCGTATCCTCGTGCTTTTAGTGGAAATCATAGTGGGACCCTGTCCCTTGATTTTGGGATCAAATTTATTATCAAAATTGTGTGTTTTTTCTTTCAAGTGTTAATCCTTCAAACGTTGGACTGCTACTTGTGCCACCCTATGACGAATACAAACTAGAATTCATGCCACCCTGGGACAAATAAGGCATTCGCCCCACCTTATGACGAATACAAATCTGCTATTCATCCCACCCTGGGACGATTATCTCTCTATGCAATTTTTGAGCAGAAACTTAGGGGCACCTGGTGTGGATAGAGAAGAGGTAGGTTGTCTGAACACTATAATTTTTTGTCTCTATTTCTATGATTTTTCTATTTCTTTGCTTGCATAAAAAATATTTATTACATTTTTTATTTATTTGCGCAAGTAAAAAGAACCCCACACACCATGTGGTAATTTAAAAATCAAGGTGTTGGTCGTAAAACCCCAAAACTTGATCAAGACCAACGGTGGATTTCATCACCACCTTGGCTTAAATTTTGCATATATAACCCTGATCGCTACTGTTGCTAGACGTAAATCCTGATGAAAGCTAACCAAGTGTAGTTGGGGTGATTCCCAGTGCATGAGTATAAGTCTTATATGGTAGGTGTCAAAAATAGGGTGATTCCCGTTCCGTACCGCATATTTTCCACGTATTGTTATGCTCTCGCGTACCAATAGTTTCCCTCATGTAAGGGCGAGTATATTGAGAGGTTCGGTATAACGGCCTGGCAGTGGTATATTGAAGGTGTGACCATTTTGGGAGACATAAGAGCCCTCATATTGCATGTACAACAAAATTTTCTTTTCAAGGTTTTCAAACAAAAATCAAAACACACTGAACCAGATTTAGGGCACACTTTTAATCCATAAATGAGATAATCACTCATTTGTTTGTGTGGCTCCTGTTTGTTTAGTGTAGCATAAAAAATCATAAAGAAGATAAAAATGATGTAGAATGCAATGAACAGTGATTGTATTATTGCTGCAAGATTTAAATAGCGATTACATAGCCGGGAATAGAACACCGACGAAACTGAATATGTTACGCAGTTGTAACAACAGTACAAATAAACAAATACAGACAAAGGTAAGTACGCTAACATCCCCATTTATTACATTATTTGGGTAATGTAATAACTAATAGCTATACTAAACTACTAACATCCCCTTACATTATTTTGCAATACAAAGTGAGCTACGAAACAATTCAAATTTGACATGTCCAAGTGCCTTAGTGAAAATGTCTGCAACTTGAGCATCGGTGGGAATGTGCTGAAGCTGAATTCGGTGCTTTGGAACTTCATCTCGAATGAAATGACATTGTGTGTCAATGTGCTTTGTTCTTTCATGATGGACTGGATTCTTGACGAGGTTTAGAACACCCTGATTGTCGCAAAACAAGCGTATTGGAGATTTTTATGGATGGCCCATACTTGTCAGAATGCGACGTAACCATATCACTTCGCACACAGCTTCACGTGCGGCATGATATTTTGCCTCTTTTGATGAGATAACAACCACCTGTTGCTTCTTGCTGTGCCAAGAGATAGGACCGGATCCCAGATGAAAAATGTATCCAAAAGTTGACTTGCGATCATCAAATGATCCGGCATAGTCGGAGTCCGTGTATCCTTGCAAGAAGAATTTGTTGTTCCTCTTGTATTCTAGGCCATATTCCATAGTACCACGGACATAGTGAAGAACACGTTTTGCTGCTTTCCAATGAGTGGTCTTGGGCTCCTGCATGAACCTCGAAAGATAGTTGACAACAAATACGAGATTTGGCCTAGTATTGGTCAGATATATGAGACTCCCAATCAACTGTCGATAGAGAGTGCCATCTACCTGAGGTGAGTCATCATATCACGATAACTGAAGTCCATTCTCCATTGGAGTTTCCATTGGCTTGTAGTTAGTCATGCGATATTTTTCCAGCAATGTCTTGGCATACTTTTTCTGAGACACTTTGATGGAGTGCTCCTTCTGGCTGAATTCTAGACCAAGACAATAATGGAGAAGTCCAAGATCTGTCATCTCAAAATATTTGCACAAGTTTATTTTGACAGTAGAGATCATAGTTTCTGAACTCCCTGTAATGAGCAAATCATCCACATAGAGTACAAGCAACACTATCTCAAAACCCTGTTTCTTGAAATAGAGGTTTGCATCTGATGGACATCTCTTAAATCCAGTTGCATAAGGTGATTGTCCATTTTTATATACCAAGCTTGAGGAGCTTGTTTCAGACCATACAAGGATTTGACCAATTTGCAAACCTTCTCGCTGTTGGCCTTCCACTTCAAATCCTTCAGGCTGAGTCATATAGACTTCTTCTTGGAGATCACCATTTAGAAAGGCACTTTTGACATCCATCTGGTGAACTTTCCACCCATATTGTGCTACCATAACACACATAACCTGAATTGTGGTCATCCGAGCAGTAGGTGCAAAAGTTTCCTCATAGTCGATGCCTTCCTTTTGAGCATAGCCTTTTGCAACAAGATGGGCCTTATGCTTATCAATTGTTCCATCTGCATTGTACTTGACTTTGTATACCCATTTGCAGCCAATAGGTTTCTTTCCATGCGGTAGATCAACAAGCTTCCAAGTTTTATTTTTCATCAGAGACTCATACTTTGTATCCATAGCGGCCTTCCACTGAGGCTCACTAAGAGCATCTTGCACTGATGCAGGTTCAAGACTATCTATGGTAGACATGAATGCCCTATCATCATCAATATCCATATCCTCAACTTCTGTACTTGGAGTCACAGAAAGTTCCTCAAAAGATTGACAAAGATCATCAACCTCACCAGTTTCTTTGGCTTCTCTTTCCTTTTGAGCCATATTGCATGTACGAGGTCTATCCAAATTCAAATTGGGAGGAGTGGATAAATTTGCATCTCTGATTGTATTTGTACACCATTTAGGATTCTTCTTCAGTGGAGTTGAAGAATATGTAGAAGGACCTCCTGTCTGTGTTGATGAAGTAATCTTCTCTTCCTTAGTTTCCACAATATCTTGGTGTACTTTAGATGTGCTCTGTGATGTGAAAGCTTCATCAAAGACAACATCTCTGCTGATATGAATTTTCTTGGTCAAAGGATCTATCAACCAATATCCTTTAGAGTGCTCATAATAACCAAGAAAAATACATCTCAGTGTTTTCTCATCTAGCTTCTTCCTTTTCTCTTTCGGTATGTGCATGAAAGCTTGACATCCGAAAATACGTAGATGAGATATGGAGGGTTTTCGACCAATCCATGCTTCCTGTGGAGTCATTCCTTTTAGGGCCTTTGTGGGTGCCCTATTCAATAGATACTACTGCAGTGGTGACAGCTTCTGCCCAATATTGTTGCCTAAGAGTAGCTCCTGTGAGCATACAACGAACCATTTCCATGATAGAACGGTTCCTTCTCTCAACAACTCCATTTTGCTAAGGAGTATAGGCAGTTGTTAACTGTATCTTGATCCCATGTTTATCTAGGAATGCAAAAAATTCATTAGAGGTAAAATCTCCCCCTCGATCTAAGCGAAGAGTTTTAATAGAATCTCCTGACTCCTTCTCAACGGATTTCTTGAACTGCTGGAAGAATGCGAAAGCTTCAGATTTTAGTTGGAGAAAGAAAACCCACATATTTCATGAGTAATCATCTATGAATAACTGAAAGTACCTCTTCCCTCCACAACTGTTGGGTGTGAAAGGACCGCATAGATCGGTATGAATTAACTCCAGAGGTTTTCGTGCTCTTGTAGAGCTCTTCTCAAATGGTACTCTATGCTGCTTTCCTGCCAAGCAGTCAGAGCACACTAGCAATGTGGCAGAAAGGGAAGGAAGACCCTTTACCATCTCATACTTGCTAAGCTCAAGTAAGTAGCCAGAACTAAGATGCCCATATCTCTTGTGCCATAGGGAAGTTGCCTCCTTGGTAGAGATAGTCATGGCAACATGTGGAGTAGAGATAGAATCTAGTGCAAATAAGTCATGCTTATATGAAGCTGTTGCAATCTGCTTACACTTCCTGGTAATTGTACAACACTTCTTTCCATTCTCAAAATGAAAATTGACAACCATATTTTTGTCTAGGATTTGTGTCACTGACAGCAAATTGTTAGCCAATCCTGAAACATAGAGGACTTTGTCAATCTGACACTTGCCATTAGGAAGAGTGACTGAAACTGTACCCTCTCCCTGAACCCTAAAGGTTTTATCATCAGCAATGGTGACAGGTTTGCCCTCTTTGGCCTCAAATGATTCAAACCACGATCTATCGCCAGTCATGTGTTTGCTAGCTCCAGAATCGACATACCAAACAGGATCCCTCTGTGTGGAATCTGTGGTAGTCATGAGCACCTTGTGTGCCCATTCAAAATTTGAGTTAGATTCTTCAACAACAACATTCACCTAGGGTTGCTTGTTTTTATTTTGTGGTTTGTTTTGGCCTTTTTGCTTGTTCTTATGCCAACACTTGTTGGTGTCATGGTTGTATTTCTCACAGATCTTGCACCACCTCTTCTTCTGTTGATGTTGTTTGCCTTTTCCTTTCATATCTTGTTGAGAATTTCCTCCTTTCTGAAAGTTGCCTCCTTTTTTCCCATTACCTTTCTTCCTAGAACCCTGCCTATTGGTGTATAGGGTTGTATTGGAAGAATCATCCTTGTGAAGTTGGCGTGCCTCCTGTTGTTGAAGCAAATTGACCAACTCGATGTAGGTAATTTGTCGTTGAGACACCTAGATGGAGGTTATCAACATATCAAATGAAGAAGGTAAAGCTCTCATCACAAGTGAAATGAGAAGCTTTTCGTCCACAGTATCTTCGAGAGAACTCAATTTCTCTTTCAACTCAGACACTCTACATAGAAAGAGTTCAACTGTTTCACCCTGCCTCAAACTCAGGTTATGAAGTTGTTGTTGAAGATGAAGAATGGTGGATTCATTCTTCCCATCATAGATGGTTCTAAGGGCATCCATGCCTCTTTACCACTTGCTTTGTCAGCTATATGAGGTTGCACTTCATCTGAAACAACAAACAAAATGAGCACCTTTGCTCTACTGTCTTTCTTGTCAAAAGCTATCTGATCTGTTGAAGGACCTGTGGATCCTACTGTTGGTGAAGGCCTAGTTGCTACTCCAGTAACAATATCCCACAAATCTTCCATTTGGAGAATAGCCTTCATCTTATGTTTCCATGGTGTATAATTTGGACCTTTCAATAACTGATGCGGATCAGTCATCAACTTTGCAACAGTGGCCATAGTGAAGGTTCCTTATATCACCAATTGGTCCCACTTTCTATATACCTTTTTCTAGGCCAATATACAGTACAAAATACCCGCCCTTACGTGAGGGAAACTATAGGTATTTAGAAATATCAACAAAAATCACCCGCCCTTACACGAGGGAGACTATAGGTGAGTTTTAGAGATCATACGATACGTGGAACAGAAGCGGTACTGAAAGGGAATCACCTTGTTGATGGCACCTACCATAGAATATTCTTCTCATGTGATAAACACTATGAAGAATACTTCGTCAGGATTTACGCCTAAACACAAGTGCGATAAAGGGTAGTGGATGGAGTTAAAAAATGCAAAAATGGCGTACTTATTCCTCCTCGAAGATTTATAGAGAACAAGCTCAGACGTCATTATAGCAGCTATATTAGGCGGCGGATACAGTAGCCAAATCATGACAGCTTTACCTGTAAGTGCTGGCCAGAGGTATCACAAATACCGAACGCTGCAGTGCAATAAAATTGCACAGATGGGTTTTAAATATTCCGGGGACTTAGGGAGTGTTTTGATTTTAATTTTTAATGTTATAGTGCAAAAATGAAATATGCAACATACAACAAAAAAAATTGCCCACAAGAATAACCCACAAGGTGTCGGTCACAGCCGAAAATGCACATTTTACAATGCCAAATTGCTATTTTTCATAAAATTACTCTCAATCCCCCTTTGATTTTTGAAAAAAATATCCCCCCTTAAAAAAGATTTCTTTAACAAAACATTTTAATAATTATTATAAATTTAAAATTAAAATAAATAATCTTAATTTCTATAGTTTTTAAACTTATAAAAAATAAATTAAAATTAAAAATTTTAATTTATAAAGTTAAAAAACTATATTAAAAAAAATTAAAATTAAAAATTTTAATTAAAAAAATAATAATTAAAAAATGACTTTAGAAAAAAAATTTATACCTTGGGGGGGAAGTCGGCGGGATTTGAACCTCCGACCTGCAGGCTCCCTGAGCCTTAACCGCACGGCTCACGACCACGTGAGCCAGCGGGATGATCTGGAAGGATCAGTTGAAAACCTCCTTTTTCAATACCCGAATGCTCCTCCTCCTCTGCTGCGGCCTCCGGTTGCTGGGCCACGCATTGCTGCTTCCCAGCGATCTCAAAAAAATCACCCGCCTCTCCGCAGGTTTGGTAAAATAAAAAATTATTTTCCAAAAATGGGGGGGCGCATGCCGCGTTTTGCGCTGCGCGCAAATGGCCGGGGGGGGGTTTATACCCCCTTCATTCGGCGAGCGGGAATTTTAAATTTCTTGCTCGACCCAGGGGGAATGGGGGGTTTCGGGGAGCGAACAGGGTTGGGGGGGCCCTGCGCAAACAGTACATCTGCCGGGCGGAGGGGTGGGGGCCCTGCGCAGACAGTACGTCTGCGCGTGCGCAGATGGGACCCTACGCCCTGCCTATCCGTGTCGTGCGGGTGGGCTTCTGTCTACGTGCCATGGGGGCGTCGCAGCTCCTGCACGTGGGCTTCTGTCCGTGTTGCGCGGGAGCATCACAGCTCCTGCGCGCAGGCTTCTATCCGCGTGGCACGGGGTCGATGCAGCTCCTACGTCGCGGCCTGTCTGCGCGTCTTTTTTTATTTTTTATTTATTTAAAAAAAATAAAAAATTCGGGACGCTTCGCACGTTCAACAGGAGCCTCCTTCACCTACTTTCACGCGATGTCTTCCACCTCCTCCCTCTACTATGGCTCTGCAAGTTTTTCGTCCACCTCCACCTTCCCAGTAATATGGCTCTGGTACCATGTAGAACGCAATGAACAGGGATTGTATTATTGTTGCAGGATTTAAATAGCTATTACATAGCCAGGAATAGAACAACGATGGAACTGAATATGTTATGTAGTTGTAATAGCAGTACAAATAAACAAATACAGACAAAGGTAAGTACGCTAACAAATGCATGCATAATTTAAAGAAACACCACCATGGTGTACACCCGTAGCCAAGCCCAATCACGGGCAGAAGCTACGAAAAGTGTACAATGGGGCACAAGTCACCTCCGCTATAGCCCCAAGGACTTGGTCATACCACCTTGGTGGCCTGACCCACAAAATAGTCCACATCATACCATGATGGAACGGGACTATAGAGGCACCCCTTCGAGGGGCACCCCCATTCAACATAGACCCTTTCAGGAAGAGTCCTTACACGTGGCACTCAACATAAATGGGAAGGCTCCCTTAGACACTCGTTATGAGTGGCCACCGCGCGATGAAGTGCTAGAACAACATAGGGTCCATAAGGAGGGGCCACATGATTACATCATCCCTCCTCTACCCCTTATCACTGTTAGAAACAATAGGCCAAATCCAGAGCGCAAGGCTCTTCAGACAGGGCGAGCCAACTCTGCCCGCCCCTTTCACATATACGAAAGGGAGCACGAGGAAGACCACTACATTCCTCAAGAGCAATACATAGTGTGGGAGCAATGCGCCTCCACACCTACTATTTATCAGGATCACCTACTGAGGCCAGAGCCTCGGGTGAATGCCGCTAACCTCGATAGAGGGAAGTGACCTATAGAGATCTCGGATCACCATGACTAGGATAGATGTGTAGGAGAGGCATCTAGGCCTCCTAGACTCAAGATGGTGGAACAAATCGACCTGGCATTTGCCAGACATGCCGCCCACCAAGCGCAAATCATGCAGCTTGAGCAAGACCAACAATAGTTGGAGCACTTGTATCGCCTTAGCAAAGAGCGCATTCGGCGTCAGACAGATGAGTTGCTCCAGAAAACTATGCCTGAGAGGGTCCCAACCCCTCGCATGCATAGGACAGAGTTGTATGAGAGGCACAACCCCTTGGTGTGAGACAGGTCTCCATGACCTTATCAAATGTTACCTCCAAGACCTCCTAGACCTGAGCGGGAGACCACCCCTAGAGCCAATGATGGGCACCCTCCATGGGCACCCACCCATGTTTATAGGTCACACCCAGGAACTCCTCAAGAAGCCTATGAGGAATTTGAGCAAGAAGAAGAGTGGGCTGAAATGCCCTACCAAGGCAGAGGGGGTGCTATCCGGCTACCCCTCCATAGGCCTCAAGTTCCCCGCAATTCGCAATGGGAACAAACCAAGGAGGAAGAGATCAAATCTTTCGATGCATACAAAGCACTACTAGAGCACTTAGAGTCTATGGAGACCAAGACTTTTGGGCCCCAAAAGCCCACTTTATGCCAGCTTCGCAGTCACCCTGTGCATCCTTCAGTGCCTGCACCCCCATACCCTGAACACTTTAAAATGCCTCAATTGGCAATATTTAGAGGGGAGGAGGATGCCCAAGAGCACGTGACAAGATTCCTGAGCCAATGCTTTGGAATTCAGGACAATGATGCTTTGCTTCTAAGAACATTTATAACCACGTTCGTAGGCCCTACCTCGGACTGGTTTACCTAGTTTTCGAAGCATAGCATCAGTAACCTGGACCAGCTAGTGGACACGTTCCTCGAATGTTTCACCTTCAATACCAAGAAGAAGGCATCATTAAGTGACCTAGCTAGCCTCAGGAAGTATGAGGAAGAGACCATGGTGGCTTATGGAAATCGGTGGAGGACGTTGCTTTCAAAGCTACCTTACCTCCCTCCCATGGCCGACCTGACCCAAATGTTCTCAAAAAGTTGTTTGAGGTCGATCTCCATGCTATTGCAGCTGCAGAAATATGCCACTCTCGAGGAAGCCCTGGCACAAGCCAGAATCATTGAGGAGATCAAGATACAGGATGGCGAGATTGCCAAGCCACGCAAGAAAGAGTGGCCCAAAAATGCCAAAATTGGGTCAACGCAACCGAAACCCACCACGGTCAATCAGGTTGCTATAAACATACCTAAGCCTGCACAAGCAATACAGCCCCCAAAGGCTAATTATCAGGCAGTTCCTCTTGACACCTATGAAAAGGAAAATCATAGGCAAGAGAAAAATTAGCAGCATCACCCTAGGTGACAATTCACACCCTTCACAGAGTCTAAAGACTCCTTGTTTGATCGCTTGTCCATGAAAAACTTGATAAACCTGCCAGAAAGTCGACCCATAGACCCCAACGTGCCAAAACCCAAGGGCTATAGGGAAGACTTGTACTGTAGATTTCATCGATAGAAAGGACATGACCTTTACGCATGTTGGAAGTTCAAAAGCTTAGTGCAAGACCTAATAGACAACAAGATGCTAGCGGTGGATAATCCCGTTGCACCAAACAACCAATAGATGGAGGTCTTCAAAGACCCCCTACCTGCCCATGATGTGCAGGCAAAGACCCTTCAAGTCAATGAGGTGACACAGAACTGCCCCATGCAGGGGTATGTAGGGATGATAAGCATAGTGACTCGAAACAAGAGGTACCCAAGCACAGCTGCCCCCGCGATAGCTACAGGAGAGGTTCCATCAATGTCACAACCTCAACAACACCCTACACAACCTCCTCCACCTAGACCAGTGGCCACAATTCAGACCAAACTTACCCAAAGTCTAAGGACCACGTCGGCTAGGCTCTCCATCTACGAGCTCATACAACAATCACCGCCCCATCGGGAGGCTCTTATGGAGATACTTAAAGCCATCGAGTTGCAGCCCCATGAAGCAAATTCTTTCAACAACTTCATGTGGGACATGTAAAATGATGCACCGAGCCAGTCATCACCTTTAGAGAAGATGAGCTAAAATCGATGACTGGTGATATGGCAGATCCACCCCTGCACGTCATTGCGTGGGTCAACGGGATTCCATATAAGAGGGTGTTGGTGGACACTGGCTCGTCCAGTAATATAATCACAACAGTGGCATTGAAACACCTCAAGTTGCTAGCATCTCACATCGTGGCCTCCACCTATACTCTTCGAGCATTCAATGATGCGATATGCTCGATGGTTGGCACAATTGTCCTGCCCATCCAAGTAGGGCAAAAGACTATTCCTACGTTGTGCCACATCTTGGAAGGTGAGATGGCCTATAATATCTTGTTGGGCTGGCCTTGGATCAGGGACATGAAGTGTGTCCCTTCGATAGCTCATCAATGCCTAAAGTACACATTCGAAGGGCAGGTGCATGTAGTCCTGATAGACTTAGAGCCCTTCAAGTATTGCAATGCGGTGTAGCTGATGCCGCAATCGACCCTTCCATCGACACATTTGGATTTTTAGTTGAATCCATCTAAACAGGGTTCGATTCCGCATGCATCCCCATTGTTAAGTCCCTCAAATCCCCAGCCGGGTCCATCTTCATCATCTGGTCCTTCACCAACGATGCCACCTACGGTGGCCACATCGAAGGACAATGGGAAGAAACCCCTGGAAGAGGCACCGCCATCAGTCTCAACCATCTCTACCGAGGAGATGCCTAGCCGAATGGAAGTCGAGATGCCTAGTTCACCCGACATGGAGTGGACTCAGGAAGAACTCCCATTCCCTCCCCCTCAACCGCCAACGATCACCGTTGAGATGGCCAATACGGGCCTGGGAGAGTACCTAGTGCGGAACATTGTAGCAACACCCACACTTGAGTCCATGCAGGACATGGGGAGACCTCGCCTCCCCATCGACACTATTGTTCCTCTAGGCTACCCACCAAACCAGACAAATTTTGTATATGGGGGCCTCGATAATGGCATTGAACCTTACCTACAAGAGGAAGAAGATGAAGAGCCCTTTGCTGAGGACGTCAACTATTTGTCCAACCCAGACTTCACTTTGAGATATCTTGGCCAATGTAATTGGCATGGATATGGGTTGGGTAGGTATGAACAGGGAGTGCACGTTCTTTGCCAACCAAGATATCAGATGCCATACGACAAATCAGGAGTAGGGTTCAACCACCCCTTGCCCCTTGACATCTTGGTGGAGAACATGCAAGGCCTAGGGATAGGCAACAAGGATGGGTTGGCACAAGATCCATATGCCAATCCTAACACAACATACACATTGGGGGATTATCTCCCATTGTTGACAACCCACCTTGTTGACCTCAACAACCCTTTCCCTTTGATCGAGAAAGGAGAAAGTTCGAGAACTCACCTACAAGAGGGATATAGACAAGGTCAAGAAGGATCTTCGAAAGATGAGTCAGAGTATGAGGTAGCACCGTGGGACCCTTTCGAATCTGATAGCAATCATTCGCAAGTGACCCCCATGGATGACTATCAAGAAAGCTTATTGGCAATGTTCCCCTTGAATGCTCCAATCGAGCAAGGGCCACCTCAAGAAAATTAGGTCCTCCCGTAGAGAGTGGAACAACCCCGATGGGACCAGATCAATTTGCTCGAGCAAGACGAGCCTCACATGCCACAAACAGTTATCGGAGCCAACGAAGGCCTATGGATCTCTGATAGTGATTATGAAGATGAGACTGAGATGGCATATCTCAATCATATGCGATAGCAACAATACCCCATGGACATTGACGACATGTTTGAACAACTAAACATGGGGCCAAGGCATAGGTGGCACCTAAACCAAGCACAGTTGGACCAACTGCTTCACCCGCCACTTTAGGTATACAGAGAGCACCTTCCACCCAGAGACCCCATAGAGCCATCAGTGCCAAGGGTAGACCCCATCCTATTATCCACACATAGGGCTGATCCATTTGTGCCAATACCCCCAGAGCCAGATCCGGAGCACAAAGATCACCAAGGAAGTCCGAGTCACCACACCCACGGTAATGGAGACCAAAATCATTTCATCAACATGATCTCCATTGACTTAACCGCCCCCATCCACAATCCAGCCGATCCAACATGACCATTGTATCTAGACTTAGATGCTATAGACTGGGATCACGCTGACTCACCACCATCCCCATCAGAGTACTGGCCTTGCGGTGAGATGCTTCATTTCACCCCAGGACCAACTCAGGATATCTTCCATGCTGAAGAGGAACCCGACGTTCCAAACGTAGATCTAAATTCAGCGAATGATATCCACCTGATCCCAACTCCACACCAGTTGGAGGATGGGTCCCACATGTCAGTCGAAGAGACGACTGACGTAGACATCGGCTCTGATCCAATGAATCCACAAATCATCAAGCTAGGGGTAAGTCTATCCCCCAAAGAGCAAGCCGATTACATTACCCTTCTCAAAGAGAAGAAGGAGGTTTTTGCATGGTCCTACAAAGACATGTCGGGGCTAGACCCATAGCTAGTCACGCATAATCTAACGCTTGATCCGACAGTCAAGCCAGTCAAGCAAAAACTACGTAAGATGCACCCAACAGTAGCCTTAATGGTCAAAGATGAGCTACAAAAGCTATTGGATGCACAGTTTGTCATCTACGTGGATTACCCACCATGGTTGTCCAACATGGTACCCATCAAGAAGCCCGATGGGAGGATTCGCATATGCACCAATTTTTGAGATCTAAACAAAGCGAGTCCCAAGGATGATTTCCCCTTGCCTAGCATCGATGCATTGGTAGACGCTACAGCAGGCCACGAAATGCTTTCCCTCATGGATGGTTTCTCGGGATACAATCAGATTCGTATCAATCCTGATGATCAACTAAAAATGGCATTCACAATGCCTTGGGGGACATTTTGTTATAAGGTCATGCCCTTTGGCCTTAAAAATGCTGGCGCCACCTACCAACGCGCTATGACATACATCTTCCATGATCACATGCATAAAACTTTGGAAGATTATATGGATGATCTGTTGGCCAAATCTCTTTTGTGCCCAGATCATCTCGATGACCTAAGCAAGATCCTCGATCGCCTCATCGAACATAAAGTCAGACTAAACCCCAAGAAGTGCGTATTTGGCATCACATCTAGAAAACTCTTGGGTTTCATAGTCTCAAAATGAGGAATCGAGGTAGATCCAAACAAATTCAAGGCAATCCTTGAAATGCTTCCCCCAACCACCATCAAGCAGCTCAGAAGCCTGCAGGGAAAGGTCGCATCAATCAAGCGCTTCATAGCGCAACTATCTGACAAGTGCCGACCCATGAATAAATTATTACACAAGGGGGTAGCATTTCACTGGGATGATGAGTGCCAGTCAACCTTCGATGACATCAAACAATACTTGGCTTCACCACCAGTATTGGCACCACCTAGACCAGGAGTGTCATTCTACTTATACATCTCAGCTACTGAGGTGGCACTGGGTGCCATGCTAGCCTAGAAGAATGAACTACACAAAGAGCAGGCTACTTACTATCTTAGCCGCACCCTGGTCAGTTATGAACTTAACTATGCATACGTCGAGAAGCTATGCTTAGCAGTGGTATTTGCTACCAAAAAGCTATGCCACTACATGTTGAGCAATATGACGTATGTTGTGTCTAAGGAGAATCCATTGCGGTACATGATGAGTCATACTTATCATAGTAGCCACATGACAAAATGGATCATGTTGTTGATGGAGTTTGACATCAAATTCATTGGACAAAAGTCCATCAAAGGTCAAGTCATCATCGATCAACTAGCAGAGGCTCCTCTCGAAGATGATCAGCCTCTGACCATAGAGCTACCCGATGATGGGGTCTTCCATGTCTCAGAATCGCCAGATTCTGATGAGCCTGAGTCACATGCCGACATAACCTTATTTTTTGATGGTTCTAAATGTGAGCAAGGGGGTGGCATAGGAATTGTATTCTTCACACCACAAGGGGCTCCAATGCCTCTATCATTTAAACTAGATTTCCCATGCACCAACAATAATGCCGAATACGAAGCCTTGCTCATAGGTCTTCAGACAACAATCACCATGAACATCAAATGCTTGAACATATTTGGTGATTCATTGTTAATTTTCAACCAAGTAAAAGGGGTATTCCAATGTAAATGCCTAGTTCTATAGGCCTACAAAGCCCTTGTGGACAAATTCTTGGCAAATCTTGAATGGTACGACATCGAGGCACTCCCTCGATCATCGAATCATTTTGTGGACACTATGGCCTCCTTGGGGTCACTAATCCCACAAGACCCTTCTGGTGAGATGACAACTATTCAAGTCAAAACATTATCACAATCCATGATGGAGCATGCAAGCTCTAACCTAACGCTAGGAATCCACCTGATCCAGATTGAACCATCTCAGGATAAGTTCTCTCGAATCCATGATAGTCTGAATCATGCCAACTAGGGGTCCTTGTTCTCCTCGACCCCTCTTAATAGCAACACAATGCTATTCTTACAGGTCCGTTCCCGCTCAGCTTTTGCTAGGGATGAACTTCAAGAGGGATTGGCAGTTCATACCATCGAGGTTTCTGATCAGCAGGATTGGTACACACCCATAAGAGACTACCTCAAGCTAGGTAACCTCCCACTTGGATTGACGCACGTCATAAAAATATCATTCAAATAGAAAGTGGCAAAACATGTCTTGCTAGGAGACATTTTGTACCGTCGAAGCTATGAAGGGATCCTCCTCCATTGCTTGGACCAGCAGGAGTCCGCTTGGGCGATCACCCAAGCGCACGATGGTACATGCGGTGGCCACTTCAACGGTATGGCCATCGCAAAGTGCATTCTTCGCATGGGCTATTATTGGCCATCTTTAGAGCGAGATTGTTGCGCATATGTAAGGAAGTGCATGAAGTGTCAACACCATGCTAATTTGACACACGTACCTTCTCAGGCCTTGCAGCCGATCCAATCGGCTTGGCCATTTTTGTAGTGGGGCTTAGATCTAATCGAAAAGATCTCCCCTACATCGTCAGGTCATCACACGTTTATCATAACGGCCACAGAGTACTTCACCAAGTGGGTGGAAGCAATTCCGCTTACCTCTACGACTGGACCCCGCATTGCGGAGTTTATTTTACATAACATCATATGTCATTTTGGTATTCCATCCAAGATCATCTCGGATAATGGGACGTCATTTAAGAACAAATATGTGCGTGCTTTGACAACAAAGTACAAAATTCAGCACAGTTTTTCAACACCCTATTATCCGCAGGCAAATGGGCAAGCAGAGGCATCAAACAAAATGCTAGTTGCCATCCTTAAAAATATGGTCACAGATAGTCATAAGGATTGGCACATTCAAATCCCACTTGCTCTTTGGGCTTATCGCACTAGCATTCGGATGCCCACTAGGGCAACTCCATTTTCATTGGTGTATGGCTCCGAGGCAGTCATGCCTCTCGAGTTGGAAATACCTTCCCTACGCATATCAATGCAAGAGTTCATCGATGATGACACTACATGTTGAGCCCGGTTAGACCAGCTTACGTTGCTCGATGAACGATGCATCAATGCTCTCGAGCATTTACGTATCTATCAAGAGCGACTTAAGAAAGCATACAACATGAAAGTTCACCTGAGGGACTTTCAGGTTGGTGACTTGGTCTTAAAAGAGAACCAACAAAATTCTAACTTGCCGCCCCATCTAAGGGACAAGTTCATGGCAAATTGGTTAGGTCCCTATGTAATTGATAGTAAAATAGGACCTGGAACATACCGGCTCGCCTCTCTTGAAGGAATCAAGGAACTAGAACCCTTGAACATCAGTCATTTGAGGCCATTCCACATTTAGAGAGCCATAGCCCACCCCAAAAAGCTCCAAGGATTCCCACAATCGCTTGGTCAACCTAAAATTCCCCAAAGGTATCCATAATCCCTTTGGTCAAACCAAAAGCTCCAAGGATTCCCACAATCGCTTGGTCAACCCAAAAATTCCCAAAGGTATCTATAAACCCTTTGGTCAAACCAAAAGCTCCAAGGATTCCCACAATCACTTGGTCAACCCAAAAATGCCCCAAAGGTATCTATAATCCCTTTGGTCAAACCAAATGCTCCAAGGATTCCCACAATCGCTTGGTCAACCCAAAATTGCCCCAAAGGTATCTATAAACTTTGGTAAAACAAAATGTCCAAGGATTCCCACAATCGCTTGGTCAACCCCAAAATGCCCCAAAGGTGCCCATAATCCCTTTGGTCAAACCAAAAGCTCCAAGGATTCCCACAATCACTTGGTCAACCTAAAATACCCCAAAGGTATCCATAAACTCTTTGGTCAAACCAAAAGCTCCAAGGGTTCCCACAATCACTTGGTCAAAAACAAATATTCAAAAACAAACAAAAACAAAAGATAATAAAAAATAACAAAAAAAATTGCATCTCACTTCCATGCATACTCTTAAAAATCAAAAAATAAAAATATAATAAACTGCATTAGGCATCACATCCATACATGGCATATTTGTTGGTCATACACGTCATAAGCACCATAGACTGTAATTGCTAGGCAATTCCATCATTTTCCACATTCAGTCCATTTTGTAAACACATCCATCTAGAATAACGCCATCCACATTTTTTTATCATAGTCAGTTGTCTGCTAATGTCTTTAGGGTTTTTCGTCATTCAGTTGTCTTTAGATTTCTAGCCAAAAACTGTACAAAGTCAGACAGATTTTACAAAGGTAGAGTTTTACTTGGATCACACCTCGTTACGTAGCATCCCCACACAAGTTAAAACACATAAAAAATTCCCAAGTTGTGTGAATGCAAGAGAAACCTACAAAGCAGTCTAGGGTACCATAGGTGAAAGGTTAGCCTGTTCATCCCCCTGTGCGAATGGTTCAAGAATGCTAAGAATTGACAAAAGGACAAGCTCTTCCCCATCCAATTCCCCATAATAAATAGTGGTTAAAATCCACTATCAAAAAACCCCAAACACCTTTGGTCCCCAAAGTCATAAGGATTCATACTACATGCCCTTGAAAAGGATGGGTAGTCATCCCCAAGGCCTAAAATATCAATGCCATTACATAATCATATCCCCAATCACCTTTGGTCCCCAAAGTCATAAGGATTCATACTACACGCCCCTGACAAGGATGGGTAGTCATCCCCAAGGCCTAAAATATCAATGCCATTACATAGTAACATCCCCAATCACCTTTGGTCCCCAAAGTCATAAGGATTCATACTACACGTCCCTAAACAGGATGGGTAGTCATCCCCAAAGCCAAAAGGGATCAATTCCATTCGCAAGCCAAAAACCTACGAGCTCAACTTTGAAACCTAAAATGCAAAATCAAATAACAGTGGTTATCACCACTATTCAAACCCCTTGCTCAAAAAGAAAAACAAAAGAGAAAAATAAATAGTGATTTTTATCACTATGTATGAGAGCAAGTATCCCAACAAGTCGAGCAACCGAAAGATGCCTGAGCTTGAATCCTTGGAATTCTCAGCATTCGAAAAACCATCTAGGTGATCCTCATTACGGGTTTGGTGGACAGCCTACCTGGCAATGGCGGTATCCTAAATGCATGATGATATGTCTATCACATTAGCTTTGCGTGTGAGCAGACCAATGTTTGCATGTGGATGAGCTAGCTTATGGTACCTTAGATTGTCCTATGGATTAATCTTACTAAATACAACAAAGGAGTTAGTGGAGCTAATTAGGTGATCCTCAGTACAGGTTTGGTGGACAGCCTACCTGGCACTGGCGGTATCCTGACAAATACCACATAAACAAATTCAATCGCACACACAGGGATGTGAAATAACTTGGTCAAACTCAAGTCTGATTCGTACCTTGTTCAAAAGTCTTGTAAGATAAATGTATAGTCTTGGCTAGTTAGTTAAAACATCCGAGTCTCAGAAAAACCTTAACTACATTCTAAAACAAATGTTGTACATGTCCATTCTTACATCACCATCAAAAAATACAAAACAAACAAAAAATATTACACATGCAAAGTCATCACATAGTACAAAAAGCCAATAAATCCTATACAGTCTATGGTGCCACCGACAAGTTATCAACAAATCATTCCATCCATTCCATATGCATACATCATATAATTAGAAACATCGCATTCATAATAACATATGCATACATCAACGTAAATAAATGTGCATAAAATAAACAATAAATCATGACAAGTGTATAATCCAAAAAGAAAGTCATGTATATATATCACCAAAATGCCCGTAGGCTACAATAAGTTGGTCCTCTGACCTCACAAAAACATCAAAAAATCAAAACTCAAAAACCCCAAGCCTAGGGAGTCGGCCACCATGATCACGTAGGATCGATGCGACTGGAACTACCCCTAGTGGTGTGGGTCCTATGGGACCTCTCAGGGTGGCTGCTGCTAGCCCCCGCATCACACCCACTAGCACTACCCTCACCCACCCACCTACGATGAGAGGAAGCAGACTACTCAGTCTCACTGTCTCTCATTCGATGCAAAGATCCACCTCCAGTGAGCTCAGGTAACTACCCATCGAGGTGGATAATCTCTGCCTCCAACTCCATCCGATGTCGGACCAAATCCATCTCCCATCGATGGTACGTAGCCAATGCATCATCACGCTATGCCAACTGAGTCCATAGGAGATCCCTCTCCCATGAAGCATCTGTGTCCCCATCCCATCGGTGGTACGTAGCCAATGCATTCTCCCGCTCCACCAACTGAGTCCATAGGAGATCCCTCTCTTGTAGAACCTCCCCATGCTCCTCATCTCATCTCCATAGTAGATCCTCCAATCGTGCTATCTTCACGTGATACCTAGCCTCCATGTCCCTTGAGACTGCTTGAGGCATGGGCATCTCCGGGATGGTGGGCTGCTTCGGCACCCACTACTCTGGAACGTCCTATATATCCAGCTACTCCGGAACCCCTAGGTCATCCCTAGTCAAGTCATCAACCTCCACCATATCTGCATCATCATGCAGAGTGCCCCAACCCTCCCCTGATGCCTCTACATCCTCACCACCTACTGCTGCCACATCCGCACCTCCTAGAGGCCCCTCACCCCACCATCGCCGCATCGTCCACCACTGGTCATACTCTGTAGTCGCCCCGACATTGTCCACATCGGGGACATCAATCACTGCATCCGACTCCTCACCTAGCTCAATGATCAGCCACCTCCCCTTGCACACCCGCCGAAGCCACTCCCTAGCCTCAAGCCAGGCTGGACAGTCCCGATATGGATGCTAGAACACCTCCCCTGGAGCAAGACGTGAGAAGGCATCGACATAGTGCCCTATGACACCTACCCACCACCGACTCTGCCCCTACTCCTCTGACCTCCACCATAGAGCAGCATAACCAATCTCCCTGTCCACCATCTCTGCTCGAGTGGTCCACGACAAACCCTATTCGCTCCACAGCTATGTGCTGCCACCCCCAACACTGCAATAGGTAGCTACACCCAATCCCCTTCCACCTCCGGCAGTGGACCTCGTACAACTCATCATAAAGCTATGCCAGTAGCGTCTGACCCCACCTCATAATCAAGGGTGCCTCCGTCAGACACTCCACAAGTCTGAACACCACCTCAAGCAGGTTCCAAGGGAACCTCGCACCTGAGGAGTCAAGAAGCAACATGTTGGAGATGAGAGTCATGAGCAGTGCATGCCTCACCCCCAACACGCCCTTCTCCAGCCACCACCGCACCAAAATCCCGCCTATCAGGCAGTCCCCCTCTGCCCTCTCCACCGCCTCATCCACCCCCATCTCCATCGCATGCCCAAAGCACCGTGTTAGAACCATCATCCACTGATCACGAGGAGTCGTCCGAATGGGCAACCCGTCTATCGAAATCCATAGAATCTGATAAACGTCCTCCAGAGTCACTGTCATCTCCCCTGTTGGGAGATGAAAGGTGTTGGTGCGGGGATCCCACAAATTGATCAAGGCAGTCAGATATGCCCGATCCCCCACCACAAGCTCTAACCGAGTCACCTGCTTGAGCCCAAGGGCATCAAGCCACTCCCAGTCCGCCATAGTCAGCGCCTCCCGTGCATCCGAAAACACCGTCGACTGACGGTACCGACTCTTCACCACCTGCAAAACAAAAACAACACAAAAACATTAAAAACATGACAACCAAAAAAATGTACAACTAAAACATTTAACAAATGTACAACAAAAACATTTAACAAATGTACAGCTAAAACATTTAACAAATGTACAGCTAAAACATTTAACAAATGTATAGCAAAAACATTTAACAAATGTACAGCTAAAACATTTAACAAATGTACAGCAAAAACATTTAACAAATGAACAAAAAACAAAATAAAAATAAAAATTTTAACTAGGGTTTCTTAATCTTAGTTTAAACAAAATAAAAAAAAATAAACAAATTTTTTAACTAGGGTTTCTTAATCTTAGTTTAAAAAAAACAAAAAACACAAAATACACAAATTTTTCAACTAGGGTTTCTTAATCTTAGTTTAAACAAAAAACAAAATAAAAATAAAACTTTAAACTAGGGTTTAATCTTAGTTTAAATGCAAAATACAAAAAAACAAACAACATTTTAAACTAGGGTTTAATTTTAGTTTAAAGCGCATAATACAAAAAACCAAACAAAAATTTAAACTAGGGTTTAATCTTAGTTTAAACACAAAAATAGAATACACACACAAAATAAATCATGGGTTTTAAACTGTCCTAAAACAAAATAAAAACAAGAAAAATAAAGAGAAGGAGCACTTACGGGTCTTGCCTCGGCTTCACCACTCGATGATCCGGTCCATGAACTCATTGTATCCATGAAATCTCGATAGCGCTCCGCTACGCAGACTCGACCTCCTCCTCCTCATAGCTCCAAATCGCCAGAAAAACAAAGTGCAAATGAGCCCAAAACCTAGTTTTGGCCCTTATATAGGCTTTTAGGCCTGTAATCATTCCACCCTAGGATGAGCACTCTAGTTAGCACTCATCCCACCCTGGGACGATTACAAAACTGGTATTCGTCCCACCCTAGGACGATTACAGAGCAAGAAAATCAAAAACAACAAAAACTGCATCCAAAATGCACCAAAAAAGTAATAAAAAGGACCTTTCTTATTCTTGGCATCAAAATGGTCCTTCTTCCTAAGAAGGCTTTTTTAAGGGAAACAAAAATAGCAATAAACTTGCGAACAAAGGCACCTTTGCGTCTGTGATTCTTGGCATGCAAAATCGATGTTGGGGTCACAAATCCTCACTATCCTACTCCCTAAGAAGGCTACCATAGCTGGACCGCTCCACGGGAGGACGGATTTTCGATAATTTCATCCCCAAACGACGTCACAAAAGGGTCCAAACCCACCCAAAAATAGCAATAAAATTGCCGAACAAAGGCGCCTTTGCGCCTGACATTCTTGGCATACAAAACTGACGTTGGGGTCACAAATTATCACTATCCTACTCCCTAAGAAGGCTACCATAGCCGGACCGCTCCACGGGAGGATGGATTTTTGACAATTTTAGCTCCAAAATACGTCACAAAGAGGGTTAAAACCCACCAAAAATAGGTCAAATTGTTCGGAAACTGCATACGCGATCAATGAAAAACAACTGAAGGCACCCTTACAAAAGTCATCTTGGGTCAAGCGACTCATCGCTTTTCTCATGTCGGTCATTCCCTCATCGATTCGTCGCTTGAGGGGGTAGTCACACTTAGTCACCAATCAACAAATACACACCCAATCAAGGAAATGGCATGCATTCAAAGAATCATTGACAAAGACAATCACGCTCCTGCTTGGGGCAGCAAACAAGCAATTATCACAAGCTGATCAAACACTTGGCATTCTAGAATCATGAACTCAAGGTTCCCATAGACAAAAGGTTGCGCCCTTTGCCTATTCATGATTGAACAATGTCCAAGATCAAGTAACACCTCACCGAAAAAGGTTAACACTTGAATTAAGCTCCTTAGCTCGTCAAAAGCAAGGATTCAAGAATGCGTGCCCTTTCCATACTTGGGGCATCAAAATTTGGTTAGGTTACTGAGAAACCCTAATCATTAGTGCTTTGGTTATCTATTTTTGCTCAACACTGCGCCACGCACATCGCATCCCAAAAAGGGGCATCTATAGACACCAAAACAACACCAATCCGATTATGTGACGACAAGCACTGACCGAATTGACATACATAGCCCCTAGGGCAGCCCCCAGAGGTTAAACAGTGGTCCTAACCACTCCCACAATAGTTTTGGAAGGTCAGAGGTCAATTTGGCACCTTTCAGGCACTCTGCTCCCTACTCGTTCCACCCTGGGATGATTACAAACTGGTATTCGTCCCACCCCGGGACGATTAGCAGCATTCGCTCCAGGGTGGGGCGAATAGCAGGTTTGATGGGCAAAAGGTCAAACCTTGACAAATGGCAGCTCAGATCCACCACTCAACTCCACCTTCAATGCATGGGAGTGCGAGTGAGCATTTTTGAGCTCAAAGAGGCAGTCATAGAGATAGTCATGGAGCCCTTAATCAGGGAGGAATCTTCTCTCCCCTGACAAGGCATGATGGCCAAGTGGCGCCTCTGCATGCTCATTCACAAGAGACCCTCGGGTCTATAAAATGGTGAGTCTTCTCACCCCAAAAAGGGATAGAGCAGGAGCATTTGGAGCAACGGAGTGCTGCCGAATTACATCCTCACCCATCGCTTGTGCTTCTTACATCCTTGATCTCTCTTTTGGAAGGGAGGTTATTGGGTGATCATTGGAAGCGCAATCCGGACCCAAAACCTGAAAATTTGGCCACAATACCCCACCCAATTTTCTGACACAACCCCCTAGGAGGTTTTGGACCCATCCCAAGTGGATTGGTGCCGAAACCAAGCCCCAAACGGTGGGCGTCCTGCCCCCGGCGCCCCCGCACTACTGCAGTCCTAATCGCCCCACCCCGGAGTGATTAGAAATATGTAGCATATTTCTTTACTATTTCATTTGCATTTCATTTTAGGTCACTCATATAGGCTGCCATTCAAATTTCATGTCATTCTGATGAATATTGGCTGTGTTTTCAGTGTTTTTCGCTTTCATTAACATACAGGGAGCATCATCGGATATAGGGTGATCGAGGCAGAATTTGCAAAATCCGACCTTCTGGGTCATCTCAAAATGCCCCGTTTTGCCTAACCCCAACTTTGTAGGTGTTTTGGAGGCCCCTGGATGGGACATTTAGGAGGTCACTTTCTGACATCTTGTGATAGTCCTAATCGTCCCACCCCGGAGCGATTAGAAATCTGTGGCAGATTTCTTGACTGTTCCTTTTGTAGTGTGTTCTTGGTAATTTTTTCATGCCTCTGTCCAAATTTTAGCTCATTCTGATATGTTTTGATTATAGTTTTAATTATTTTATGCATGCATTAACCGGAGGCCTTGGGGATCGCATGTTTCCCTCCATCCGTAGGTGCTTTTAATCGTTTGCTATTTTTTTGAATGTAGGATCTCGACACCGGAGGGGCAGCAAGGAAGCACAGATGCATTCACGCAAGCGGCGGTGACGTTTGGCCCGCCCATTTCACATGTGGGCACGCGAAAGAAAGCGTACCATCCGTGGTGTGACAAAACTATGTTTAACGCTCCTAGCCCCTGAAAAGGGAGGAGACGTATTGTAACCTGATCTCGAGAAAATTAATAAAATAAAGGGCTGCACTTTACATTTGCTTTACATCTCGTTTCATTTCGCTTGTTTCCCCCTTTTCATGCATTTTCGTTCGTAGGACTTAGCGTTACGTTTTGCTTTTGTTTGCACCGCACCCCGGTACGCCATTTTTGCTTCCGTATCCTCGTGCTTTCAGTTCCCATTGTGAATTACGAGGAACTTGAGACCTATGGAGGGGTAGCCGAATAACACCCCCCCTTCCTTGGTAGGGTGTTTCAGCCCACTCTTCTTCTTGCTTGAATTCCTCATAGGCTTCTTGAGGAGTTCCTGGGAGTGACCTATAAACATGGGTGGGTGTTCGTGGAGGGTGCCCATCATTGGTTCTAGGGGTGGTCTCCCACTCAGGTCTAGGAGGTCTTGGAGGTAACATTTTATAAGGTCGTGGAGACCTTTCTCACACTAAGGGGTTGTGCCTCTCATACAAATCTGTCCTATGCGTGCGAGGGGTTGGGACCCTCTCAGGCACAATGTTCTGGAGCAACTCGTTTGTCTGACGCCAAATGCGCTCTTTGCTAAGGTGGTACAGGTGCTCTAACTATTGTTGGTCTTGCTCAAGCTGAGTGATTTGTGCTTGATGGATGGTATTTTTGGAAAATGCAAAGTCAATTTGTTTCGCCGTATTGAGTCTAGGAGGCCTAGATGCCTCCCCTACACATCTATCTCGGTCGTGGTGATCTGAGATCTCTATAGGTCACTTCCCTCTATCAAGGTTAGTGGCATTCACTCGAGGCTCTGGCCTTAGTGGGTGATCCTGATAAATAGCAGGTGTGGAGGTGCTTTGCTTCCACACTGTGTATTGATCTTGAGGAATATAGTGGTTTTCCTCGTGCTCCCTTTCATATATGTGAACGGGGCGGGCAGAGTTGGCTCGCCCAATCTGAAGAGCCTTATGATCTAGATTTGGCCTATTGTTTTTGATAGTAATAAGGGGTAGAGGAGAGATGATGTAATCATGTGGCCCTTCCTTATGGACCCTATGTTGTTCTAGTGCTTCATCGCACGGTGGCCACTCATAACGAGTGTCTAAGGGAGCCCTCCCGTCTATGTTGAGTGCCACGTGTATGGACTCCTCTTGAAAGGGTCTATGTTGAATGGGAGTGCCCCTCGAAGGGGTGCCTCTATAGTCCCAATTTTTCATGGTATGATGTGGACTATTTTATGGATCATGCCGCCAAGGTGGTATGACCAAGTCCTTGGGGCTATAGCGGAGGTGACTTGTGCCCCCTTGTACACTTTTCGCAGCTTCTGCCCATGATTGGGCTTGGCTACGGGTGTACACCATGGTGGTGTTTCTCTAAAATATGTGTACATTTTTATTTTCTTTACGATTTTTTTTTATGCTACACTAAACAAAAAGGGGCCAATCCAAGCAATGATTATCTCATTTATAGATTAGAGGTGTGCCCTAGATCTGGTTCAGTGTGTTTTGATTTTTGTTTTGAAAGCCTTGTAAAGAAAATTTTGTTGTATATGCAATATGAGGGCTCTTATATCTCCCAAAATGGTCACCCCTTCAATATACCCGCCCTTACATGAGGGAAACTATTCATACGTGAGAGCAGGACAGTACATGGAACATAGGTGGTATGAAATGGGAATCACTCTATTTTTGACACCTACCATAGAAGACTTATCCTCATGTGATGGGAATCACCCCAGCTACACTTGGTTAGCTTTCGTCAGGATTTACGTCTAGCAACAGTAGCGATCAGGGTTATGTATGCAAAATTCAAACCAAGATGGTGATGAAATCCACCGTTGGTCTTTATCAAGTGTTGGGGTTTTATGACCAACACCTTGATGTTTAGATTATCTCGTGGTGTGTGGGGTTCTTTTTACTTGTGCAAAGAAATAAATCATGCAATAAAACTTTTCTATGCAAGCAAAGAAATAAAAAATCACAAAAACATAAACAAAAAATTACAGAGGATGTTCAAAAGACCTACCTCTTCTCTGCCCAAATAGGATGTCCCTGAGTTTTTTCTTAGAAAATGCATAGAGAGCTAATCATCCCGGGGTGGGATGAATAGCAGATCTATACTCGTCATAGGGTGGGACGAATGCCTTATTCATCCTGAGGTGGCACGAATTCCATTTTGTATTCATCACAGGGTGGCACGAGCAGCAGTCCAGCCCTTGAAGGATTAACACCTGAAAGTAAAAACACAAATTTTTGATCAAAATTTTGATCCTAAAATCAGGGGCAAAGTCCCACCATGATCGCCACTGAAAGCACAAGGATACAGAAGCCCATAGGTGTACCGGGTGCGGTGCAAAAAAAAGAATACGAAAAACTAAGTCCTACAAATGAACAAAGGACTAAAGTGAATGAAAAAGGGAAAACAAATGAACTGAAACAAGATATAAAGCAAATGTAAAGTGCAGCCCTTCTTTTTATTAATTTTGCTTTGAGATCAGGTTACAATATGTCACCTTTGGGATCTTCCGTGTACCCACATTTGAAATGGGTGGGCCAAATGTCATCGTCGCTTGCATGAATGCATCTATAGTTCCTTGCTACCCATCCGATGTTGATATCCTACATTCAAAGAAATAGCAAACGATTAATAGCACCTACGAATGGAGGAAAATATGCAATCCCCAAGGCCTCCGGTTAATTCATGCATGAAATAATTAAAATGGTAATAAAAACATGTCAGAATAAGATGAAATTTAGATAGAAGCATGCAAACACTATCAGGAACACACTACAAAAGGAACAGTCGAGAAATTTGCTGTAGATTTCTAATCGCTCCAGGGTGGGACGATTAGGACTATCATAAAATGTCAAAAATCAACCTCCTAAATGTCCCATTCATAGGCCTCCAAAACACCTAAAAAGTTGGGGTTAGGTAAAATAGGGCATTTTGAGACAACCCAAAAGGTTGGATTCTACAGATTTGGCCCCGATCGCCTTGTATCCTAAGATGCTCCCTGTATGTTAGTGAAGGTGAAAAATAATGAAAACATAGTCAAAACTCATCATAATGGCATGAAATTTGAATGGCAGCATATATGAATGACATAAAATAAAATTCAAAAGAAATAGTAGAGAAATTTGCTACAAATTTCTAATCACTCCAGGGTGGGGCGATTAGGACTACAACAGTGCGGGGGGCGCCCGGGGGCAGGACGCCCATCGTTTGGGTCTTGGTTTCGACACCAATCCACTTGGGATGGGTCAAAAACCTCCTAGGGTATTGTATCAACAAATTGGGTGGGGTATTGTGGCTAAATATTTGGGTTCTAGGTTTGGATTGTGCTTCCAATGTTCACCCAATAACCTCCCTTCCAAAAGAGAGATCAAGGATGTAAGAAGCACAAGTGAGGGGTGAGGATGTAATTTGGTAGCACTTCATTGCTCCAAATGCTCCTTCCCTATACTTTTTTTGGGATGAGAAGACTCACCATTTTATAGACCTAAAGGTCTACTTTGAATGTGCATGTAGGGGCGCCACTTGGCCATCATGCCTTCCCAGGGGAGAGAAGATTCCTCCCAGATTAAGGGCTACATGACTGCATCTATGACTATCCCTTTGAGCTCAAAAATGCTCATCACACTCCCATGCATTGAAGGTGGAGTTGAGTGGTGGATTTGAGCTGCCATTTGTCAAGGTTTGACTTTTTGCCCATCAAACATGGTATTCGCCCCACCCTAGAGTAATTGCTACTAATCATCTCAGGGTGAGGCGAATAGCAGTCTATTCACCCCAAGGTGGAACGAGTAAGGATCAGGGTGCTTGAAAGGTGCCAAATTGACCTCTGACCTTCCAAAACTGATGTGGGAGTGGTTAGGACCATTGTTTAACCTCTGGGGGCTGCCCTAGCGGCTATGTATGTAAATTCGATCAGTTCTTGTTGTCACATAATCAGATTGGTGTTGTTTTGGTGTCTACAATTTCATGGGAATAAATATGAAGTTGAAGAAGAATAGGGTATAAAATAGGAGCAACAAGTACCTAAGAAGAAGAAAGAAAAATTTATGGAAGTACTTGATAAGAAGATAATTAGTACTAGGTAAGGAAACTAAACAAATACTTGGTACAATGGGAAGGTTTACAATAGAAATATAATACTTCAATTTCAGAGAGAGAAATGAAAAATATTGATAGAAAAAAATTATAGGAGTTTGATCAAAGGAACTCATAGGAGCATATTTCTTTTCAACCAGAGGAGAATGATGTAGGAGCCTATATTCCAAAGGGCAATAGTTTTGGTCCGACCATTGGATCGTCTTGATATTTTACGGAGAGTTAGATAAAGAAGTCGACATGCCATGGATTGGATAATTTTAGTCATCTAGTTGTTTTTTAGGTTTTTTTAAGTTCTAATTCCTTCATATAGTGCCTCAAAAATAGGATTTAGTGTTTTTTTTTGAAATTTTGGAAGAAAACATATATGGAATAACTTCATATTTAGGCAATGGGTAGATGTTGAGAATTTAAAGGAGGATTAATATAGATGGTATAAATGTGTGTATAAATTTAGAAGTCTATCCAAGTTTTTTGGGTGATTTAGGTTTTGGCACTAAAGATGAAATAACCTAAGAAAAAAAATTAAAAAATAATAAAAATAATAATTTATTATTTTTAGGGATTAAGATTTAAGTTTTTGTTTTAGGGTTTATTTTATGATATATATTCACTTGGTATCATATTGTAAAGGGATGAAATCCAAGAATGAGAAATAAAGCATTTATCGGATTATTTCCATCTATTGTAACTTTTGTGTGATTAGGAAAATTATCTTTTGCTTTGTTTCTTTTTGTTACAATATTATGTGAATGGAGGTTCTTCTTATAACCTCTTGCATATATATTTATACCAAAATATCTCTTCTCAAATTATAAACCTCAAGAATGAATTCTACCTAAAAACTAGGAGAATTATATAATAATAGAGAAGTATATCTTGGATGTTGGTTATGGCTTGAACTAAAGCATCCCACTAAAGTTTCATTACTTGAATTTTCTTGCCAAATTTGAATTCATTCACCATTTAGAAGATACATATTTTAATATGAAGAGTAACCCTATTATTTATCTTACTAAAGAATAATTTCCCAAGGAAAAGATTCATTTCCAATTCATGCAACCATGTCTCAACTAAATTTTACCAATTTGGATACCCTGATACTTTTGATAGAAAAGTAAAAATACTTGATTAATTTATTTGAAGGATCAAATTTGTATAAATAACAAAGTTGATCATTGAGAGCTTTTGGATTACAACAACTCATCAAACCTGATGAAAACACCATTGAGAGTTCTCTTGACACATGGAGGAGTGGAAACTCAAGTGTGTCTATCCTAGTAGAACTTAAGAGAATATTATCTTATTCTAACACCCCCCCTTAAGTGATACTAGGGGAGGCTCATACAAATGAGTCCCGATAACAAGGCCTGATGAGGTACTCATGTACAATGACTTATTTTTGAAGAGATGGTAAAAACCCAATGGGAAAAACCATCAATAAAAAGGAAGTAAGAGGCTTGTCTTCGTATGGTGAAGATTGTCCTCTTAATACAATAAGAAAGATGAGTCCCAACAACATGGCCTGAGGAGGTACTCATTTACAATAAATAGTTGGTGAAAAACCTCTATGGGGAAAAACCAACTATGAGAAGAAGAGAGGCTTGTCTTCGTATAGTCAAGATTGTCCTCTTTATACAAAACATAAGGATGAGTCCCAAAAACTTGGCATGATTAGGTACTCTTATACAATATATAGATGGTGAAAAAACCCCTTTGGGGAAAAACCATCTGTCACAAAAAATATCCTTGATAGAGGCATGTATTCGGATGGCAAAGATTGTCCTCATTGAACAAAAAAGAATGAGTCCCATCAACATGGCCTGATTAAGTACTCATATACAATATATAGTTGGTAAAAAAACCCCTATGGGAAAAGACCAACTATGAGAGGAAGAGAGTATTGTCTTCGTATGGCGAATATTGTCCTCATAAAATACATGTTGTTGGGGAGATGATAAAACCACAAGGGAAAAAATAATTCTCCAACCAAATATAATGAGAGGTGGAAGACCTTTGTGTCAATCCAACTGTTTTACTCCAATATTATCTCGCAACTGAAGGTAACACGGAGAAGAGAATGACTTGTTGAAGATACCTGTAATTTGATTCTCAGTTGGAATATAGCCCAAGTGTTTTCCTCTGTGATTGTTCTGTCGATTAAAGTGCTTCTAATAAAATGAGAAGAATGAGAGAGAGTTAAAAAACTCTGTGCACCAAGATACGTTAACACACCCCTTAATTGATAGTAGGGGTAAGTGAAAAAAGAATGAACAATATGTGGCATACCCACAGAAGATGAGTCTGGATACCAAGGCCTAATAAGGTACTCATGTACAATACAGATGGTATAGCCATAAAAATAAGTCCCAATAGCAAGGCCTGATAAGGTACTCATTTACAACATGTGATCAAAAGAAAAAAGATCACTAAAGAAAAATCCCCTAAAACCAAAGTGTCTCACAAAAAGGAGTGTGAAGATAGGAGGGAGAAAGAACCACAAAAATCGCAAGGGTAGTCTAAAAATTGACTCCACAAGAATGAGTATATGGTTTCCACCTATATGAACACAATGGGATGATAACATGGTCCAAAAATTATGGATAAACATCAAAAATAAAGGGTATATCCCTAATTATGAGTCCCAGAAACAAGGCCTGATTAGGTACTCATTTACAATATGTGATCAAAAGAGAGATCACTAAAGAAAAAATATCCTAAAAAATGACAAAGTGTCTCACAAGGAGTGTGAAGATAGCATGGATAAAGATCCACATAAATCACAAGGGTAGTCCAAAAAGGACTCCACAAGCATGAGTGTTTGGTTTCCACCTATATGAAAATAAAAAGGAAACCACCTATCAGAATAGAAGAATAAGGGAGATGTGCATGGAGGATTGAGAGGAAGGAAGATGTCCTCTTCAACCCCCCCTTAGGACAATTTCCATTAGGAAGCCTTGCAATGGACCCATCAGATGTCTCAAAAATGGTAGAGAGTTGTTGCAAAAATGAAGTCATACTCCCAAACTGGTGCATGTGAACCATGAAAAAATGGTCACTAGTAAAATCCCTTGAAACCAAAGTGTCTCATAGTTAGTATTGATAAATAACCATAAAAATTTCAAGGGATGTTCAAATTAACTCCGCAAGCATAAGTTGTGGTATCCACCTGTGTGACATAATGGGCTGAATAACTGTTCCAAAAAAGATGGACAAAAAAATAAAAGAAGGGGCATTTCCTCAAGTATGAGTCCCGATAACAAGGCCTAATTAGGTACCCATGTACAATATGTGATCTTAAAATAAGAAATATCACTAAAGAAAAATCCCCCCTAAAACCATAGTGTCTCACAAGAAAGTGTGAGAAGATAGGATGGAAAAAGAAGCATCACAATTGCAAGGGTAGTCCGAAATGACTCCACAAGCACAAATATGTGATGTCCACCTATATGAACACAATGGGCTGATTAATAAGGTCCAAAAAAACTTAAGGAGGAACAACAAATAAAAAAGAGAAGATGAAATGCTGGGAGTTTCGGGTTCAACCGATAATACACTTGAAAAGTTGTTTACAAGATCATTGGCCCTCACTTAAAGTGAATAGGCCCTCACTTAAAAAATAATAGAGTGGCCCTCACTTAAAAGGAATAGGTCCTCACTTAAAGTGAATAAAGTGGCCTCATTTAAAAAAATAATAAAGTGGCCCTCACTTAAAGTGAATAAAGTGGCCCTTACTTGAAAATAATAAAACTGCCCTCAATTAAAAGGAATAGGCCGTCATTTAAGGTGAATAAATTGGTCTCACTTCAAAAATAAATGAATAAAGCGGCCCTCACTTAAAAGGAATAGGTCCTCACTCAATAACCCCACTCATAAAAGTAATAAAGTGGCCCTCACTTAAAAATAATAAATACCTTCAAGTCTTTTTTTTCCCTCATTATGAAATCTTTTGAAATAAATAAATTGTTTTAAAATTCTCACAGGAGAAATGATATGTGGGCCAAGTGGGAAAATAAAATAGGTGGCTTAAAATAAAGGCTCCATTGTCTTTTATAAAGTTACTAAAAAAAACTTTACCTAATTCTATACCCAAAGAAAACTTTATTAAACATTGTCCACGGTCACTTTTATCATGAATTAAGTTTGGTTTAAAATTAATTATGGGCCACCATTGCTTTTATAAAAGCAAGTTTTAAAAATTGTTTCATGAAAACAATTCTACGGCACCCTCGTTGGTGTCACCATTGCCGGCGGTTTTGTTCTTGCGCTTGTCACAACTGAGTACATGGCTCCGCCAAATCTTCATAACCAACTTAAGACTTCATGCTCCATAGCTTAAAACAAAGGCTATCGCCTCGCAGTAGTTTATTGGTCGCTATTGTCTCCACGATGCCATCACAAGGGAACAACGTCAGCAAATAGCCATGATTTCTCATCTCCACTGTCAACTTCATATGTCGTAGGCTAAAACTCTGCCTTATGTTTACGGACAAAAAAATAAATAAAGGGAACCCCGAAACCCATGCATTCCTAGTTAGACGATATCTACGACTGCTGCATTTTTTAACGCAGTGGCAAACCTCGGGAAAAAATTTCATTGCGCCAAAAAAATCTCTGATCTTGACAACAGATTCATTTGATTTTCATGCTGTGATGAAAGTCCTACCAAACACTGTCTTATATACCTGTCACAAAACATGATTTTGCCTCAGCTAGCTCCTTGGAGGCCATGCACTTGCTTTCGGGATCGGTTGGGAGATATGATAGGCAAAATCTGATGTGTCGGTTAACTTACGACTATCTGCCATAAAAAATGGCTTCGATGGACTCTTGGAGCCATTAAAAAATCTTTTTACTCGTTGTCAAATCACACTCACAATGGCGGTAGCTATTCCTCCATCGCACAACAACGCCAGCATCTCGAAATGAATACAACATTACCTCAATAGGCAGTCAACACCGTGGCTATGCAAATCTAGACACCATTTCGTAGCAGCAACTAAATTGATTTTACATTATGAGACCAAGGATTCGGTGATGCTCACATGTTTAAATCGTGCATATTTACACATTTATCACAATCAAATCTTTTATAGAATTATCTGAGTGCTCAATCGTTTGTATCTCTGCAATGATCTCCATCGGGTCACATCTTCATCTTTGCTTCACTGGATAAGACGTACCATAGGAGAAAAATACAGATTAGAACGGAGGTGTTGATCTATCTGCGTCAGGGGCGCAACTTTCCTCATCGTTCACAACTTCTGCCAAATCAATAAACATAGCCAATCTCCAAAGTTGCTACCGCCAAATTATTTTGGACACGCGATGCTGCAAAATATTAAAGCCAAACCAAAAAAAAGTTCTCCATTCTGTTTCAAAAAATTGTCGAGCAGCAATGGCTTCTTCATTGCGTCGGGGGCCAAAGTATCTTATTCTTTTCCCACAGTGGAGGGGACGAAATCGACACATGGCCAAAATGCACCGAAGCTTTAGCAATTTCCTTGGGTACACATGCAAATTTGTTGGATACCACAAACTTTCTCCGCAATAGAAATGGAAGTGAACTCCCGCCAAGCTATCAATCTAGAGATCGCTCTCACCGGGTGTGGACGTCGCAATCAATTCGGAGATTCCTCGTTGGGTGTGGCTTTCGTGAATGCGTGCTTACAAACTAGCCATACGCCAGCATATTAAAAGTCCATGCTCTAATTTAAAGTTGCAACTCCACTGTCACTGCTAGTTCCCCATATAGAGCCATTTAATCTCCTCTCGTCAAAAACAATAATGCGTAACCGCATATCTAGGAAACGTGGAACCCGTGCTTCCACCTTCGCTGCGCTGCAGCTCTTTCCAAAAAAATTTCTGTTAAGCACGACTGGAAGTGGTTCTTTCCTCCGTGGAACTCTAGTGGGCCCATATTACCGATCATGGCTTCCACGTCGTCGAGAATTATTGCGTCATCGCTTTCCAAACAAAGCTGGCATGGCATTGAACTTAACGGGTGATGTTGGAAGAAGATGAGCATTCAAAATGACATCCTCAGTGGACTCCATCTTGACATCAGTAAATAGTAGATTACCAGAAGCACCAACGGTCGCAAATCAACTCTGCCTGTTCCACAAATAAGAAATTCAGCCGCTGGAATGACCATGGAGAGCGGCCTCTTCATAGTTCATCGAGCCGGTTTTGTTTCTCTTACGAAGTCACCTCAAAACGGGACAACGTCAAAGTAGAAAAATAGTTGGCCCCTCTGCGCATATTACCTCCAAACAAACCCGAGTTGTTACACTTGATAAAACATCGTCGTTCTCCAGTACACAGCCCGAAATGGTGCAGCTCATCTGTCGCCTAGAAAACTCTCAATGCGCAGAACTTATTCCACGAACTGCTTTGTTAAAAATCTATCCATAATACGTGCAATCTCTGCGGATCCAAGGGGAAAATTTAGACGTATCAAACTGCCATGTGCTTCACACAACTATTGTAGGAGCAATTTTCAACTTTTTTTTTTGGATCAACAACGGCGCCAAATCTTGTAACTTTCAACGCAATGTTTTAACGGCACAATCTTGCTATGAACAACAATGTCGTTGGTGCTAATTTTTCCGCTGCGCCACATCAATGACCATTATGCTCGACGACCACATCAACACAAGCACGGAGTACAACAATACATATTGGAAATATGATCTCGTGGATAGCTTACGAGCAGCGGACATGTAGGAAATGAAAAAATTGATATCACCCCCACCAAACATATTCAGATTCCAAACTCTAGATTCGAGCAGTGGTGCACCGCATAATTTCGTTTTCATTTCTCGAGCCGTATTTTTTTGAAATTGCTGCTGCCACCGTCAAATGGATCATTAGGCCTAGCCGTAAAAAAATCTTCTTAGCTGTAAACAACCCTTTTCGGCTTTCCCACGCGAGCTCTAACCAGAGCAAAAAAAATTTATGATCATTTCCTCTCAACAAACCCTCAGACGATAAAGATGAGGAGGAATAAAAAGCCCTCCAAAAAAATATCCGGTAGAGGAAAACTGGATTTACTCAAGCGGCAGGCATAACAATGAGATATCTGTAGCGGTTGGTTTGCACATGGAAGGCCCAAAGTTAAAGAAAACTAAAAAAAAAAACTAAAATGACCTCTAAAAAATAGATTTTTTTTTTAATCATCTGGTTTCTGATCCATCAAATGATGGAGAGCATACTCCCTCGATTTTGGAAAAAAAAATAATGGAGAGGAAAAAATGAGAGGGCCAATGAGGTAAAGCTCCTCAGGCTCATAGGGCATGGAAGGCCCGCTCTGATACCATGTTAGAAAAGTAAAAATACTTGATTAATTTATTTGAAAGATCAACTTTGTATAAATAACAAAGTTGACCATTGAAAGCCGTTGGATTACAACAACTCATCAAACCTGATGAAGACACCATTGCGAGTTTTCTTGACACATGGAGGAGTGGAAAATCAAGTGTTTCTATCCTAGTAGAACTTAAGAGAATATTATCTTATTCTAATAACTCTTTAGGTCCATGGCTAGCTCTACTTCTATACGATATTTTTCCTTCATGACCTCTATAACATATGTTATGAAATCGCGACATCTTCTCTTCGTTTAGCTTTGTCTCCATGACATGTCACGAAATTGCAACATTCTCCTCTTTCTTGGCTTCTTCGCTACTCCTTATTGCGAAAATGAAACATGTCACGAAATTGCGATATCTTTCACTAGACGTTGTCTTGTCTGCTTTATCACCATGAAAACGCAACATGTCACAAAATCACTACAATTTCTCGGTGCCTTGTACTTCTCAGCTTTCATTCTGTGATATCGTGACGTTTTCTCCGTTTTGTCCTTTCATCTTCAACAAGTCACGAAATCATGACATGTTTCTCCATTTGGCTTTGTCTCCACAATATGTCATGAAATCATGACATTTTTTGTCTTCTTGTACTTTGCTGCTTTTCGGCCGCAAAAATTCGTCATGTCGTGAAATCATGATATTTCTCTGCGCTTTGCCCTTCCTGTCCAACATGTCATGAAATCGTGACAATTTCTTGCCTTCTCTGTCGTTGTCGCTTCCTGTCGCGATATCGCGACAAGTTCCTCTTGCTTGGCTTCATTTTCAAAAATGTCATGATATCGCGACATCTTTCTCTGCCTTGTGTTTATTTCCAGCCCTTCCGTGATAACACAACATGTCACGATATCGTGCCATTCTGTACCATTTGCTCCTTTTCTATTTTTCTATCGCGATATCATGACATTTTTCATTGGTGCTCCCCTTGGCTGTTGTATGTCACGATATCATGACATTTTCCTATATCATTGCTCTGTTGCCACTGCAAGTCGCAAAAATGAGACATGTCACGATATCGCGACAACTTTCAATTTAGTGCTCCCTCACCGCAACAAGTCGTGAAACTCCAACATGTCGCGATATCACAACAGTTTTACTCCCTTGCTTTCGTTGGCTGTTTTTAACCATGAAAACATGATAGGTTGCGAAAATACGACATGTCACGATATCGCAACATTTTTTGTAATTAGCTGATTTCTGCATTTGGACGCCGCAAAACGGCAACATGTCATGATATCGCGACATGTTACAGTTACTTTGCTCTAACACAAAACTTATAGAGATTTTTGTATTTTCCCTTTCAAAGTGCTTGGAGGGACAAACAAAAGAATTAGTATCTCTACAACTTGTGCATTCTTTTACATGAACAAGAACAACAAAAACAATGTGGTAAAAATGCCAACATTCTTTGCGGCTCACGGGGTATACAGTTTTGTTGTATGCACAAACCTTAGGCCTTTATCCATTGGGAAACATAATCAAGAAGCTAGAGGAGCAGAAGAAGTGAGTGCTGGTTGATGCTGGACGTGTCTTCGGGCTGCTGCAACAAGCTCTTGCTGGTACTCGGCACTTAAAAATAGGACCTTCAATAGAAATTTATGGAAGAGCAGAACTTCCTTTATTTCTTTAGAACTACTACACTTTGCCTATCTCGGTTGAGTTGGGTAATCACCAGGTGTTGTGCAAGGATATCCATGGCAGTAGTGAAAAGCACCTAAATTGAAAAACAAAAATGAATGGAGTGATGACCAGCAGATGTGCAGGTCGTGGAATGGGAATGGGGAATGATGAAATGGTGGAAAATGGAGGAGTAGAAGCGGTAGATACAACAACTGAAGAGGGTGTTGTTATGCTACTAGCTGTCGAGATTCTATGAAAATAGAGAATGGAATTGGAGTGGATGGGATGGAGAAGGTGGTAGGAACTGTGGAGAAATGCTCAAAAGACAAAGGATTAGAAGAAGGGGAAGTGAAGAAAAGGGGAACATCAGAGAGGGGAGGAGAAACAACAGTAGTGGCTTAATTATTTACAAAAGAAGAAGGAGTAGGAGAGGAAGGAAATGAAGTAAGGAAGTGGAAGAAAGAAGTAGATGGAAGCCACTAACTGCTAGGAAGGAAAAGAAAATGAAAGAGAAATAAACATACCTACGGTTTCGCATGCAAAAGGAGCCGAAGTTAACGAAAAAAAATTTCTTTCTTTTTTTTTTTTTCTTTTTTTCTTTCTATGTACAAGGTAACCCCCGATTTTTGCTACGAACTCTCGAGAGAGACACATACCAAAAAATGGCTCTATGATCTCCTGGATCCTAGATATTGAAAACACATTTATTGGTCTCCTGATTGATAATCAGCTCGGAGTCACCAAATATTTGCAACGGTCGTACTCCAAGTTTCTCAGCCTTCTTGAGACCTAGGCATAAAGCCTCATATTCTGCTGCATTATTTGTGTAGCTCCAGGTCAATCGATATGAATATGTTTTCTATAGGCTAGAGGGAGAAATAAGAACAATACCAGCTTTAGCACCATTTTTGTATCGTGCTCCATCGAAACAGAGCTGGTCTGGCATAGAGTCTTGACTTTCATCATTCTTTTCTTGAGCCTTTTCAGGCTTGAAAATGGAATAACACCCCAAGTCAGTTTCTATCATGGCATTGAAATTAGCCATGGAAAATTCATTTTCTGGGTGGAGTTCTTCCAAATCTCCTTCCATTAAGTCAAGCTCACCAAAGTCTTCAGTCATCATGTGCACTGAATTTGCTAACCTGTCCGCTTCATCTAGTCTTTCCACATGAAATGTGGAAGGCTTTTCATTGAAAATATTCACCTTTTTACCTTTATGAATCACCTCCAAATGAGTAAAATCCAAATAAAGGTAACCCCCGAGTTTAGCTGTGAATTCTCGGGAGAGACACATACCAAAACATGGCTCCAAGTCAACTACTATGATCTCCTGGATCACAGTAATTTGAGGCATGGCATGCAGGGAGATAGGAGCATCCTTAATTACACCCACTATTTTCATGGGAGACCCATCCAACTACAAGACACCAGGGCTACTTCTTGTATACTCCATACCCATGACTTCACAAACTTTCTTTGGCATGACAGTTGTGCACTATCCAACCCTCCATCCTAAGTGACAAATAAAATGGGGGTGGTCTATTTTTTCCAATTACTGAAGAGGTCAGAGTTTGAGACATAACTACCTGGGCTAGAGCCTTCCCCTTACTTTGTGTGCTCTTCAGGGATTCCTGTAAGAGATTTACCTGTCCAGGCAGCTGCAAGGTATCATACAGACTTACTTTAGCTGGTATCCTTTTGAGTTCTTCAATGATGTTGTACTCCATAGAGATCGGCTCTTTCCCTCCACTGGAAGATTCAAATATGCTTCTATATTGCTGGGTGGCCTCCAATCATTGTTGTTTAGTCAATGATGGATACCGCAGTGTCTCTCTAGCTTTTTCCTTTGTTTTCTCTTACGACTGGGAAGTAGAAGCCTTAGCTTGTAACTTATCTTTTACTTGTGGTGGAAGCGAATCCTTCGGCAAAATAGGTGGGTCTTGTTGTGAAGCTGGAGGATCATGAGTCTTTGCAGGTATTTGTTGTTTTGTTGCTTATGCAGGAGGCACTTTCAATGGCTCCATATTAGCCGGATCTACCAACATTGGTTTCTTGTCGCTACGTGTCAAGACTACTATGTGTTCCTCAATAGACATCATGAAATTAAGATCCACCTCTCGAATCATGTTTACACAGCTCCCCAAAAGAACTTGCAAATAATTTTGGTGAACCATGCAAGTGGACTCATCATGTGTGTCATTGCATGAAGAACACCAGTAAGAAGGCTCAGGTGAAACTTCAGAAGGGCCAGCCTCTTCACTTACCAGGATCGCTGAGTTCCTCGCAGGTACTTTCTCCATAGCCTTTCTAGGAGAAACTTGCTCTCTTGTTACCACCGGAATAAATCTTCATGGCTGAGAGTTCCTTTCCACCTCTCTCCGCTCCATAGATGTCACCTTGTTACTAAGAGCTCTCATGGCCGACTAGATTTATTACAAAACAACCAATTGAGGATCTGGGCTTGAGGACACAGGCAGTGCAGGTAGAGGTAATGGAACTGGTGGAGAAGGTAATGCAGGAGTTAGAAGTGGAGAGGTTAACTATGGAATGGGAATAATAGGTACTAAAGGTATGGGAGGATTCCATAAAGATGAAGGGTATATGTATGGAGCAGTGTAAGATGTGGTGGCTGCACCTATATGCTGGTATTGTGGAAGCTCGGGAAAAATAGGCATAGTCATTTTTGGAGGCAATTTCCCAATGGTAATCAGATCAATCTCAGCCTTCTGTGCCTGGGCATATAGTGCAGGAAAGGTTTGAACATTGGAAATCCTAATGTTCGTATCAATATCTGAATGGAAAGCCCTAAGAAAGTACAATGTTGCTTGTTCATGAGTAGGGCAAAGACCTTCAAGAACTCTCTACCAAGTTCAGGCAAACCTAACATTGAAATCCACTATCTCCTCTTGAGGATGCCTCTTGATATTATTAAATTGATGCACTAAATAAAATGGGTCTGCTTGCTCATTGAACCATTGGATTAGCATCTCTGCTAATTGATCCCATGAAGTTATGGAGTTGGGAGTTAAGGATCTATACCAGCACAACAACTTACCTCAGAGTAATGGAACGAGCAATTTGATCATGACATCTTCGCCTGTGATATTATGAATTGAAGCCAAGGTTGCCACATCTAACACATGCTCGTACATTGTCTTTCCAGTCCCATCATATGTAGGCAAGGCTTTTATTGCTGCAGCAGGAACTGGATTTTGAAAAGGTAGGTCCAACGCTCCCGAATCGTTCCAAGCAGAGAACTTCCTTGGTGGAGGATGTTGGGCCATTTGGACTATTGGATCTAGATGTAGCAAGCTCATAGCAGTACTAGGAGGAGTCAAATATGGCATAAACTGAACCGTTGCCTATGAAGAAATAGCAAATGATGGGTTCATAGGACTTACCAATCTTGAGTGCTCCCTCCAGTTCTGAACATCGATCTCGAATAGTTTGACTGGATCTTTCGATTATTTGGCACTTGATCTCATGATCATGAAACAAAGATACAAAGATTTTCACCAGCTTCAGGATTGGAAATTTCTAGGTACTATATAGTCACCTTCAGTAGAGTCACCAGATGAACTTACAATCTCCGCTTTAAGGTCAAGACAGTTCATCAAAATCTTGATTCCTTCGGGTGTCAAAAAATGGAACTTGTGAGGCCCACCGATTATGGATATTTCTGAGACAAAAATAGTCTGTCCCACTGGGCATGCAAAAACTGTTGGCACAGGTGGGTTTGTCAAGTTGAAATAATACTTGTCCCACCGATTATGGATCTTTCTGAGACAGAAACAGTCTGTCCCATCGAGCGTGCCAAAAATTGTTGGTCACAAATCTGCCTAAGTACAATATTTCATCACTTGTGTGCCCTAGACTCGGCCAACATTGAAATGCCGAGAGAAAGAGAAGTCTCCTGGGCCAATCTCCAAAGAGGGCTGGCTCCCAAACTAGTCTAAACTTATTTCAAGATAAGGATGCAGGAAAGAAATGGGAAATGCTGAAAGAAAGGGAAATAACAGAAAGAGATGGAAATATGGCCGAAGCCAATAGTTGATGGGGAGAACAACCTCAAACAACAAATAACCTCAACAAGATCCTAAAGCTAAGCAGCAATCGACTCTTAGAATGCATATACAGAAATTGGATCAAGCATTAGCCATAAGTTCGCTTTCAATTGTACTCCAAACGTTCAAATGCAAATACAGCCAAATATAGAAGAGCAGAATTTAACTTGCATTTTAACACTGGACTAACAGAAGTGACACAAACAGAAAGCAAAACTTGAACAACAGTTTGGATCACCAATTCCAAAAGACACTAAGAATAGAAGCAAAATGCATCTAGGATTTTTGTTTTAATTTTTGCAAAAAGGTCCTCATCTTCTTGCTTGAGATTTTACATTGGTATTTATAGAGGTCTTTCCTCTTTCTTTCGCATTACAACATTTAATACATAAAACATATTTCAAAGAAACAATCCCCCTTAATCTGCCTCGGAGAAATGACAGTCCCTGTTTTCATGGATCAAAACTAAAAATTAAACAGAAACAAGGGACCATATTTCTTCATTAAATTACCATTATCGAGGCAAGCTGGAAGTTGTTAGGAGATCACAAATAGGAGATTTTAATATTGGAGGCATATTTAATTTTGGTGGCATCGAAAACTGTCTCATGTTCTTCCATCTTGCACACATAGGTAAACAACAACATTTAATCTTGGAGACTCTTTGACCACGATCTCAAAATCAGTTGGAGAACTTTTAAAACATTACTTCGTTTGATCCTTATCTTCTTCACACGTTCTCCTATGCAATTCTGAAGGAAAATGCAAACAGAACTATATCGGGCCTTTGTTATTGCTTCGGTTGTGAAAATGTGATAGGTCGCAAAAATGTGACGTCACGAAATCATGACACTTTTACCTTACTGCTTACTCTTCTTGCTATTAGTCATGAAAATGTGACATATCGCAAAATTATGACATCTTCTCTTCATTCAGATTTGTCTCCATGACATGTCGTGAAATCACGACATTCTCCTCTTTCTTGGCTTCTTTGCTACTCCTTATCTTGAAAATGAAACATGTCACGAAATCGCGACATCTTTCACTCAACGCTGTCTTGCCTACTTTATCATCGTGAAAATGTGACATGTCATGAAATCGTGACAATTTCTTGCTGCCTTGTACTTAGCTTTCATTTCATGAAAACGCAAGAGGTCACGAAAATGCGACATGTCATGATATTGTGACGTTTTATCCATTTTGTCCTTTCATCTTCAACAAGTCGCGAAATTGTGACATGTTTCTCCATTTGGCTTTGTCTCCACAATATGTCACAAAATCGTGACATTTTCTGTCTTCTTGTACTTTGCTGCTTTTCGGCCGTGAAAATTCATCATGTCACAAAATTGTGACATTTCTCTGCGCTTTGCCCTTCATGTTCAACATGTCACAAAATCGTGACAATTTCTTACCTTCTCTATCGTTGTCGCTTCCTATCACAATATCGCGACAAGTTCCTCTTGCTTGGCTTTGTTTTCAAAAATGTTGCTATATCATGACATCTTTCTCCACCTTGTGTTTATTTCTAGCCCTTCCACGATAACGTGACATGTCGTGATATCATGCCATTCCATACCATTTGCTCCTTTTCTATTTTTCTATCGTGATATCGCAACATTTTTCATTGGCGCTCCCCTTGGCTGCTATATGTTGCGATATCGTGACATTTTCCTATCTCATTGCTATGTTGCCACTGCAATTCACGAAAACATGACATGTCATGATATCACAACAACTTTCAATTTAGTGCTCCCTCACCGCAACAAGTCGTGAAACTCCAACATGTCGCGATATCACGACAGTTTTACTCCCTTGCTTCCATTGGCTATTTTTAACCATGAAAACGTGACAAGTCACAAAAATGCAACATGTCGTGATATCGCGACATGTTCTGTACTTAACTGATTTTTGCATTTAGACGCCATGAAACTGCAACATGTCGCGATATCACGACATGTTATAGTTACTTTGCTCTAACACAAAACTTATAGAGATTTTTGTATTTTCCCTTTCAAAGTGCTTGGAGGGACAAATAGAAGAATTAGTATCTCTACAACTTGTGCATTCTTTTACATGAATAGTAACAACAAAAACAATGTGGCAAAAATGCCAACAGAAATATATTCAAGTGGAGACATATCAATATTGATAGGGTATTTTGCATAGTAGTATACCATAATATTTTTTATCATTCTTGAATAGAAAAATTTAAACAAAAAATATTCATATTGTCAATCAAGCACATAAAGGGAGGTCAAAAATCATTTTTATATTGAATTTGCATTGATGTCATTGGATCGTTGCATTTCAATGTTTGGCTAAAATATTTGAGGATAGTCTTTTCAGTAGAATATTTGACCCCCTTCTTTTCGTCATTGGGTGATATTTTACTTGTAAGAAAAAATACTTTTTAATTTAATAGAGTAATAAAATATTGAATATGGTGTACTTTCTATAGGGTGTACATATTGTAACTAGAATAAATAAATTTTTGGGTGGTAGATTATACATACTTGTTTCCTGCCATTCTTTATTGTGATTTTATTATTTTACGCCTCTAGTTCATTTACTGATGAGAGCACTTTAACTGACATGAGCACAAAAGTAATTAACATTCAAATTGAAATCAAATTAAGAAAAATATTCTTTATGCAAAAAATAATTGGTGATATGTATGTCTAAAAATATCATATTATAGCACGAAATGGTCGAGAAAAAAAGAATTAAAATGTGTTAAAAGAAATAGAGCATCAATTTGTATTTAGAGAACCAAAGCATTTACACATGTATAATATTAGTAAGGAAAAAAATATCTGAATAGAAACTAAGAATAAAATAGTTTTAAAAAATTCAAAATAGGGTAAAACAGAGAAAACATAGGAATAGAGTAATTACCATATGAATGCAGAAGAGGGATCGGATATTGGTGTGGTGTAGAATAGGATTAAAAAATCATTAAATATACATGTCAAAAATATAATATTATGGTACAAAATGGACTAGAAATAGAGAATCACAATGTCTTCGGTTAACCTATTCATAAATATTCAAATATTTTTAACAAAAATATAGAAAATAGATGATAACATCTAGAATATGGGAAAATAAAGAAAAATATAGCAAGTAGAGTAGTGATAGAGTACCTGGTGTAGAAAGAGGTTTAGTGTGGAACAGAATCTGATTAAAAAAAGTTTCAATTGCAAAAATGGTTCTGGTCGATTGTAGAATAGATTTTGGTTGCAAAAATGGTTCCAGTTGCAAAAGCAATTTTTAGTTACAGAAGTGGTTCAACCAGTTGAAGAACACGACCCGCATGCAAAATAATTTCAATCGATTGTAGAGTTGGTTTCGATTGCAAAAGTGGTTCCATCTGATTGTAGAATAGATCTTCATTATAGAAAGGGTTCCATCTGGTTTTAGAATAGGGTTCAGATGCAGAAGTTGTTTTATCCTATTATAGAATAGGGTTCTATTGCAAAAGTGGTTCTGAACAGTTGCAAATAAGGATTCAATTACAGAATTGATTCCAGATGGTTGCATAGCAAGATTTGGATGTAGATGTGGTTTCGGTTGGTTGTAGAATATTATTCGGCTATATAAGTGGTTTTGTCTAGTTAGAGAAGAGGTTTTATCCGATTGCAAAACTGGTGACGTCTAGTAGCAGAATAGGTTCCAATATTTTGCAAAATTGTGTCGGTATATTCATTGGGTGTATATTCGTAGAACAAGCTTAGAAACTAAAAATGTATTCTTGGGGTGTTAATTATATATAGAGGTATACTTGGCAAGTTAGGTGGAATAATTTAGAAATTTTAAAATTTTAGGGAAAAAAATGTACTCTATTTAGCGGGATTGCTTGTGAATTTTTAAAAATAACCATGATACTCTTATCAAAGCACGACAAATCGACACCTAAAATTTATTTGTCCCAAAAATTTATGGCTAAATGGCCAATGTCTCGGTCCCTCACATTTTGCAAATTTAATTTTTTGAAAATGCTACTTTTTGCCCAAATGGCGAATTTTCATCGTTATGCATAACCTTGGGACCCTATCTATATTACATCATGATCACATCATAGTTTACAATAAAAACAACTATGTATATATCACTTGGCAAGATTCAAATATGGATCCCCTCCTTGAAAATTGAGAAATATAAATAATTGAACTAATACCATTTAATAACCTTCTATTTTATATTATTTTTATGGCAAGCAGAGCAGTGACAGAGTACCTGGTGTAGAAAGAGGTCTAGTGTGGAACAGAATCTGATTAAAAAAAGTTTCAATTGCAAAAATGGTTTTGGTCGATTGTAGAATAGATTTTGGTTGCAAAAATGGTTCCAGTTGCAAAAGTGGTTTTTAGTTACAGAAGTGGTTCGACCGGTTGAAGAACACAACCCGCATGCAAAATAATTTTAGTCGATTGTAGAGTTGGTTTCGATTACAAAAGTGGTTCTATCCGATTGTAGAATAGATCCTGATTATAAAAAGGGTTCCATATGGTTTTAGAATAGGGTTCGGATGCAGAAGTGGTTTTTATCCTATTATAGAATAGGGTTCTATTGCAAAAGTGGTTCTAAACGGTTGCAAATAAGGATTCGATTACAAATTTGATTCCAGATGGTTGCATAGCAGGATCTGGGTGTAGATGTGGTTTCGGTTGGTTGTAGAATATTATTTGGCTACATAAGTGGTTTTGGCTAGCTAGAGAAGAGGTTTTATTTGATTGCAAAATTGGTGACGTCTAGTAGCAGAATAGGTTCCAATCTTGTGCAAAATTGTGTCGGTATATTCATTGGGTGTATATTCATAGAACAAGGTTAGAAACTAAAAATGTATTCTTGGGGTGTTAATTATATATAGAGGTATACTTGGCAAGTTAGGTGGAATAATTTAAAATTTTTAAAATTTTAGGGCAAAAAATGTACTCTATTTAGGCGGGATTCCTTGTGAATTTTTAAAAATAACCATGATACTCTTATCAAAGCATGACAAATCGACACCTAAAATTTATTTGTTCCAAAAATTTATGGCTAAATAGCCGATGTCTCGGTCCCCCAAATTTTGCAAATTTAAAATTTTGAAAATGCTACATTTTGCCCAAATGGCGAATTTTCATCGTTATGCATAACCTTGGGACCCTATCTATATTACATCATGATCACATCATAATTTACAATAAAAACAACTATGTATATATCACTTGGCAAGATTCAAATATGGATCCCCTCCTTGAAAATTGAGAAATATAAATAATTGAACTAATACCATTTAATAACCTTCTATTTTATATTATTTTTATGAATATGATTAATATCATTTTATTTTTATATTTTAAGCTTTTTCTTTTAAATTTATAGATTAACTTATTTTTCTTTTTAGTTAGTTGTTAATTTCTCTTATCTCAAATATTTGTTTTTGTATATTTGTATTCTTTTTTTATTGACGTTTATTTAACATTAACTTTAATATTATCCATTAATTTTAAACGAGAAAATTGTAAGTTGCCCTTATTGAAATGTTGAACGGCTGCCTCTTTTCATCATTCAAGAATAAAATATATAACTCTAGAGGTAAAAATTAATTTAACTAATTTTTTATATAAATGATAATTTTTAATTTAATAAAACTTTGAACAGCTATAAGATATAACTTTTTTAGATTCTTAAAAGTATCTGTGGCTTATGAAGTTATGAATTGGAGAGGGTAGGGCAGTCCTCCAATGGAAGTCCCGGTTGGAATCTCCACCCTACCAAATGCACATATGGTACATAAAATTCAATTAATAATACTGACTGAACACGTTAACTACACAAAATCTAGTTGATAATGCTAATGTGGTTAAAACAAGCAGTTAACTGTGTAAAAACCAAAGAGGCTAAATTCAAAAAAAAAAATGGCTCAACCTTAGATTCTAAGATAATTTATAGAGGAAAGCAAGATCTATTACTGTCCTTAACGTCCAACTTTTGGTGCAGGACATTAACCCTTATGTGTGAACCACGAATCCACGGCAAATAGGAATTCATAGCAAGAGACACTTCTCTCCTCGACCTTGCCTATGGCTATGATCATCACTCGCTAGCCGACAAGGAAATCGCTGGCAATCCTGGTTTCATACATCGATTGCGTTTAACTTTACGTGGACTTCACCCAATAACGTTAAATTTCCAGCTATCCCATCCGCCAAAAACTCGAACATTTGGAGCGTCAAAGAATCCCTCGTCTCATTCCCTCATGTGGGCTGCGACAAAGAAGGAAGCGAAACTCTGGTCCGATTATTTCAGATCTTCGAGTTGAAGACACCCTCACGATTATCGGATCGTTTCATATCTTCCAGAAGGAAGAAACAAATTTTGACTCTTATTTAAAATTATATGTCGCTTTGTCTCAAACCCTGTATAACCTGTACCGTCTTCCGGAGTTCTTCCATTGAAGCGCTTGTTCCCTCGACCGAGAATTGTAGTTATTTGTTTCATTCAATTCAAACGTTTTTGCCCCCAGAAGGAAGACATTTTCGGAGGCCTGAAGGCATGGAGGAGGGTCGAAAACGTCAGCGGTTCGAATCCTGGCAGGACTGTAGGAGCCCTTCCACCTCTGAGCAAATAGACGCCAGCCTCGCAAAGCTTCTTTGCCACAACTCGGATTGCTAGAATATTGATATTTGCTATGAAATCGTTTCTGAAATGAATTCGGAGGACGTGGATTCAGCCGGTGAAAAAATCCAGGAAGATTTGGTGTGGGATGTGATGAAAACGCTTCGAGAAGAAATCATTGCAAGCCCTGAGTGTGAAGACGAATAGATCACTAGTCCTCCCAATTGTGATGAAAGACATTACACTGGACCGCACGGAGAAGAGGAGCCTGTCATCAGAGTAGATTCGGTCGAGAATGGAGTGCAATATAAGAGTTGTAAGGCCGATTTTGAGTATCTAGTGTGGGCCAGTGATGACGAGCTGGGTATTTCTAGCAGTCCACAGTTAGGTTTTGTGGACGATCGCCTAGATGACTGTTTTTTGGCTTATTATGGTGCAGATTATGGCTTTTATGAATGTGTCCTAATGGAAAGAGAGGGGGAACAAGAGCTTCTGCTGCAAAATTTGTGGGATTATAATAACATTGAGAGCAACAAGCAAGCCTGCGGTGATCTACTATTTGTCCAAGACGGCCACTGCCAGGAGTTTTCGAGCTAAAATAGCAATTGTTCTGCAGATTCTCATGAGAATGCTGAAAATTTTAAAGTTCTAGAAAATTTGGAGATTATTTTTTAATAGCTATTGACATGTAAATTATTAAATTGAGCGTAAGAATGAATTTTGCTCAAGGGAAGAATATGGATGTTAGCATCGCTAGAGTTATGATGTGTGGATGATATAATTAATCGTAGAGATTATTTTTTATAGCTATTGACATGTAAATTAAGGACGGCATTATTAAATTGAGCATAGAATGAATTTTGCTCAAGGGAAGCATCTCGATGTTAGCATCACGAGAGTTATGACGCGTGGGATGATATAATTATTGTAGAAAAAGATAACCTATGCAATTAGCCATTCAATTTATTTGACCACAACTTTTATTAATATCATCACTTAAAAAGTTAATTTATTTTCTAAATTTGTGTAATTAACAATTTATTTGATATTAAATTATAAAAATAAGTTTTTTTTTTTAAATAAAGGGGTAAAAATTTATTGGTAAAAAGTTTGGATTATAGAGTACAACTGAGCTTCCAACCAGGACTCAAATAAACAACCAAATAGGCTAAAACCACTAGACTAGAATGACACCCGAAAAAGACAACAAGAATAAACCACATTAAGTCTGTACATCTTTGTGGATCAATTCCAATTATCGATACTCCAAGGATCCAAAGATCTTAGAAACCTTTTTGACCAGGTAATCAGCAACCGCATTCCATTTCCTTAGAATGTGCACAAAGGATATAATTAGAACTCTTCACTCATTCTAAGAATCTGAATGGCTATAGAGGCCAATTGCCAATTAACTTCCTCCACCCTTTTAATGTTTAAAATATTAACTACAATTTGAGAGTCAGACTCGCAGATAATCCTATGCCAACCAAGAGAAAACCCCCTTCCGCAAGGCCTCAAGAATTGCAAGAGCTTCCATAAAATTGTTGGAGTGAACACCTTTATAAATGGAAAATCAAAACCGACACCACCAGTAGAATCTCTCCCAACACCGCCAATGCTAGCATGTCTAGGATTACCCCTGGACGATCCATCAGTATTAATTTTTTAAACTCCTCTAGAGGGTGGCCTCCACCTACCATCTCTCCTAACCTTCTTGTTGAGTTGAGGAACCCTACTAGGGCTACAAGAGCTCACACCATCCCCAAAGAGACCAAGGGCTTGTTGTACCTTCTTCTCCCTAGAATCCAAAAGAGGGTCCACATCACATTTGCTATGGATTATTTTCTAAACCATATACAGGATCCTTTACCAGATCTGTTGAACAGCCAAATAACTGTCCTAAAATATCCATTCAAGCCAAATTTTCTAGAGGATGCAAGAAGGGCCCAAATTCCAAGTCACCCGAAGGAAGGGGGCCTTGGTCGGAGGTCTACCCAAACTACTCCAAAACTCCACCAGAGATAGCACATGAAAACATGGATGGTTACAGGTGCTCCACCAATGGTGCCAAATGTCTCTGTCAAAGTTGCATTGGAAAAATAAATGAGAAGAGTCATCCTCATTCTTACTACAAAGGACACAAAAAGAGGGACCCTAAAATCCCCTCTTCCTCACATTATCCCAAGTGAGGCATTTATTACGAGCTACCAACTAGAGAAAGAAGTTACATTTTAGCCAGACAAATTTTTTCCACACCTTTTTTCACCAAGTGACAAGAAGACTCCCATACTTTTTCTTATCAAGAACCTGATAACCATAGGCTACCGAGTAGGTTCCCTTAGGATTAGGGTTCCAAGATAGAATATATTTACCCCTCAATGAAGAACAAGACCTCCCCGTAAGAATAAGAGCAAGCACATATTTGTCCTTGGCCAATCCCCCCTAGGGCCATTCTTGTAGATCTTTCCACCTGTACATCTCCATATTTCCAAAAGACTGGATTTTTTTAAAGTCCTCCACATGAGACCAGCCTGCTTCTAAGAAAAAATTCTTAGGGAACGTAACCTAGGATATTGATTCAAGATAGGAGGGTGGCCATCCCAAGAATCCTCTCAAAAAGAGCATTTGATCCCTGATTGCAAATCCAGAATAAACCCTACTTGATTAAATTAGCTCCTCTTTTCAGAGTGTCCTAGATAACTGAACCTTTCCCAACCAAGTTGACTCTATGGATTTCAGCCTCAGAAATACCTCTCAAGTATTTACAAGATAATATTTTAACCCAAATATTATCTTGAGAGGTACACCATCTCCAATAAAGTTATGTAGCCAAAGCCTGCCCAAAAAGAGTTGTCTGTCACAACCCAAGGCCTCCCTCTTGCACCGGCCTACTTATAGAATTCCACCTAACCAAACTTCATTTAGATTGATCAAGTTTTCCAGACCATAAAAACTATCTTGACAAAGCATCCATGTCCTTGATGAATTGAGAGGGAGCTATTTGTACAAAACATCTATAAATGGGTATATCTTGAACAACAGATTTTAAAAGCAACACTCTACCTATAGTGGATAGCCATCTGAAAGTCCAGTGATTCATCTTCCTTCTAAACTTATCAAGCATAGACTGCCAAGAAGATCTAGGTAGAGTGTGATATGAAATTGGAATACCAAGATAAATGAAGGGGGGAGTCCCAACCTGGAGTCTTAGAATGCAAGAAATCCTGGCTTGAATAAGAGGAGGGGTATTAAAGAAAAAAATAGAAGACTTGTCCTCATTAATCAACTGTCCAGAAGCACCAAGATATATATCAAGATACTGTCTAATATTTCCAACTTCCCTGATAGTGGCAACTCCCAACAAAGAAGTATCATCAACAAATTGAAGGTGGAAAAGAGGTGGCAAATTACTATCCCACTTCCACCCCTGAATGAGACCCTGCATGACTTGATACTTGAGCAATCTTACCAACCCTTCCGTAATAATGATAAACAAATAAGGAGATAAATGATATCCTTACCTAAATCCCCTTGAGGCCTCAAACAACTCTGATGGCTCATTATTAACAAGAATAGAGAATGAGGAAGAAGAAACATAGTTCATCACCCATCTAATCCATTCCTCCTCAAATCCAAAAGCAATAAGAACTTTTTGAAGAAAGTACCATTTGACTTGATCATAGGCTTTGGCCATGTCCAAATTAATGAACATAGTTTTCTTCTTAGAATTTTCCATCGAGTGAATACCTTCTGTAGCAATAACAACCCCATCCAATATTTTTCGGCCAACAACAAACCCTCCTTGCTCCTCAGAGATGATTTTACTTAACCATATCTTCAACCTCTCAGTAATAATTTTTGTGATGATCTTATACATAACATTGCAGAGAGCAATAGGCCTGAACATATCCAAGGAATTTATTCCCTCTTTTTTGGGTATAAGCACCACAAAGGTAGCATTTAGGGCCCTTAGCATCTGTTTGTTCTTTTGGGACTAATGGACCACCTCAAAAAGATTAAATTTGATTAAATTCCAAAAATCCTGATAAAACTCAATCGGGAATCCATCTGGACCTGAGGCTTTTCCTTTTTTCATCTTCAATACAACATTTTCCAACTTCTCAAGGGAAATTGTACCCATCAAGTGCTCATTCATATCTCTAGAAATAATCACTAGAATACAGTTTAGAATAAGCTTTTCATTCTCATCATCTGATAGGGAGTCCTCCTTGAAGAGAGAGGAAAAATACCTCTTAGTTTATTTTGAAATATCCTTGAAAGAATAGAGCAGGATACCCTGAGAATTCACAAGAGAGGTAATCAGGTTACCATTACGGTGAGCCTTAACTGAGTTATAAAAGAAGGATGTGTTCCTATCCCCTTCCTGAAGCCACTCTACTCGAGATTTTTATTTCCAAAAAATTTCTTCCCTTAGTTCCCATTCAACAAGGTCTTTTACAGCCTCAGATTCCTCAACAAAATATCCTTCATGAATCCCTGATCTCTAATCTTCCTTGAAGCTTCTTCCATCCTCCTAAGAGCTACCAGATTAGCCAAGGAAAGGTTCCCAAAATTCAGTCTATTCCATCTATTAAATTTATGTTTTACAAATTGTAGTCACTTCATAAAGGAATACATAGTGGTGCCATGAGGAGGTTTGCTAGTGGTCCACCAGCCTTGCATGAAATTATGAAGCTTAGGATCATGAAGCCACATAAGTTGAAACTTAAAGGAGAGATTATTTTTTAGCCATAACTCCAAATAAAAGAGTTTGATAGGCCAATGATCAGATCCCCTACCCTCCAGAATCACAAAACTAACACCTCTGTTATTACCCATCCAATAATTGGATATAAAAAACCTATCCAATATCTTTGATATGGAAGCTTTCCTACACCTTCTATTGTGCCAAGTAAAGATCCCATTATCTGGATTGATGTCAACCAAGTTTAGGGCCTGGATATCAGCACTGAAGACGAAAGAAAAAGGCTCGATACGGTCCACCACACCACGTTTCTCCTCTAGACAAGTGATAGAGTTGAAGTCTCCAGCCAAAATCCATGGGTACATGGGAACCAAACTTATCACAAAGCAAATGTGCTTCCACAAATTCACTTTACCATTGTAATCAATAGGAGCATACACATTTGTAAGTAGGATGATTTCACCAGATTCATTATCATGCCTAACCATCTGCTAAAAATCCAAGACGAGATATATTAACCGGATCCCATAAACAAGCAAAGCAACCAGCATATACACATGCACCAATACACTGGAATTACCCCCTTCTCCATAACTTGGGAGAAATATTGAACATACTATCAATAGCCAATTTAGTCTCCCAAATAAACACCACATTTGGAGAATGCACACGAACCAAATCAAGAACAAATTTTTATCTAGGGATGCTATTCAACCCCCTTACATTCCATGAGAGGATAATTATTTTTAGGGGTTATAAAAATGGGGTCCAATGTTCTCACCAAGCCTGACTCCACCAAAGTCTCCCCGATTAACATAATTTTATCTTGGTCCTTCTTTCGACCCACCTTCATATTCTTATCCGAAAAACTTTTTTTAATTATTTTCTGTTGTAATCCCAACACTGTAGGAGTTTTGCAGTCCAGGGATGACTGCATCAGTGACTCGAGTAGGAGAGGGCATAACTAAATCTATACCACTTTCTAAAATATTTTCCCTTATAGGGCTAGACCTAACCATGTCCCCTATACTTAGATCCAAAGACCTTTGTTATTCATTTGAACCCCCTAGATTTGATTCCTTAAGTTCCCCCTCAAGAAGAGACATATGATTTGGCCTTGTTATATTTATATCAGGTAGCGATGTTTCAGGTATCTCCATGCACTGATAAAGATCATCTAATATTTCAAAACAAATGAGTAGAACACCTGGATGGCTATCCTTAAGGTCTTTGTTTGCCCTTCGTCCTTTGTTTTGGGCTTAACCGCAACAAAACCTTACTTATCCCTTTCCCCTTCCTTGATTAGGGCTTTTTCTTTATCTAAACTTTGTCAAGATATATCCTCATCTAATATTAATGAAGACTTGTCCTCATTAATCAACTGTCCAGAAGCACCAAGATATATGTCAAGATACTGTCTAATATTTCCAACTTCCTTGATAGTGGCAACTCTCAACAAAGAAGTATCATCAACAAATTGAAGGTGGAAAAGAGGTGGCAAACTACTATCCCACTTCCACCCCTAAATGAGACCCTACATGACTTGAGACTTGAGCAATCTTACCAACCATTCCACAATAATAATAAACAAATAAGGAGATAAAGGATATCCTTACCTAAATCCCCTTGAGGCCTCAAACAGCTCTGATGGCTCATTATTAACAATAATAGAGAATGAGGAAGAAGAAACACACCTCATCACCCATCTAATCCATTCCTCCTCAAATCCAAAAGCAGCAAGAACTTTATGAAGAAAGTACCATTTGACTTGATCATAGGTTTTGGCCATGTCCAAATTAATGAACATAGTTTTCTTCTTAGAATTTTCTGTCGAGTGAATAGATTCTGTAGCAATAACAACCCCATCCAATATTTTTCGGCCAACAACAAACCCTCCTTGCTCCTCAGAGATGATTTTACTTAACCATATCTTCAACCTCTCAGTAATAATTTTTGTGATGATCTTATACATAACATTGCAGAGAGCAATAGGCTTGAACATATCCAAGGAATTTACTCCCTCTTTTTTGGGTATAAGCACCACAAAGGTAGCATTTAGGGCCCTTAGCATATTTTTGTTCTTTTGGGACTCATGGACCACCTCAAAAAGATTAAATTTGATTAAATTCCAAAACTCCTAATAAAACTCAATCGAGAATCCATCTGGACCTGAGGCGCTTTTCCTTTTTTCATCTTGAATATAACATTTTCCAAATTCTCAAGGGAAATTGGACCCATCAAGTACTCATTCATATCTCTAGAAAAAATCACTGGAATATAGTTTAGAATAAGCTTTTCATTCTCATCATCTGATAGGGAGTCCTCCTTGAAGAGAGAGGAAAAATACATCTTTGTGGATCAATTCCAATTATCGATACTCCAAGGATCCAGCAGCTTAGAAACCCTTTTGACCAGGTAATTAGCAACCACATTCCATTTCCTTAGAATGTGCACAAAGGATATAAATTCAAACTCTTCACTCATTCTAAGAATTTGAATGGCTACAGAGGCCAATTGCCAATTAACTTCCTCCATCCTTTTACTTTTTAAAATATTAAACACAATTTGAGAGTCAGACTTGCAGATAATCCTATTCCAGGCAAGAGAAAACCCCCTCTGCAAGGCCTCAAAAATTGCAAGAGCTTCCATAAAATTGTTGGAGTGAACACCTTTATAAATGGAAAAGCAAAAATCGACACCACCAGTAAAATCTCTCCCAACATTGCCAATGCTAGCATGTCCAGGATTACACCTGGACGATCCATCAGTATTAATTTTTTAAACTCCTCTAGGGGGTGGCCTCCACCTACCATCTCTCCTAACCTTCTTGTTGAGCTAAGGAACCCTACTAGGGCTACAAGAGTTCACACCATCCCCAAAGAGACCAAGGGGTTGTTGTACCTTCTTCTCCCTAGAATCCAAAAGAGGGTCCACATCACATTTGCTATGGATTATTTTCGGAACCATATACAGGATCCTTTGCTAGATCTGTTGAATAGCCAAATAACTGTCCCAAAATATGCATCGGTTTCGTTCGAGTTTTGGTCGGAGGTCTACCCAGACTACTCCAAAACTCCACCAGAGACAAAGACATGAAAACATGGATGGTTACAGGTGCTCCACCAATGGTGCCAAATGTCTCTGGCAAAGTTGCATTAGAAAAATAAATGAGAAGAGTCATCCTCATTCTTACTACAAAGGACACAAAAAGAGGGACCCTAAAATCCCCTCTTCCTCACATTATCCCAAGTGAGGCATTTATTACGAGCTACCAACTAGAGAAAGAAGTTACATTTTAGCCAGGAAAATTTTTTCCACAACTTTTTCCACCAAGTGACAGGAAGACTCCCATACTTTTTCTTATCAAGAACCTGATAACCATAGGCTACCGAGTAGGTTCCCTTAGGATCAGGGTTCCAAGATAGAATATATTTACCCCTTAATGAAGAACAAGACCTCCCCGTAAGAATAAGAGCAAGCACCTCTTTGTCATTGGCCAGTCCCCCATACGGTCATTCTTCTAGATCTTTCCACCTGTACATCTCCATATTTCCAAAAGATTGGAATTTTTTAAAGTCCTCCACACGAGACCAGCCTGCTTCCATGAAAAAAATGCTTAGGGAATGTAACCTAGGATATTGATTCAAGATAGGAGGGTGGTCATCCCAAGAATCCTCTCAAAAAGAGCATTTGATCCCTTATTGCAAATCTAGAATAAACCCTACTTGATTAAATTAGCTCCTCTTTTCAGAGTGTCCTAGATAACTGAACCTTTCCCAACCAAGTTGAATCTAGGGATTTCAGCCTCAGAAATACCTCTCAAGTATTTACAAGATAATATTTTAACCCAAATCTTATCTTGAGAGGTACACCATCTCCAATAAAGTTTTGCAGCCAAAGTCTGCTCAACAAGAGTTGTCTGTCGCAACCCAAGTCCTCCCTCTTGCATCGGCCTACTTATAGAATTCCACCTAACCAAACTTCATTTAGATTGATCAAGTTTTCCAGACCATAAAAACTATCTTGACAAAGCATCCATGTCCCTGATGAAGTGAGAGGGAGCTATTTGTACAAAACATCTATAAATGGGTAAATCTTGAACAATAGATTTTAAAAGCAACACTCTACCTACAGTGGATAGCCATCTGAAATTCCAGTGATTCACCTTCCTTCTAAACTTATCAAGCATAGACTGCCAAGAATATCTAGGTAAAGTGTGATATGAAATTGGAATACCAAGATAAATGAATGGGGGAGTCCCAACCTGGAGTCTTAGAATGTGAGAAATCCTAGCTTGAATAAGAGGAGGGGTATTAAGGAAAAAAATAGAAGACTTGTCCTCATTAATCAACTATCCAGAAGCACCAAGATATATATCAAGATACTGTCTAATATTTCCAATTTCCCTGATAGTGGCAACTCCCAACAAAGAAGTATCATCAACAAATTGAAGGTGGAAAAGAGGTGGCAAACTACTATCCCACTTCCACCCCTGAATGAGACCCTACATGACTTGAGACTTGAGCAATATTACCAACCCTTCCGTAATAATGATAAACAAATAAGGAGATAAATGATATCCTTACCTAAATCCCCTTGAGGCCTCAAACAACTCTGATGGCTCATTATTAACAAGAATAGAGAATGAGGAAGAAGAAACATAGTTCATCACCCATCTAATCCATTCCTCCTCAAATCCAAAAGCAGCAAGAACTTTTTGAAGAAAGTACCATTTGACTTGATCATAGGCTTTGGCCATGTCCAAATTAATGAACATAGTTTTCTTCTTAGAATTTTCCATCGAGTGAATACCTTCTGTAGCAATAACAACCCCATCCAATATTTTTCGGCCAACAACAAACCCTCCTTGCTCCTCAGAGATGATTTTACTTAACCATATCTTCAACCTCTCAGTAATAATTTTTGTGATGATCTTATACATAACATTGCAGAGAGCAATAGGCCTGAACATATCCAAGGAATTTACTCCCTCTTTTTTGGGTATAAGCACCACAAAGGTAGCATTTAGGGCCCTTAGCATCTTTTTGTTCTTTTGGGACTAATGGACCACCTCAAAAAGATTAAATTTGATTAAATTCCAAAAATCCTGATAAAACTCAATCGGGAATCCATCTGGACCTGAGGCTTTTCCTTTTTTCATCTTCAATACAACATTTTCCAACTTCTCAAGGGAAATTGTACCCATCAAGTGCTCATTCATATCTCTAGAAACAATCACTAGAATATAGTTTAGAATAATCTTTTCATTCTCATCATATGATAGGGAGTCCTCCTAGAAGAGAGAGGAAAAATACCTCTTAGTTTCTTTTGAAATATCCCTAAAAGAATAGAGCAGGGTACCCTGAGAATTCACAAGAGAGGTAATCAGGTTAACATTATGGTGAGCCTTAACTGAGTTATAAAAGAAGGATGTGTTCCTATCCCCTTCCTGAAGCCACTCTACTCGAGATTTTTATTTCCAAAAAATTTCTTCCCTTAGTTCCCATTCAACAAGGTCTTTTACAGCCTCAGATTCCTCAACAAAACATCCTTCATGAATCCCTGATCTCTAATCTTCCTTGAAGATTCTTCCATCCTCCTAAGAGCTACCAGCTTAGCCAAGGAAAGGTTCCCAAAATTTAGTCTATTCCATCTCTTCAATTTATGTTTTACAAATTGTAGTCACTTCATAAAGGAATACATAGTGGTGCCATGAGGAGGTTTGCTAGTGGTCCACCAGCCTTGCATGAAATTATGAATCTTAGGATCATGAAGCCACATAAGTTGAAACTTAAAGGAGAGATTATTTTTTAGCCCTAACTCCAAATAAAAGAGTTTGATAGGCCAATGATCAGATCCCCTACCCTCCAGAATCACAAAACTAACACCTCTATTATTACCCATCCAATAATTGGATATAAAAATCCTATCCAATCTCTCTGATATGGAAGCTTTCCTACACCTTCTATTGTGCCAAGTAAAGATCCCATTATCTGGATTGATGTCAACCAAGTTTAGGGCCTGGATATTAGCACTAAAGACGAAATAAAAAGGCTCGATACTGTCCACCCCACCACGTTTCTCCTCTAGACAAGTGATAGAGTTGAAGTCTCCAGCCAAAATCCATGGGTACATGGGAACCAAACTTATCACAAAGCAAATGTGCTTCCACAAATTCACTTTACCATTGTAATCAATAGGAGCATACACATTTGTAAGTAGGATGATTTCACCAGATTCATTATCATGCCTGACCATCTGCTAAAAATCCAAGATGGGATATATTAACCGGATCCCATAAACAAGCAAAGCAACCAGCATATACACATGCACCAATACACTGGAATTACCCCCTTCTCCATAACTTGGGAGAAATATTGAACATACTATCAATAGCCAATTTAGTCTCCCGAATAAACACCACATTTGGAGAATGCACACGAACCAAATCAAGAACAACTTTTTATCTAGGTATGCTGTTCAACCCCTTTACATTCCATGAGAGGATAATCATTTTTAGGGGTTATAAATATGGGGTCCAATGTTCTCACCAAGCCTGACTCCACCAAAGTCTCCCTCATTAACATAATTTTATCCTGGTCCTTCTTTTGACCCACCTTCATATTCTTATCCGAAAAACTTTTTTTAATTATTTTCTATTGTAATCCCAACACCGTAGGAGTTTTGCAGTCCAGGGATGACTGCATCAGTGACTGAGTAGGAGAGGGCATAACTAAATCTGTACCACTTTCTAAAATAGTTTCCCTTATATGGCTAGACCCAACCATGTCCCCTATACTTAGATCCAAAGACCTTTGTTATTCATTTAAACCCCCTAGATTTGATTCCTTAAGTTCCCCCTCAAGAAGAGACATATGATTTGGCCTTGTTATATTTATATCAGGTAGCGATGTTTCAGGTATCTCCATGCACTAATAAATATCATCTAATATTTCAAAACAAATGAGTAGAACACCTGGCTGGCTATCCTTAAGGTCTTTGTTTGCCCTTCGTCATTTGTTTTGGGCTTAACCAGAACAAAACCTTCCTTATCCCATTCCCCTTCCTTGATTAGGGATTTTTCTTTATCTAAACTTTTTCAAGATATATCCTCATCTAATATTAATGAAGACTTGTCCTCATTAATCAACTGTACAGAAGCACCAAGATATATGTCAAGAGAATATCTAATATTTCTAGCTTCCTTGATAGTGGCAATTCCCAACAAAGCATTATCATCAATGAATTCAAGGTGGGAAAGAGGTGGCAAACTACTATCCCACTTCCACCCCTGAATGAGACCCTGCATGACTTGAGACTTGAGCAATATTCCCAACCCTTCCACCATAATGATAAAAAAATAAGGAGATAAAGGATCTCCTTGCCTCAATCCCCTTGAGGCCTCAAATAGCTCTGATGGCTCATTATTAACAAGAATAAAGAATGAGGAAGAAGAAACACAACTCATCACCCATCTAATCCATTCCTCCTCAAATCCAAAAGCAACAAGAACTTTCTAAAGAAAGGACCATCTGACCCGATCATAGGCTTTGGCCATGTCCAAATTAATGAACATAGTTTTCTCCTTAGAATTTTCCATCGAGTGAATAGCTTCTGTAGCAATAACAACCCCATCCAATATTTTTCAGCCAACAAAAAACCCTCCTTGCTCCTCAGAGATGATTTTTCTCAACCATATCTTCAGCCTCTCAGCAATAATTTTTGTGATGATCTTATACACAACATTGCAGAGAGTAATAGGCTTGAACATATCCAAGGAATTTGCTCCCTTTTTTTTGGGTATAAGCACCACAAAGGTAACATTTAGGGCCCTTAGCATCTATTTGTTCTTTTGGGACTCATGGACCACCTCCAAAAGATCAAATTTGATTAAATTCCAAAAATCTTGATAAAACTCAATCGAGAATCCATCTGGACTCTAGGCGCTTTACCTTTTTTCATATTGAATACAACATTTTCCAACTCCTCAAGGGACATGGACCCATCAAGTGCTCATTCATCTCTCTAGAAAAAATCACTGGAATACAGTTTAGAATAAGATTTTCATTCTCATCATCTGATAGGGAGTCCTCCTTGAAGAGAGAGGAAAAATACCTCTTAGTGGATCAATTCCGAATTATCGATACTCCAAGGATCCAAGCAGACTTAGAAACCCTTTTGACCAAGTAATCAAGCAACCACATTCCATTTCCTTAGAATGTGCACAAAGGATATAAATTCCTTAAACTCTTCACTCATTCTAAGAATATGAATGGCTACAGAGGCCAAGTTGCCAATTAAGTCTCCTCCACCTCTTCAATTTATTTTTTAAAATCATTAAACAGGCAGAGGAGGTTTGAGAGTGGGCCACCAACCTCGCAGAAAATCCTGAAGCTTAGGACCAAGAGAAGCCCCATAAGTTGAAAGGCCTAAAGAAGGATTGTAAGAGCCTAACTCCATAAAATTGTTGGCAGTGAACATATCCTCTACCCTCTAAAGGGAAAAGAAAAAATTGACACCACCAATAGAATATCTCCCAACACCGCCAATGCCAACATGTCCAGGATTACCCCTGGATGATCCATCAGTATTAATTTTTAAAACTCCTCTAGGGGGTGGCCTCCACCTACCATCTCTCCTAACCTTCTTGTTGAGCTGAGGAACCCTACTAGGGCTAGAAGAGTTCACACCATCCCCAAAGAGATCAAGGGCTTGTTGTACCTTCTCCTCCCTAGAATCCAAAAGAGGGTCCACATCACATTTGCTATGGATGGTTTCCTAAACCATATACAGGAATCCTTTGCCAGATCTATTGAAAAGCCAAATAACTGCCCTAAAATATGCATCGATTTTGTTCAAGCCAAATTTTCTAGATGATGCAAGAAGGGCCCAAATTCCAAGCCACCCAAAGGAAGGGGGCCTTGGCCGGAGGTCTACCCAGACTACTCCAAAACTCCACCAGGGATAGCACATGAAAACATGGATGGTTCCAGGTGATCCACCAATAGTGCCAAATGTCTCTGGCAAAGGAGCATTGGAAAAATAAATGAGAAGAGTCATCCTCATTCTTACTACAAAGGACACAAAAAGAGGGACCCTAAAATCCCCTCTTCCTCACATTATCCCAATTGAGGCATTTATTACGAGCTACCAACTAGAGAAAGAAGTTACATTTTGGCCAGGCAAATTTTTTCCACACCTTTTTCCACCAAGTGACAGGAAGACTCCCATACTTTTTCTTATCAAGAACCTGATAACCATAGGCTACCGAGTAGGTTCCCTTAGGATCAGGGTTCCAAGATATAATATCCTTACCACTCAATGAAGAACAAGGCCTCCCCATAAGAATAAGAGCAAGCACCTCTTTTTCGTTGGCCAGTCCCCCCTAGGGTCATTCTTCTAGATCTTTCCACCTGTACATCTCCATATTTCCAAAAGACTAGATTTTTTTAAAGTCCTCCACACAAGCCCAACATGCTTCCAAGAAAAAAATGCTTAGGGAATGTAACCTAGGATATTTATTCAAGATAGGAGGGTGGCCATCCCAAGAATCCTCTCAAAAAAGAGCATTTGATCCCTGATTGAAAATCCAAAACAAACCCTACTTGATTAAATTAGCTCCTCTTTTCAAAGTGTCCCAGATAATTGAACCTTTCCCAACCAAGTTGACTCTAGGGATTTCAGCCTCAAAAATACCTCTCAAGTATTTACAAGATAATATTTTACCCCAAATCTGATCTTGAGAGGTACACCATCTCCAATAAAGTTTTACAACCAAAGCCTACCCAAAAAGAGTTGTATGTCGCAACCCAAGGCCTCCCTCTTGCATCGGCCTACATATAGAATCCCACCTAACCAAAATTCATTTAGATTGATCAAGTTTTCTAGACCATAAAAACTATCTTGACAAAGCATCCATGTCCTTGATGAAGTGAGAGGGAGCTATTTGTACAAAACATCTATAAATGGGTAAATCTTGAACAATAGATTTTAAAAGCAACACTCTACCTACAGTGGATAGCCATCTAAAAGTCCAATGATTCACCTTCCTTCTAAACTTATCAAGCATAGACTACCAAGAAGATCTAGGTAGAGTGATATGAAATTGGAATACCAAGATAAATGAAGGGGGGAGTCCCAACGTGGAATCTTAGAATACGAGGAATCCTGGCTTGAATAAGAGGAGGGGTATTGAAGAATAAAATAGAAGACTTGTCCTCATTAATCAGCTGTATAGAAGCACCAAGATATATGTCAAGAGAATATCTAATATTTCCAGCTTCCCTGATAGTGGCAACTCCCAACAAAGAAGTATCATCAACAAATTGAAGGTGGGAAAGAGGTGGCAAACTACTATCCCACTTCCACCCCTGAATGAGACCCTACATGACTTGAGACTTGAGCAATATTCCCAACCCTTCCACCATAATGATAAAAAAATAAGGAGATAAAGGATCTCCTTACCTCAATCCCCTTGAGGCCTCAAATAGATCTGATGGCTCATTATTAACAAGAATAAAGAATGAGGAAGAAGAAACACAACTCATCACCCATCTAATCCATTCCTCCTCAAATCCAAAAGCAACAAGAACTTTCTGAAGAAAGGACCATTTGACCCAATCATAGGCTTTGGCCATGTCCAAATTAATGAACATAGTTTTCTCCTTAGAATTTTCCATCGAGTGAATAGCTTCTGTAGCAATAACAACCCCATCATAGATTTTTCGGCCAGCAACAAACCCTCCTTGCTCCTTAGAGATGATTTTTCTCAACCATATCTTCAGCCTCTCAGCAATAATTTTTGTGATGATCTTATACACAACATTACAGAGAGTAATAGGCCTGAACATATCCAAGGAATTTGCTCCCTCTTTTTTGGGTATAAGCACCACAAAGGTAACATTTAGGGCCCTTAGAATCTGTTTGTTCTTTTGGGACTCATGGACCACCTCCAAAATATTAAATTTGATTAAATCCCAAAAATCTTGATAAAACTCAATCAGGAATCCATCTGGTCCTGGGGCTTTACCTTTTTTCATATTGAATACAACATTTTCCAACTCCTCAAGGGACATGGACCCATCAAGTGCTCATTCATCTCTCTAGAAACAATCACTGGAATACAATTTAGAATAAGATTTTCATTCTCATCATCTGATAGGGAGTCCTCCTTGAAGAGAGAGGAAAAATACCTCTTAGCATCTTCTGAAATATCCCTGAAAGAAGAGAGTAGGGTACCTTGAGAATTCACAAGAGAGGTAATCAGGTTACCATTACGATGAGCCTTAATTGAGTTATAAAAGAAGGTTGTGTTCCTATCCCCTTCCTGAAGCCAATCTACTCGAGCTTTTTATTTCCAAAAAAATTATTCCCTTAGTTCCCATTCAACAAGGTCTTTTACAGCCTCAGATTCCTCAACAAGAAGATCCTTCATGAATCCATGATCTCTAATATTCCTTGAAGCTTCTTCCATCCTCCTAAGAGCTGCCAGCTTAGCCAAGGAAAGGTTCCCAAAATTTAGTCTATTCCATCTCTTCAATTTATGTTTTACAAATTGTAGTCGCTTCATAAAGGAATACATAGCGGTGCCATGAGGAGGTTTGCTAGTGGTCCACCAACCTCGCATTAAATCATGAAGCTTAGGATCATGAAGCCACATAAGTTGAAACTTAAATGAGGGATTATTTTTTAGCCCTAACTCCAAAGCAGAGAGTTTGATAGGTCAATGATCAGATCCCCTACCCTCCAGAATCACAAAACTAGCACCTCTGTTATTACCCATCCAATAATTGGATATAAAAAACCTATCCAATATCTCTGAGATGGAATCTTCCCCACACCTTCTATTGTGCCAAGTAAAGATCCCATTATTTGGCTTGATGTCAACCAAGTTTAGGGTCTGGATATCAGCACTTAAGACAAAATAAAAAGGCTCGAGACGGTCCACCCCACCACGTTTCTCCTCTAGACAAGTGATAGAGTTGAAGTCTCCAACCAAAATCCATGGGTACATGGGAACCAAACTTATCACAAAGAAAATGTGCTTCCACAAATTCACTTTACCATTGTAATCAATAGGAGTATACACATTTGTAAGTAGGATGATTTCACCAGATTCATTATCATGCTCGACCATCTACTAGAAATCCAAGTAAGAGGGGATATATTAACCGGATCCCATAAACAAGCAAAGCAACCAAAATATACACATGCACCAATACACTGGAATTACCTCCTTCTCCATAACTTGGGAGAAATATTGAACATACTATCAATAGCCAATTTAGTCTCCTAAATAAACACCACATCTGGAGAATGCACACGAACCAAATCACGAACAACTTTTTATCTAGGGATGCTGTTCAACCCCCTTACATTCCATGAGAGGATAATAATTTTTGGGGGTTATAAAAATGGGAGTCCAATGTTCTCACCAAGCCTGACTCCACCAAAGTCTCCCCCATTAACTTAATTTTATCCTGGTCCTTCTTTCGACCCACCTTCATATTCTTATCCGAAAAACTTTTTTTAATTATTTTCTATTGTAATCCCAACACCGTAGGAGTTTTGCAGTCCAGGGATGACTGCATCAGTGACTGAGTAGGAGAGGGCATAACTAAATCTGTACCACTTTCTAAAATAGTTTCCCTTACAGGGCTAGACCCATCCATGTCCCCTATACTCAGATCCAAAGACCTTTGTTCTTCATTTAAACCCCTTAGATTTGATTCCTTAAGTTCCCCCTCAAGAAGAGACATATGATTTGGCATTTTTATATTTATATGAGGTAGCGATGTTTCAGGTATCTCCATGCACTGATCAAGATCATCTAATATTTCAAAAAAAATGAGTAGAACACCTGGCTGTCTATCCTTAAGGTCTTTGTTTGCCCTTCATCCTTTGTTTTGGGCTTAACCGGAACAAAACCTTCCTTATCATGTTCCCCTTCCTTGATTAGAGCTTTTTATTTATCTAAAATTTGTCAAGATATATCCTCATCTAATATTAATGAAGACTTGTCCTCATTAATCAACTGTCCAGAAGCACCAAGATATATGTCAAGATACTGTCTAATATTTCCAACTTCCTTGATAGTGGCAACTCTCAACAAAGAAGTATCATCAACAAATTGAAGGTCGAAAAGAGGTGGCAAACTACTATCCCACTTCCACCCCTGAATGAGACCCTGCATGACTTGAGACTTGAGCAATATTACCAACCCTTCCACAATAATAATAAACAAATAAGGAGATAAAGGATATCCTTACCTAAATCCCCTTGAGGCCTCAAACAGCTCTAATGGCTCATTATTAACAAGAATAGAGAATGAGGAAGAAGAAACACAGCTCATCACCCATCTAATCCATTCCTCCTCAAATCCAAAAGTAGCAAGAACTTTTTGAAGAAAGTACCATTTGACTTGATCATAGGCTTTGACCATGTCCAAATTAATGAACATAGTTTTCTTCTTAGAATTTTCCATCGAGTCAATAGCTTCTATAGCAATAACAACCCCATCCAATATTTGTTGGCCAACAACAAACCCTCCTTGCTCTTCAGAGATGATTTTACTTAACCATATCTTCAACCTCTCAGTAATAATTTTTGTGATGATCTTATACATAACATTGCAGAGAGCAATAGGCCTGAACATATCCAAGGAATTTACTCCCTCTTTTTTGGGTATAAGCACCAAAAAGGTAGCATTTAGGGCCCTTAGCATCTGTTTGTTCTTTTGGGACTCATGGACCACCTCAAAAAGATTAAATTTGATTAAATTCCAAAACTCCTAATAAAACTCAATCGGGAATCCATCTGGACCTGAGGCTTTTCCTTTTTTCATCTTGAATATAACATTTTCCAACTTCTCAAGGGAAATTGAACCCATCAAGTACTCATTCATATCTCTAGAAACAATCACAGTAATATAGTTTAGAATAAGCTTTTCATTCTCATCATCTGATAGGGAGTCCTCCTTGAAGAGAGAGGAAAAATACCTCTTAGTCTCTTTTGAAATATCCTTGAAAGAAGAGAGCAGGTACCTTGAGAATTCAAAAGAAAGGTAATCAGGTTACCATTACGGTGAGCCTTAACTAAGTTATAAAAGAAGGATGTGTTCTTATCCCCTTACTGAATCCAATCTACTCGAGCTTTTTATTTCCAAAAAAATTCTTCCCTTAGTTCCCATTCAACAAGGTCTTTTGCAGCCTCAGATTCCTCAACAAAAAGCTCCTTCGTGAATCCCTAATCTCTAATATTCCTTGAAGATTCTTCCATCCTCCTAAGAGATGCCAGCTTAGCCAAGGAAAGTTTCCCAAAATTCAGTCTATTCCATCTCTTCAATTTATGTTTTACAAATTGTAGTCGCTTCATAAAGGAATACATTGTAATGCCATGAGGAGGTTTGCTAGTGGTCCACCAGCCTTGCATGAAATTATGAAGCTTAGGATCATGAAGCCACATAAGTTGAAACTTAAAGGAGAGATTATTTTTTAGCCCTAAATCCAAAGCAAATATTTTTATAGGCCAATGATCAGATCCCCTACCCTCCAAAATCACAAAACTAACACCTATGTTATTACCCATCCAATAACTAGATATAAAAAACCTATCCAATCTCTCTGAGATGGAAGCTTTCCTACACCTTCTATTGTGCCAAGTAAATATCTCATTATCTGGCTTGATGTCAACCAAGTTTAGGGCCTGGATATGAGCACTGAAGACAGAAGAAAAAGGGTTGATACGGTCCACCCCACCACGTTTCTCCTCTAGACAAGTGATAGAGTTGAAGTCTCCAGCCAAAATCCATGGGTACAGGGGAACCAAACTTATCACAAAGCAAATGTGCTTCCACAAATTCACTTTACCATTGTAATCAACAGGAGCATATACATTTGTAAGTAGGATGATTTCACCATATTCATTATCATGCCTAACCATCTGCTAAAAATCCAAGAGGGGATATATTAACCGGATCCCATAAACAAGTAAAGCTACCAGCATATACACATGGACCAATACACTGGAATTACCCCCTTCTCCATAACTTGGGAGAAATATTGAACATACTATCAATAGCCAATTTAGTCTCCTGAATAAACACCTCATTTGGAGAATGCACACGAACCAAATCAAGAACAACTTTTTATCTGGGGATGCTATTCAACTCCCTTACATTCCATGAGAGGATAATCATTTTTAGGGGTTATAAAAATGGGGTCCAATGTTCTCACCAAGCCTGACTCCACCAAAGTCTCCCCCATTAACTTAATTTTATCTTGGTCCTTCTTCCGACCCACCTTCATATTCTTATCCGAAAAAACTTTTTTTAATTATTTTCTACTGTAATCCCAACACCGTAGGAGTTTTGTAGTCCAGGGATGACTGCATCAGTGACTGAGTAGGAGAGGGCATAACTAAATCTATACCACTTTCTAAAATATTTTTCCTTATAGGGCTAGACCCAACCATGTCCCCTATACTTAGATCCAAAGCCCTTTGTTATTCATTTAAACCCCCTAGATCTGATTCCTCAAGTTCCCCCTCAAGAAGAGACATATGATTCGGCCTTGTTATATTTATATCAGGTAGCGATGTTTCAGGTATCTCCATGCATTGATCAAGATCATGTAATATTTCAAAAATAATGAGTAGAACACCTAGCTGGCTATGCTTAAGGTCTTTGTTTGCCCTTCGTCCTCTGTTTCGGGCTTAACCAGAACAAAACCTTCCCTATCCCGTTCCCCTTCATTTATCAAGGCTTTTTCTTTATCTAAAATTTGTCCAGATCGAGAGGGCCCAGGATTTAAATCCACAGGCAAGAAAAACTTAGGGCATTTTCTTTGCAGGTGGCCATATTCATGGTAAATCCAGCAACGAAATGCAAGAGCTTCATAGTCATGTTTTTGAACCCATGTATTTTATCCAAATTGTATTTCAATAGAATCTGGAATAGGATTATTTTAGTCAATTTCAACACAAATACGAGCAACAGAGATTACCTTTTTATCCATTGTCTATTGTGATGGTCCAACTGGTTTTACAAGTAGAAGGGAAATCTTATGCAAGATATCAATTCTCCAGAATTCCAATGGGAGCCATGGGAGCCATACCCATACTGGAACCTGTGACGGCCCCTCCTCTGATGGGTTGAAACCCACATTCTAGGGTTTAAGAAAGAGTCCCACTTGGTTATAGAAATAAGGACCCCATTAAAATGCTTTGTTATGATTTGTAATACAAGAGAAAACCACCATAAAATAGTTGTTTGCACTCATCATCACCTCCACATCACCTTCAGGATTCCAAGTCTTACTGACCCAAGACTCCACAAAGGGGAGAGAAATTTAGGCGCCTAAAAATTTTCCAATAAGGGTATGTTTGGTTAGATACTCCACATATTCCACCATCAAGTCTGGTTGAACCACTAGAACTGTCCTGGTTTCACATCGTTCCAAACATCCATTGTTCTTTAACAACCGGTTCCTAACATGCACTGGAAAATATTGTTCATTCCAGTAATTTTTAGATGAAAAAATATCACGAGCATGCACTCTTTGTGCTGGAACCGATGCCATAATGACATTACTCCAATTTTTTAGACCTCCTCTAGAAGTTGCTACCATCCTTGCAGAGCAGTTTTCCTTCATCAAAAAAAAAATTAAATTCTTTAGAATTTTCTAAGGAAAAAAAGTCATGACTTTTCATATTTCAATTATGGAGTGACACCATTTATATAAATAAAAAGCATTAAGATCTGAGGGATTAAAGATAGAAGATCCTCCATAACTAGTTGAGTGACAAATGATTGTTTTCCAAGTTTTAAACTAGCATACGAAAGAGAAGTTGTGATGTAGAATTTGAGTATCTATTAGGGTTCAACAATGAAAAGTTGAATGTTTCTTTGGTTACTCTATGCTTCTTCATCAAGTCTTCATTTTTTCCTTTGGTAATTTTATTCCATATTACCTTAATCGCGATCATCTTGTAGCTACTCCTACATCATTATATTGTATTATGAAAACCTAGATGGATCTCTATCCTCCACATGGGTGTCTCCTTATTTGTATACTACAATTAATTCTATATCTTTGTAGTCTTCACCTATCCCTAATTATGAACAAGATATTTGCATAATAATTACTAATTTTTTACGTGTATGCCAAGTCGAAATAAAATTTAAATAAAAAAATGTCATTACTTTTTATTTTTGAATTGTGGGGTGACACCTTTTATATAAATAAAAATGAGTAAAACCTAAGGAGTGATTTGAGATAGAAGAAGCTCCATAATTAATAGTGTAAAAATAGATTGTTTTCCATATTTTAGGCTAGCATAAGAATGGAAATTAGAATATACTAGTTGTAATGTAGAATTTAACTATATACTAGGGTCTAACAATAATGAGTTGGGTATTTCTTTCGTATCTCTATACGTCTTCATCAAGTCTTCCTTTGGTCCATTAGTGTCTCTATGTGTCCTTGTAAAGTATTCCTTTGGTCCATTGGTGTCTCTATGTGTCTTTGGTGTCTCTATGATATGTTATATTCATCATGGTCATCTTTTTGCTACTCATACAACTTCGTTATGAATATAAATCAAGATGTATCTCTATCCTTTACATGAGTGTCTCTTTATTTATATATTGCACTTAATTATATATCTCTATATATTTCATCTTTCTCTAATTATTAAAATGATGTTTCCATTACTATTACTAATTTCTTTGTGTATGCTAGGTTGAAATGAAAATAAAAACCATTATATTTTTCTAAAAAGAAAACAGGTATGAGTTTTCATCTTCTAATTGAGGAGTGACACCTTTTATATAAATAAAATGGAGTAAAAGCTAAGGAGGGATTAGAGATAGATATCCTCCATAAATAGTAGTGTAGAAAAGAATTATTGTCCACATTTTAGGCTAGCATAATAAAGAGGATTGGAATATGATAGTCTTAATGTAGAATTTGAGTATCTAGTAGGGACTAACAATGACAATTTGAAAATTCCTTTGGTACCTCTATGTGTCTTTATCAAGTATTTCATTTGTTCTATGTTGCCTCTATGCCATGCTACCTTCATCATGACCATGTTGTATTTAATCCTACATCACCATGTCGTAAATACAAACCTAAATGTATCCCCATTATCCACTTAGGTGTCTCTTCATTTGTAGACTATACTTAATTACATATATTTATAACCTTCACATGTTCCTAATCATGAACATGGTGTTTGCACAACCATAAAATATTTTTTAATGTGTATGCCAAGTGAAAGTGAAAATAAAATACTTTAGATTTTTCTAAGAAGTAAAAAGTAATGTCTTCTCATCTTTGAGTTGTGTGGTCACATATTTTTAATAAATAAAAAAAGAAGTAAAAGCTAGGAAGGGATTGCAAATAGAATATCCTTCATAAGTAGTGTAACAAAGGAATGTTATCCAAAGTTTAGGTTGGCATAATATAAGGGATTAAAATATAATAGTTGTAATGTAGATTTTAAATAACTTTTGTGATTTGGGTATTTATTTGGTGTCCCTATGTGTCTTTAACAAGTATTACTTTGGTCATCTATTATCTCTATGCTATTCTACCTTCATCATGACCATATTGTTGCTAATAGCACATCACTATTTTATAAATGTAAATCTATTAAATGTATGTAAACAAAGTTCTTAAAGTTGCAACAAAAGAATATTTTAGTAAGAAAAATAACACATTGACAAAACAAAACAAGCGAACAAATAAACAAAATATCAAATTCGATGAATTTATCATTAATAATAAATATATAAAAGAAATTATTAATGAATATTTCATAGTAGCTATATGGAAAAAGAAGTTAGAATGAAAGAGAGAACATTATCTTGTTGAATTTAACCATCCTCATGATCATCACTAAAGTACTATAAAGGGTAAACGTCAATTGGAGAGCAATGATGACCATCACCCTATTGAGAGATAAGTCACATTATCTTAGATGTAAAATAGGTAGATAAAAGAGACCAAAAAAGAAATAGGACAAGAAAATATGCATCCTTTGCACATTAGGACTGGATGAGTTGAAAAAATATTTTATTTTAGAATATGATGTAAACTTTGTAGATTAGGAATGGTTAAATTGAAGAAATATTTTATTTTGGAATGCAAGCCATATAATGACATTCAAGCTAATATGTTGATGCCCTAGTAGTAGAAACATTATAATTTTTCAAAGAGAAGAAAGTAGAGAAAACAAAAGAACTTATCATCAAAATCAATAGTAAAAAACTAACAATGTAGAAAGTAGAATAATTGGATCAGAATTTGGTTTGGTAATAGGATATTTTTTATGGGCTATTTTTCTCAATTGACTGATTTGTCATGAAAGATTAATTTTTTTATTTGGAAATGACCGAAAACTTTAAAATATATTTACCAAATTTTTATATAAAATATGGATAAAGGTAGTAGATTCCACAATTTTTTGTATAACACTACTAATATATATGTTTTCCACAAAATTTAGAATATGAGACATAATTTATGTTATTTAAAATAACAAGATTCACTTTCAATGTAATACTAGTAAAAATGATTTATCCTTTAAAAATTTCTTTGTTTATAGCCATAATTTCTTTGAAAAGTTTTTGTCTCATAGACTACTCTTGATCTTGTGCTCCTTAAAAAACCTTCTATTCTTTTTTTTTTCAATTGGTTATATGGGATTGAAATGGATCCTCTCCTTCAAAATTGAGAAATATAAATAATTGAACTAATACTATTTGATAAGCTTCTATTCTATGTTATTTCTATAAATATGATTAATATCATTTTATTTTTATGTGTTAAACTTTTTCATTTAAATTTATAGATTAACTCATTTTTCTTTTTAGTTAATTATTTATTTATTTCTTATCTCAAATATTATTCGTATATTTGTATTCCTTCTCATTTTTATATTTATTAACGTTTATTTAAAATTAACTTTAATATTATCCATTACTTTTAAAAGAGAAAATTGTAAGTTGCCCTTATAGAAGTGTTGAACGGCTGCCACTTTTTGAAGAATAAAATATATAACTCTAATATTAATGTTAAAAATTAACTTAATTAATTTTTATATAAATGATAATTCTTATTTTAATTAAATTTTGAACTGATGTAAGTTTCTTAGATTTTTAAAAAAGTTCTAATTACAATAAAATTATAAAGTTCTCTACGTGTTGTAGGTGAGGGGTTTCTTAAAGGTCCCACAATTTTTTTTTAACCAAATTCAAAAAAATTATTAAAAATCAAGGAAAGCATGATCTATGATCGATTCGTCTTCACACAAGTAGGACTAGTGATCGATTCGTCTTCACACTCAGGGCTTGCAATGATTTCTTCTCGAAGCGTTTTCATCACATCCCACACCAAATCTTCCGGGATTTTTTGGCCGGCTGAATCCACGTCCTCCGAATTCATTTCAGAAACGATTTCATATAAAATATCAATATTCTTGCAATCCGAGTTGTGGCAGAGACGCTTTGCGGGGCTGGCGTCTATTTGCTCAGAGGTGGAAGGGCTCCTGCAGTCCTGCCGGGATTCGAACCGCCGACGTTTTCGACCCTCCTCCATGCCTTCAGGCCTCCGAAAATGTCTTCCTTCTGGGGGCGAAAACGTTTGAATTGAAAGAAACAAATAACTACAATTCTCAATCGAGGGAACGAGCGCTTCAATGGAAGAACTCCGGGGAATGGTACAGGTTATATAGGGTTTGAGACAAACCGACATATAATTTTAAATAAGAGTCAAAATTTGTATCTTCCTTCTGGAAGATATGAAACGGTCCAAGAATCGTGAGGGTGTCTTTAACTCGAAGATCTGAAATAACAAGATGGAATCGGACCAGATATTCGCTTCCTTCTTTGTCGCAGCGCACATGAGGGAATGAGACGAAGGTAGTCTGGCCGGTATAGAGTTTTTGAGGCTCCAAATGTTCGAGTTTTTGTCGGATGGGATAGCTGGAATTTGGACGTTATTGGGTGAACTCCACGTAAAATTAAACGCAATCGATGTATGAATCCAGGATTGCCAGCGATTTCCCCGTCGGCTACCTGGCGAGTGATGGTCATAGCCATCACTTGCTATGAATTCTTATTTGCCGTGCATTCGTGGTTCACACATAAGGGCTAATGACAGTCATAGATCATGCTTTCCTTGATTTTTAATAATTTCCTTGAATTTGGTTAAAAAACTGTTGTGGGCCCTTTAAGAAACCCCTCACCTACACCTACAACACGTAGAGAACTTTATATTTTTATTGTAATTAGAATTTTTTTAAAATCTAAGAAACTTATATCAGTTCAAAATTTAATTAAAATAAAAATTATCATTTATATAAAAATTAATTAAGTTAATTTTTAACATTAATATTAGAGTTATATATTTTATTCTTCAAAAAGAGGCAGCCGTTGAACACTTCTATAAGGGCAACTTACAATTTTCTCTTTTTAAAACTAATGGATAATATTAAAGTTAATTTTAAATAAATGTTAATAAATATAAAAATGAGAAGGAATACAAATAGACGAATAATATTTGAGATAAGAAATAAATAAATAATTAACTAAAAATAAAAATGAGTTAATCTATAAATTCAAATGAAAAAGTTTGACACATAAAAATAAAATGATATTAATCATATTTATAGAAATAACATAGAATAGAAGCTTATTAAATAGATATTAGTTCAATTATTTATATTTCTCAATTTTGAAGGAGAGGATCCATTTCAATCCCATATAACCAATTAAAAAATAATAATTGAAAGTTTTTTAAGGAGCACAAGATCCAAAGAAGTCTATGAGACAAAAACTTTTCAAAGAAATTATGGCTATAAACAAAGAAATTTTTAAAGGATAAATCATTTTTACTAGTATTACATTGAAAGTGAATCTTGTTATTTTAAATAATATAAAGTATGTTCCATATTCTAACTTTTGTGGAAACATCGATATTAGTAGTGTTATACAAAAATTTGTAGAATCTACTACCTTCTTCCATTTTTTATATAAAAATTTGGTGAATATATTTTAAAACTTTTGGTCATTTCAAAATATAAATTTAATCTTTCATGAAAAATCGGTCAATTGAGAAAAATAGCCAATAAAAAATACCCTATTACCAAACCAAATTCTGATCCAATTATTCTACTTTCTACAATGTTAGTTTTTTACTATTGATTTTGATGATAAGTTCTTTTGTTTTATCTATTTTCTTCTCTTTGAACAATTGTAATGTTTCTACTACTAGGGCATCAACATATTAGCTTGAATGTCATTATATGCCTTGCATTCTAAAATAAAATATTTCTTCAATTTAAACATTTCTAATCTATAAATGGTACATCATATTCTAAAAAAAATAAAAATTTCAACTCATCTAGTCCTAATGTGCAAAGCATACATATTTTCATGTCCTATTCCTTTTTGGGTCTCTTTTATCTACATATTTTACATCTAGGGTAAGGTGACTTATCTCTCAATAGGGTGATGGTCATCTTTGCTCTCGAATTGACATTTACCCCTTATACGACTTTAGTGATGATCATGAGGATGGTTAAATTCAACAAGATATTGTTCTCTCTTTCCTTCTCACTTCTTTTTCCATATAGCTACTATGAAATATTCATTAATAATTACTTTTATATATTTATTATTATTGATAAATCATCCAATTTGATATTTCGTTTATTTGTCCACTTGTTTTGTTTTTTCAATGTGTTCTTTTTCTTACTAAATTATTATTTTTTTGTAACTTTAAGAACTTTGTTTACATCCATTTAATAGATTTACATTTATAACATAGTGATGTGCTATTAGCAACAATATGGTCATGATGAAGGTAGAATAGCATAAATATAATAGATGACCAAAGTAATACTTTTTAAAGACACATAGGGGCACCAAATAAATACCCAAATCACAATTGTTATTTAAACTCTACATTACAACTATTATATTTTAATCCCTTATATTATGCCAACCTAAACTTTGGATAACATTCCTTTGTTACACTACTTATGAAGGATATTCTATTTAAAATCCCTTCCTAGCTTTTACTTCTTTTTTTATTTATATAAAATATGTGACCACACAATTCGAAGATGAGAAGACATTACTTTTTCCTTCTTAGAAAAATCTAAAGTATTTTATTTTCACTTTCACTTGGTATACACATTAAAAAATATTTTATGGTTGTGCAAACACCATGTTCATGATTAGGAACATGTGAAGGTTATAAATATATGTAATTAAGTATAGTATACAAATGAAGAGACACATAAGTGGATAATGGGGATACATCTAGGTTTTTATTTACGACATGGTGATGTAGGATTAAATACAACATGGTCATGATGAAGGTAGCATTACATAGAGGCAACATAGAACAAACAAAATACTTGATAAAGACACATAGAGGTACCAAAGGAATTCCCAAATTGTCATTGTTTGTCCCTACTAGATACTCAAATTCTACATTAATACTATCATATTCCAATCCTCTTTCTTATGCTTGTCTAACATGTTGACAATAATTCTTTTTTACACTACTATTTATGGAGGATATCTATCTCCAATCCCTCCTTAGCTTTTTCTTCATTTTATTTATATAAAATGTGTCTCTAAGTTTATTAATTAAAAGAATTATTATTTTTTATTCTTGAGAGGAGTGGTTCAACTTTTCAACAAAGAGCAACTTACAATTTATGAAAAATATTAATGTTAGTTATAAATAAAATTAAATATGAAATTTAATTATAATTTTTTCCCTTTTCAATATATATATATATATATAATATGTGATTAGTATAAGAAATTTGTACTATCGGTGTTCAAGGTTAGGTATATTCATCTCACCCTGACCTTTGATAAGGGAGAGAGTTGAGCTTATCAATAGCATTGCATTGTCCCCCTCGAACAAAACTAATGAATAACATCAAAGTTACACATAATAAATTACACAAATAAAAGAAGAATACAAATATATGAAAAGTATTTAAGGAACAATAAACAAATAAATAATTAATTAAGAAGAAATATGAGTTAATATATAAATTTAAAGGGAAAAATGTTCATAAAAGAATATGGTATTGTAGGTGGAAGGCTTATGCTAAAGGATTTAGAACATGAGGTTGAGATGTTGGATGGAAGGCTTAGGTTGAAGGAGTTGCAACATGAGGCTAAGATTTTGGGTGGAAGGCTTAGGCTAAATGAGCTACATCATGGGGTTGAGATGTTAGATGGAAGGTTGGGATTGAAGGAGCTGCAATATGAGGCTGAAATTTTAGGTGGAAGGTTAGGGTTGAAAGAGCCACAACATGGGGCTAAGATCCTGGGTGGAATATTAGCACTGAAGGAGTCATAACATGAGGTTGAGATAATGGGTGGAAGGCTTAGGATGAAGGTGTTGTAGCATGAGGTTGATATATTTGGTGGAGGGCTTGGGCTAAAGGAGCTACAACATGAGGTTGAGAGTAGGGTAGAAGGCTTAGATTGAAGGAGTTGTAACATGAGGATGAGATGCTAGGTGGAAGGTTGACGCTAAAGGAGCCATCTCATGAGGTTGAGATATTGGGTCATATATAGAGTTTATGTGGCTTCATTTTCTTCTTTTATGTGCCTTTAAGGTTAGAACCCATAGCGATTAAGGGTTTTATCATCCTTTTTTTAGGATCTTAGGATTACCCTTTAGATATCTATGGCAATACCTATGGTTTTTTAAGCTATAATTTTAGTTTCTAGTTTGTTGGACTTTGATGGTTCATGTTAGCTTTGATAAATGCTAGTGATATTACTAGTGTTCAAGGTGTTAATATGGTGGATTGTTTATTTACCTTGGATTAGGGCTCTTGTTGCAAATCTAGGACTTCTGTAGATGATGTTGCATTTTTTCTTGGAGCGAGGAGGGTTGGATTCTCCTCTTAAATGTCAAGTTTTGAACCAAAATAAGAGAAGGTTCTATACGTCTTCTCTCAAGATATCTCTACTGGATTGCTAGAGTCTTTTGGTTGGTGTAACCAATTTTATTTTAGTCCTAGATTGCTAGTTCATGTTGGTTTCTTGCTATAGTTATGGGGTTTAGTAGTCAGGTTTCAATATTGGTCCTAGTTCTTTGTTCTTTGATTTGAGGATTTGGAATTTAATCTTGTTTCTTATTAGCTCCAACTGTAGGATTTTTGTGCTTGTTATTGGAGATCATAGTTTTCTAAGTAAGGGTTCTTGTTTTAAGTAAGAATATCTTTAATCAAAATTTTTATTCATGTTTGAGCACCCTTGGTTATAGATATCTACTTTACCTTTTATATGGGAAAGTTTTTAATTGGATTCATTACTATAGGTTGTGTGTTTGTTGCTAAAGGTCTGTGTTTATGGATATAGGGTTCCTGATGGACGAGTTCTTTAATTTACCTTTTGATTCAAATCTAAGTATTCTTAGCTCTAGATCGATGCTTCATATTTTAGGTAGAAAATATTTGATTTTGAATTATAGATATAGGTTGGTTGCACTCTACATGAGGTTAGAGTTTCCTAAAATAGGGTTCCTATTAGGTGAGAAGACTTTTATTTTGATTTTTTATTGAAATTTGAGCCCTATTGTATGGGCAGGATATTCTTAAATTTGATTTTTGAATTAAATCTTAGTAATATTGGTTCTATTTTGGTGAGAACAGAATTTTCCCACCTCTCTTCTTTGTCAATCCTTATGTTTGGTAGGATCTATTTCTCTTGATCTCTTGGTTTTCTTGGATCCCCTAGATCCTAATTTTTCTTAAGATTTGGTATTTTTTCCTCTACGGGGTTATATCCCTTGAATACTCATTGAATACTTTTGTGGCTTTGTAATGATTTAGGGACCTATTCAAAACCCCTTTATAAAATTTTTGGGGACCATTTCAAAACTCCTTCTTAATACCTTATAAAAAAATATTAATATTAATTAAATTCATAGGAATAAAATAGTATAGAATGTTATCAAAATGATATTTTAACTAACTAGATTCCTCAACTTTAAACAAGGAGATCTATGTATGAATCTTGTCAAGCGATACATGCTTAATTTTCATTGTTGTAAACAACTATGTTGTTATAATGTAATTTGTATGGGGCCCACTTAAATCTCATATAACCAATTAAAAAATATAATAGAAGGTTTTAACAAGAACAATTATCAAATAAAAAAAATCCTCACTATCAACCAAAGAAATTTTAAGGGATAAATTATTTTTACTAGTATATGATAGAATGGGAGTCTTTTAATTTTAAATGAAATAAAGTATATGTGTTATATGTTAATATTTAATGAAAATTATAAGTTACAGTAGAATTATACAAAAAATTAGAGTCTCTACTACTTTTATCCATATTATATGTAAAAATTTGTTGAATATATTTTGAAAATTATAGACATTGGTAAATTAAAAATTTAAAAATTTCATGAAAAATTCGTCAATTTAAGAAACATAGCCCATAAAAAACACCCTATTATCAATCCAAATTCCAACCTAGTCATTCTTCTTTCAACAATGTTGAATTTTTACTATTGATTTTGATGAAAAATTCTTCTATTTTCTCTACTTTCTTATTGTCAAACAATTGTAATGATTCCATGACTAGAGTATGAAAATATAAGCTTGAATATCATTAAATGCCTCACATTATAAACTAAATTATTTCTTCAATTAAACCATTCTTAATGTACAAATGGTATATATTTTCTTCTCCTTTTCCTCTTTTTATCGCATGTTCCTATATGTTTCACATCTAAGATAGAGTGAACTAGTTTCTTAATAGGTCCATGGTCATCATTCCTCTCTAAATGATATTTTTCGCTATATAGGACATTTGGTATTTGATCATGTAAATGGTTAAATTCAACAAGATAATGTTATCTCTTTATTGCTAACTTATTTTTCCATATACCTACTATGAAATATTCCCTAAAAAAATCCTTTATGTATGTTATTATTTGGGCATTAATACAAGTTGATATTCTATTTGTTTGTCCATTTTTTGTTTTTTTTGTCCATGTGTTCTTTTTGTTGTTCAAATATTCTTCTAATACATTTTTAGAGAATTTTTTTGTATCCATATATTCAAATTTATTTCAATATCCCAAAACACAAATAATATTAGCTACCTGATGGTACTTACTTCTACTTAAAGAACCTCTATGGGTTTGACATTTTTATTTTGAATTTATTTGTAATCAAAAGTTTTGAATCCTTTATAAGTGTACAAATTTTAAGTTTGATATGTTGCTAGCTGATACTTCATACTCATACAACATCATTGATCCCTTGAATAACCTAAATTAAATCCATAAGTTTTCTAGTCTCATAACTTAACATATATCTACTTCTATTTTGTAATATAAAAAATGCTCTTCATCCTCCCAATATTATCATATTCCACATTTTTTTCAACTAAGATCATTATTGAAGTCTATAACAAGACACTTCTACTTATTTATTTTAAATGACCCCGTAAAAATAAAATAATTAATTTTTAATTGAAGACAATTATGATTTTGATTTTTCTAGTGTTTACTTATATATCTAACTCCTTGTAAAAATAATATTAAGGCCTTCAATGCTCTCTCAAGACCTATGGTAGGATTATAACTAGAATGACATCATCTACACATAAAAGAAGAATCATTATATATTCTTCCAAATGAACATTGGCATCTTCTCTCAAATTTAGCTATTCTTATCATTTATAAATATATATACCAAATAAGGTAAGGGATAATAGGAATCATTATTTGAAAATATGCCACTTCTAATGCTTTCTAAAAAACCCACTTGCTTTATAATAAATAACAATTTATTCTACACATACATATTATTCAAAGTAAATTTATCATCCCATATCTTCTTATATTTGGAAGATGTATAAGGCAACAGAAGAAAATATTTATTTTTGGTAATTAAAGGTGAGGGCCTTGAGAGGCTCCAAAAACTCAATACAAAAACTCCCGTAGGAGACCAGAATAACAGGGACTCTCAAGGGAAAAAACAAAAGCAAAAAACAAAAGGGAGGTGAAAAACCATCCCAAGAACAAACCTAATAGCTTACCCTACCAGAGCAAGGGTATTACACCAGAAAAAAATGATTAATTAATCAATACATTCATGCAAACACCAACCCCATCTAAAAAAAACTCTCATTTGATTGTTTACATCCTCCATGAATTCAATTACCATTAAGTTTGTTGACTATCAAGCATTGAGCCAACCATACTAAAGGGTTGATTACCCTCTGGATGATGCAACTTAGAAATTTATCCATTGGACCTCAAACTACCAAGCTAAGGCCCTCCTTTCCAAGATCATGAATGGTTCTCATTCACCAGAATTCACATCTCATCCGAGATATTCTCTCCATTCCTCTCTTCCCAGTTGCTCAACCCGTAGTTTTCCAAGAAGTCAGCCACTTTGTTCTCTTCATGCCAGGTATGGATAAAATATATACCTCTCATCAAAATTGTAATCCTTCTAATTTCCTTTTCTTAATTAGTATGTTAATAAGGCTTAATAAATCTCCTACTTTAACATTATGGAAGTCTAACATGTGAGCTAGACAAACACCAAGATAGATTATCGTTGATTCTACGTAGAAGGAAGATTGGATGGATAGGTGTTCTGTAAATGTGACTAAAAAAATTCCCCTCTAGTCTCTAATAACACCACCTATCTCATTTTATCCTGGGTTCCCTCTTGATGCTCCATCAAAGTTGAGCTTTACCCATTCCCTGGATGGAGATCTTAATTTTTATGATAATCTTGAGTTCGATACTAGATCCACTAGTTTAGTACAGGATAAACCAAATTATCATTCGAGAGTGATATCCATTGGTGGAGGTCTTAGAGCCCTATCCCCTTTGGTAGTATCTAGAATACAAACATTCTCCTTTGTATTCCACAAGGCTTTAGCTGCCACCTGGTATGCAGATTTTTTATAATTTTTGAATGCCCTAGCATTACGCTCCTTCCAAAGGCTCTAGAGGATATGGAGGAGGAGGAAGTTACATAAAAATTTTAACCTAGGAGAGGAAAATAGTGATGACCATTAAGCGAGGATATCTAGCATTATCTTTGACAAAACCCAACTTACCAATAATAGACTCAAAATATCCTCACAAGAGAACTTGAAGAAAGGGCACCTATTGAAAATATGGTTGGTAGAATCTCTATTGAAATGCCACACTTTCTGATATTTTTGATCGATAATATTTTATCTTGTGCTACCAACCACAAAAATATATTAACCTTAGGCAAAATATTCGATACTCATATCTAGCTGTTCGGTGTCCACAAATAAAACTCTAGTTTAGACATGAAGTATGTATACTTGACTATGAAGTACCCATCTATTTCCTTGACCCAAACATATTTATCTACTCTCCTAGGAATGGGAATGATCTGATAGTTGATGATAGTAGTTAGATTCTAAAGGGCAAGAGTCTCATCCATGTTAATAGAAATTAGATATGGCATGTCCTAGGTCTTTCTACCATTCATTTGAGGTATAAAATTGGACATCTTATGGCACCTTAAGAACCTAAAAAAAATTCTAAAACATTGATATTGAGATCTAAGGATAGTGGATGATCAGATATCCATGTGTTCTTCTAGAAGTCTATCAATCTACCATCATCCAGTATCCATATTCTGCATTGCCATAGAAAATTCTAAGACTTCACGATACTCTTCCAGAAATAGGAACCAGATTTTGGGAGCAGATAGGCTAAGAAGTTATCGATGTGGTACTTCGCTTTCATGATATTTACCCAGTCCACCTCCATATTTACCACCTATTTCTAGGCTTTTTTAGAAACTAGTGCTCTACTCATTCTACTCATGTCCTTTAGGCCTAAGCCACCTCTTTTATTTGTGCTGAAAACTTACTCCCATTGAGCTAGGTGGAACTTACCTTTTAGCTCGGGGTCTACCCAAATGAATACCTTGAGAATGCTTTCCATTTTCTGAACCACTCTCCTAGGTATTCTAAATAGAAACATGAATATTATTGTTATGCTTTGTAGGGAGTTTTTGGCTAGCACTATTTTCTTGGCCTAGTGCCACAAAAATCCTTTCCACACAATCAAATTCTTCTGCATTCATTCGATGATTGGGTCCCAAATATAATTTTCCATTCACCCATTGAAAAAGGGCATACCCAAATAATATTTTAGAAAGAAAGCGATATTACACTCCAAAATTTTCATGATCTTCCTTTACCGCTCTACAAGAGTATTCATGAATAGCAAGATATTTTTTCTGATGTTAATGACCTGACCCGCTGCTTTTTCATAACTCACCAAAAGTCTTTTTATCTCCATGGCTTGGACAAGGAAGAAAATTATTTTGGATAATTAGAAATTATTATGTATGACATTAAAAAAATGTATTTTTTAATTATTTTATTTTAATGAAATGACAAATAAGATGATGATTTTATATTACCTATATCCAATAATTATTTATTAAAGATTAATATTTCTAAGAAATTATAATCAACCGTTGTATTCTCCTTATTTGTTAGCTATAATATTTCTCAATATTCTACTTAACTAGCATAAAATTATAAGATTAATTGAATAGAGGTTCTATTTATATATACCCTTGTCTATAGAAGCAACATATTTGCTAATAAATAGTATATATTACTAAAAGTGATCCAATATTTTGATCAAGATAACACAAATAATATTACATATTTTTATTTCATAAATAAGTTTATTAAATTAATAAGATTTATTTAATATTTAATATAATATTAAGATAGTTCATAAAATGTTGGATAAATTGTTTAAAACCTAAAGCATCAAGAACTATGTGAATGATTTGCCTAACCCTTATATTTTAAGATATCCATCTTAACATATATAATAAAATTTTAAAATATAAATATTAAATTATATATAAGTTTAAATTTATATTGTTATCTCTCTTTTTTAATATTTACAAGCATGATGTTTATCATATGCAAAATACATGATAACTATTTATTTATAATTCTTGAATATACATATAAGGGTTATCTATAATTATACAATTAGTGCAAGGATCTAAATCTATTCATGATAAATAAAATAGCATGAACTCTATATTTCTTACTTAAAATCATA